>OZ020612.1:20676757-21325378 GCA_963971575.1 Liopterus haemorrhoidalis | reverse complement strand
AAAGTTGAAATTTGTTGAGTAGTGATTATTATTTTTTCTTATATCACCTACCATTTAAATATGTACTTATGTTTATAATAAATAAATAAGTAAGATTCAAAACAGCATATCGCTAATTATTCGATTCAAGTTTTATTTATAATTTGCATTAAAAATTGTATTATTTAAAAAGTAAAATAGTATCCTATATTTAAAAAATATAGAAATATATTCAGCTATAAAATATTAATTTTGATCAAAGCTAAATTCAATAATAAACATCTAAATTGTTATCTTAAAACGTTTGACCTTAAAATTAAAAAAAAGGCAGCCTATTATGACTTTTTGCTTTGGGGTTCCAAAGAAATAGCATTTAAACTGTAGGGTTCCGGGTGTGAGATGTAAGAAGGTTGAAGACCACTGGTCTAGATGAACAACCCAGACATTTGGAAGCTATTATTATTAAGAAATTAAAAACATAATTCAAGCTGCTGATTGGCGCAAATAGTCATCATTGCTGTGCGCTAAATTGTAACTAGCCAACTAAGCTACTAATCCATTTTATTTCTCACCTGGCTAAACGAGACTTCATTTCTTCGCATGACATACTGCTAAATAAATAAATGTATCATATTGTATTTTTGTAAAATTGCAAGACATATTGTAATTTTTGTATAAATATAGGAGTTTCTTTCAGCCATCATTTCAATAACTGGATTGATTTCTGACATGAAAAATGAATACATGAACGGCCGACCCCAAAGATATCTCTATACTACATCATGCTTTAATAAACTGGGTGGTCCAAATAAAAAAGCAACGTATGAAAAGTCGCCATTGAATAAGCTTTTAAAAATGTTATTTATGAAATTTCTTTGAAGGTATTTGAAGGTAGAAGTGGCTGTAATGTGTTTGGAAAAAAGAGATCAATTTCTTTACAGATTACACAAAAACTGGAAACAAATCGTTTCTAAAGCTACCCCGATAGAAAGTTTCACCCAGTGAACAAAAGCCTGTAACTTGGTACAAAACAAATGAGCCCGCGGGCGAACGGCACATAATTGCACAAGTTTTTATTGGGAACAAAAGAAGACTCGTATCGCAAACCAATCAGTGAAGGGCCCCGAGTACACTGGTGGCAAAATAAAGGAACTCTCTCTGGAAACAAAGGCAGCCGCGATCTTCAACAACAAAACATTAGAAGATCGATAGACGTTAGCCAATGATTGCATCGGCAAGTGGCGTCGCACAGAAATTGAAACAGTAACAAACTACAAAATGAAAGTCACGAGATGAAAAACAAGAAAGACTCGCAGGGTATCGATTAAAAAGGATATACAATGAGAGCAAATTGGGGTACGATTGTCGTCCCCGATTGTCATTTCTGATGCTAGACTCGGACAGTGAATACTGGAGTGTGGGGCGATGGCAACAGGCAGAATCCCCTTTGAAGTTGATTTTTAATCATCGAGAGAAACGGAAATCTATGAAAGCACTTCGCTCACAGCGTTTCAAATGTACCTTTAATCTCTACGTTCTACTGGCTCTGCTGGTTTGCAGAGATTGGGTCGACTCCGAATGGGGAACGAGAGTTGCAGCTCTACCCATACGATTATTATTTATGTAATAACTTCTCTCTTCTCTGCTCGCCTCTGTTCTCTGTTATGTTCTGTTTGATATAGAAATGCCGCCGTTTCAACGATTATTTCTTCTCAATATTCAGAAATGAACTATGAAAATATTTCAATTTATTTTTTTTCCTTTCTATTGGAAAGTTATTTTTCACTAATGACAGCCTCTAAAAATATTTCTCTTTTGTATTTATTTTGTAATATACTGATCGAGTAAATTTATGTTATCGTTGTTGATATCAGCTTTTGACATTGAATAATACCAATACTTCTAATAAATATAACCTCAATATTTTTAATATTAGAATGAATATTTTCTTGTCACATGCTTAATAACAATTATCCCGTTATTTATTTAATGTACTCCAAGCCGAATATCCAACAAGAACTGAGAGGTAGACGATTATAGTGGATAGAACACGTGATGAGTATGAGGGAGGACAGAACGGTTAGAAAGTTATAGGAGGGAAGATTTAATACTCGTCGACCAATGGGAAGGCCTCGCAAGAGATGGTTAGACCAGCTAACCCAAGATTTAACGTGAAACTGACGTGAAAAAACCTATGTGAGTGAGGCCAAAAGTCATCCGACTGACAGTGAGCAAAATAAGAAGAAGAAGAAGAACAAGTGAGCCAGTTTAATCAACTGGCTAACATCGTAATTCAATTTACTTTTAGAAAATTTTATGAAACTACATTTCTCATAATTTAAGAGTAGATTATTTGATTGCAACCAATTGCTTAAAGAATGTAAATCTTTGTTAACGTTTGTTACAAGAGCTCGACAATCTGCGTCAGAACCCATTACTGTGGTATCATCTGCAAAAGCTACAAGTTCCGAACTCAGAGCACCCTCTACAATGTCGTTTACATATAATATATAACATATCTGCACAAGCGGCATATCCGCACAAGGCCATGTGAGGATTTATAAAAGTGGGTAATTTTCCGTGTGCGCATTTTTAGTGTGAGCAATTTTCGTGTGAGCATTTATCACTGTGCGTTATTTTCGGTGTCTGGAATTTTCTATGTGACTATAATTCCGTGTGAGGAGTTTTCGTGTGAGCACTTATAACTGTGCGCACTTTTCTGTGGGCATTTTTTGCGTGAGCATTCTTCCTGTGCGGATATGTCACAGAACAACAGCACACTATCTTTAGAAAAACAAAGTACATTTATAAAAAACACAGCGTGTAAGAATTTGCTGTGAAACTTTAAAACGTTTAAATACTGGTGGACATAAATTTATTCATAAGATGCTGCAAAACAAAAAAACGGAAATATAAATAACCCATTAAGAAAGGCATGGGATAGTTGTGATGGAAAGACATTTACGTAAATAAAGGAAAATGTCGAGATGTCGACGATGAAATGTGTAACATTCTAAGCATTACAGTCAGTACATTACGAGTGTAGGTAAGAATCTAGTATGTATCTTTGTACAGCAATCTTATAAAACCGTATATCAACGAGCTAATTGATACATGACCGATTCTATACAAGCGATCTCATAATAACGGTAAATGCAATAAAATATGTATTTCTCCAACATGCAAATCATGTGGTTTTTTTAGCGTTTGTTTTTGCTTTTTTCTTATGTTTTTCTTATTTTTTTTTTTTCTTAGTTTTTTCTTTGCTGCGGCGATGTATATTTATATTCAGTTATCCTTATTGTTTAGTGTTTACAATATATAAATGGTCGCGATGTTCGCGACCTAACTACTTCAAATGAGATATAAGTAAGGTTATGGTGGACCATATCTTAAATTTATTGATTGTCCCTTACATATTCCCACGATTAAAGGATAAAAGGGAACACGCTTAGCTAAAAAGGTATCTAGTTTAGGATAATTTATCTTGTTTAAAAATTTATTTGGTAGAAAATTCTGTTTTCTTTCCACCGATTAAGATAGCAGTAACTTAAGCTGATCAAATTAAGCAGGTAAACAAAGTTGCATTATCTAAACAAACTGGTATTCATTCAGGCCACTGGCCACAGACAAGCGTGGCGCCACGGTGTGGTCTGTTTAAATAGCGAAAAACAACCGTTTACTATAATCTCTTAATCACCCTGGCCCACTGGTTAATACCACTATACTACTGTTTTTTCTCATACTGGTCCAGTGCCGAGAATATGCTGGGGACCAACTGGATATTTTTAGGTAATTCATGATGAACTAGCTGGAGTACCCGTACAAATGAGATATTTCAGTTTCAAGTAGAACGCAAAATAATCGTTTCTTTATTCCAAACCATATCTAAGTCTTTTGTATATATTTTTGATGTTCAGTAAATAATAAGTGAGATACTTCGTAATAATTTCATCTCATCTTGACTTTTTGTGTCATTTTTAGTACATATTTTCGAATATATTAGTTTTTTTAATAATATAATTTTTTTTATTGTATGAGGGGAAGTCAGTAATTAGGTCACAAACCGATGTTGGAAAGCTGAAAATACCAGTGAGTTATTTCCAAAAGTGTCATTAGGTAGCAGCACAATCCAACTTGATAACACTTAAGTGACAGTTGCAGTGTGCGTGCGCAGGCAGAGATAAAATGGCGATCGTGCTCGAAGAGTATACTGCGGAAGAGCAGCGTGCTATTGTGCGTTTTTTGTGGGCAAAATGACTTCCTGCAAAGATAAAGTGACCAGACGTCCTACATTAGGTAGGACTGTCCTACATTTGGGTTCCTTGTCCCACATCGAAAACTGTCCCACAAAGTGTCCCACATTGAACAAAATGAAGGCGAGGACCTTTTTTTTACTCATCACTTAGATTTTGGGAGGTGATGCCCTTTTTTTTTACTCGTCACTTGGATTTTGGGAGATGAGGACCTTTTTTTGTGCTCGGTACTTAAATTTTGAGAGGTGAGAAGCTTTTTTTAGCACCTGTCCCACATTCCATTGTAAAACATCTGGTCACTTTATGCAAAGGATATCCATATCAGTGTTTGTCGCGTAAAGCAGTGTACAACTGGGTCGAAAAATTCTCTCAAGGGCCCGTGACGAACATCGAAGTGGGTGCCACGTTCAGAAGGCGAATGATGCAACAATTCGACGGTTGGACGAGATGGATCGAGTTAACAGACGGGTTACAATATATAGCATAGCAACTGCAACCTATTGCAGTTGCTATGCTATAGGATGTTCTTATGGTTTGGCCTACAAAAGAGCATCTTCGCGGTAAATGTTTCGCGGGTGATAACGATGTTGAACGAGTGGTACGCATGTGACTGAAACTGCAGACAAAAGACTTTTACAGCCGGCATTGGGGCATTGATAAAGCGATGGGATAAGTGTATTAATGTTGGTGGCGACTTTGTTAAAAAATAAAACTTGTTTATAGCATTTTGTGACTAATTACTGACTTTCCCTTGTATTTATATACTTTATTTTTCATAATATGTCACTTTTTCCTTTTGACATTTAGATTTTGTCTGCCAACATTAAACATGATATATGGTGCGATTATGGTCATTTGAGTTAAATATTTAAGCACTTTAAATGTGAAGGTCACAGGCTTTAGCGAGAAGTGCAATTAGGATCACCATTTAACGTTAAATAAATCCTTAAATTTTTCTTTAAGCAACAGCCAGATATATCTCTCTATAGCGCTAAATTTGAGGTTATGTTTGACACTGGATCAGATTGTAATGTTTCCCGAAATTGTATTTAAAGTTAAACATGTTTATTTACAAGAAAATGGAATTGATCCATGTTTTAGTGCATTTAATTGCCGAGGAAGATGACAACAGGTAATAAAAGATATATTTATAAACATTATAAATTATCAAAAATATGTACTTTGTATTTTCAGGAACAATCTTCGCATACAACGAAGATTTATAAGAGACACAGAAAATTAATTTGAAATGGCTAATGAGAGTTTTAGAATTTTTTTCGGCTGTCAAAAGAAATGATTTTCTACGAAATTTTGCAACCACTACATAATGGACAACCTGCAAGGCAAGATGAACATCCACTACATCTCAAAGTGTTAGGAACTATCAACTTTTTGGCAAATGGTTCTGACCAACAAGCTGTGGGGAACTCCATTTGCATGAGCCAGAGTAGTTTAAGCAAAGCTATATACCGAGTATGCAGGCTCATTACGAGTCGCTTAAGCCATGTGTGTTATTTTGTATGAAAATACCTATGAACATACATTTTTATCTTAAAATTATACTTTTACTATTTATTATTTTTGGGTAAATATTGTAAACATGGTTTAATAAATCATGTACTGAATTCATTTTGCTATGTATTTTTTTGATTTTTCTTCAATAAATAAATATTTTAAGTTTTTGGTTATATCACGTTATATGTTCTGACAAACAGCACTAAAAACACTAAGTTAATATGTCTTTACTATTGCTTTCTCTCTTTATTCAATGCGCACAGACAGAGACAGACAATGCTCAGTTGAACGTTACTTAATTAGTCTCTAAAAAGGTCACAATTCTGTAGCTGAAGTATTTAAATTTAGTTGACCATAATAGCAAAATTTTAAATAATTTAACAGTCGAAGTTAAAGATTCATTTAGCCTTAAATTTTGTAAGATTTACATGTTGGACCATAATCGCACCAATAATCACAAAGCTCGTTACAACTTGAGAAAATAAAAATCCAGTTTAGTTCCGCTTAAACATAATAAACAAGTATATAGTATATAGAAAAGTTTAAATGGTTATGAATAAAAACAAAAATCTTTGCAGCGTCATCGTATCAATCTGTTAATGCGATCAGTACTAATCAAATTTTAATCTAGAAAGCATGCAGGAAACTGAGTCAAACCGGTATTGAATATTTTTAATTTCATTTTCGTTCTTGAACAGAGAACAAAATGTCGTTCTTATTTCCGTGCTTCTGGTAATATGGTTATTTTGCCTTCCATTTCGGTTTGTTCTCATCCTTGATATAAACTGAATGAAAGAGTCGGGAGTCTATTACTTTTTCCGACTACCGGCTCCGACTCCGACTCCTCCAAAAAGCTTCGACTCCTCGACTCCCAACTCCGACTACCCACCCCTGTTTACAACAATTAAAAAACAAGATAAAATCCGAAATATAATTTCTAAGTTCGACATGTTTACTGTAGTTTTTCACATATTTAATTTATGTTTATGTGTACTAATATATAATATTATTATGTAAATTCTTGGAAGCTAGTTATAGGGTCTACTTTTGACATTCCCCCTAAACTTTTCCGTTAAGAATAAAATGTGTAATATGTAAAAATTCTATTTTAAAATTTTTCTTATGGAATTAATACCTCCAATAATAGCGCAATGAAATTATATTTAGAGGGCGCCGAATTATGTCTTATCTAGGGGCGCCAAATTGTCTTGCCTAGGGACACCAAATTGTGCCTTGTTTAGGGGCGCCGAATTAAGTCTTGCCTAGGGGCGCCAAAGTGCTCGCACCGGCTCGGCGTATCGTAGAGTAAGAATGGAATGAACACAGAAAAACATGCAACCAAAGACCTAGCGACGATACCAGTCCTTGCCCAGATACAAAGTATTCCATACGCCACTGTTTTGCTAGACAAACTAAGATCTACTAGACAGATTTTAAAATTTCACCAGACTATAAAATTTTCTCATAATTTCTGTGCGTTTGTGCGTAATAAATGGCACATGATTCCATCTACTGAAAGCGGCAGAAACTAAAGATTCTCATGGTTAGTTACACAATCTTTTGTCCTTTTTGTTTTCGGTATTCGTTTGTTATACCTGCATCTATATTCGATGTAAACTGTTTTGACGTGAATTCATAATATCGATGAGAGAAAAAAATATGAAACATCTGCTTGCTTGCATGTTATAATTTTTCATAAATGTTTGTCATTTGTTTGGTGAATAATTGAGAAATACGACATGTATTGGCTTTAATCAAGTATGACATTTGTATGACAAGTGAGAATAACTCGGTTTTATTGTTTGGTTTTGAAACATCTGCTATCTACCGACTGTGAAATCCGAAAATTGGTCATCATTTTCCATTTATAATGCGAGTAAATCCGGATACAGATATTATTCCACTAGATTCTTTACAGTTTGATCATAAATAATCTGATTAGCATTTGTCTCCAACGAACGAATCTCAATTATTTTGAATACATTTGTGTGTGGAGGGGAGAAGAAGTGGTTAATAAGTGCTTCAATATTTGTAGATCTTTTTTTGCAGTAACGACATGTTAGATTCTAGATCAGTGATTCTTAATCTGTGGTACATGGTGTCCATGAGTTTATGTGTCTGAGACCACCTCAATGTTCAAAAAGAAGGAAATTTATTCTAATGAGAATTAAACAATGCTGGACTGACCCAGGGGGATATCAGGAGTTTCTTGATGGCCTGCGACCCTAAAATTGACCCTAAAATCAATATAATCTATAATCTAAATCAATATTAACTTGGCCCGATTAAGCACTTTCTTTGCCCGGTTAATTACCGGCCTAGTCCAATCCAACCAGATTTTCCGGTACTAAATTTAAATAATTAAATTTAAGATATCTGACCTGTTGGTATATGAATAAATCCAAATTATTTAATAAATCTACGACCATCAAATAATAAATGCATTAGGTGTCCAACTGTAAATACATAATGCTGTTAATATTACAATAAGAAAAACAATAACAAGTAAACTCTGGGGCATAATGGACAAATTTGGCATCCTTAGTAAACTTATCAAGATGACAATGGTGTATATGTTGTGATCCATAAGCAGAGTGAAAGTAGGAAACCTTTTGTTTTTGAAACAACCGTTTGAAGTTCATACTGGAGTAAAACAAGGAGAACCAGCTCACCTTTGCTGTTTAACGTCGTGCTGGAGATGGTGTTACGAAAATCCCAGAAAACCAACCACCGTGGTCTATAGCATAATGGTTACCACAAGATTTTAGGGTATGCAGATGAACTGGATATTTCAGATAAGATTGAAGACGTAATATACATAACTGAACTTACTAAAAAAAAAAAAAACTTACAAACCCCAAATAATAATAATACATCTCTATTTGTGAAATGTACTACATTTATCATAGCGTCACATAAATTAACTTAATCCTAAGATAAATGAAACAAAGATATTGACACAAAACATATTGTGACTATTTGGGAACTGGACAAAATATCTATTGAATATACTTTTAATTTCCCATTTTGTGCTACTATATACATATATTTATATTTAAATCCTTCTCAAACTCTTCAATATTATATTATTACTTTTTTATTAGGATACTTTTTAACGTAGATTTAAATTTTGTACTGGTTAGGAATTTATTTTCCTCAGGCAACTTGTTAAATAATTTTATTCTAACTATGTTTATTTGATTTCTATAGTTATATTTAGTAAAAGGCACCTTGATATCATGTTTCTTTCTAGTATTGTACCCATGAGTGTCACTATAAGTTTGAAAACTTGGATGTTTTCTTTAATGTGTGTCAGTATATTTAAAATATAGAGCGATGAGAGTGTAGTCCAGTAACCTAGTACATCATAAGTTGCATCAAGTGGGGGTAGTTAGTTTAGTTTTTTTTTCTTGTATGGGTTGTGCCTGAGATGTAAAATCCAAGTTTTCGACCTCGGCAGCTTTCCGGAACACTTTTGAATTTCGCAAAAACTGCTAAATTTTCGCACTCTTTTCGGTTTCTGCCCATTTTGACCATAAAGGAGCATGTTTTCGACAAACACTATTCTATGCATTTTTAAACTAGATTAAATTTTCTACAATTTGAGACCGGGCTCGGTAGTCTTAATAGTTTCCGAGATGCAGCTTTTCAAAGTTTGAAATAATCTCCAAACTTGAAAATTGTATGCTATATCATGCTCATGGGCACTGTTTATTTTTAGAAGTGAAAACTACTCCTTATTGTCAAAAATTATAAAATAACATTGCAAAACCTTATATTGCTGCCGAAAATACTGGTTATGTAGATGTTTCGAAAAAAAATTTATTGGTTTTTTAAACATAGCTCCTTCATTTTTAGTGATAGAAAGTTTTTTCAAAAACGATTTTGTAGGGATTTTCAAGAGCTATAAGACTGTGTAAATTAAATTCCTTAAGATCTCTTAGTTTTTAAATGGGGTGAGTTTGAAGGGCTCGAATAAGGAGGTGTTCGCTTGTAAATAGAGGTTTTAAACGGCTATATCTCGCCAAATATTCACTGTACAGAAAATATATGCACAAAGAAATTTAAGTCATTAAAAAAGCTACAATTTAGAGCTCTATCATTTTTTTCGTTTCTCCAGTAATTTCGGAGATATTTTGAAGAAAAGGTTGAAAAATACGAAATCGCAAAAAATCGTTTTTTCTTTAAACTCCAATTTTTCTAAAATTAGGCATTTTAAATTGGTCAAACTTCTTGGGTGTACTGAAAATACATATATGAAGAGAATCACAGAAGGGTGAGGATCAATTTTAATTAGGGGGGTAAATAGGGGGTTGTTTTCACTGATTTTTTCGTAGAAAAAAGTAGGTACCGACCTTATTTTGATCATAAGTCGCTTAATTTTTATACTAGAGACTTTTTTTTTTTTTGTTTGAAAGGTCTAATCAAATACTTTAAAAAAGATTCAATGAGTTTTCTTCGAAAAATGCAAAGAAAAAAAAAAAAACTTCAAGTTTGGAGATTTTTTCAAATTTTGAAAAGCTGTATCTCAGAAACTATTGAAGCTACTGAACCCATTTTGATCTTAAATTGTAGCAAATTTAATCTAGTTTAAAAATGCATTGAATAATGTTTGTCAAAAACGTGTTCCTTTATGGTCATAATGGTAAGAAACCGAAAAAAGTTCGAAAATTTAGTAGTTTTTGAGAAATTCAAAAGTGTTCCGGAGGGCTGCCGAGGTCGAAAACTTGGATTTTGCATCTCAGGCATATCCCATACAAGAAAAAATGACGAAACTAACTACCGTCACTTGATGCAACTTTTGCCCCATAATCATGACAAGGTTACTGGACTAGTGTCAATATCTCATGATGTATGAAAAGCTCCCTGCACGAGGTACTCCACTTAACTTTGCTTAAGAATCGAACCGATCGTTTCTGCAATCGAAACAATCTTAATAAATCTACAGAGTTGCCTCACAGAATAATAACATATGCTAAGGTGGACTGTACATATGAGAAGTAGATTATTTTACATCTCAAGTAGCTTGTAACCTTGGTCAATTGTAAAAGAGCAAAATTTAATTTATTTATTTTTCCAGCTGCTGACTCAATATGAGCCTTCCAATTAATTTTGGTATCTAGTTGAAACCCCAAAAATCTTGCTTCCGTGCTATAATCTGTTGTTGTTATATTTATTCTCGTACTGAATGAGAAGAGACAGAAATTAATTGTTTTACTAGCATTCAAAGTAAGTTTATTAGCACGGAACCAATCTTGGCCGTCTCTAATATTATTCTCCAAGCATCTACCTGCTTCTGATATACTCCTCCCTCGATGAAAGCCCCTAATGAAAGTTGTGTCGTCAGCGAATATCACAGTTTTAGAATTAATATGTAAAGGCAAGTCATTTACATAAAACAAATAAGATTGGCCCCAAAATATACCCTTGGGATACGCCCGAATTAATAACAATGCTATATGATTTAATATTGTTAAATAATACTATTTGCTATAGCCCGTTAACAGTTATAATCTTTGAGATGATAGGCGTAAGGCTTATAGGTCTGAAATTTGACGGCTTATTAGCACCTCCCTTTTTATAAACGGGTATAACTTTAGAATATTTTAGGAATAGTGGAAAGGTTCTCGATTCAAAAATGTGGTTAGTTATATTTACTAAAGGCTCCGTTATATGCTCTATCGATAATTTAATTAGGTTGGTAGTTAACCCCTAATGATCGGTACTTTTAGAGTTTTTGAGAACCTCTATTATTCCCTTTATATTCCTAGTATATGTGGGTTCAAGAAACAGACTATTACTCACAGGTTCTGATTTAGCTTTTTACGTAACTGCCTTTTACTTTTTACAAGTAAAAGGCAGTTACGTTCATATTATCTAATTGGTTCCAACTATTTTCGGCAGTATGAGCAAAAAAGTTGTTAAAATCATTGTTAGTTTTGTTGATGTGGTATTTGTAGATGACGCCCTACTCGTCTCATGTTTTATAATATTCCACATTGTTTTCGATAAAATCAAATATCTTATGGTTAGTAGACGTAGTTATGAGAACACGAATCTTTGGTCCCATTCAAATTAATGGTGAATGGAAAATCCAAGTGGCAGACGATTACAGTGGATAGGACACGTTATGAGGATGAGGGAGAACAGAATGGTTAGAAAGATATGGGTGGCATACCCGTCGACCAGTGGGAAGATTTCGCAAAAGATGGAAAAATCAGTTAACCGAAGATCTAAGTTTTGGTTTACAGGGCATGTGGCAAAACAGATTGAAGACTTATGTGACGTCAAAAGTCAACCTGACTGACGGTGCCCACAGAAGAAGAAGAAGATAACAATAAGTAGTGTAAAAAAGTAACGCGCGTGCATGCTGACCCGTCAAAAATTAACGTTTTCTACACTGCATGTTTCTATTTAGTAAGTTAGTTAATTAGTTAAAATGTTTGGCGCTCAGCAATAATAGTTATTTGCGCTTCACACAACCCATCTTTCTAACTAGAATATTATTTATAAGTTAGAATAAATAAAACAATAAATAATTGTATTTTAAATATTGTTGTATAATACAATCAGCTGTTGGTTCGGCAACCATCTTTGATGACGAAGGTTCTGAAGATAAACAAATGACGCAGAATCAAAATTTATTTTTTCAGTTTATATTTGACGCATTACTCAAGAACTGTTGGTTAGATTTTTATGCGTTTTTTCTTTTTCCCATATGTAGTCACATCATCTGGTCAAGTTTTAGGCTTTGTTTTATTCAAATCGGTTCAGAACTTCCAAAGTAATGATGGAACATGTGCGCGCAGATTAAACGAAATAAATTTTTTCCTTTAATATTTTACGCATTTTCTTGAAATTATCAGCCACAACACAGATTTCGTTAGCGGCAAAATTAGTACATGGCTTAATATTTCAGATTTGAAAGAATTTTTAAAATATGTTCATTGGTTTTTAAAGATAAAATTTCATCAAACACAGCAAATATTATATATATGTTAAAAAAATTAAGAAATCTGTTGTAAAATAGTATAATTTATAAACCATGTTAAAACCTTAAAATAGTGAAACTAAATGTACCCGGTTGCCAATAGACATCGTAGCTGAGGCATTCGTAAATTCTTTAAATAAAAAAAAAGATAAAATGATATTTGAGCGCCCAGGCAATACAGAATCTATCTTTTCGGTTTATGTTTAACGCATTTTTTTGATATTATCAGTAACAACATATGGTTCAGTGGTACACGACTTGTACACTAATCAGAATTGAAAAAGAAAAAAAATAAAATAGATCGGTTAAGTAATTCCAAAGTTAAGAACGTTTTTTAGTCGTAAGTTAAAATTTGGTACTGGGGAATATTTTAACATTTTCTTCAATTTTTTAGTGACCATATATATTTTGTCTAAAAAAGAATCTATTATCTCAAAATCCAAAGCAACTACACTTTCAATAATAACGACGGGGTCAATATTAATGAATTATCCCCGAGCGAAGCTGGGGGGGTAGCTAGTTTATAACTAAATTAATACAATACTACTTACTACTTAATACAATACTACTTCTTTAGAATTTATACCGTGAATGTTTACACATGCACAACTAAAAATTGTTGTAAATAATTCTTTATTTTTATTATATAAAAAAGTTATTTTATGTTTCAATCAAGTGTAAAATGCTTCTTAGAAGTAAAACTTTTTCATATACCGGAAAAATTATAAAGTGTTGAAGAAAAATGGATTAAAATTAAGTGACTTAAAAACTTTTAAGAACATGTTTTCTTAAAACGCCACACTTTTCTTTTTCCTCTCAACTAAATTTGATTTAAAAGTAAATTTGTTAGTAAATTTTACTTCCTACACCTTAACTAACTTAAGTCATTTAAAATTTTAGTGGGTAATTTTTGTAATGAAATTTATCATAATAAGTCATAACTTATAAGTATAATATCACATTATGTTGTCATAATCTAGGCCAGCGGTTCCCAACCTTTTTTCTCTCACGTACCCCTTGAATAAACCTTTCATTTAAGAGTATCCCTAACTTCAACACCCGCACCCATCCCATTGATTCTTTTTGGGTTAAGGTTTTTAATTTCGGGTTAGGTTAGGTTAGACCAGGGGTCGGCAGACCACGGCTCGCGAGCCGCATACGGCTCTTTCAGGACATTCGTATGGCTCTTCAAAGTTGATAAGGAATAAATTTTAGAAAACATGCAAAAAGTCATGTATTAAAACAAAATTATGGCTTTTTAAAATGTTTTCAGATGCCGTAATGGGTGAATTTGGCTCTTTAGCTTCTAAAGTTTGCCGACCTCTGGGTTAGACAATGACATTTGTAGGCTTTTACTATTATTATTATTTTTATTTATTTATTTTAATTTAACATATTACATTTTTTCTTCAATTTCTTATATCAGCGAAGACCAAATCAAATAAAAACAGCATTAAAATAATTTTTACCCACATTAACTTATGATGAAAATAGAATAATTATTCGTTAAATTTTAAACAGCAATTATTCATCTTGATATGAGAGTCTTCCATCGTGGTTCTTAATAATTCTAATGCGATCCTTGAACTTGTTTCATGGATCCAAGTTTTTTAAAATCAGGTTCAAATGAAGACAGATATAACTGGAAATCAGGAGCTGCGTCAAGCTATTGCGATATTCATTCTTAATGTACGCATAAGACGAGAATGCTCTTTCGACAAGCGACAACAATGGGCACGAACACGTAGAAAGATTGTTTGCTGCGCCGATTTATCGGCACCTATAAGCGAATGTTTTTGGCACTTGTTGATGCTGGTTAGTGAGCACGTAAAAAGTTTTTTATCGAAGCCGGTTTCTTTTAATTTGCTCATTAAAAAGAGTCTGGTTATCTATATTAATAAAATTGTTTTTATCTATATCTGTTTTTTTATTTTTTTTTGTTTTCATACTCATATTTGGTTTCTACACGTTTCAGATGATTATAAGACAATATCCGCAAAACAAAAACAATTTTTGTCTGTCTATCTGTCTGTCTGTCTATCTGTGTGTGTGTGTCTGTCTGTCTGTCTGTCCAAGATTCACGCAAAAACGGTTGGACATATTTTTACGATATTTGGTACGATGATAGAGTTAATTGAATTATTTTTAATTTATAGAAAAATAGGCTGGAGTAAAGAATAGGTGACTACAAAGTTACAAATTTCTTTACAGAGGGTAGCACATAACAACTTCACTAAATAATTCAAACATTATCAGTGGCTTTAAAACAATGGTTTCTGGTCTAGAAACGCATGCACAATGATATACATTTTTAATCTATATATATAAAAGGCAGTGTCCTGACTGACTGACTGACTGACTGACTGACTCACTCATCACCGCCCAGCCCGAACCCCTGGGCCTAGAAACTTGAAATTCGGAGAGTATATTCCCTTCATGACGTAAGCACCCACTAAGAAGGGATTTTTCGAAATTCCACTCCTAAGGGATGAAAAGGGGTGAAATGTGATTTCACGAATTCCTTAATATCTCTTAGGGCCGATGGGATATCGACTTAGTTTTTGCTTACAAGTATTACCCATACAAATACCGAAAAACCAATTTCGGGATTTTGCCCTAATCAACCCCTAAAGGGGTGAACCTACAATCGGGGTGGATTATACATCCCGTTGTATTTCCTGTGTTCGTTTAGTTGCAAGATTACTTTTTGGCACATAGGTGTTTTTTTAAAATATCTCGAAATGGTATTGACAGTTTTTTGAAATTTGACCCCTAAAGGGTGAAAAGGGGTGAATTGTGATTTTAAGGATTCTTTAATATCTCTTAGGACCAATAAGATATCGACTTGCTTTTTGCTTACAAAGATTACCCATACAAATACCAAATCACCAATTTCAGGATTTTGTCCTAATCAACCCCTAAAGGGATAGATCTACAATCGGGTGAATTATACATCCCGTCGTAATTCCTGTGTTCGTTTAGTTGCAACATTACTTTTTGGCACATAGGTGTCTTTTTAAAATATCTCGAAATGGGTTTGACAGTTTTTTAAAATTCCATCCCTAAGGGTTGAAAAGGGGTGAATTGTGATTTCAAGGATTCCTTAATATCTTTTAGGATCAATAAGATATCGACTTACTGTTTGCTTGCAAAGATTATCCATACAATTACCGAAAAACGTATTTCAGGAATTTTTCCTAATCGACCCCTAAAGGGGTGGATCTACAATCGGGGTGAGTTATACATTCCGTCGTATTTCCTGTGTTCGTTTAGTTGCAACATTACTTTTTAGCACATAGGAGTATTTTTAAAATACCTGGAAAAGGTTTTGGTAGTTTTTTAAAATTTCACCCCTATAGGGTGAAAAGGGGTGAATTATGATTTTAAGTATTCCTTAATATCTCTTAGAACCAATAGGATATCGACTTGCTTTTTGCTTACAAAGATTACCTATACAAATACCGAATCACCAATTTCAGGATTTTGTCCTAATCAACCCCTAAAGGGGTGGATCTACAATCGGGGTGAATTATACATCCCGTCGTATTTCCTGTGTTCATTAGTTGCAGCATTACTTTTTGGCACATAGGTGTCTTTTTAAAATATCTCGAAATGGGTTTGACAGTTTTTTAAAATTCCATCCCTAAGGGTTGAAAAGGGGTGAATTGTGATTTCAAGGATTCCTTAATATCTCTTAGGACCAATAAGATATGGACTTACTGTTTGCTTGCAAAGGTTATCCATACAATTACCGAAAAACTTATTGCAGGAATTTGTCCTAATCAACCCCTAAAGGGGTGGATCTACAATCGGGGTGAGTTATACCTTCCGTCGTATTTTCTGTGTAAGTTTAGTTGCAACATTACTTTTTAGCACGTAGGTGTCTTTTTAAAACATCTCGAAAAGGTTTTGATAGTTTTTTAAAATTTCACCTCTAAATGGTGAAAAGGGGTGAATTGTGATTTCAAGGATTCCTTAAATCTCTTAGGGCCAATAAAATATTGCCTTGCTTTTTGCTGACAAAGATTACCTATACAAATACCGAAAAATATATTTCAGGATTTTGTCCTAATCAACCCCTAAAGGATGGATCTACAATCGGGGTGAATTATACAGCCCGTCGTATTCCCTGTGTTTATTGAGATATAAGGTTTCTTTTTGGCACATAGGCGTCATTTTAAAATATCTCGAAATGGTTTTGACAACTTTTTTAAATTTAACCCCTAAAGGGTGAAAAGGGGTGAAATGTGATTTCAAGGATTGTTTAATATTTTTTAACACCAATAAGATATCGACTTGGTTTTTGCTTACAAAAACTACCCTTTCAAATGCCGAAAAACCAATTTTTGGATTTTGTCCTAATCAAGCCCTTAAGGGGTGGATCTACAATTGGGGTGAATTTTACATCTCGCCGTATTTCCTGTGTTCGTTTAGTTGCAACATTACTTTTTGGTATATAGGTATCTTTTTAAAATATCTCGAAATAGTTTTGACATTTTTTTAAAATTACCCCCTAAAGGGTGAAAAGGGATGAATTGTGATTTCAAGGATTCCTTAATATCTCTTAGGACCAATAAGATATCGACTTGCTTTTTGCTTACGAAGACTACCCATACAAATACCGAAAAACTTATTTCAGGATTTGGTCCTAATCAACCCCTAAAGGGTTGGATCTACAATCAAGGTGAATTATACATCCCGTCGTATTTCCTCTGTTCGTTTAGTTGCAACATTAATTTTTGGCATATAGATGTATTTTTAAAATATCTCGAAATAGTATTGACATTTTTTTTTAAATTTCACCCCTAAAAGGTGAAAAGGGGTGAATTGTGATTTCAAGGATTCCTTAATATCTCTTAGGACCAATAAGATATCGACTTGCTTTTTCTTACACTTTTTGCTTAGGATGTCCTCCTGATTTCAAGGATTGTTTAATATTTTTTAACACCAATAATATATCGACTTGGTTTTTGCTTACTAAAACTACCCATGCAAGTACCGAAAAACCAATTTTTTGATTTTGTCCTAATCAACCCCTTAAGGGGTGGATCAACAATCGGGATGAATTATACATCCCGTCGTATTTCCTGTGTTCGTTTAGTTGCAACATTACTTTTTGGCACCTAGGTATCTTTTTAAAATATCTCGAAATAGTTTTGATATTTTTTTAAAATTACCCCCTAAAGGGTGAAAAGGGATGAATTGTGATTTCAAGGATTCCTTAATATCTAGGTTTTTTTTTTTAATATCTTTAAATGATTTTGACATTTTTTTAATTTCACCCCTTAAGGGTGAAATGTGATTTCAGTAATTCCTTAATTCTTTTAGGACCAATAAGATATCGACTTGGTGTTTGCTTACAAAAATTATCCATACAAATGCCGAAAAACTTATTTCAGGATTTCGTCCTAATCAACCCCTAAAATGATTCTACAAACGGGGTAGATTATACATCGCGTCGTATTTCCTGAGTTTGTTGAGTTATAACGTTTCTTTTTGGCACGTAGGTGTTTTTTTAAAATGTCTCGAAATGGTTTTAACAGTTTTTTACCTTTAACAAATATCACCCCTAAAGGGTGAGAAGAGGGAATTGTGATTTCAAGGATGCCTTAATATCTTCTAGGATCAATAAGATATAGACTTGCTTATAAAGATTACCCATACAAATGCCGAAAAATGAATTTCAGGATTTTATCTTAATCAACCCCTAAAGGGGTGAATCTACGTTCGGGGTGGATTATAGAACCTTTGTATTTCCAGCGGTTGTTGAGTTATAACATTCCATTTTGGCATATATGAGTTTTGACAGTTTTCTTTCACTCCTAAAGGGTAAATTAGTATTTTTTTGTTAGAAATAAAAAATTCGGAGAGTACATATTTCAGTATGACGTAAGAACCCACTAAGAAATGATTTTTTCAAGTTCGACCCCTATCTGGTGAAAAGGAGTAAAATGTTTTTTCCCGGATTCCTCAATATCTCTTAGGACAGATGAGATATCGACTAGATTTTTGTTACAAAGGTTACCCATACACAAGTTTAAAAACAAACTGCGGATTTTATGCCAATGAGACCATCAATATACCGTAGCGAAGCACGGGTTTTCAGCTAGTTGGCTAATATGGGGGAAAATAAAGTACTATGCACCTAAAAACGAGGTAATTAGGTTAGGTTTAGTTTGTAAAAGTCTAGAACCGAGTGGAGAGATCTAACCTATCTTCTAGTTTGATGACAAAATACTATCTTAGGTTAGGTTGGGTTAGTAAGAATTTGGTTAGAAGAAGCCGAGCGGAGCGAGCTACCTATCTTCTAGTTTAATGACAAAACCTAGTTTGATGACATCCACACTAATAATGCCACCTGTTTAGAAACTGTACATCGAATAAATCACGTGTGTTTGACGCACGCGCATTAGTGTAGTCACATATTCTTTACTCCAGCCGAAAAATATATACAACAAAATTAGATGAATATTTGGGGAACTATGGGAGAACACCCTAAAACAAATCTACATATATCTCCATTATTATTGACTTAACAGCAAAATCATATATGACCAAAATTATAATATAATCTGTCTCAATTTGTAATACGAAACTAGATCTGGTTACTTTAGTGACTGTTGTGGTGTAAATAGACTTTTGTAGAATCATGTGAACTTATAAATCTGGCTTTTAAAAGTATGGTTAAGTTTCATCATATTGAGGTTATTACTAAATTGACATGTCAAAATTGTGATTGACATATCAAATATTTTGAATGTATATATTAATATTTATTTCATCAAACTTTCGATTATTACTCGTATAATAGTAAAAAAAATATTACGATTATCAATGTAATATCGTGATAAAATATAAAAAACAAAAATACATATTATATAATAATAATATATCATTTTATTGTGCTGCCCTTAAAATCTCATTCTTGTTTTGCAAAATTTAATAACATATTTAAACAAAAATATTCATTTTTTGAATGTAAATCCCAAATTTTTCTTTGCTAATCTTTCCGAAACATGTAGTCTGTGGTTCTATCTGTTTTATTATTATTACCTCTTCCCATGTTCGTCGGTCTTAAATTTTCTGCACCTTCATTTAAAATTTTTCTTACTTCTTCTTCAGAAATCTAAATAAATTGAAATGGGTAAATTATTTTATATTTCACAACAAAAAGGACACCAAGATTTACTGAAAAAATATCTGCCACAAGGTCTAGTAAAAGCGGTTAATTTCGCTTCTTTTTAATTTTGTTCAATTTTTTGCTAAAAGTTTTATAATGGTTTTATATATATAAGCGTTTTATATATGTGTGTTTTTTTTTTTTGTATATTTATCTAATTGTTGTCTCTTATGCATATTTTCTGATGTTATGTTCTTATTTTGGTTGTATAAAAATACTTTTCAATTAAAAAAATAAATTGACATATAATTTAATATCAAATATGAATTGTCAAATGTTTTGAAAGGTGCCATTTCAGCAGTACCACCCTAAAATGATATTTTAAATAGACAACATAAAAAATGAAATTTTCCTCTTAGTTTCGTTTTACAAATTGAGACAGATATTAAGAAAATTAATATTTTGTCTATGCATTTTTTAATTTAAATGAATATTTTTTGAACTACGGGGTACACCCAAAAACTAGAATGTACATATATCTCCCTTATTATTGACTGAACAGCCAAATCATGAATGCCAAAAATGGTTTAAAATGAGAAAATAAATCTTTTATATCTATGCATTTTTTCAGTTTGATGAATATTTGGGGAGTTACAGGGGGACATCGAAAGCTAAACTTTTAAAATATCTCAAATGGAGTGTTACTTGTAAGGATGAAATGTCTTTTTTATCATTTACTTAACAGCAAAACTATTCCTCTCCGTTTATTTATTATATTTCATTTATTTATATTTTACATAAATTATGTAAAATAAAAATAAATGTTGAGGCGCGAAATTTTTTAGATTTAATATCTCTAGGTTATATACTCTGTCAGTCCACGGTACTTTTAAACATTTCCTATACACCCACATTTCACAGGCTTTTATTTTAATAATATTGTATTTATTTAACAACCAGCATTCACTTCCATACGTCAAAACACTCCAAAGATAGCAGTTGATTACACGATTTTTAATACCTACATTAATATTTTTTTTCGTTAACAATGACCTAAGTTTATTAAATGTAGCTTTAGCCATGCCTATTCTGGTATTAATGTCTGCATTTGATTTGCCATTTTCTGAAAGACTTCCCAAATATTTCTATTGATTCACATGTTTTATTTCTGTGTTATTTATTTTTAAGTTTTGGTAGGTATTATTCATTTTTTTGATATTACCAGGTAAACTGTTTTCTCGGTATTCAGTTGAAGACTCCATTATTCACTCTTTCTCTGTACAATTTCAATCAGTTGTACTAAATCTGCTTCACTTTCCGCCAGGAGTAACGTGCCATCTGCATACCTGATGTTATTATATCTTTTTCCTCCAAATTTTACTCCTCCGATGTTCAGTATACATTTAAATATATGTGCGCTATAAATATTAAATAATACCGGCGACAATCTTACTCATTTTTTTATTTTTCTGTATTCTGTTAGGCTGTTTTCATATTTGCATTGCTGCTGACTGCGTTTCATACAAGTTGTTGATTATTCGAATATCCTTTTTATCAACATTTAAATCTTTGAATATTTTCATCATCTTGGTATTGTTAAAATAATATAGCAACTTTTAATACAATCATGTACAGGTTCCAGTTAAAAAAGGGTAAAATATCATATCTCTTGAAATTGAAACTTTTTTTAACCGATCAGATAAGATCAAGTATACCAAAATATCAAACTGTGCTTAACTAATGGTTACATTAAACTAATAAAAATATTTGACACTATCTAAATTATTATATTATACAATATGAAATATTAATTATTTTAATATAGGCTTTTAATTTATCACGTTTATAAAAAACATGTTATGGCTACTATTTCGCAACATTTAAAAATAATTCAAAGATTTCTATCACATTCCTGACACTCCATCCTCATTATTCAAGAAGCGGCCTTTTTCAAAGGATCTCATACATTCTAAATTAGACAATTTGCACCATGACTTGCTTATTATACAGTGCCGTGAGATGTTTAGTTTGATAAATAAACAAGATGACACATGATAGAGTTTAACATAAAACGCGACACAATTTAATGAATACAGCGGCAGACGCGATACATTTACCGACGCGAATAGAGCATGTTGATGGCAGTAATCAGTCGACTTGTTATGTAATGATGATATTCGCACAACGTGCTTCTTTCTCTGCACCTGTAGGTTTAGATGTCGCCGTTAAAACTGGAATCGATAGTGATTATGAATTATCTTTTGATGTAAGTGAATTATTTTTATCTTTCATTCTTCGATAGCAGAAGTTGTCAACCAAGGGGGAATGTTAGTATTTCAAGGGGGGGGGGGGGAGAGTGATTGAGACTACAAACTTAAACTGTTGGAATACAGTTAAAGCATTGCAGTACTTTAAACTAAATATTATCCCGTTAATAGAATTAAAAATATTCACCCCAACTGTACAATTCAAATACTTCTAATAAGAAGTAGCTAGTAAGGTAGCTAGTATGTTTTATATACTATCAGCTTAAAGCTCTTAAGCTGAGTTCAGAGCTCTTAAATTAGTCGACAATAGACAATAGCTTCTGCACTGTCGATTGTCACTAACAAGTTTGTCATATGGTAAGGCAAGCAACAGTTCGGAGCTCAAAAGTTAATACATTATGCGTTGTGGCTTGTGGATAGTTTTCCAAACTTATAGCTAGTGAGTTGTTTTAATGAGACCGACATATTAACACATCGGCTATCTCAGTCTATATCGGCGAGAACGTTCATATTGTATGCCTTTACATAACCTAACAAAGTGCCATCGGCGCGATGGCACTTTGTTATTGCGATTACAACAAATCTCGCGCAAAATGAAAAAGACGAACAGTAAATATGATCAATTTAGGTAAGTAATTAGGTTAAATTTAATTAATAAAAGTCTGGGACAGCAGAATTAGGAGAACGATAATAGATAATAAACATTTTACGAATCCATCATAGTTGGTTTAAAGACACACAGATGTCGCACTATTCACAACTCATTAATTTCCTTATTTATTTATTTATTTATATTTAATTGGCAACACCAACAGGACACGAGATCCCAATAATAGGATGGCATTATTGTTACATAGAAATTTTAGAAACTATTACTCAATTAAATTCTTAAATGTGTTAAGTCGCATTCAGAGCTCTTAAGTCAATAGCTTATAGACTGTAGCTTGTACTCTGTTTATTGTCACTAACGAGTTTGTTATATGGTAAGACGTGCAACCGTTCAGACCTCTAAATTTAATACGTTGTTCGTTGTGGATTGTGGATAATTTTCTAAACTTATAGTTAGTGAGATGTTTTAATGAGGCAGACATATAAATACCTTGGCTATCTCGGTCTATCACAGACATCCTAGATATTGTATGCCTTTATATAAACTAACAAAATGTCATGATTAACAAATCTTGCTGAAAATTACAAAGACGAACAGTAAATATGATCAATTTAGGTAATTAGGTTAGGTTTAGTTAGTTAAAATCTAGGACAGCAGAATTATAAAAACGGTAACAACACCACACCTACACAATCACTAAATCTATCTACCCCAATTCAAGACATTCAAATAATCATTTCACAGAACTCACAAAAAGCACAACAAGCCAAATGGACTGCAATAAAAAATAACAAATTAAGATCCATCAAACCTGATATTCAAGTTTGGAATCTAAACACGGATAGAAGAACACAAACCATCCTCACAAGGTTACGAATAGGGCATACAAAATTAACCCACGAGCATATACTGCAGAGAGATAACGCGAAGATCTGCGATGAGTGCTGCGAAATCCTCACAATAGAACACCTCCTATTAGAATGCCGAACATATGCAGATCTGAGGGCCAAACACAACATAATACATTCCCTTAAACACACCCTACAGAACACCACCACAGCTAACACGAACATAATAAACTTCATCAAAGATGCCCAACTAGTCAGCAACATTTAAACCCAAAACCACAGCACTCATAACTTATAATAAACACTGTATTTCAAATTTTTATAAACACAATATGTAACAAATGACATGTAATTATAAACTAATTATTGTAAACTTATACCGACGCTAAAAACCATGTAGTTGAAGCGTCGTTAAATAAAACATATGGGAAAAAAAAAACGGTAATAAATAATAAGCATTTTACGAAGGCATCGTAGTTGGATTAAAGACACACAGATGTCGGGCTATTCGTAAGTCACTAATTTTTATCAGCTGTAAACGTTACATAGAACGTTAAAACAATGTATAAAAACATTGTCACAACGTAACAACGAACAGTCCACAACGTGTTAATTTAAAGAGTTCTGAATGCGGCTTTACCAACAGAAGTCAAATCAAACACCATAGAAATATTAAAAATAAAATTAAACATTTTCTAATACAGCATCCTTTTTACAAAGTGGAAGATTTTACTAATTTTAATTTTAAGACAGTAAAATTATAATTTTTAACTTAAAATGATAATGTGTTTTGCAACGTGTTTTTATATTTTAAAACGTAATTTTATTATTGTATGCATGGCCTATGTATGTATGACTGACTTAAAACGCATTACGTGTAATTTATTTATTTATTTATTTCAGTTTTTTTTTTTTAATTTTTAAAGCAACAACAGTAATTTTGTACACGAACTAGCAGTATACCCGCTGCTTCGCTGCCGAAAAAAATTGTCGTAGCCCGCTTAGATCGGAACCATTTCGAAATCGGTTCAAGACTCAGCAAACAGTCTCAAGACTGGTTGCTGCGAATCGTTTTATATTCAAATATATTTATTTGTTTTAATCTACTATTGTATAAATAATGCTTCTTATACAAATAATTTAAGTACGAACTTCTTTGTAAACATTGATAGTATAGACATTTAGTAACAACACGTATAAGTGTCCCGTTGTGCTAACCCAGGAAAATGCCACATAAAATGCCTATTTGAGAATCACTCATCGCCAAAAGCAGCGCCGATCACGTGAAACATTTTATCTTGCACCTTACGAAATTATTTATTATAATTTTTTTGATATTTATTATAATTACTCCGTGATAATTCCTGATTTATAAATCGTACCTATATAGCACTTTTTTTCGTTAGTAAATATTCTTGCCACCCAAGGAAGTTTTTTTCTTCGTATTGCTTTAGGGGGTTACAATAATGTTCAACAGCGAATTTAACGTTATAATTGTTGTCAAAAATGAATATAAAAAAATTGTGATATGTATTCTCGGGAACATTTTTGTAGCAATATTAAACCCTAAAATTCGTTAATATATATTTTGAATATGTGTATCTTTTATAGTTTTTTATAATACGGAAAAATTTTTCTACTTTTTTCTAAATATTTCTTAATTGACCGGAAGCCTGGTGTCATACAGCGATGATATATAGCTTAAAATCTTTCCAGACAAATTTGCAATATGCTGTTGCATATAGCACTAAAATCGGTTAAGCCGTTTTTGAGTTTTAATACATGTACAGATTCTAAACATCCGAGGCGTTTTATAACTAACCTTGAATCTAGATTTGCCGTTAATGGGTTGATCAGAGCAGAATGCGTTTTTGTACATGTGCGTGGGTAACCTTTTGAAGCAAAAACTAAGTCGATATGTCATTATAGGTCTGATATATTGAGGAAAGATTTGTTTATTTATTTATTTATATTATTGATATTATAACAACTTTTGTTATGCACATGTTTAATGTTAAGTCAATAATAAGAGAGAAATTTTAAGTTTATAAGTAGCGCTCCCTCTGTCCCCCTAAATATTCAAAAGCTACACTAAACAGAAAATAATCGTTCTTCAATCAAAACAAATTGTTGATGTAAAGTAAATAATAACCTAGAAATTTCCAGTATTTTAGTTTTAGAACCCACCCCCCTCCTTCCTTCCCCAGCTTCTCTGCCAATTGAATAATTTATAGGACAACATTTTATATTTGTTTTTTTTTTTTATTTTTAACTACTTTTCTCATGTGCGTTTTTGCTGGTAAGTCAATAGTAAATCAGATATTTAAAAACTTTAGTTTTAGGTTGTCCCTTCGTAACTGTCGCAATATCAATCCAACTGAAAAAAAAAATCATTAAAAAAAATTTGTTTTCTTTTTATAAGCAATGAAGTCTACGTCTTAAGTGATACAATTTTTTCTTTCTTCTGGTTTTCGATTTGCCTCCTTATTTTGACTGCATTTCCTACCTATATACCAAATTTCAACTCGCTATACACAGATTTTCTGTTATATATATATATATATATATATATATATAAAGATATAGAAACGGAGAAGTAACATAAAACTAGGGTTATGTATACATAAATCTAACTGCGTTTAATGTTTGTTTGTAGACCTTGAATAAAGTTAGCGAATGGCTAACGAAATATAGGCCTTAATGAAATAATTGTGGTTACTATCGACACAATATCTTCTTTTCCCAACTATTCCAAACGTATATATATATATATATATATATATATAAAAGATTTTACTATTATATTTAAATATTTATATAAAATAATAGATAAAACATAAATAAATAAAATTAACAAAATTCTTAAAAATGCGCAAAAATAAAAAATCAGAAAATAGCTGCTCGACTTAAGTCTAATTAATTTTACTAAATAACTGAATAAAATCACCTATAGCAGAACAATGATGAATCGTGCCGAACGATATTGGCCGATGTTCCACGATCTCACTGAACACATCATACATACTTCGATGGTCCAATATAATTAAAAACAAAATTATTCATTTCTCGTTTCTGATGGGACTTTTTTGAGATTTTCGATTTTTCTAGTTATGATGAAATCATTTCCTACCTGTATGCAAAATTTCAACTCGGTAGCGTATCTGGAAGTGGGTTAGAATTTCCGGACATAGCCACAAATATTCTCTTTTATATATAAAGATTAGAAGAAAATTAATCATTTGACAAGTTTTTCATGCTTTTTTAAGCTTTTTAACTTTTTGTGCTTGTTTAGAACTTTTTTGTTTATTTATCGAGATTCATTTTTATTGTACAAGCAATTAAGAAAAATAGTTTACAAAATTACACATGTTAAGTAAAAATTAAAGGCATGTGTCTCTTAGTTTTGCTATTGTCTTTTACAGTGTTTTCTGTAATACTATTTTTAGTGTAAAGTTATTTATTGTTCTAAAATGCTCAACCAAAAACTTACAGTAGAAGAGTGGATTCATGATTATAGGGAACTGAAAATTGAAAATATTAAATTTTAAAAATATCAAATATCATAAGTGTGGAATTTGTTGATGATTTTGACATGGATACGACTATTGTATCTAAATTTAAATACGAACTCATAACAAGTGTGGATGTTGAAAGAAGCTTTTTTACATATAAGAATATCTTAAGTCAAAAAAGATAAAAAATAGTGGTTAATTGTTTCCAACAGGAGTAAAGTTTTACCTCTAGTTTTGGTTAGATTTTTAATTTAAGTCTATATAGATTTAGAATGTATTATTAACTTTTTTGTACTATTTAAATAAATTTCGTTATTTCGCAAAACTTTGTTTGCGCTTTTTGTGCTCAACTCCATGCTTGTTTGGCACATTTTTATGCTTCTTTGCTACATTTTTGTGTTTTTTGCCATATTTTTGTGCTTTTTGACACATTTGTGTGTTTTTTTTTTGCCAGATTTTTGTGCTTTTTAATAATTTTTTTTGTGTGCTTATTTATCCAACCTCTACACAAGACATGCAAGCAGCATCTTTATCATCTGGACTTTGTTGGCCTACTTCATCAAGGTCCATGTCATCGTCAGCTGGAAAAATGGTTGATTATGCCCATATTTAGACCTCGCGGGGAGTCCATGGTAATCTCAATTAATCGAAATTAAGTGAGGCAGTAGCTCCTAGCAACACAATATACCTCGATCACAATACAAATCACAAACAGATCGAATAAAAATTTTACCCATTCTTATAATAACAACTTACCTTAATAAAATAATCAAAATTAAGCAAACATTTACTGTAATTCATTTCTAAAGGAGTAAGAACTCAACTGCACTAAATTTGTAAAATTGTTGAACGAAAGGTAAGTGTGTTTTAAACTATTGCCGAAAAATTATGTTAGCTTTATTAGTAGATTTTCTTTGGGAGCTCATATTAAATGCAGGGCCCATATTACGACCATCTCCTCTACTATAGTTTTTAAGATTTGCTCAGAAAAGATATTTAATTTGCGTCAACTGAACTGCCGGGCACATATCCATGCTATTCCGGAATGACACAGGGTTTAAAAAATGAATTAAAGTATTTATATATGATTTTTTCAAATATTTTTTCAAAAACGTCTAATTTAGAAACTAAACGGTAATTCTCATCTAAGTTCTAAGTTTCATTATTATGTATAAGTGTCCTTAACGGTATAAAATATTGTCTCTTAAGTTTAAAAACAGGGGAGGGGAACACAATGCGTTTAGCTGATAAGAGACGTTTTTTGTAAAAGCATAAGATACGTTGATCTAATTTAAGAAGGATAACTTAATTGGTTCGGATAAACATAGAAAAGTTCTGTATTCTGAGATCTCCCTGAGAAAACAATCTAGGTGCGAGCCTGGTGGGTGGTGTATAATGAAAGAAGAGTGCTAGACAGTGAATCAGTTAATATCCAAGCTGAGAGTTAATACAGGCATCAGATATACATAGATAAATAGACTAGACAACAAGTCATTGAGACAGCAAATAACGCTCTATCAAACATCAAAGCAATCAGGATACATCCGTCAATTGATTTCTATCTGTAATTATAAACCACTTGGTAAACTATCTTCGCAGATTCCATTCAGATAATCAAAGTGACTACGGTTATATTATTAAACAGCAATTTCCAAATCTCTAGTACGTTGAACGTCAAGCATCCAGTTGGGCATTGGCGGTGAACACTTTGAAGGATTAAGTAAATGTTGGGCTCGTCGACGACTGGTGCTAGTGGCGCCACTCAATTACCAGTAATTGATGCAAGCGACGGATATCCGTTGTTAGAAGCGCTGTAGAACATGGCGCCGATACATGTCCTACATGTTATATCGGATACTATGGTTCTCAATGATTTACACCGACTACTATATTATAATACCTTATTATTCATGTTATGACAGAGCTATTGATTTGGATAATGTAAATTTAAGATGATCAACTATTTTTAATGAAAAAGGAGTTGGGGAGACCGGGGCTAGTTGTTACACGGGTAAGTTGTAACAGTGTTAATAGCTCCAAATTGGCATGCATGACAGTGATATTTTCACTGCACTAGCTAGGTTTATGTACTAGCTGAGTGTGTTAGAAAATGTACTAGTAAGTTGTTAGGTAGTGTAGAAAAAAATGAAAAAAAAAAAAAAAATTTTTTTTAGCAGAATGTAACTATTGTTAGATTTCGACTCAAACATTTATTTGTCTGTTAATTTTAACTTGTTCTATCCTAAGACTTCATAATAAGTTCTTTAGCTTATTTGCTATTTAGAGGTTAGAAATATTGTAGTTTTTGTATAAACAGACATTTTTTCAAGATAGCGCAACCAGGGGCAAGTTGAAACATAACACATTGGGGCAATTTCTAACTTATTTGACTTTGTTCCTGAGCAGACAAATCCGCACAAGCAGAAATCCACACAGAAAAGTGCGCACAATCATAAGTGCTCGCATGAAAACTCACACCGAATTATGCTCACATAGAAAATTCCTCACACCGAAAATAACTCACAGTGAGAAATGCTCACACGAAAATTGCTCACACTTTTATAAATCCTCATGTGGCCAATGCCCACAAAAAATGGTTTTGCTATAGTTATTAGATTTCATTTTAGTTGAAAAGCAACAATGTACTGTGGTTTCAAAAGTAGAAATATGTAATATATTAATTTGAATATTTTATAAATTAAACAGTGTTTATTTTTCATAAAATTACTTAATTTGAAATTAAATTACCACAGTTCAGAATAAATTATTAGTGGTTATTACGAGGGCTACCTTTTAAGTTTTTACAAAGATTAAGAAAGAAAAAAATTTTTTTGAACAAACTGTTTTATTGCTTTTCAAAATATTTGCTTTTAAGATTTATACACTTTTGCATGCGTTCAAACCAATTCTCGAAACATTTTATCCACTCTGAAGTTGGTATCTCAAAAACATGGTTTTGGAAGGCTCCAACAGCTTCTTGAGGTGATGAAAATCGCTGTCCACGTATTTTTTGTTTGACATCGGGGAACAAACAAAAGTCGTTAGGGGATAAATCAGGTGAATAAGGGCAATGAGACATTAATTCGATGTTTTTCTCCTTCAAATAATAAATTGTTTCACGTGCTGTGTGGGAGTTTGCATTGTCATGATGAAGAATGATGCGACGTTTTTGGTTGTTTTTTCTGATTTGGTCGATGACTTCTGGAAAACAAATTTTTTAATACCATTCAACATTAACTACAATCCTCTAAAGCAGGGGTCGGCAACCTTTTTGTCAATAAGTCAATAATATAAATTCAAATGTTATTGAGGGCGCATAAAAACGTAAAAAGTGTAAACACTCGTGGTTGGCAAGGTCGTTCCAAAATCCAAGTGGTGAGCAAAAAAAAGGTCCTCACCTCCTAAAATCCAAGTGATGAGCAAAAAAAAAAAGTCCTCAGCTCTCAAAATCCAAGAGTGACGAGCAAAAAAAAGGTCCTCACCTCTCAAAATCCAAGTGATGAGCAAAACAAAGTCCTCGGTGTGGATATTGGGCTCAGTATATATGGGTCGATAGAGAGGGCGCCGAGGGCGCCTAAAAATCCCACAGAGGGCGCCGTGTTGCCAACCCCTGCTCTAAAGGAATGGTTGCGACATATCCAGTACAACCGAAGAAACAAGCTATCATTTTCTTGGACGTGCTTCGTGAACGAACAACTTTTGTGGGTTTCGGTTCATCTTGGAAGACACAAACAATAGATTGTTGCTCAGTTTCCGGTTCATCTGAATAAATCCAAGTTTCGTCACCTGTAACAATGTTGTAACGAATTTTGCAGAGCCTAAGTTTTGCCTTTTTTTGAGCTTCGGTCAAATTATGTGGAATCCATCGGGAACAGATCTTTTTCACAGCTAAATGTGCCTGCAAAATCGAATGTATTGCAGTCTGCGATATGCCAAGGGATGACTCTATATCACGGTAAGTCACATATCGATCTTTGTTAATTAATTTGCGCACAACATCGATGTTTTTGTCCACGGCGAAATTCTGAAAACCAATTGTAAACAGTGTTTTCTGATGGTGCTTCATTACCAAAAGTTGAACGAAGCGAATCTATGCATTGTTGTTGAGTTAGGCCTTTACTAAAATCGTAAATAATCATCCAACGAAAACCTTCACGAGTAATATCAATTTTTTCACAAACTTGTTTTTTTCTAACGCTCACTGTCAATAAATTACTCGGTCAATTTATAAGCTGCCACTGAATTCACAATTACAAATGTCAAATTTTACGAATATAGTAATGAGACATTTCAATATTGCTATCGTTAATTGGTAATATTGCCAACGGTAACAGTAAATAACGTTTGAAAGATTACTGTTTACTTGTAGGCACGTGGTCCATGCGCCTACAAGTACCACAAATCTTTCTACTTGTCCGGTTAGTTAGTTAGTTAGTTAAAATTTTGGCGCACAGCAACAAAGGCTATTTGCGGCTAACGCAGCCCATCTAAATGACTAGACTATATATTAAAAACATCTACGGGTCCGGGTACACTTGAAAGTAATGGGGTATTTATTTTCGTCGGTCGGCGTAAACTAGCCAGAGCCTATAGTCGCCGGCAATTATTTTTCTACGTGTTTGTACACTTACTGTAGTTAGAAAGACTTTTACTTAGACATTTCACTTTACATAATTAAAATGTAATATCATTAAAAAGTCCAATTATATAAATAAAATTGTGCCCTAGTTTGTTTTATTTGAAACTGGAAATGCTATTAAAGTTTAAATTTAAAATAGTTTAAGTGACCTACGTAGGTTTCTCTATGAACGGTTAAGTCTCAAAAGGAATACTACAATAAAAGTTTTATAAAAATAATGGATATTGAAAAAGAGCTTGCTTGTTCTTGTTTCATATTTTTCTTATTCTTTTCTCCAATAAAAAAGTTATTTTCTTTTAAACTGATGCATTTTATACAGCAATTCACCAGCAGTATAAAATACAAATAACGGGTTTTATTTAAATAAGGGGAAAAAACTACATTTTTCTCTGTTATAAGATGATTATTAGAAGATATGTTTTCGAAAGATAAGCATATTTGCGGTACTTATTAAGGTACTATTTCACTGATACTGCTCGCCAAGATGACTGTCTAGGATTTCATCTGGAGAATTTGTCGGGAAATATGAAATTTGTAATTTTATTTCCCTAATTCCGAGATAAATTTGTCGGGAAATCAGGAAAACAGGAAAATTTCCCTCTGAGCCCAGTACTCACAATGGGAAATACATGCCACTACTTGTAATATATATATTTTACAATCTTTCAACAAATTAATCTTAGAGAGAGTTTTAAACTTAAGGGGAGGTACAACAGCAAGGACCTGAAGCCGAATTTATTTAGGTTCAGGTTCAATATGGTAATTTCGGTTTGGTTTCAGATTCAGGTTTAGTATTTTTCTTTTTTTTTTTAGGGCCAAGGACTTAATTTCTTGCAAGTCCGGGTTCGGCTTCGGGTTCAATACAAATCATACTTCAAAATTAATGTATTTAATAAGCACAGAAAGCTCAACCAAGTTAGAATTTACTGTCAATAAATAAAAATTGACGGGAGGTTTGAATTTTCACACATTTTAGGGTTTAGTAGGTATTTAGTCAGTGAATGAAGATTATTAGAGGGCCAAAGGATGAATGACTGTCACTACACAACACAATTACAAGTGTTGGTTTTAAATCCTTTAAATCAATAGTATCATATACCTCTAATATACCATGATATATATTTTACGCATTTGTTTTTTGCAAAAATGTAATTCAAATCCAGACCTGGCAACACAGCGGCCGATCTTTTGTCACGCAAGAGCATAACGCCTACAGAGACATTGTTTATATTGCGACTATATGAAAAACTAACAGATTTTCTACTAGAAATGGAATCCCAACAACCGGCCAGTTATTTATTTATTTTCCTAGTCGATATTTGCAAAATAAATTTACGTACCTCTTCTCTACCCATAACAAAATGTATCCATGTATATACAAATATATTTTTTTAAATTTTAGTTTAGATATTAAACGAAAATGTTAATACTTGGCAAAATTTAGTCAAAATGAAATGTATTTCAAAAATCAAATACCATTCCTTAATCTGCACTTAAAGAACTTCCATTTAATATCCTCACAATAAAACTTCTATTCTATTCTATCTCTATAAAAAATTTCTCTAACCCAAAAACTGTAATATTTTAATTAAAAATTCCTCTCGTACGTTTCCGGTTCATAGCAATATACATTGCTTAGAATTTTTTCAAATTTCTAATTTAACCTGATTTTGTAGTACTTTTTTGGAAAAAATCGTATTAAAATAAAAAATAAATAAAAAACTACTTCCCGTTCCTTTATCTACGTCTTAAGAGCTTTCTTTTGACACCACACAATAAATTTAAAAAAATAATTTTTTCAAATTTGACAAAACAGTCAATATTTTGCGAAAAACCAATTTGATCAAATTTTTCTGTTGAGCTATTCCGGTTCCCATCAATGTACATTATTGAGATTTTTTTCAGATTTTTAGTTCAACCCCTCTGGGAGATAGGGTGGGGGACAAAAGTTTCTACTCTCCCGACCTTAATATATGAGGGGCAAGTATTGTAATCGCGAAAATTTTTGATGTCGAGATTTTGACTGACGTTTCATGAGCCAGGGAATCCAAAAAACCTATTTTCGAAATGCCGTCCGTATGTGTGTGTGTATGTGTGTCTGTGTGTGTGTATACACGATAACTCAAGAACGGTTTAACTTAAAGACTTCGTTCTGTTACTAAAAATTTCTCCTAATAATTGGGAAGAACTCTATTGTTTTTTATTAAAATCCGAAACCGGAGACGGAAGTTTTAAACATTAAAAATTAAAAAAATTCGTAATTAGTAAACCAAGCCTTGGACAAAAATTTGTATAGAACATAATTTAATGTATTTTTGAAGATTTACCTAAATCTTTTATAAAAAATTTTAAAAATTTAATTTTTTTTTTTTATTTTTATGGGAGGGCAAGTCTAACGGAGGTCGCCCTTCGCCACTGGTTTGCCATTATATTGACAAAAAACCCATAAAAAAAATATTTTTCAAAAATAAAAATTTGTTTGTGCATCCACGCATTAAGGCTGCGTATAACCCCTAGAGGTTACCAATTTCTTATACAAAATTAACAAACTGAAATAAAATTAGTATCAATCTATACATCAAATTTTGCACCGAATTTTTGTCTATCTAATAGGATATTTTTAATTGTAGAAATATTTATTGTAAAAATATTATCGCTCAATAACTTAATAATTGACACCAGTAACATTGTTCTGTAATTTTTTAAATCTATTTATGGGTTTCAAATAACTTTTATATTTATATAGTTTTGTGTAGAAATGTTCAAATAATACATCAACATTTTTTTCGACTTGATTTCTTTTAGTTTAGAACCCTCATCGAAAAATATTATACTTGATGATAATGGAATGCCACTTGGCACGTGTGATTCTTCACAAAAATTAAATCAGTTTTACCCGTTACAACTATTTTGAAAACCGCGGCAGAATCAAGATGTCGGCAAATATAGACTACCAAGTACAATAACTATAAGTAGTTTTCACAATAGAACAAAATAGCTAAAATCCTTTTTGTAGAATGAAGCTTTAGCTACAATTTGCCGCATCGTACACAAATATGTGTCGATTGGTTTACAAGATGGCGCCTATAATGCAATTTGCTTATTTACAATTACATAATAGTTTTTTCTAAAATTTAAAATATCCTATTAGATAGATAAAAATTCGCTGCAGATTTTGATATATAGATTGTTATTAATTTTATTTCCGATTATTAATTTTGTATAAGAAACTATAGAGAACTATAGGGTTGTGCGCCGCCTTAAGAGGTTTTATCAAATGAAACCTCTTAATTTAACCCTACCCAAAATTTTAAAAAAATATTTATTTTTCCATTAAATACATATAATAAAGTTATAAACATATTTGTTTATATTTATCCCGCGTTTTTTTTTTTTTTTGAACTCTATAATTTTCCTATATGTGGGTCAAAAAGTTGTACAAATATGCCAAATTTCAACTTTCTATGTTCAGCCGTTTAGCTACAATTTCTACCGTACAGAAAGACAGACAGACACATGAGTGACGTTATAAGGGTTTTTTGGTGATCATACCTACAAAACCCTAAAAATGTATTCAGAAAAAAAAATACAAATATCTGTAAATATAGTCTATTCCAAACGTTTAAGCGGTATTAGATTTTGAAATCTAGTAACTTTTAAAGATTTAACAATTTAATTAAGCTATTGTAAATCATATTTAAACTGAATATTCCATGTTAAATTTAACGAAATTCCCGTTTAGTTCCACTTAAAATAAAGAATTAGACTTTATTTAATATACGTTTTAAATAAAATTATAAAATATAATTATCAAAAATAAAAAGTCAAATATCAAATTTCAACGTTTTTTTTGTCTTGTTAAATGTAAAATGTTAAGTTGGTATACAATAGTTTCTTAAACCTGTAAAGAATACATGGTTACAGGTTAATAATAAACATTTCGGGTTTAGGTTTTGGTTCTCTGACCTTGAAATGTAATGGTTTGGTTCACAAAAAAAAGTTTTTCTGTGATTTCGGTTCGGGTTCGGTTCAGATTCAAGTTTCTGCACAACAATATAGTTCTTACAAGTTTCTTTTACATAACTGGCAATCTGATGATTAAATTGTTTATATTTAAAAAAAAACTTCAAGCATAGCAGAAACCTAATCAAAATAATGTTCTGGTTAATAACATTTACTATTATAGTTAGGATTTTAGACTACGCGTAGATCGGCTTTGTTACTGCCAATCTACGAACATTAAATCAATAAGATGATTTCGGGAATTCTTGAAAATTACCAGGAAATGCTATTTACCGTTTCCGTTTCCCAATGCTACAAAAATATATTAAATTCCCTAATTGTTGGTAACAAGTGTAGTCACTTTTTGCACTGCACTCGTTTACAGAGAAGATATTTTAAAGGAATTGTTAGGCCGGTGGTGGTCATTGCTTAGAATGTTTAGCCGCCAACTGAAGCAGCCGGACCACCTGTACACCAGACGCTCGAGAACTAATTAAGAACTGTTAACCTTAACAATCAGGCTAAATTTTGAAATTCTAGTCTTTGAAATAAATGTTGTTACATACGACTCAATTGATAACCACTAATATGCTTAAATTCTACAACATACCGTGTATTTCGATAAGGATTTAAAAGGATACAAGATTTGTTTTAAGTAACTATCCGTCCCATTGTGCATCATTTTATAAATATTCTTAGGTATTCCATTTAATTTCATATAATTTTGGTGTTAATTGGAAATATTGTATACTGTATTGTACGTATTAGTTATTTCGAATATATAATAATAGTTATATTTTTATCCGTGTTTAATTTGCGAGAGTTCTACCCTTTAGAAAAATCAATGTCCATATTTACTGTCAATCACATGAGAAATACTTGGCGTCTTGAATAAATTTTGCCAGTTTAAGTTGTAAGCATTTGTGTGGAATCCTTTTCTAAACTCGTTACCTCTACTTGAGCTAGCTGCGTTGCATTTGACGTATATAACAGGTAATACCGTCTCGCTATTATTATTATTAGAATTTATTATTATTATAATTATTATAAACATAACACGTTTAATAATATGTATAATTCTGAATATCTGGCTGCCAAACAAAGCTCCTTATCAATAAACAAATAAACTATAGTCCGTTCAAAGGTGAGAATGCAGTATTGCTCTTATGGCAAATGAGAGTGGTGTTGCCAAGTGTCAAATGTATCAATTATAATAATATGAGAAACTCGTATGATTTACAAAAATCAACTCTTATAAAACTCAAAATAACACTCAACAAAAACAAATGACCATTTGTAGAACACTACGTCTTCACAGATCAGCGCGTTTTAGAGCTGGCAACGTCGACAAGCAAGAAAAGGATGGCGTCATTGTGTAAACCCATTAGATAGTATGAAAAAGAACTACTCCATATGTCCTGTACTGCATACTCACCTTTAAACGGACTATAGCTGGTGATCTGTCAAAACGCGATGAAAATCTACAAAATTAGACTTCATTTCGTCAGAAACATTCACCACAAGTTATTTCATTCTTCGAAGGTGTTTCATTCTTCAAAAGGTTGATGTGGAAGATGAAAAAGATTACGCCAATACAAGATATTTGAAATCTAAGGGTACGAACACGTAGAAAGATTGTTCAGTTTAACTGGTTTATCGGCGCCTATAAGCGCTTATTAATGCACACATAAGAAGATTGAAAAACTCCAAAAATTGCTCTGGCCCTCAGTTGCCCCCGCCCCTCAGAAATCTTGGCGAAAAATGTGTGCTCAAATAAGGACTTTTTTCTAGGGCATCACTTGTATTTTCACCTGACCATAAAAAATGATGTCCTCCTCAGATATTTCCTGCCTCCCCCCAGATTTTACTCAAATATTTCCTTTTTTTTTAGATTTTATGAGGTAGCACCGCCGCTGCAGTAATACCTCGGCTAACGAATTTAATTCGTCATAAGAGATGATTCGTCGTACGAATTATTTGTTAGCCAAATCACGATTTCCATAATGTTCACAGTCCATACAGTCAATAGTTCTCAGTTCATGGGAGACTCATTTTCAGACAGTAGTTAGTTAAAATTTTTGGCGCACAGCAACAAAGGCTATTTACGCCTTTAGACAGTAGCGGACTGGCAAATTAAACTGGTCCGGTCATAAGAAAGATTCTGTCTAGCAGTATTGTATTTAACTAATTTAATAAGTATTGAATTGACATCTTTTAAGACAGTGGTCTCCAAACTTTTTTAACCACCTACCCTCATGACGAAAATAATAATAAATTGTACCGCCTAATTATTAGGGGGTTAATATATATATATATTAGGGCCTAATATATATATTTTTGTATTTGTGCGTGTCAAAAATGACTTATTTTCAGGAAATGAACGGAAAGAATGCAGAAAATCAAGTTATTTTTTAAATTTATTTATATTTAAATGAAACAATAATGCATGTACGTATGCAATTGATAAATTACAAGAGAAATTTTATATTATAATTTAATGGGAACAATGTGATTGAATTTGTTGACTAATTTCGAATCGAGCGAAAATTAAAGAGAATCGAACTTATTGATTTATGTGTGAAGTCTTGCACCTTATTTTAATGTGTTCCTGGTTATTGACTGTGATATTCGATGGTAATTGGTCCCTTTACAGCCTCTTACCATCACCCTGAGTCTGTTCAAATTTTCGAACAGAATTTTTATATTATTTATTTGTGTTTGTCAGTGCAAGATTTCTTTTATTAAGTATGCGTAAATTTACTGATTTTATCTATTTATTTATCGTTTAATTTATTGTTTTTTAATATGTAGTGTAGTCATGTAAATGGGCTGCGTTTGGCGCAAATAGCCTTTGTTGCTATGCGCCAAAAAAACTAACTAACTAACTATAATAATAATAAATTATCTATGAAATTATAATAAAAAATATAAATTACGGCGAAAAATTAGACGAAAAATAGACGAAATTTAATTTGTCAGTATCAAGAAAGCAACTGTTTGTCAGAATAGTTTGACTTGTGGCCACTATTGCTACAATCGATTTTAAATTGGATATCGTCTATTAATTTGTACCCAGTCTAGCAAAGTAGTTGAAAGCGTTATTGTTAAAAGGATTATAGATCACGCGCAAGGTTCCAACTTATTAATATCAGAACAATGCAGATTTCGAAATGTGGTCCAGTCCACCACTGTCTTCAGACTATCACCCTGGAAGGTTAAACTGTCCTGTGGTGTTACACGAGTTTCTTCTCTCCCAGTTCCTTGGTTTTTGAAATTAATATTTTTGTACCTACTGGGATGTGTTATATACTTACTATGTGCCACTTCTACAGACAAGATGTTGTAAAGCAAATTCATAACAAAAATTTAAACTTCTGCTGTTAAGTAATTGTAAACGTCAGTATTTCGCTACATTAAAGAATTTTTATTAATATCTATGAAATACAGGCGGGATGCTACAAATAGAATAAAAAATAAATAAATAAATAAATAAATAATATAAAAAAGTGACTGCTAGCTACTTGTAAACTAGTAAATAATATTTCCAAGATTCCTCTTCACTTATAGACGCATCGTCCGTGCCCCTACTAGTACCCAGAGCCATAGCAATGTTTTTGGCGCCCTTGGCAAATACTTAAAATAGCGCCCTCGGGAAATACTTAAAGTAGACACTTGTAAATTAATTTAATAGACAGGTGATGTGTGATGCCCTAAAAAAGTCCTCACTTCTAAAAACAGTGGATATCGTTTACAACAACATCTGATATAACGGCATATCGGTTTAGAGACGAAATTTCGAAGTCTTGGCCAGAAACATATCTTTTTATACGTGAGACTTATCGCTTATGACGACATCGGATATTACGACGAAATTAATATAACTACGAAAAATGGCTTGAAATTTGGGTCAAATTATCTTTTATAATGACGGATCACAACTGCTTAACGCAAAAACGTCGGGGAAGTACCGAATTGGCTAGGGGAATTAGTGAGTTATGAAAAGGCAAGGCGAAACGCGACAGATAAACATATTCATTCAGTGGTTAACTACGAGTTGAAGGTACTTCATCGACGTCGATATGGCGAAACGAAAAGCATTAATGTAAATTTTTCAAATATTGATGAAGAGCTCGAAACGGAAGAAGATATTTTAGCTGGGTCAAATCCAAATTTGGACTCAAAAATAAACAACGACGAAGTGGAAATGGAAGAAACAAACGAGTTCCAAACACCTACTATAAAGAATTCATTTTTAGCAGTTGAAACAATTCAGCATTTATTCACGTTAAACAAAATTTAAAAGAGGCTAAAACAGATTATGTATTGCAAAATTTGGAAAATATGATCCAAAAATCACAAAATCAAACCAAAATGACAGATTTTATTTGTTAAAATTGAAATATGTATACATATATACATGCGTATGTAGAATTATGTAATTGTTAAGTTGTTTGTAAAATAATATTGTTTTTGTTTTGTCTGTTTGAACACTTGAATATTGTTTTTGGTGATTAAACTTCTTGCACTCATGTAAATGTACTCTTCTAACATAAATAAAATGTACATATTTTTCAACATTGTATTAATAGCGTTTGGATATAGCGACCTACGGTTATAACGACCGAATTTCATTGATTTCTTCAACGTCGTTATAAATGATATGCACTGTACAAGTGATGACAAAAAAAAACCTCACTTCTAAAATGAAACAAAAAACGTCCTCACTTCTAAAATACTAGAGATGTCAAAAAAAAAAAAAAAAAAACGTACGATGGTCACCTTCAAGCCTCGCGCCCCTGGCATTTGCCACGATACCAAGGCGTTGCTACGGCTCTGCTAGTACCGACTCTTTTTCTACGTATTCGGGTACTTTTGAAGATAAAAACATATCAACTGATGTTGATCAATCATCGTCTATAAATCTATTGAACTACCTATGTTCAATACATTTATTTACATTTATTTACAATGCATAACAGGGCGTCTAAACCTACGGGGCGGAAACGCCAACTAAAGCTTCTGCTAGAAAGCTGTAAATAACCAAAAGAATCACGGAATGAGCTAAGTTCGGTATAACGTTGAGGGCTAAAATACCAAATGCTGAAATTCGTCAACAGACAAAATTAACCGACATCCTTGTAAAAGTAGCTACCATGAAATGGAAATGGACAGGCCATCTAGCAAGAATAACAGACGACAGATGGACCAAATGGATTCTAGAATGGAGACCACAGGCCGTGAAACGTAGCCCAACTACTCGCTGGAACGATGATCTAAAGCGTGTATCTACAAACTGGCTACAGGAAACTCAAGAAATTTTTAAGGAAGGCTTATATCCAGCAGTGAATTCGAACGGCTAAAAGATGATGATGATAGTCGCTGGCAACAATATTTCTACGTGTTCTGAAAATAGAGAAAGATGAACTATTTGTCTGAGTTAAGCTACTAGTCAAGTCAACACAGTGTTTAACAATAGAGAAAGAAAGAGAGAAGAGAAACAGAGAAAAAATATAAAATATGGGAGTAATTTAATCTGCAACTAAAACAACAGAGCTGGAAAGGCGAAAGTAAACATGAAGTGTATTGGAAAAATCCCATTCTAAGCGAAACAATAATTAAATTAAGCCTTTGCGTGACCCTTAACGTAATCGTTGGTTGGAGCAACATTGTTTGACACGATGTTTATAGAATTTATAACATATTAAAGTCGGTAGTGGTAGCGTTCGCGAACAGATGAACGTATATAGCTCCAGTCGTAATCGATCTGGCTGACTGAAACTGCGATGAAACTAAAATACGGTCTTTTTGTGAAAATAAATTACCCTTAAAAAACAAAAAGCTCGACGTTTGAATGCGAGAGCTCCGGGCAACAACAAACTAGTCACAATATACATGTTCAGGAAACTGAAAGCCCTGTCCAATGACAGACTAAAGCTCACTAAGCTGGGGTTAGGGAAGAAAGACTGCTAATAGAGCTTTCCGAGAGCTTTTACCATCGCGCTGAAACCCAATTCATGATCCAATAACAAAAGACAACTATATTACCGGACGGCGGAGAGCGCGGACGCTTCGGACGCTACACGGACACAAAGGTTGGCTGGAGTCGGGGAAAAGTCACCCTCGCTCCCTCGCGACACCCACGGAACACAGTATGGAGCATTTTACCGCGAAATCTGTCTGACAACGACACCGACACCCTCACCGTCTGCCGGACAATTTAGATACCATTACGCGACCGCTACTGCGCCTGCCATTCCCGACAGCATACTGCAAGAAATATTAAATCTAAATGTTATTAAAAGTATTGTTTAAATATAAGTTTTAATAAATATTGGTATTTTAAAATCATAGATGATAAGTTAATTTATATATTCTTTTTTACGTGGTTTTACATGTCTGTGTCCTGTTTCGAATCATCTTGCCGTGATTTAAGAGCAAAACATCAAAGTTTCTCATATAAAACTAACAATCTGAAATAAAATTAGTAATAGTTTATACCTGGGGTTGGCAACCTTTTTTACGTCACATGCGGCCTGTGATTAATAACTTTTTTTTTAAATTTTTGCGTCGCAGGCTGCATTTTGTAACATATATGTTTGGCGGGTCATACTTCCTTTTGTAATTTCTATTTTATACGGTTCTTGTTCACGCCAGTTTACACATATTTACGTCGGCATAAATACGTCTAGTGTATAAGAAGCCTAAAGCAGCGAAGCAATAATGTGTTGGTTACGCTGGATAAGAAAAGTAGTCATTATATTTTCTTATTAGTGGGCTGCATAAAATCCTTCATCGGACCGCATTCGGACGCCTATTGCCGACCTTTGAATCCTGGCCTATACATCAAATTTCAAGGCAGCCGATCAGATTTTGTAATGAAAAATTTTATAACTATAAAATGTGTTTCAAGATTATACTTACTTAAAAGACTAATAATCTACATTCTAATTATTGTGATATTAGGTTATTACCCGTCAACAATGACGGATTTATAATATAAAAATTTCAATTGTTTGTATTGTATTTGGCTTTATTTTATAACCTATCTTAATCTCAAATTATTCTTAATTTCGGTCAGCGAATCACGGGACAGGATATCACCAGTTAGCCAATCACGGGAGAGGGTGTCACCTGTCAGCCAATCAAGAGACAGGGTATCCCCAGTTAGCCAATCACGAGAACCTTAGGAAAAATTGACATCACATGTTACTGACACTACATACAAACACTTACTAATTATATAGCTAGATTATCGAAACAATGTTGATCACGATTGTAAAAAGATTTATTTTTATGCTATAATACATTCAAACGTTAGGATGCAGTAATGTTTTTATGGGAAACGGAAGCGGTGTTGCCAAATGTTATAAAAGTATCAAATAAGCTAATGAACTCAAAATATTATGCGTAATTCTATATTCTTTTGTTGAAAATTCATTGAAATTAAATGGAAAAGTCAGGGAAAAAAATGTTTGTACCCCGTTTTCAACGATCAGCGCTTTTTACAACTGGTAATCTCGCCAAGAAAGAAATAGTTAGTGTAATTGGGATAACCTATTACAAAATATGCTAAAGAACTACTCTATTTGCCCTGTACTGCATTCTCACGTTTGGACGGACTATATATAGGCACTGCAGTTGAAAATCACTTATCTCGGTGTGCCGCCAATTGAAAAAAGTTGAAAACGCTGGTCTAAAGTCTAAATAACAACAGACTCTAAGACAAATGGTCACTTTACATCCTCATTGAAAATTGTATTATTGTGCAGAGTTCATCAAAAACCGGTCAACTTAATTAGGTGACCATTAAGTACGTGGTCACCTGCGTCAGGTAACCTAAGCAGATGATCACATTAGTAGGTTTTCTGTATATTCCTACCGCCATCTTTGATCAGTCGTGGTTTACAAATAGGTGCTGCAAGCCAACTCTCAGAATTATTCCTGTATGTTAACTAAAAAGCTATATACACCTGGTAAATCTCTACGTACAACCATTTGTCTACAACCCTAAAAACAGATCAAAAAGAATATACAGCGGAATTTAAGATATATTGCCAGATATTCTGTTGTTTGGAAATCACTAAGAAGCATACCCGGCCAGACGGTACTTTATACGAGATGAATATTGACGCAGAATTAAAAATATTAAAAGCCACACCTTGTATAAATGAAAAAAGATGTGTCCATTTGTTTTTATTAGTTACAATATTTATCTAGATCTATGAATACTTAAGAAACTTGTCTTTAAACAGATTAATCCAAAATTTCTATGAGATATCAAACAAGAAAGTTCTTGAGAAACTTGAAATCATGTTCTAAAAACAACCCTAAAACGACTTGCTTTAAATGACTGAAATATTTACATGAATTAAAAGCTATCCTCATTGCTTTTCATAGCGACCAATCCGAGCATAGCAGAAGGACACGATCAAACATCTCTCTTCAACTTATTAAATCTTCGTTTATAACAACATCTCTTTCTCTCGCATATATTAAAGTGATTACTCGTCCATCTTTTCATTTGGAGCGTCGTCGTCGCCAACTTGAAACTAACTAAGAACTGGCGACATCAAAAGTCTGAATCGCTTTCAATCGTTGAATTTGCATCTTTGATCATGGCTATCTCAGATGTAAGGGATGGACTTTGCGTTTTGATTAGAATTATAAATGGACGTAATTTGATGAAATGTTGCAAGAATGAAAAAAACTCAACATGCTGAAATGAAAAGAGATTGATTTCGGGAAAGTTTTTTTTAATTTGTTAGTAATTATATTCGTTGAGAGGATGTTATTAAGCTTTTTTCAAACTGATTACATGTATGAAAGTGGATGGTTTGAACCTTAATTTCAAAGAACTTATTTTTAATGCTAAACTTTATTCAGAATATTTTAATTTGTGGATAGAATAAAATACTTTTTGTCGACGAGGATGGAAGTTCTAACAAGTATTAATATACTGGATACATGGAAAGACTTGAGACTTATCAGGTTAAGAAAGAGCACGCAGGCGAGTACGGTTTTGACCTTACTCGCCTGTCAATGTCTTACGCGATTGTCAATGTCTTAAGAATAATAATAATTGTTGTTGCACATGAATTGGTAATTTTTTGAGACGATCTTCAACCAATTAAAACTTAGGTCTAAAATTTAGGTTCTAAATGAACTTTATTAAACAAAAACATAACATAATGCAGAAACCTAACACAAACCAAATAAACAGTAACTGTACAGTGCTAATTTCCAAAAGGTTTCCTAAAGTAATTTTATTTCAAGTTTAAAATTACTTTAAATTGATTTAATAATACTTTCTTGAACAGCTCTTGTTGTAAATGATGTCCAGAGGCGTATTCGGAACTCTGAATTTATTTTGTATGTTGTAATTGTATTATATTTAACTAGTGAATAAAGAATATTCTAAAAAATTTACTATACTTTATCTCCGAAAGACTGATAGTAATAAAATTTATTATTTGTAAAAAGTTATTGTATTATCACACAGAAGCGGTAAAACAAAAGCGACAAAATATGAATAGTTCGAAACGAAATATTGTTAAAAACAACCGAGTGTGCCGCACATATTATATAGGAATACGAACTAAGATTAAACACAATAGACCATAAAAATTTGACCCTAAAATTTTGAGGAAAAATATGGTCACAAGGGTGTGTTTAATGATATGATAAATAGTAATATAGAAATACACAAAACCAATTTAAACGTGTTTAAAATGTGCACGCCACTGGTAACTACCTGACAAAATGATTTATTACTATCAGTCTTTCTGAGATAAAGTATAAACAAATTAGGCACAATACGATCCAATACAAATTTACCAACGAAACGCAAAATTAATAATTCCGAAATAAGTTCAAAATTTTGGAGTCAACAAACTCCTTGAAGACATTTTGAACCTATGTTGGATTATTGAAAAACCTTCTACTTCAGCAAGTTGTCTAGGTGTTTGAAAAACTGATACTATGGAAGTTGTCTTAGAATTCTAGCGTTATTCTAACTGAACCAATAAATATGCGTTACAACCTGATAGGCATGGACAAAATCTTACTTATACTATTCATATTTGACCTTGATCGGGTTTTTTCTAAAATTTTTATTATATTAAAATTTTTAAAACTGTACAGCAGGCATGTGGAACCTCTCAAAGACCGAGGGCCGGATAGCGATCTGAAATACATTCGTGAGCCAGAACTTTTTAAGGATCTTTTTTTTAACATCATCAGTTTTGTGAAATTACTTCTCTGAAATTGTCCTTATTATAAGAAACAAACATTCTAAATTTTTTAAACTATACAAAAAAAAGTTCATAAAAAAACACAAGAAAAAAATAAAAAATCTTTTACAATGCATAAATATTGTTAAATAAGAACAAAATGTTTATTTAATTTTAATGGGACGGTTGGGACTTCATATTGCTCACAAGTTTGTCAATGTTCGGGGAAACAACTGATGTAGCAACCGCAACCTTGCAAGCAACCTTGCGAATCAGTTCTTCGCGTCTTTGTTTTTGATTTAACGAACTTCAACCGAGAAAATAACTGCTCAAATTTGTAAGTGCTTCCAAAGAGCGTAATTCGCTTCTGAGTAAAAACTGTTTCGGAGTTTTGGGAATTTGTCAATTAGTGAAATGTCCTTCATTTTTTACTTCAAATATGAGTTCTCCTGTAGCTCAAGTAGTTCCATTTGCAGAGAAAGTGGCGCTTATTCTACATCAACATCAACCGTTTAACCGCATTTGATCTCTGATATACGTTGAAAAAAAGATATACTCGCGAGCCAGATTCAATGGAATTTTGGATAGTTATCGCGGGCCGGACAAAAACGGGTAACGGGCCGGATCCGTCCCGCGGGCCGTACGCTTCACATGCCTGCTGTACAGCATAATCGAAACGAGCCCACCTTGTTGAATAAGAATGGTTAACAATAAGCAGTAGTTAGAGGCAGAAGTATGATATTGACACAATACCTGTCTTACCTTACGTCCATTCTAACATTGAAGCAGTGGTGGAAAATTCTAGAGGTCGTATTTACTGGAATTATGAGTTTTCTACCACCAAGCTTTTGTCAGCCAAGAAACCGGATATGGTCCTGTTGGGTTTCGAGACAAAAAACATTTTTGTCATCGAATTATCCTGTCTAGCTGAGAAGAACATCATTCTCAAAGAGGACGAGAAAAGAATCAAGGACCTGAACCCCATGTCCGAGCTAAGAAAGATGTACCCGGGTTATTCTGTGAAGCTAGTAGCCTTGATTTTGGGTGTATTGGTTGGCCTTAAAGCTGCTTGCAAGAGAGAAATCAAGATCATTTCCCCCTGCAGACCTCTCTGGTTTGCAGAATGCAAAAAGCAGTACTGCTCGGATCGCTTCGTATTGTGCGATCGCTGGATTTGATGTGAGCCCATCGGTTGCATATCGCCAGGATTTGGGATGCAGAGCCGGTTGTTGGAATAAAGTTCCCTTGACCTTCCTTCTGAAGGTTAGAGGTGAGCGTCTCGTCTGTACAGAGCACGTTGCGCGCAGGCTGTACTTGCGGGACTATAACCCCCATTTTATTAATAATAATGATTTTTCATGTAAATAAAATGTACACATTTTTTACTTGTCAAAATATTTGCCAAGGTACATTCATTATATATATTAAAAAATTGATGTGAAGTGTGCATTTTCACACATTGCGGGGTTTCGCAGGTATATAATAAGTGAAGGCGGCATGCTGAGTGTGTAGGACAAATTTTGCTTTGTAGTAATCACGGCAAAATGAACGATATTTTTAAAATAATTTATCATCTGTTAATCTAAGAGCTTTAAAAACTAATTTTATGTTAAAATATTTTTTTGTTAATTTAAATTCGAGTGCCTAATACCATTATTTAGGTTTCTAAATAAGTGCAGTTTTTTTTTTATATATATATATATATAGCAAGGTTCATTAAGATTTTGAAAATTGAGTCTATGGCTTCCATTGGTTGTCTTAAGTTTAGCCCCTCTGATTTCGTATACATTGAATTAAATTATAATTTAAACAATTGCTACTGGTTATTAAATTTACGCTTTTAAAAATTAAATGCAACATTTGCCAAAATGTAACTACAATTTTGAAAAAATAATTTAAACAAAATAAAAATGCAAAAAAAAAAAAATAAATAAAATTGTCTCCAGACCGGAAGCGAACCTTGGTTTGCAACTTAGAAAGCGAGCAAGCTAATCATTACACCATGAAAGTATACTGATTTACTGTGTTACATAACGTATTAAATATGTTTATCGTCAACCAAAAAACATAACAAATGCGTTATTTTCCGAAAACATAATCTGATCAAAAATTTCTGTTGCACTATTCCGGTTCACACCAATGTACATTACTTAGATTTTTTTTAGACTTTTAGTGTAAGCCATCAGGGCTAGAGGGTGCGGGACAAAAAATTTTACACAACTTTGGCAAAAATCGCATCAAAATAATTTATTTTGCAAAAATAAAATTTTTATCGTTAATCCATGTACGATAAGGGCTTTCATTTGATACCCTACTCAGAATTTTAATAAATTTTTTTTTTTTTCAATGAACATATATTTGTTTATATTTTTAGGGGGATATGTTTTTTACATGTTTTAGTATTTTTCCTATGTGCGGGTCAAAGAGTTGTATAAGTATGCCAAATTTCAACTCTCTAGGTTTAGCCGCTTGGCTACAATTTTTACAAAACAGACAGACAGACAGACAGACGACAAAATAACGGTATAAGGGTTTTCTGGTCACACCTACCTACAAAACCCTAAAAAAGAGGAATACATTAAAACATGTAAAATTATAATTAAAGCAAGTCACTCAAATTACTCTCCACATACTCACTACTCAACTTGTAGAATGCCGTACCAAGGAAAAAGTTTTTGACTTTACTTTTAAATGTATTTAATGGAAGACTATGCATATGTCTTGGTAATACATTCTAGAGTGAGTAATAATTTAAGCAGTTTCTTGATTCGGACAATTTTAAAAAATTGATGTGAAGTGTGAATATTCACACATTTCAGGGTTTCGCAGGTATATAATAAGTGAAGGCGGTATGCTGAGTGTGTAGGACAAATTTTACTTTATAGTAATCACGGCAAAATGAACGATATTTTTAAAATAATTTATCGTCTGTTAATAATATAATAAGACTGGTTATTAAATTTACGCTCTTAAAAATTAAATACAACATTTGTCAAAATATAACTAGAATTTTGACAAAATAATTTCAACATAATAAAAATGCAAAAAAAAACAGAAAAAATAAAACTCACTCCGTCCGTACTCGACTCGAACTCGAAACCCTTCGTATTCCAGAGAATTTTAGCTTCCGACACCAGCGCTCCAACCCGTTGCGCTATCGGACGCCTAAATACGAGTGTCTTACATTGGTATAACTTTTGTACTTTGTGAACCAAAAACTACAAAAAATGCGTTATTTTCCGAAAACATAATCTGATCAAAAATTCCTGTTGTACTATTTCGGTTCACACCAATATACATTACTTGGAATTTTTTTAGTTTTTTAGTTTAAACCATCTGGGCTACAGGGTGTGGGACAAAATTTTTTTTGCACAATTTTGGCAAAAATAGCATCAAAATAATTTATTTTGCAAAAATAAAAATTTGATCGTTAATCCACGTACTAAGGGCTTTCATTTGATACCCTACTCAGAATTTAAAAAAAATATTTTTGTTTTCGATGAGCACATATTTGTTTATATTTTTAGGGGGGTATGTTTATTAGATGTTTTAGTATTTTTCCTATGTGCGGGTCAAAGAGTTGTATAAGCATGCCAAATTTCAACTCTCTAGGTTTAGCCGTTTGGCTACAATTTTAACCGAACAGACAGACAGACAGACAGACAGACAGACAGACAGACAGACAGACAGACAGACAGACAGACAGACAGACAGACAGACAGACAGACAGACAGACGACAAAATGACGGTATAAGGGTTTTTTGGTCATACCTACAAAACCCTAAAAATGTGGATAAATAGACTCTTTATTTCTTATGTTATTTTTTTTGATTTTTATTGATTTGGGGTCATTCCACCCAAACAAAAAGGCTATTTGCTTTGCAACGCAGAGCCATAAGGTTCGTGAGCAATATACAATACCGATCCAGCTGCAAAGAAAATTTTGTGGAATTGGGCATTTTAACCTTGCCGTCCCTATACATCCATCATTGCCTCCAGTATGTACATAACAACCTCTCTACGTACTCCGTCCAAAGTTCTCTCCACGTACACGACACGAAAATCATGAATGATATTCGTCTTAAATTTACCAGACTCAGGAAATCCAGGTATAGCGCTAATTATCATGCAATTAAATTCTATAATGTTCTACCATCCGCCACCAAGAGCCTTAACTTCGTAAGATTCAAAAAAGAAACTAAACAATATCTAATTGCCAAGGCTTTCTACTCTACTGAGGAATACCTACGAAATGATTTTGGTGACTTAAATGAGGTTCAGTGATCAGGCTTGTCCTGCTTTTCGTCCAAACCTCACATTACGTTCTATCAACTTGAAGTGTCTCTGTGTATTTTTCTGATTAGATTTCTTAAAATTATATTTTTATATTATTGTAATGCATATGATTCAATTTGTAATTTGTGTAATATATTATGGACCTTTGTAAAAATGTACAACATTTAATACAATAAATATATTATTATTATTATGTTATAAGAATGAATTTGCTTATGAAGTAAATAATGTTCCATATTATTGTGTACATGAAGCAGCCACTGGAGATAATGGAAGGGTTTTAAGTTCAACATTTTTTTTCCTGCACTTCTCCCGGACACCAATGTTTCCGATAATACTAAGGACACCACTTTGCACTGTACACAAAAAATCCTAGGTGCATGTGCAAAACTTCCCCAAATAATCGAAAAACCGCGAAATTTGCTATTTTTAAAACAGAACGAGATACACAATTTTTCAATTGCCGAATACAGTAAATAGATCTTCATAATTTTGATGCTTTCATATCTACTGTACATGCCTTTCCCAAGTAAAATTTTTATCAATGTTTACGCCTAGAAGTTTTATATTTACTGGGTTGTATTCGTGGTTCTTCGCGGTTGCTAGGAGCATGTGCTGAGTTTTTGAAACATTAAACCGAGACGGTGAGCTCTTAACCAGGTTAGACATCATTCTATAGAATTCGAATTATCAATAAAAAGATCTTTTAAACATGGTGATGATGATAAAATTGTAGTGTCGTCAGCAAATAAAATGGCCTTGCTATATTCATAGACGAAGGTAACTCATTTATATAAAATAAAAACAAGATAGGTCCAAGGATAGAACCTTGTGGGATACCATGCTTTATGATTTTCAATTCCGAATTATCTCCACGTATATACACAAATTGTGTCCTATTTGAAAGATACGATTCAATTAATTTGTAACTTCTTTCATGAAATAAAAATAGTCTAATTTCAGTAGCATTATCTCATGTGATACGCAGTCGAAAGCTTTAGTTGAGTCGTACATAAGAATATAATGGATTCTTGGTTATATCTAGAAAATCGTAACAAGAAAACCTTAAAAATAAACTTTTCCAATATCTTTCTAAGAGAATGGTATAAAATTGATTGAAGATGTTATGTTTATCTACACAAACAACATGTTGTAGAAATATAAATCGGATTTTCCAACATATCTAAATGGGCATTATTTATTTATTATTCAAAATGAATAGAATAAAAAAAATAATAAAGCTTTTAATGGTATTTATTTTCTGCGGTCATGGACGAATGAAATCCATTTATAGAAGGATAATATTCGTAATATTATATTGTTGAACAGAAGCTCGTACAGTTAACAAACCTCACATAATACATTATTTTCAAAACACCGTTTTACTGTAATACGGTTAAAAATTTACAGAAATCTCGCACAACAATAAGTTAGTATTTCCAGTGGCGTACCAAAAAGGACTATGAACAATTGTCCCTGGGCGCCAAGCAGAAGGGCACCGAAATTATGTCTTATTCTCAATATGTTTCTTATAATCAAGTAGATGTAAGATACGTAGAGAAATACAATACATATTTTTATACGTATTTGAGATTCTGTTACTTAAGATAGCGGTTCCCATCCTTTTTTCTCTCGCGTATCCGTTGATTAGACTTTTCATTTATGAGTACCTCCTATCTTCAATACCTGCACCCATCCTGTAATTTGTTTTTTTTTTTAAATTTTTTTAGATTTGACGTGGCTCCCTGTTCAGACGGTTGCCTACGGAGCACTGGAACGCTGGTTTGGTACCTCCCACCTCCCACCTCCTTCAGATATTTATATTCCGATATTGTGCAGACAGCTTTGGGGTCGACTCAACCTCAAGTATTTAATACTTATAAATGAGTACCTGTTCATTCAGAGATAATAGGACATGGACGAAACGTCACTCTGACCATGTGGCTTAATAATAATAATAATAATAATAATAATAATAATAATAATAATAATAATAATAATAATAATAATAATAATACTTTATTTAGTATACCAAAGGTTTCACTTCGTCATTACAATATACACATATGTATGTACTATAAAGATGTTAAAATATAAAACTATATAATTAAAGTACAGTAGGTTTACATATAAATAAATAAATAAATAAATAAAATGTTTAAAAATAATAATAATAATAGTAATTATCTTTCATATCTATGACCAGCGGACTAGAAACGGAGAACTTACCTTCTCTGCCCCTTATACGCATATCGAGGCGTTGGGAACTTATTTTTTAATTTTTTTTTATATTTAAAATTTTCTTAGGTTACGTTATGTTAGACAATGATATTTATATGCTTTCATTATTGTTATTATTTTTGTATTGTTTATATTAGCGAAGATCAAAACAAATAAAACCTGCATTAAATGTTGAATGAATAATTATTTGTTAAATTTTAAATAGCAATTATCCATCTTGACATGAGAGTCTTCCTCGTGGTTTTTAATAATTTTAACGCTATCCTTGAGCTTGTTTCATAGATCCGAGTTTTTTAAAATCAGTTTCAAATGAAGACAGATATAACCTGAAATCAGGAGCTGCGTCGAGCTTATTGCGACATTTATTCTTGCGATACATAAGATGATGTACGCATAAGATCAGAATGCTTTTGCGACTACGCTCTGTGTTCGTGAAAGGTAATAAATATTTTAATGCTTTAGCACTGAGTTTTTGGTAATCTTTCAGTACTGGTCAAAGTCAATGAGAGTTCTTTTTAGGGTTTTGTAGGTATGACCAAACAACCCTTATACCGTCATTTTGTCGTCTGTCTGTCTGTCTGTCTGTCTGTCTGTTCGGTAAAAATTGTAGCCAAACGGCTAAACCTAGAGAGTTGAAATTTGGCATGCTTATACAACTCTTTGACCCGCACATAGGAAAAATACTAAAACATCTAAAAAACATACCCCCCTAAAAATATAAACAAATATGTGCTCATCGAAAACAAAAATATTTTTTTTAAATTCTGAGTAGGGTATCAAATGAAAGCCCTTAGTACGTGGATTAACGATCAAATTTTTATTTTTGCAAAATAAATTTTTTGATGCGATTTTTGCCAAAATTGTGCAAAAAAAATTTTGTCCCACACCCTGTAGCCCAGATGGTTTAAACTAAAAATCTAAAAAAATTCTAAGTAATGTGTATTGGTGTGAACCGAAATAGTACAACAGGAATTTTTGATTAGATTATGTTTTCGGAAAATAACGCATTTTTTGTGGTTTTTGGTTCACAAAGTACAAAAGTTATACCAATGTAAGACACTCACATGCAAGGCGTGCGATAGCGTAATGGGTTAGAGCACTGGTGTCGTAAGCTAAAATGCGCTGGTAAACGAAGGGTTTCGATTTCGAGTACGGAGTGAATTTTATTTTTTCCGTTTTTTTTTTTGCATTTTTATTATGTTGAAATCATTTTGTCAAAATTCTAGTTATATTTTGACAAATGTTGTATTTAATTTTTAAGAGCGTAAATTTAATAACCAGACTTATTATATGATTAACAGACGATAAATTATTTTAAAAATATCGTTCATTTTGCCGTGATTACTACAAAGTAAAATTTGTCCTACACACTCAGCATACCGCTTTCACTTATTATATACCTGCGAAACCCTGAAATGTGTGAATAGTCACACTTCACATCAATTTTTTTGAAATTAAATTCAAAGTTCAATCAATTTTTCTTTTTCAATTTTAACGTAAGTCTCTGGTGTTTTTCTCCATTACCTATATTTTTTTCGCGTACCCCTAACTGGTCCTCCGCGTACCCCAGGTTGGGCCACTGCCTTAAGAGATTAACCCCATTGCGACAAAATTGCGGAATTGACTGTACTATGCTCAGCGTAAGGCAACAATGAGAAACACGATATCTGTTAACTTGCCCGGCGTCGAGTCGACCCCAGTTTTTGCATTTTTGTTTATAATTTCGATTGTTTCCGCCACAATTATTTCTCGTCTCAAGTAGCCTCTTCTAAGTTCACTACAGACAAAAACAACTATATACCCCTCTAACCCGCGCGTCCCGTGTTAGCCAAATATCTTTTGTTTCCTACGCGGCGTAGACGTCGAATAGACTACACGCTCCCGTCCTCGAAGGGCTACGCGACGAGGTTTGCGAAAATATTTTTTTTTACTTTTCAACTAAGTTGGTATTTTTTACAAAAAATGGATCGTAGACCTATTAGTGATTCCGAGATTATTGCGCAAATACAAGAAGATATAGAGAGTGAATCAGTGCTCAGTGACGTAGGTTCAGAAGTTTCCGACCACCTTTCTAATGTAGATAGTAACAAAGGAATTCAGTAGGTAGAAAAAGCAAGCAGCTCGAGTTCGGACGAAGAAGATGTGCCCTTATCCCTTATCAGAGATAAGCAGTTTTTTTACGGGACGTGATAAGGTGACAAAATGGCAAAAATCTAATAACAGGGTGAGAAGCCATGAACCAAGCACAAGTTCCACTGCATGCATAGTAAGTTGCAAAATATGTCCAGCTAAAAAAAGAGACAATCTAAGATACAATGCACATCTTGTCTAAGAAATATTTGCAGGGACCACACTACATTTGTTTGCAATGAATGTTACCATGACAAGGAGACAGATGAGGAAGAAAACTAAACTATAAGTAGTATATACTAGATTTTTGATTTTATAATTTTGATTTCTAATTATAAGAATTTATCTTGCCAAATTGATTTATAATCCAAAGATAATTATTAGGGTCCGGCAAAAATATGTAACGGTACTTTTGCCATAGGCGTGCTATTTTAAACTTTATTTTAACAAAAAACAAAAGAATAAAACACTTGTACCGCAATGAATTCTTATCTTAATAACGACACCTCATTATTTTGGGATTATATCCGAGATAGGTAATTCCGGTCACTCCTTTGACATTGGTCAGATTTTGATAAGATATTAAATTTTTATACGCTACACTATTTGTCAGCAGGGCACATTACAAATATATATATATATAATTACATTTTATTTCTACAGATAACACATGTGCCGCTAAAGTACCGTTGCATATTTTTGCCGGACCCCAATAATTATTGTAGAATTTTTTTGTTTTTATAATTTTGATTTTCTTTTATCTTACCAAATTGTTTTATAATCCAAAGAGATTTGTGATGTTTTTTTTTTTTTAATTTGAATTTTATCCTAATGAAAAAATAAGATTTATGTTGTCAAATTGTGACCTAATTCAAAGGCAATGTGTTTTTATTTTTAATTATCATTTTAATTGCAATTACTTAGATTAGAATATTTTTTTATAACTAAATAGTTTCCTAACCGAAAGATAATTGTTAAATTTTAAAAAATAAATGATTGTTTAATTATTTGGTGTTTTAAATCCCTAAAATCTCCAATAGGTCTTTTAGGTTAGGCACGACCATTGCCGTTCCAAATAACCACGCGCCTGCTTGAAGGTTAAAATCGACGTGAGTATCATATACATTGGTTTTCATGGGAAAATAATGACACGCCTAATGTCTTGGACATCTATACATTAACAATCACCTTTTCTTGCCCCTTGGAGTATTTTTATTAACGAATATTTTTAAATGCCTATTTGCTCTATTTCTATCTTATATCATGACTAAATTAAATATTACCTGGGTCATTCCATGTCAAGTGGTCTGGTGGTCCCTGCTCGACCATCACAGATTTTGATGAAATTTTGTGTGGACATTCACACATGTCCCCAACGAACATTGGTAAAGTTTTACGTTCATCCATACAATACTTGCTGAGATTTAGTAATTTGTTTGACCCCATACTGCAGCCTTCTATGGTATGACTCTGAGATTTCGGCAACTTTGAGACACAGTATCTCTGGCAATATTTTGTTGAGAGAAACAAAACTTTGCCAACTTATACAACTTTTTGCGCTCTATTAAACAAAATAATAAACAAATCTTCATGAGCGATATCCGTGAAGAAAATTTAGAGCAAACTTGGCAAAAAAATTTGCGGCTTGAAAAAATTTTAAAGTTTGGCTTTTTATACCTCTGGAAGTATAGGTACGATAAATGTGAAATTTTGCACATAGTAACTTATCAATACAAGGTATTCGAATATAAAATTTCGTTCTCCTAATATTTTTCATTAGTTCAGGAATTGAGTGTAAAGTTGATGATTTTTGTGAAAATGCCGAAAATAGGGTATGTTTAGCCCACTTTTACAAAAATATGCCTTCTGGAAACTTTTTGAAATTATTTTCATAAGAAAGAGCATGTTTACAACCCCCTAAAAAGTAGAGTTGGTTTTTCATCGCTGGCATATAAGGCCTTAGAAACAGGAACGAACTTGAGGACGTTTCTATCACATGCTGCTAACGCAATATCGCATGCATTCCATTATTTTTCATCTTGTTTGTTTTATACAGACATTATAAGTACCTAAATTGCGTTGGTCCATGGTGACATTGTCACTACCAGTTCAGAAACTTGAACCAGTAACCTCATCGCCATAGGGGTCACGCCCGATAGCCGTTCAATAACAGCCACGGGTGGGTTTCTTGGTTGAGGGTCCCAAGCCTATAGTTTGGTTTCTTCAAGATTCCAAAGCCTTGTGTGGGTATCTGTCCGGTTCCCAAGCCAAGGGTTGGACAGCTTATCCTAGGATCCTAACCCTAAAATGGGTATATTACATGGTTCCCAAGCCGAAGTCCATAATGTTTGTATGAATTGACAAATTCCAACGATTGCTTATTTATTATTGAATTTAAGAGCCACGTTCTTCAGAGTGTCACTTCTGGGAATTGATACTGTCGACCTGACGGATTCACGGATATCGCTCATGAAGATTTGTTTATTATTTTGTTTAATAGAGCGCAAAAAGTTGTACAAGATGGCAAAGTTTTGTTTCTCTCAACAAAATATTGCCGGAAATACTGCGTCTCAAAGTTGCCGAAATCTCGGAGTCATACCATAGAAGGCTGCAGTATGAGGTCAAACAAATTACTAAATCTTAGCAAATATTACATGGTTGAACGTAAAACTTTACCAATGTTCGTTGGGGACATGTGTGAATGTCCATACAAAATTTCATCGAAATCCGTGATGGTCGAGCAGGGCACTTCTCTGAAATCAGACCAATTGACATGGAATGACCCACCTGTAACTTTTAGGTTAATTCAAGAAAAAAATTAAAAATAAAAAAAATTAATAATATATTTTGTAGAAGATAAGTTTCTGGTGGGTTAGTTGTATATGCCTCATTAAAATTATATAAAATAAAATTTTGCAAATGCAAGTTTGTACTTGTTTTGTTAGGTTTTAAAACACTTTTCACGTATCAAATGCTAACGTACGGCTATTTCAACTGACAATACGAAATATAAAATTCTGTGTATCTATACAGTCTCAAGTAAGTCTATACAACACTCGAAATGGCTACCAAGAGGGTAATGTAATAATGTAGCAGTGGTCAAGATATTAAGCGTTCAACCGATTTTATTGTAATTTTTTTCAAAAGGAGTATGTATTTTCCATAGAAAAAAAAAAAAATGGCTAAGTTAGGTTTCTTGGGAACCGGGCATTTTTCAGAAATATGTTTAACTGTTTTTTTTTTTTTCTTGAATTAATGTAAACGTAATATGTAAAATTAAATTCAGTTATGATATAAGACAGCATTAGATCAAATAGACAATTAAAAATCAGCTGTGGCCACCACAGGACCGACCGCCATTACAAAGTACTTGTATAAAATACATTCTAGCAGCAGAGTAGAAATAACTTTGCCTAATATTTTCTAACAGAGATATTATTTTTCATGACCATGGAAACGTTACATATGTAAATATTAGCATGAAAAATAGATACATTGAAAAAATTTCGAAAAATTTCGAAAATTTTTTTCGTTTTATCAAAAGATGTCTCAAATAAAAGTTGTTAGTTATTACTTTTATAGCAACTTTTGTTAAATAATTTTTTTTTGAAATATTTTTCTGTTCTTAAATATTCGCAAAAATATTTAAATCGACACGAGTAAACTCCCATTTCTAGTCAACCGATTTTTACCAAAAGTTGATTAACTTGTGCTATTGATGTCAAAATCTTAAATATGAAGTTTCATAAAAATCCTTTTAGCCGAATTTGCTCTGCACGTGTACACACGCAGACCGACAGACGGACGGACCCGAGAGACAAACAGACAGACAGACAGACAGACAGACAGACAGACAGACAGACAGACAGACCGACCGACCGACAGACATCATGCTAAAAATAGTCAAAGCGTTATGTAGGATCCTCATTTCGTGGAGATCCATTGAAATCTCGAAATGTCAAAATCGGTAGGATCACAATACCTCCCTTATATATGGTGGCGGTCGGTAAAAATTTTAGTTAGTTAAAAACTCTGACGTACTGCATCTAACGCTATTTAAGGCAAATAAAAATAGGTATCAAGTGGTAAAAAAAGGTGATTGATGTATAGATATTTAAGATATTAAGTGAGAACAGTATTCTCACATAAAAACCAATTTATAAAATACTCAACCGAGTTTAACAGATATCGAGTTACTTTAGGTTGAGCGTATTATTGATTCAGCGACTAAATCTGTTGTAGAATTAGTACCGTTCAACCGATTTTGTCGTAAACAGTTTAAAATGATTATTCAAGATGCGTAGAAATCATAAAAAAATATTGAGGATAAGTTAGCAGTATCAGTTTCCGGAGAAGTAGAAAAGTTAAAAAAAAATTTAGAATTTGTTGATTTTTCTAAATTTCAGGCTCGATGTGGCACGTGTTAACGTAATTCAACGAAGCTGAAGTTGTACAAAAAGGGGGAGCCGTGCATTTAAAAATCTTAGTTATAATTTTTAGCCTAATGAATGAACCAGCCTAATGTGTATATATGTATAGATATGTATAAGTTCTTATTCCAACCTACTTTAGCAGAATCTCTGTATATTCTCATCGTATAATAATAGAGTATAGAACAATATGACTATCACTGAATGTGAAACAGTCGAGAATCCACGAAAACGGCTAAAGTTTCCGAGCAACAACGGCACCGTTATAGTAATCTGAATTTTCATTGTATTTTGTGAAACAAGGCGCGACAAATCGCAGCAGCAGTTTCCAATACAATGAATTTATCAGAGGCGACATGATTTCTTTAGGGAAATTAAGGTCTCTTGATTACCATTCCGTATCTGAATACGTCATAATGCACGTTCGTCCATGCAATTCAGTTTGAAACTTTACGTTTTAATCTTACTTCGTTATAATTCCTATTCATTTATTTATGAATTGTGTTTTCTTTTTTAATTATCTTTGTTAGGACAATTGGATATTTTTAGTCATGAGGAAAATAACATTATTATTTTGAAATGTAATTTCGTGTTGTGAGAAATAACCAAGATTGGTTTTATTCCATTTGCATATTAAGTGTGCTTTGGTTTTATTTTTGTATCGTATGTTTCTCATTACATGTCATATTTGTATCTCTATCTTCCAGATTGTATATATTTCGAATAGCGATGGATATGATACCGGATTAAAATAAAGTAATTCAACTGTTATATTTCTGGTTGCGGATAATAGTATTTTATTTAACAAGAATATAAAGAGGGCTATATTTCATAAGGATGAAGTTTACCAAGAATGAAGTTTTGAAGGTTGTAATCATCCAAGTGAAATATATCCGTTGTATTCGAGACAAATGCAATCTTTTATCTACACATATATAGTTTTATCATTAAAAAATTGATGTGAAGATGAAATAATGGAAAACATCATGGTGGATGAAATCATGTACTTTCTTCTTAAGAACAAACTCATTCCAAACTGTCAGAACGGATTTATACCTGGCCGATCTGTCGTTTCGAATCTGCTGCTAGATACAAATTACTGGACTAAATATATCGATTCATCAACTCCAGTAGATGTAATTTACTTCGATTTTGCTAAAGCATTCAACAGACTTGCATTCAGACGGTTATTCACTAAATTGGGATCATCACGAGATTCAAGGCAACCTTCTCTGGATAATTGCGTAATTAACCAACCGAACATTTCAAGTAAGAGTGGGTTCTTGTTACTCAGAAAATCAAACAGCTACTAGTGGAGTTCCTCAAGGAAGCGTCATTGGTCCAATTTTATTCATCATTTTCATCGACCTCATAGACCTTCTTTCATCTGAAAAGCGAATGTACGCCAATGGCTTAAAAATCTACATCACTAAATCACTCCCTCCTTCAAAGTGATCTGGATAAAATTGTAAAGTAGTGTGCAGACTGATTATTGCCACTTAATTCAGCGAAGTGCCAGGTTCTTCAACTTTGAAATCAGAACCCCAAGTTGCACTACTTCATACGAGGTACGACTTTAACTGTGTCTGCTCAGTTACTGATCTGGGGGTAGTTATTACCTCAAATCTCGAATGGTCCTGGTACAGTCTTTAAACAGTCAAAAAAGCGAATAAAATTATATATTTAATCCGAAGGTCCTTTCCGCCTTTAACTCCTTCTCTTTTCCATACACAGTATCCCTCCTACATTCGCCCACTCCTTGAATTGCAGTCGTTGTCTGGGCGCCATATCTCCAAAGAGAGATCCAGCTACTAGAATGTGTCCAAAGACGAGCCACAAAAATACCCAGAGGTCTACTATCGTACGAGGAGAGACTTCAAGCTCTCAACATTCCCAAGCTAGTTACAAGACGAGTACGCGGAGACCTGATACAATTATATCGCATCACCACCGGAAAATTTTCTATCGACATGTCAGCGCTGTACCAGCTCAATTCTGATGAGTTTCTCCGCGGACACCAACTGAAGCTCTTACATGAAATTTTCCATCGGCCCCAACCTCAGCACTTCCTACGCAACAGAGCATTTAGCACCTGGAACTCCCTCCCGGAGGAAGCAATCCTAGCTCCAAATATCAACAGCTTTAAAAATCGAACCACCCATCTATTTAAAATTTTTACTGTATCTCTTACTTTTACTCTCTCACCATGTAATAATAAATAATAATAATAAAAAATCAGCTAAAAATATGTTTTTAATTAATTATAAAAATACTTGTAATACAAGTAAAATAATAAGTTGTTAATTAAAATAACATAAAAGTATTTTCAAAACCATTTATAAAAAAATGTAATTTATATAAATTAATTTTGGATAAAACAGTTCATAAATAATAAATATTAAAAACACAAAAATACATTTGGAATATTTTATTATATAAAACATTCACAAATTATTCAACATTTTTCAAACTTTCATTATAAACCAGCACAAAATAGTTATATTTAAAATGAACATCAAATATTAAACTAAATTATCCTGCGTGATTTAATATGAACAGTATTTATCTGCGCGATTGTATAGTAACATATATTAGGGGTTTTTATGTAGTGTAGCCCTCGTTGGTTTTCCTTAGTTTTTAAAGTATTTATCGTGAAAATTTAACTGTGTTACTATAGCGCTATTAGCGTCTAAGGTAGTAAATACAGCAGGGCCCTATTAACAGTAACTACCCTATTTGGATCACCCCCGTGGAAAGTAATTTTGATATCATTTAGACACACATATATAGCTTAATGCTTATCATAAAATAACAAAGTGATGATCAAGTTTATGATCGGATTTTGTTTTATTCATTTTTCGTTGATTCAAAAAAGAATATTCTTTATTATGGCCGGTGTAAAAAATAATAATTTTGTTTTTCGTGGTCATAATTTTATTTCCGGATATCCGAATGGGAAATAGAATATCGTGTTTTGAAGGCAATAAAATGTGTCGAATGCTATAAAACATTATGGTTATTTACAAGAGTAAATGGATACAAAATATCATTTTTATATAAAATATTTAGGTCGACAATAATATTTTTCACATAAAAATATACCACCTATCAAAATATACCCTGAAATTTTTACAGTTTTGCTCTTTCACTTCCTTGTTGATAAGATATTTATTGCAGGGTGGCGAGCAACATTTTGCAACAAATTATTACTACATATTTTACTTGAATCACCAAGAGTCTTTAATTATTCTTGGTCATTGTTAATCGGGTCAATTTTTGGCCTTACAACTCCTTCATACTGCTCTATCAAGTGCCAAGGTCTATATAATTAACTATAAAATCAGGAGTCAAGCAAGGCGCAATTCTGGGGCCATTGTTGTTTTTATTATATATTAATGATACAGCAGTATCAATTAAACTAGGTAGGATTTTACTTTTTGCGGATGGTAAGGATAATTTTATTAAACATTCAGGCCTATTAATGCTAGAAAAAGATTTGAGTAACTGGTTTGAACAAAAAAATAGTGACAAGACGTTATATATTTATTTCAAGAAAAACTTTAATAAGCATAGTACAGTTTCAGTAACACATAACAATAACCTTTTAAAGGATTGTTTAAAGTTAGTTAAATATTTTAGCTATTAAAACTGACCATAAATTAGGATAGTAGGAAAAAGTAGGATAACTGCATTGACGCCATTTCTAAAAAAATATTTTAATCAATTTTTGCAATGCATTGACTCAAAATGACAACTTTTTTGTCTGGCTTAGTGTAATTATTAAATTATTTTTCTTTAGGTTGAATAATCAATATTTGTGTGATGTATCGCCGCCACTGGTGGCGTTGTATTGGTGAAAATCACATTAATTAATATTAGGTGATTGTGCGCGCTTGCGCAATACCCATATGGGGTACATGTATTTATTTAAAATAAGATCCAACAAGTAGTTATTAAGTTATACATTGTAAGTTAAAGAGTGTGCGAATAAATTATTAAAATATAATATATTCTCAACGTTATTTAAACCCCATACACCTCAATTTGAAAGTGTAAAAGCTACTGGGATTCACTAGAGACTTCAAAAATAGTTTGAAAAAAGATTTTTTATCACTAAGAATAGTTTTTTATTGGTACAAATCCTTCCAGGATGGACGTGAGCCCGTGTCAATCTTGGCGAATATTGCCCATCCCGTGTCTGCTGTGAATCCTCGAACATTTAAAAAGTTGACCAGCTCATTCAGAGCAATAAGCGAATATCTGTGAAGGAAATGACTGGGATTTTTTATTTTATTAATATTTGTACTTGGGAGGCAAAAGATTTGGCTTTAACGAGAGAGTAATGGATGCGGTGCAAAATTGGCTACGTCATTGACCAAAAGAATTATTTTCAACGGGACAAGTGCATTTAAAAGAGGGGTTGTAACTTAGAAAAAATCATAATTCATAATTTGTATCGACCAGAAAAAATAAAATGTAGGTCAAATTTGAACCGTTCCTGTAAATATATTTTTTCTGTTAAGCAACTAGTAAGTGAGATATTTCAAGTTTATAGGAAGCGCTCCCCATAGCGTCCAAATATTCATGTTACTAAAATCTGGAAAGGGAATACCAAAAACATTAATTTCTTATTGTAAACCATTTTTGTCAAATAATTTTGCTGTTAATGTCTTTAATATGTGATAATAAGTCTAATAAATAAGATATAAAGTTTTTTAGTAGCTCTCCCCATAGCACTTCAAATATTCATCTTATTAAAAACTACATTATTTTTTGTAAAATATATGATGAGATATTTCTAATTTTAGTTGGTATCATCGTAACTCGTCAAATATTCATCCTACTGTATATCTGGTATGTGCCGGATCATAAAAATTCATAACCGCGGATAAGGATACGTATACGGATTATTTTATACAATATCCGCAGATACGAATACGGATACGGATAAAAAATTTCTGTTAAACTTCGTTAATAACATTTGTTTTCAAATTATAGTTTACAAAATAAATACTCTCTTTTAATATTAAGGTTAATTAAGATAATTTTTAAGCTGTTTTGGGAAATGTTTTAGTATTAAAAATAAGATAATAATAAGTTTATAAAATTTTATTACAGAAATATAAATATGTTTTCAAAGATTTTTATTATAAATTCCATTATTTTTAAAAATTGATGACGCAGTTTATAGAAACAATTTAAAATAAATTATTGATGGTATATTCTTAACAAATCTCATATGGCACTAACATTATTTACAAAAAAAAAAAAATAACCATATTAAATTTTAGTAAGGGAAAATTATATTTAAAAAATAATACTTTTGAGGTTTTGTCTCCTTGAAGACGATTTAGTTGTTCAACGAGCATATTTTCGAAAATAAAAATAATAATTGTAACTAATCAAAATCGTAATAAACATTGTTTGTTTATCTGTAATAAAATATTGTGATTTTAATATTGTTTAACTTATAAACCTTTTAAATTTATTTCAAAACAACTTAAACATTATTTAAATTAACTATAATATGAAAAAAATAGCATTTATTTTGTAACACTATAATTTTAAAACAAGTTTTATCAATAAAGGGTAACATAACTTGTGAAAATACAAATATCTGTATGATATCCGCGGATATCCGTGGATACGGATATCTGGCACATAATAATAATAATAATAATAATAATAATATTTATTTATTTATAGGCATATAAATGCCAATACAGTATCACTACAAAATAAAATGTAAACAAATATGATGAGATATTCTTAATTTTAGTTGGTATCTCCGTAACTCGTATTTATTAGACTTTTTAGAAATTTAGTTTGTGATAATCTTTTGAAAACGATATAATTGTCGAAACACTATACTCCGTTTTTAGGGTTTTGTAGGTATGACCAAAAAACCCTTATACCGTCATTTTGTCGTCTGTCTGTCTGTCTGTCTGTCTGTCTGTCTGTCTGTCTGTCTGTCTGTCTGTCTGTCTGTCTGTCTGTTCGGTCAAAATTGTAGCCAAACGGCTAAACCTAGAGAGTTGAAATTTGGCATGCTTATACAACTCGTTGACCCGCACATAGGAAAAATACTAAAACATCTAAAAAACATATCCCTCTAAAAATATAAACAAATATGTGCTCATCGAAAAAAAAAATATTTTTTTTAAATTCTGAGTAGGGAAAGTGTGTAGGGGTAGTGTTTAGTAAACCCTGTAGCCCAGATGGTTTAAACTAAAAATCTGAAAAAAATCTAAGTAATGTACATTGGTGTGAACCGGAATAGTACAACAGGAATTTTTGATCAAATTATGTTTTCGGAAAATAACGCATTTTTTGTGTTTTTAACTAAAATATGTTAACTATTTAATACGTTGTGTAACATATCACAACAGTAACTCTCGTGGCGTGGTTGGATTCGTCATGCGCTTAATAATATAAGTTAACTTGCAAACTAGGGTTCGAATCCTGTTGATTTTATTTTTTGTTTTTTTTTTGCATTTTTATTTTGTTTAAATTATTTTGTTAAAATTCTAGTTATATTTGGTAAATAGTGCATTTAATTTTTAAAAACGTAAATTTAATAACCAGTGGAAAGTGTTGAAATTATAATGTAATTCTATGTTTGACGAAATCAAAGGGCGGGACTTATGATGTAAGCAACCAATGGAAGCCATAGGTGCAATTTTCAAAATCTTAATGAACTTTGCTATATAAAAAAAATACTGCATATATTTAGAAACTCAAATAATGGTATTACTCATTCGAATTAAAATTCATAAAAAAATATTTTGACATAAAATTTGTTTTGGCATCCCAAATAATCATCGTTCAGTTACTAAATACCTGCAAAACCCAGAAATGTGTGAAAATTCACACTGCACATCAATTTTTATACAGTAGAGATGTGCGAGATATCTGTACATACATAGAACAAAAAAGATTTATTTTCTTATTTTGTACAATTTTTGTCATAGAAATTTTTCAATGGCGAGATAATTTATTAAAATTCACGAAAACATGTCCAGTTGTTTTTGTGCAAAATTTTGGGCAGATATTGATTTTTTTGTGGATATCATCTTATAATCTCCCAAACCAAGAAAAATGAAGTATGGGGACAAAAAAAAAACATTTTTGATAAATTAACTTTATTAATATAATACCTGTAGTAGGTATAAGATGCGATTTCTCGTTTTGAAACTCGTACGATTTATCTTACAAAAAAGAGAACCAGGGGATTTTTTTTTAAACATTTTTTTTCCACATACTATTCTTGATCACAATTTCTATACTTCTCATTTATTTATTCAAGTTGGGTGTTATACATAAAACAAATTCAACGGAATCGTAATTAATATAATATGTTTTTATTTTCCTTAAACTATTTTATAACGATAATAATAACAACAATAAGATTTTTTGTTCGAAAAATCGTAGTTTTATTGACTAAAATAATAATCATACAATATTAATAAACTAATTATTCCCTTCAATTTCGCATGTAATAAATTAGATCAGAAAACGGTACTCTACGAATTCAGGAGATTTACTGATTCGGGAAAAAGATTAAGATTATCAGTCTTCAAAAATTGGTAAACTATCTGTCCATATTGTACTTAACCAATTGTTAAGTACGATTATTTAAATTTAGTCAACTTACGAAAATAGACTCTATATCACCTTAGAAAAATGTGTGTAAGAAGATAGGAGCTGTTTGTCCTTGCTTCGGATTGGTTTAGAACGTCATCCCTATTACACTGTTAAAATATTGTATTTAGTCCAAGTTGACAGATGTTCAGTGTCGTGCATTGGAAATATATATTATTTTATTTTTTTCGTATATTTTGTTATTATTTACATATTTATACTTTTATTTATATTCTTGGCGTATATTTTATGGAGAAAATTCTCCATGTAATTTGTTTTTACGCAGTTATATATTTTTTAGGTTATCTGACATATAAATATTTTCTGACACTTGACAATTAACAGATCAAGATAGAGGACTAATGTGAGCCCAAAAGATAGCCCAGCTGATAGTGCCCAAAGAAGAAGTTATTGATATAATTTTTAGACCTTCATATATACGAGGTCTGTTCAAAAAGTATCGCGAATTTTTTGTTTTTTCAAAAACTATTTATTTATTCATGAATATCTATTTTGTCCTCTTCAAAGTAATCCCCACCAGATATTATACACTTGTGCCAACGTTTTTTCCAATCCTCGAAGCACTAGAAAAAATATTTTTTTGTGATTTTGTTCAGCTTCTCCTTCGATGCCGTCTTTATCTCTTCACTCGTAGCGTAGCGTCGTCCTTTCATGGGCCTCTTCAGTTTCGGGAACAAGAAAAAGTCACAGGGGGGCAGATCTAGGGAATACGGTGGCTGCGGTATTATTAGTGTGTTGTTTTGGCCAAAAATTCGCGCACAAGCAACGATGTGTGATGCCCAAATCATTGGTAAAAATCGAATGGCACGAGCCAATCGATATGTTTAGGTCCTCATCAACTTCTCTAACGGTGATTCGACGATTGGCCAATACTATTTTCTTCACATCATCAATGTTTTCGGCTGTTGTTGACGTCCTCGGGCGTCCGGCACGCTCTTCGTCGTTCACATCTTCTCGGCCCTCTGAGAACATTTTGTACCACCGATAAACGTTGCTTCGGTCCAAGGTAGCTTCACCATATGCCACAGTCAACATTCGGAATGCGTCCGCGCACTTAATTTTGTTTTTCACACAAAATTTGATACAGATTCTTTGATTCATTTTTTGGTATAGGCAAAAATCGAAGACGAGCCAAAAAACGCGCAAGCAAAGCAACTGTCTAAAATTAACTGAACATTCAAATGGCCGAACTTGTCGGCATAAGTGAGAGACATGAGTACCAACATAACGCCACAAAAAATCGAAAATTGAATATACGTAACCCGCGGAAATTCAAAATTCGCGATACTTTTTGAACAGACCTCGGACGTATATTTTTAATTTTTATTTACAATAAATATTTTAATAATAAACTTTAGCTCTAAAGATATATTGTTTGTTTTATTGCTTTATTTAAACTCTTTTAGACAAATCTCTATTTTTATATATTAGTACATAATTTTTAAAAATTAATAACTTTTTCAAATTTCCCATTAAACTGAATTTATGTCGTATAAATAACGTAAGTGTATTATCTGCCCTTAAGTGTTTATTTCAATATCTTATTAACCTTTTTTATATTAAAAAAAAGAAATCAAATCAATCTTGTTAACCCAGTTACTACGTCCATGCCCTAGTTGTCACTTATTTTAAATTTCCTGCTATACATTATTTGTCCAGTGTAAATCGTACTCGGTTCGCAGCGCTATCTACTTTCTTCTAATGAAAATTTTCTTATTTGAAATAGACCATAGATACTAATATTTTGACAGTATTTCATTATCAAGAGGTTATGAGAAACTAACATATCGAACATAAAATCTTACATTATGTTATTGTCATCTGGAGGTTCGCTATTGAGTGACAACTCCACACATGTTATTAAGTAGCTATTCAAATTTACTGGTTTACCTCTTTGATAAGTTGTAAATATTAGTAATACAGAAAAAAAAAAGTCAGATAGATTGGTAGAATGTTCGATAGAAATATTTATTAGACTTTTTAGAAATTTTGTTTGCGATAATCTTTTGAAAACGATATAATTGTCGAAACACTATACTCTGTTTTTAATTCGAAGGAGTGATTCAAAAATACCTTTCCAGAAAGCTGATCTATGATTGGCTACCAGAAATTCATTTTTACATACAGAAAATTTTCATGACAAAAATAGCCATTATCAAACTATCAACCACAAAATTCTGTCAAAATATCAGATAAATTAATCACATGATTGGCTTTCAGTTACAACCTATTTTAAAATTTAATACTTGTGGGAATGTTAGCTTTAGTTTGTAAACATTAATGCTTCTTAAAATGTTCTAATGTAAATCTTCCTTTTGCATTTACTCCTCGGAATTAAAAAACAAACTATAGTATCGAGTGAGATCGAATAAAATTTAGTAGTAATTACCGATCATTTAATAAATGTATTTTTTTTTAGGTATCAATTAATTATAAAAGGCTAACATGTAAAAATACAGTCTTAAAATCACCCTAATAGTCGCATAGTGTTTTAATCAAGAAATTGATGTGTTAAAAGCAGCCCTTAATTATTAAAACAGCAGTCAATCAGTGTTGGCGGCCCTTGAACACCCTCCAATAGCTGCATCAGATAATCGGCCTCCACGCCCCAGTCGTTACATCCCTTCGCAGTCGCCCTAAGCCCTTAAAGGCAACTCCGGCACTCGCTACCGGATCAGCTACTCGACGGTGTCATCACTTCACTTCAATACAATTAAAAAATCTAAATGAAGAGATTAGTTTTGATGTCTGTGCAATAAGGGGAGTGGCAATGCTTATTTAATGGATAGGTTTGCAATGTTTGTTATGTTAATTAGTTCAAGTTGTGTCTGTTTAACTGACAAATTATTTGTTGTGTTTAGAGTGATTGGCAACTTACGAGTTGCGACCCCTGGTTAATCGACAGTAGTTTTCAAGTCTGTCTCGAATATAGATACATTGCTACTTTGATTAACGTCATGTTGATCTACCAGTAGGACAGCAAAACTATTAGGTGTTCCACAAGTATTTTTTCTCAGCGCTTTGCAACCAGAGTTTAAAATTTATATACCTACATTTCTGTATTTTGGAGATTATGCAGAGTCGGCATCGAAGTTTATGAAACATTATATGTTAAAAGATGGATGGTGTCGACTAAATCGACAGGTTAGTTGCTGTTTATCGAACAAGAATAAGGGAGAGCAAATAATACTGGTTAATATGTATCTACCTATTTGATGTTGCAGCCAAATCTTGGTTGCTTAAATAACTTAAACCAGCCTAATATTTTCTAACAGAGATATTATTTATCATGACCGTGGAAACGTTACATATACCATAAGTATGAAAAAATAGATAATTTTTCGTTTTATCAAAAAATGTCTCAAATAAAAGTTGTTAGTTATTGCTTTTATAGCAACTTTTGTTAAATAAATTTTTTCGAAATATTTTTCTGTTGTTAAATATTTGCAAAAATCTTAAAATCGACACGAGTAAACTTCCATTTCTAGTCAACCGATTTTTACCAAAAGTTTATCAACTTGTGCCATTGATATCAAAAGTTTAAATATGAAGTTTCATAAAAATCCTTTTAGCCGAATTTGCACGTGTACACAGACAGACGGACGGACAGACAGACAGACAGACGTATAGGCAGACCGACAGACATCATGCTAAAAATAGTCAAGACGTTATGTAGAAACCTCAATTTGTGGCGATCCATCGAAATCTCGAAATGTCAAAATCGGTATGATCACAATACCTCCCTTATATATGTTGGCGGTCGGTAAAAATGAAAGCCGAAAGATTCCAATTCTAAAGTCTGTTCCTTTGGTTTAGGCGGAACTAGATTTTCAATTCTAGTTTTTTGTTTTGTGATAATGTTGAAAAACACAATTATTGGGACATAATTGCCGTAGAATTTAATTCGATTACTCAAAATGGCCACAGAAGCAGTATCCAATTAAAATTATTGTATGAAATCTATCTGTTCGTTAAGGGCTTTATTTGATTATCAATTAATTTTAAAATAGACAAAATAGTATCTTTTGAAAACTGAAATCTGCGTTTAAATTGTTCCTCGTCATAATAATTAAAGGGGTGTCTTCTTTCAAGAAATTCTTTAGGCTGTCGTATTCTTGAATTTTCATCATTATCACTCTCAAAAGTACTGCTTACGGATGGTGATGATACACTACTGACAGATGATATTGATGACATAATCTCTAAATTTTGTGTTGTTTATATATACCGGGTTAATTATTCAAGGAGCAACATACATGTTTCACATATAATATTAATGAAGTGAGTTATTTCATTTGCAACATAGCAAATTATGAAAGCAAGTTCATATCTATGACAACAGATATGCAATGGTGATTAGATATAATAGTTATTTGACATGATAAAGTTCCTAGACGGCTAAAAAATAGTAAATTAGAAACAATAAATGATTTTTTATTAGTTTGTTTATGTTTACATACAAACAAAAATAATAATGTCCTTAGTAGCTAAGACCAAAAAATATTTTAAAAAATAATATTTTGTCTTTTATATGGATACAATAAGCATTTGTTTTATGGCTATGTTGCTTTTGAAATAACTCACTTCATTAACATAATATGTGAAACATGTATGTTGCTCCTTAAATAATTAACCCGGTATATAGTGATTCTTCTCGAGAATTTCTCGAGAAAAAGTTTAATTCTCATTTTTCATTTCTCGACAAATGTAAAATTTGCTCGACGCCTTTACTTTAGTACTTTTGAGGTGATTGTAACATGTTTTTATCCTCTACAATATTTTCAACACTAAAAAAAGATGTATATTCTAATAATTAATTAATTATTTTTCTCGATATTTCTCGAGAATTCTCGAGAAAATAAGTCTAGTGTCGAGAGAGAAATCAGAAACACTACCGGTATATAAATCTATTCATATGTATTTTTTTTATGTATAATATTATTACTTACTTTGCAGTTATTATATAGTATAAATAGTAAAAACAATTATTTCAATGTAAACAAAATACTTACAATTTAAATGTAATACAATGTGTCTCAAAAGAAATTTTATATTTATTTAACTTACTGCGTGAACCCAACTTATCCGAGGGGCGCGGGGGTTATGTCAATCGGTAGCCTGGCTCTTGGGAATTGAGTCGCTATGGAGCGTTTCTCGGGAGCAGACCGCGCGTTATGCGTGCGAGAGTTTTACAAAAACGGTGATTCGGCGACTGTAGCGCGTAGAAAATTCTGCAGTATTCGAGGTTTTCGCCACTTAAATGATGCGCCAAGCATTCCTCTCATTCGACATTGGGTTAAAAAGTTTGAAGAGACTGGTACAACGCTGGATAAATCAAAATCCGGGCGACCTAGGTCATCAAGAACGGTAGAAAACGTGGAGAATGTTAATCAGTCTGTTCGTGACGACCCGAACCTTTCAATTCGGAAGCGTGCAAGTGCTTTAAATGTGCATAGATCATCATTACATCGCATTATGCACAAAGACCTAAAGCTGCACCCCTACAAAATTCAATTGGTGCAAGAATTAAAGCCCCAAGATGCCAGTCAGAGGCTTAATTTCGTAAATCAGGTGATTGAGCGATTTTCAACGTTTACCAACATTTTGTTTTCGGATGAAGCTCATTTTCATCTTAATGGCCACGTAAATAAGCAGAACTGCCGCTACTGGAGTGCAACGAATCCGAAACGCAAACATCAGAAACCCCTACATTCGCCTAAAGTGACCGTTTGGGCTGCGATGTCGGCGCGAGGAATTATCGGCCCTTACTTTTTTGAAGACGAAAGGGGGCGTGCAGTTACAGTGAATTCAGAGCGTTATGTGGAGATGTTAGACAACTTCTTGGTACCTGAACTGCAAAACTTTCCTGGCTATAACCAAAGAACATGGTTCCAACAGGACGGAGCAACTTCACACACGTCCAATATGTCTCTGCCACGTGTTCGTGAAATTTTCTCAGGCAAATTGATCTCCCGGAGAGGTGACATAAATTGGCCTCCACGCAGTCCAGATTTAACCCCTATGGACTTTTTCCTATGGGGTTATCTTAAATCTAAAGTTTACGCCAATAAACCGACTTCACTGGCGCATTTGATAGAAAATATCCGTCACGAAATGGCAGCCATCCCTGAGTCCACCTGCCGAGACGTCATAAGTAATTTTACTGTTCGATTAAGTGAGTGCCGAGAACGCGAGGGTCTACATTTAGACGATATTATTTTTAAGAAATAAATCCCCAAAAAGTGTATTTTAATAATTAATAAACATTTTTCCTATATACGGCTTACTTTTTTTTAAACGATCCACTAAGTATAAAATTTCTTTTGAGACACCTTGTACAAATATAGTTGCCAACTATAATTTAGTACCCAGAAAATCTGTCAACTAATATAGTTTGTAGATTTAGTTGGGAACTTTTTTAAACCAACTTTTATAATACCGAAATCTATGGATTAAATTAGTTTAATTCTTAACTCAAATTTAGTAGCAAACTATTTTGCTTTATAATACCGGCCATCAAAGTTCTATTTATTCATTAGTTTTATTTTAAAATAATTTATTTAATGCACATTCAAGAAGCTACTTAAATGTTCTTACATTTTCCACATGATGTCACGAGAGGAGAAACGACCCTAACTCAACCCCTGTTTCGTGAGTGTATGTGTGTAAATGCCAATAAACATACAGTCTGCTGTGTTTATGTGGCACATAACTATATTATGACATTAGATGCTCCCCACTCGAACAACAGGGTTTAATAAACCTGATAATAGACACGACCCCTAACTTTATTCCTTGCAGTCATCGTGTTAGTTTGGATGTTTTCGCACTGAATGATACAGACATAAAGACTTTCTTATAAAGGATGACATAGTAAGTGCTAGCTTTTAGGGGTAATTACTTTGTTTTAATTACGATTACGATTAGAACTACGCTTATCGTTATATAAAGCTGGGCTTTTTTAGGTATTATTATTATTAAAGAGGTTATTATTAAAGGGTTTGTAGTCCCGCCAGTACCCTCCAGGTTTGCTCGCAACTTATTATTATTATTATTCTTTATTATTAGCCTTTGGCTATTAATGTACATAAATATATAAATGATATACATACATGGTCTATATATAGGTACATATATACATAAATACTAATAATATGTGAAAAACAATGTATTATGTATAATTTACCTAAATTTCCTTACTTCTATACAATTTTTTGACAGTAACATTAATTTTTATTATGTTTCCAATAGCTTTGAATCATCTGGTAAGTTGTTATATGCTTGCAAACCTTTAATATAAAGTGACTTATATGTACTAACTTTTCTAGTACGCCTAATTCTACAATCATTTTTTATTCTTGTATTGTAGTTATGTATGTTACTATTTATTCGTTTAATAATATTTTGTGAATAAATAATACACAAACTATTTCCAATTTCTTTTTTATACTAAACCAGTGTAAAACATTTAACATATATTTTTACTAGTATATCTATTACAATTTAGTATGGCACGCATTTATCTATTTTTAATAGTTGCAATTTATTCATATCTGTACTAGTTGTTAGATATAATAGTGTACTACAATAATTAAAATGTGTGTTTTTTTCCATATCCTATTTTGACCTCTAGACACGAACCTAGACTCACGATCGGGTCTATTCTGTATCTTGTGGTTAAAAAGATTAGGTTAAAAATGATGGTTAAAAAGTAACATTTTAACTGCGTCAAGAAGTCACGTAGCGCTCGGGTATCTCAGTCATACTACGAAACCCTGAAAATCAGAACACGCCACTATAACTATGTAACTAAGAAACATCCTTAACGACAGTTCCTCTAATTTTATTTCAATTAGTACTGTTAAGATAAAATTGACAACATTTTCATTTGTTTCGTTATAAAATTCAAAATTTTATGTGTCAAAATTTCACGTGTTAATAAAAATGGCTGAAGAATACAGAGATGAAGATTCCAGAGAAGATGATTATTACTACTATGATGACAGAACTATCGAAGTAATAGACTGCGTCAAAGATAATGATGTATACACTTCCGATGAATCAACCAGAGAATTTCGACAAGCCGCTGGCCAACATGTCGAATGGGATGAACACAGGTAATTTAGTTATTTTAAATGTCTTTTCAGTAGTTTGAATTCCATCATCATCATCTACCAGCCGAATTCATTCACTTCTTAACAGAGCCGAGTTTAGATATTTCTTCACCTGAGGCAAACAGATTAAGGTAATCTTGCATAATAGCGCCCTGAGAATAGTTTTCATGGGTTAGTGTAAATCCTAAACTGCGATTCTCCTTAAAAGCACTATCTTAGGTTATTTTTGATAACCTTGCTATTTTTTTTTTTTTAAATTATTTGTATTTTAATGTGAATTGAAACATGGACACAGTGCAAACTGAGCAACAGTGGAAAGTCAGGCCGCTATTATGCAGGATTACCCAAATTAATTGCGCGCTTCTATATATAATAATCAAGAGTAAGCCCGTGGCTGCAAGCTTTAAGTCGTTTGTACCTGATGTTTGTCCGGTAAGCAAGGGCACAGACGTGAGTTCAACTCCTGCTTGTGTCAAATAATTTGTGTAAAAATATTTTACAAATTACAGGTTCGGCTTAACCGTTCGCAACCGGCTATAATTTGTAGGTGCCTTTCTGTGTACGCTAAAAAATGGACGAAATACCGACCATACTACTCCTGAATGTACACAGATTGAAAACATGGTCATGAAACCTGGAAACAGCAGGCCTAGGGTCACCTCGGACAGTAGCGCCAATGATGATGATTTGGCGATAAGAAGCCATAAGTTTCTATCTCATTATACTGAATCGGGAATCGGTTATTTAGCTGGTAGCGGGCAATTAACGGGTATCAGGTTACTAACGGGTAGCGGATAATTAGTGGTTAGCGGATACTTAGCGGGTAATTGTTTGAGGTATTTTGAGTATTTATTTATCTGTGACTATTTTTTCTCGGTTACAGTAGTAGGAATTAAGTATGCGTATTCCATAATGCACCTGTGCCTATTTTCAGGGTTTTGTAGATATGACCACCAAAAAACCCTCATAAAGTCACTCATGTGTTTGTCTGTACGGTAGAAATTGTAGCCAAACCAAAAAAATTGTAGATAGCCAGTTAAAATTTGACGTGCTTATATAACTCTTTGACCCACATATAGGAAAAATACTAAGAGTTCTAAAACCACATCACGAAATAAATATAAACAAATAAGTATTTAATGAAAAAAAAAAAAAAAAAAATTATGAGATTTTCGTTAAATATATGCCAAAAAACTTTTGTTCCCCACCCTATCTGCCAGAGGGGCGATGGTGTTGGGGTTCGTGTCGTTGAAAAAAATTACAATATTTTTAAAATTTATTGTGTGGTATCAAAAGAGAGACGTAAAAAAGTAAGACGTAGATTAAGGAACGAAAAGTTGTTTTTAAAATTTGTTTCTTTTAACACGATTTTGTCAAAAAGTTATAGGTAATGTACATTGATCTGAGCCGGAAACGTACGAGAGAAATTAATTATTTTTTTAATTAACGGCTTATTATTTAAATTTAGTCTAAAAAAATTAAATGGAAGGTCTTAGTACTAAAAAACCAAAAAAAAGTTCAAAAAATGTTTATCAAAAAGTTATTTTTAGACATCCAGCATTCTGTTGGCTTCTTAAACTTATTAAATACCTATAAAACCCTGAAATGTGTGAAAATTCACTCTTCACATAAATTTTGCTATACTTACTTTTTATTTTTATATATTAACAGGTAGCGGGTAAATAACGGGTAACGGGTAAATACCGGGCAGTGGGTAATTAAAGGGTAGTGGGTAATATCCGGGTAATTGTTCCGGGTACCCAGTTCCATAAATTTCTAGTTCTCGTCATTCCTACTCTGAGTTATACGAACACTATCGTAAAGTAACCAAGACAGACACAGCCGAAATGTTCATATTAGCAGTTAGAGAAACTCCTAAAATTTATGTCCAACCTTACAGGACGGATTACGATAACTCTTTATTCTTCTTTATTCTATGTTTTCCCTAGGCCTTCGGGCGTTAAGGGTATTAACCATTACAAAAAAAACTAATAATAAAAATAACGCACAATATAGATAATTTTACAATATCTCATTTCTTTATTCTTCCTCCAGTGATCCACTCTTTCTTCCTATTATCATACCGGCGTCCCCTTCCAATCTCCTTTCTTCTTGCCTCCAGTTCTCCCGCCCATCTTTCTTCTTTGCGTTCTTCACTCATCATTTTTTTGTTCTTGTTCGTGTCCCTCTCATTCTTCGTATTCTCATTCCGGCTTCCCTCTCATATCTCATTCCTTCTTGCCTCCAGTCCTCTCGACCATCTTTCTCCCTTCCCTACCTCACTCATCAGTTCTATTATCACTTCCTCCCAGACTGCCATCTCTCTGCATCTCTTCGCTAAATGCTCCAAGGTTTCCTCGTCTTCCTTGCACATTCTACATAGCCTGTCCTCTGGCTTTGCCCAGTATCTGTTGTTCCTCTCTTCGTTGCCGCATCTTAAGCTTACTATCCTCCTGACTCTTCCTCCTGATATTCCTCCTTTCGCCTTCAAGTATCTCGGTATTCCTATCACTCTTATTTCTTTATACCTTTTCATACTCCGCAATTTATCTAGTCTGCCAGTTCTTTCCTGTTCCTGTATCTCCTTATCCCTCCTTCTCTATTCTACTACTATATCTGTTCCTCCATTTATTTTTCTCTCTGCTTCTCTTATGTCCATTCCACACCACCAAAAGTACTATTTTCTTGTCTCTCCCCATGCCGACAATTTGCCTTTTTGTTTTTCCTTCATTATTTATTCCCTGCATTTCCTTATAACTTTTCTATTCTCTTCCTTTCTGACTTTCTGCTCATATTTCACTGCCCTCGTTCCGGCACTAACTCTCAGCTTTTCGATAACTCGCCGAGGCCATTTCGCTACAGCTGACTCGTCACGGCCGATTCACCGTGTCCATTCCTCCACAAGCCAATTCGACGCGCGTGCCTGATATACTAGCGTCGGCGAATGAACGCAGTTACGACACACGACGTAACAAACGACTATATTGTCTGGAACAATGCAATTGTTTGTTACGTCGTGTGACGTAACTGCGTTCATTCGCCGACGCTAGTATAGTTGTTTGTTCGTACTATTTTGCAAACAGTCAACAAAGTTAAAAACAGGTGCAAATTTTCTTTTACTGAGTATGTGTATAAGGTATTATTCATCTTATTCTGTTTTTTTTTTTTTAATTTATTTTAAATGTAGACTTTAATCATTTAGAAGGGCTGTGTTAAGCGCAAATTGCCATTGTAACTGTGCGCCAAAAATTTTATCTAACATATTTTATTAAAAAAATACACATTTTAAAGAAAAATACAATGAATTTCAACATATTTGATTACTAACTGGCTAATTTTCTATTACTAACTCACTATTCATTTTATTTATTTATCGTTTGAATTTTACAGATTAAAAAACGAAAAGTACATATATATTCAGCTTAGAGTTGCATAACTAAACTGCTAAACCAGTCAATAATATTAAATTCTAAATTAGAAAATTACTAACTAATTCTCACTGTTATTAACTACTCACTATTACTAACTAATTTTCTACTATAATTCCTGGAATATGTCGTAATTTGCTCACATAATTGCTAATGTGAAAATGACAAATTTCTACTTAATGGGACAAAAAATAACCCAAGTTATCAATGGATCATCCAACTGAAAAAGATTTTTAATCCATTAGAAACAAGTACCAATAGTATAAACAAACAACAAATGTGATCACTTGAACGCCCGGCGAGTTATACTGATGGCGAGTTGGGTCGTGGCTAAAAGGCCGCGGCGAGTTTTCCCTTTCAGCCATATAGAAATCAAGACAGAGACGGGCAATCGGAGTATTTCAGCAAAACCAGTCAGAGGCGCACACATATATCGTTTTTAGGGGCGGTCCGCAAAACTAGGCTAGTAAAACACTCAGGGTCGGTTTCTGAAAGCTTAGTAAACTATAAGCAAATGGTCAACTACGGTCACAATATAACAATCCCATAAGTAACCATAGCAACCGTTTTCTAACTATTTGGTTATAGTTAACTAAGCTTTCAGAAACCGGCCCCTATTTGTTTGGTGAAAAGCAAAAAGTATAAAAGAGTATCATCAGCTTTTAGTCACTTATAAATATTTTAAAGCTCCTCTTTTATTAACTGTTAAAACATTTTCCTTCCTTTATATTTTTATTACAAATTACAAAACTTTTCTTATAACAGGAGCAATATTAGAGGAGCAGCGCAGGATAAATGCCGTAGAAATTCCTTGCAATAAAAATAGATACTGATGTTATTACGTTTCATAAAAATAAATTTCGTATGTTTATATATGGTATAATTACAAACATGCGTCTTCAATCTTAGAGGCGGTACCCACTGGACCACCCTTCTGTGTGCGCCCTTGAAACCAGTCCCCGAGACAGTAGTCTTAGACGCCGATTTATGAAGGCCGCCGCCTTCAAAAATCGTGCCATTGTAGATGTGCCATCCGCAATATTTGATGATGAATTTGAATGTGATTTAAGAAAACTAATTACTGAAAGCAAGTCTCAGATTTTCAGTAAGATTTTTCATGGTTGAATACAATAAAAACACACTAATGGCCAGTTGCTAAATTAAGAATTATCCCTAACTCAAGTTAAAATCATTTGTTTTTGTATGTTGTAGCACACAAAAACAAATGATTTTAGCTTGAGTTAGAGAAAACTCTTACGTTAGCAACCCGACATAAGTGTACAAAGTTCTCTGTTAAAGTTTTTCTGTATTAGCCAGTTCTACACTGAAACTGATTAGGTAGGATACAGCACTGTGGGTTGAACTTCGCGGGTGCTATACGCAAACGATCTTTACTTTATAGACGACCTTCGTAGATATTCTTCTTCTTGCGTTTTCTTCGTGCTTGTCCTAACGGAGGTTGTTCTTGCCAAACGATTCTCTTAGAGTTTTCATCTAGGATGTTCTTTCTCGACCAGTGATAGGAAAATGATTAATAGAATTCTATTCTATCATTACTAATTCTATCTGAAATTCTATTGGCGATTGACATCTATATTAATAAAATTAGAGGATATATCTGTTTTTCTTTATTTTTTCGGCTTCACATTTCGTTTCTACACGTTTCAGATGATATTAAGGCAATATCCGCAAAAATCAATTTTTGACCTTTTGTCTGTCTATCTGTCCATGATTCGCGCAAAAACGACATATTTTCACATAATTTGGTATGATGATATAGTAAAACTAGAAATCGAACATATACTATAAAGCATCTCAAAATTTTTATTCTAACGGGGTGTTTCGGGATAAAATCTTTCTAAACTCTACTAAAAACTTTAAATATCTCCCTTATTATTGACTTAATAGAAAAACATGTATAGCAAAAATTGTCTATAGATAAAAAAAAATATTTTTATTCAATCCGTTTTTTCAATTAAATGAATTTTTGGGAAGTTACGGGGAACACTAAAACTAACATCTACTTATATCTCCCTAATTATTGAGTTAATAGCAAAATCATGTATGACAAAAATAGTTTACAATAAGAAAACAAATATTTTATTTCTATGCATTTTTTCTTTTAGATGAATATTTGGGGAGTTACGTGGGGTACCCTAAAACTAAACTTTTGAAATATTTCTCTTATTATTGACTAAACAGCAAAAAGGAATAAATATTATAAATAGAAAACAAATGTTTTTGTTTTATTTATTTTTTCGATTGGATGAATGTTTGGGGAGTTATGGGGGTACACTCTAAAACTAAAATATTGAAATATTTCACTTATTATTTCGTTCATATCAAAAGTGTGTGTGAGGAAACTTTTTTTTTCCTCAATGAATGCAGATTTTAAAAGATGATTATTTCTTATAAGGTTGAAATATCTAAATTACCATTTATTTAACAGCAAAAATTAATATGAGAAAATAAACAATTCCTCTCTGTTTAATACAGTTTTTAATAAGATATATTTGGGGAGCTATGGAGAGAGCTACCTATAATCGAAGTATCTCACTTATTATTGACTTAACATCAAAAATGTATGCAAAAGTGTGGTTAAGACTCGGAGGAACCACTGATAGAGAGGGCATCGCGCATTCATACTCATGTAAAATATCGTAACTAGAGAGATTAACAAAGAAAGATAAATAAATAAGTATTAGGTGTGTGAATTATTCGGTCCGTTTTTTTTTTTTTTTTTTCTTTCAGGAAAGACTTTATTGTGAAAAAAACATGAAAAGATACACTATACAAAGTATTTGCCATCGCTTGCTATTATTTTTAATAATAAAATAATAATAACAATAATATATTTATTTAACTATACAGTTAAATAAATACTATTGTTTATTATTGTTTTTTTTTCCATCTGTCTGGCAGTTGTTGTATTCCATGACAGAAAAACGACTCGTTTTTCGAAGTGATCTATTCATTGAGCCATTTCTCTATTTATTCATAATTGTTCGAGTGCTGACCCGAAAGCCCGCGTGCCTTTGATCTGAATAAGTGATAATCAGAATACGGTGGGTGAGGTAAAACGTCCCAGCCAAGTGCTTCCAAGATGGCCTTCGCAATCTTTCCAACATGTGGTCTAGCGTTATCATGCTGGAGGGTCACTTTGTCGATTCTCTTTGCATATTCCTGCCGCTTATTATTCAATGCGTTGCTTAAACGGAGCAATTGTTTTTGGTAAAGTTCGGCAGTGATGGTTTGGCTCTGCTTTAATGTCTCATGATACACTACACCCTTCTGGTCCCACCTTATACAGAGCATTACTCTCTTGCCATGAATATTCCGCTTTGGTCCCGATGCGGATAGTTTTTCCTGGATCGCAAATTGATTTTCTTCATTTGCAATTATCGAAATATATCCACTTTTCATCTCAAGTTACAATACGATGCAAAAACCTTTTCTTTTTTGCCTGGCAAGCAAGATTTCAGACATGGTTTTGTGCCTCTTTATGTCTCTTTCTTTCAGTTCATACGGCACCCATCTTCTTTCTTTGTAAACCTTTCCTATGGCTGCCAAACGCACAGAAATTGATGATTGATCAACATTCAAAAATTGGGCGAGCTCATGTTGCGATTGACACAGATCTTCATCGATTAACGCCTGCAATTCTTCGTCCATGAACTTCTTCGGCTGACCTGGACGGGGTTTGTCATCGACACTGAAATCGTCACTTTTTGAAACGTCGAAACCATTATCTGCATGATTTATCAGTGGGAGCACTTTCACCATAAGTTTCTACGAGCATTCGTTGAGCTTCAGCGGCTGATTTCTTCAAATGAAAACAGAAAATGAGAACTTCCCGGAAATTATGATTTTTTTGGCTCGAAATTCGACATTTTCGAATCAGATAAACACGATGTTATTGTTACAAACCCAAACATTTATTCACTGAATATTATTGCTATATGTCAACACTAAAACATAAAGCCGCTTGCAGAAATTTGATCTTAGAATATTACATTGTATAGCAATTGACCGCCAGATGGACCAAATTAATTCACACACCTAATATTTTGTTTTAAGTTTTGTTTTAAACTAAAGTCAACATGCGCACGAAAAGTGTTTTCAGTCGGTAATTTAGGTCACCTACGGTAATAAACGTCATTCTGTCTTAGACGAAACAGTAAGATCGGTTCCTCTGAGCTCTTTGTGCTTGTCGACTTTAGTTTTAGACAGGTAATATGTCATTGTCAATCCCTCAGGTTACGCAAAATTCGCGTTATGCCTTCTATTATTAGTTCCTCTGAGGGTTTAGGATAAAGAAACCTACCGGGGGATCGACTTTCCGGGAACTCTGCCGGTGTTCCCCCGGCCACTATAGATAATATTATTTCTTATTATTAATTTCTTTAAATAAAAATGTTTCAGTGAGGATGAGTACCTTGCCGCAGCTCGTTATACAACCGAACCTAACATGTACTCTGCTGAGCCATTTCCCAGCAAACAACCAAACTTAGACTGCATGAAAGAAACTACAGATATTTGTGTCATCGCTGGAACTGAATATGATAACAATACAGTAGAAGGACAAGAAGAACTCTTACGTAAGATGTGGCAGGCAGCAAGACCACCAACCAAATTAACAATAAGAGCTTCCATTGTCTCAGCAAGACAATTAGAGATCCTTAGGGGTCAACTAACAGGTGAACTGCCCAGGAAATCCAAATCCAACTTTGTTAAATGTGATGAAGAAACATGTCAAGAAATTTGTAAATATGTTGGCGTGCTGAGAAAGAATCAAGCTAAAAGAGCTATTGAAAGAGTTAGATCAAAGGGAAGAATGGTGCATCGTGATAGGCAGCTTATGGCGAGATTAAAAAGCAATGTTCCGAAAGACATACCGATGTTTTATGCCCATGACAACCATATGTTATCTTAAGATGTATGGTTGCTTTTTACGATATTAAATCAGAAGATTACAAGTTAGGGATGTTAGTGTAAATAAATTTGTTATTTACATTGGGAGGGGTTTGAAGTAAAAACTAAAATTATATCGAATTGTGTATTTATTTATATATTGTAATAACTTTTCTCTCGAGTCATAAATAAGTTCCGTTTTCCTATAATAATTTTATTTTTCAAAATATAATGTGAATTATGAATTTTTACACATTTCAGGCTTCACAGATATCTAGTAAGGAAAGACGACAACAGAGACCGCAATTATCTAAGGGTGCAATTAAGTAAGAGCAGTGCTAATAGCTAAAAAAATGGCGATAAAATCTAAAAAAACCTATCTTTCTTTGGTATGGTTAGTAGTATGGTTATATTAGAGCTCTAACGTTCAGTGGCGACACGAGACAATATTGAGTGGTAGGGTCAATCCCCTACTCCCCCCCCCCAAATTTACCAAAAGTTTTGAATCAGCCCAGCTTGCAGTAAGTTATTATTATTACCTCGTTTATAATTTTTTATTATAGTCAAATATAGAAGTCATTTAAAAATGAAAAATGCATTACTTATTACGGTTACTTATCTCCCTAAATATGGATAGTTAAATTAAATGGAAGTGACAAAAATCTCAGGTAGCAGGTTGTCTTGGAAATAAAATATACCTGATTTTGTCAACTCTTTCGTTGTATTCTTCTATTGGGTTTCTATAGGCTGAGTTCAAATGAGTTAAATATTTGATTGGCCAAGCACAGAAAAACTAAAAACGTTGTTCATATGTACTTTCGATTTATTATTCGTTTTAATTTTTCCCAGATATACAATAAATCCGTAATTCCGTTCTTCATCCATGTTAATCGTCCCCCGATTAAAACGCAAGGAAAACAAAAAACAGCTTTCTTTTCGTTGCATCCGCAAATCCAATTGTTCTTTAAGTAAATGTTTCTATTAAATTTTCTTGTCCGTGTTTTAGAAACAAAGGTAGAAACATTCTTAGTTTTTAAATGTCCAAATTCGATAGCGGTCTTCCCAGTTGTTTTATTTCGAGTGTTACCTTCGAGTGTTATTTCGAGTGTTATCTCGAGGCAATACCAAGAAAATGTTTTTTTGTTTTTCAAAAGGTTTCTGATACTGTCCATTTCTAATAGTAACACAAAACAACACACACACACACGACACGACACAGTGAAAATACACTATAATATGCAATGATTAACTCGAACTTACGTGCCAATATCTAGCTGGCTCTTAATGTAATTCTACCGCATGAACTATCCACTCGCTCTACCCGCCAATTCTCCGTCATCAAACTGTCTCATACGGAGCCAGTTTTGATCTGGCTCGCCTACCTAAATAAATACAAAGCGTGCTTTGTCGCATCAAATTTATGGCAAGAGCAGCGTTCCGTTCTTGAAAGCGTGTATGTTTATTTGTATTTATCGGTATTTTTAAAGAAAATTAAAGCTTTTCAATGATTAATTTGTGATGGTGTTGCCATAATTTTGCAATGGTAGAGCAATGGCTTTTCTTGGCTCTTCATGAGGAGCTCTAAAACATAATTAAAGTGAACCGTTTAAAAGAAATAGTGATTCAAATGAATTACTTCTTATTCTTTTTGGCGATGATAAATTGGCTTTTTGGAATTTTGAACGCCACTTTTGCCGATCACTCTTCATTGGAGTGTAGATAGGCAACACTCATGCCATCGTTGACTGTATCTTGCCATAGTTGCTGTAATTCAGATGAAAACTATTATCATCAAATACTGCACAATGGTATATTAGTAAAATGCTTGCGGAAAAACATCAATATTCTGCACATCCTATTAGTCATCATTATCAATTCTGGACCGCAACCCTTCCTGAGTTTGGGGCTTTTCAAGGATTATTTTTCATTCTATCGTGTTCATGGCGACAGTTTTCTTATTTTTAACTTTTGGTTTTTTAGACCTTTCGCCAACTGATCCATATATATCTCGTCTTTGAACTTCAAACGTTTCTTTTTATGAGTGTCCGCTGTTAGGAGATCCTTTCGCTGATTCATGTACCTGCATTCGCTTTAGGTGTTCTACCCATATTACCCTAATGATTTTTATCGTACAAAAATTAATTATTTTTTTTTTTATTTTTCGGAGTATATAAATTTCATACAGCTCGAAATTGTATTGGCGTATTATTCCTTTCACAGATGACCCCATCCGAGTGCTGTAGATTTTTCCTTTCGAAAGCAACCAAGTGCATTTCCGCCCTGTTTTGTAAGGGGATTATAAGGTTTCAGAACCATATGCAAATACTGGTTTTACAAGTACATTTTGGCACTTTGCCTCACATTATATGCCATTTTATGAGGGGTTTCAATCCGTAATAGGCTGTATTAACTAGAAATATTATTTGTTTAATTAAATAGCTGATAACATTGTTGATGTTCACCAAGGAGTCGAGATATATTAATTCAGTAACAGCTTCAATTTCGTAAGCACCAACCATGAGATTTGGGTTTTGATTTATTGTTATATTTGGCGTTCATTTCGAAAAAATATTCGTAACTTATTATTGTTTTTTTAGGGAAAGAGGTGGTCTTATGTATTAATTTAATTTTGAATTTTCATTAATAAAAAAGGTGATTTTTATTTTCAATTGCTTAGTATTCATTAAAATATTATATAATTTTACCTTTCTGAGGGGGGTCTGGACCGAGGACAAGCCCCTTGTGTGCGCGTCCGTATACAGCAGTTCCTCGTCTTACGAACTTAATTGGTTCCTGACCGCGATTAGAATCTTAAAAAGAATATACCTTGAAACCTAATTTTCCATTATATTTTATGGGAAATCTATTTATCTGTTCCCAGAATCAAAAATTTAAAAAAAACAAACAAGAATTACTAAATGAAGAAAATGCAAAAAAATAAATAAGTGAGTAGGAGCATTTTTACACTATAAATATGCATTTTGTATACTCTTAGATATTAATTTTTATTTACGAAATCTTTGGTTTTACAAAATTAATATGAAAATCATCTTTCGGTTCGTAGCTCAAAACCGGGTATATTCTGTATCTTAAAAAGTTAAAAATTAACCGCAAGCTCGAAGTTAAAAAAATTTAACCACGCTTTGCAATATTTTGTTATTCTGTAACTCTATGACGTTTAAATTTTAACCTCGATGTGGTTAATTCAGTAGGTTATAAACGGAATTTTAACTCCAGCCAAATACATGGCGTTAACTTTTAACCAGCTGTAATTTTAACCTTTAAACGTCAAATAGCCAGAAAAAATGCATTTTTAGAATTAATCATGGCAAGTCTGTTTATTTTAAACCAATTATTACTAGAACAAATTAAACATCAAGAGGTTAATAAGTAAAAAATTAATATAGGTGAATAAAAAAAATATAAAAATGCTTTTTAGGAGATCAGTTCGAATTAAACAAAGGTGATGACATGAGTGACCCTTTTAATTTACCTGTTAGAAACATTTTAATATATTTTCATTAGTCTAAATCTTGTACGGAATATCTCGTTTTACAAATGTTGTTTGAAAATCCGAGAAGAACCAAAAGATTTCCCAATATATTGCAAGTAAATATTTAAAACTTTAAAATTGTGATACATTTATAAATTTTGATTTCTGTTTGTTTAAAAATAAAAATAAGGTAAATATAACCTGAAAATAAAAGTATCTTAATACAGATGAAAGAAAAGAGAAAAAATATTGATACATTTGCATGTTATAGTAATATTATATTATTTACTTTCTGGACCCATAATTATTTATGTATAAAAAAAATAAAAACGCGCAAATATTGTACATTTGCGCAATATAGATTTATTATATTTGATCGTTGTTGATTCACGATTCAACCATAACACATGTTTACATTAAATCCACACTTACACAAGCCAAATACCTTCCCTTGTAGATAATTTCACAACACAATTTTAACCTTAAAATGTTTTTCTTAGACCGGAGACTTATTGAGTGACGTGGTAGAAAACTGTATTTCTATAGAATAAGCGACATCTGGTAATACGACCACAGATGTAATCATCATCATTATCATGTACTCCTCTTTAAAGTGTGGCTAGAGAATGATTTGTTTTGATTATAAATAATTAAGATAAAACATAAAATTCAATTTTATGTGAACCATATTAAATTTTCCAAGCAACCCTTTCACAAGGTACATATATAACCCGACAATATGTAACAAATCCAGCATAAAATCTCTAACAAAGATGTAATTAAAAATAATCTGAAAATTACTTTAACCCTGTTAGTGCATCACATCGCATATCCCGGCGTCTCTCAAAGTATCATATACCACTTATATACCCGTTCACCCCGTGATGCCTGTTGTCCTAGTGAACACTCCCCCGCTAGCATGTATCTGCAACATGCATCGGCACATGCGTTCTGATTCACTGCCTAATTGGTGTACAACCACCGGCAATCTAGCACGTGTCTGATTTTAACGAAACGCTGTTTTTGTATGAGGCTAAAATGCCATTATCTGGAGTACACCTAACAAGCTTACCTATTGTACTCCTGTATTATATACGTTACACTAGCATTATTATTATAGAAGGAGCTAGATGAATGCTGCTGGTTTTTCAAAAGAGCCGACCTGGAAAATTTTAGATTTTTTGGATGGGAAAACATGGTATTTGTAATATTTTTACATGGTGGTTTAAGCTTATTTTTAGCTTAAGTTAGATCAGGGATTGATGAAACATGTATGCTTTTTGATTTTTTTTGTGTGAAATTCAGAACGTGAATGTTCTTAAATAAAAATAAATATATTTCTTTTAAAATTCCTGCTGTGGCATAGATATTTTGTTTTGACCATACATTCTTTATTAAATAGGATAGTTGTTTATTTTAGAGTGTTGTCCTTTAGATTTAGTTATTTCTCAAAAACCCATTTTTGTTCTATATAATTTGTTTTGTAATTTTAAATACAGATATTTAATTTTATGGTGCAATTCTGTGTATGACGCCCGACATCTGTGGAGAATCCGCAAGTAGGTTTATAGATTTACGGAAATGTCAATTATGTGTAATTTATATTAATAAAATTGGAGGCAATCAGATCAATTCTGTAAAAAGTTACTATAATACTACTGATAGTTACTGTGTAGTAACGTTACTACAAGATAACTTTTATAGTGACTTTCATAGTAACTTAAACATTTTTCGTATTCTGAAATATCCAACTGTAGTGACAACCGACCGGCGTAGAGTAGTGGTAACACATCTGCTCTGCGTTGCTAAGGTCTCGGGTTCGAATCCCGTTCAGGCATGGAATTTTTTACAAATAAGAATTGTCCTGGCTAATTGCCAAAACAGCAAAGGCCATTAAAATAAAAAATAATAAAAAACTGTAGTGACGTTGCAATGAAAGTTATATCTCAGTAACAGTTACTGAGAAATTAATGAAGTTAGTAACAGAAGCGCAACACGCATGCGCCTTGGTGGCAAAGTCTATTCCAAATGATTTTCGGAAAATGATTAAGCAACTGAAAATCTATCAAATCTAGTAATTTTTACAGATTGATTGAAGCTTTTGATCATTTTGTTCAGGAAAAGCCAACTTCAATATATAAAAAAATAGCTAATGACAACTTACAAAGTGAAAATTCCAGTTAGTTCCGCCTAATCGTTTGAAATAGCCTGTATACAGATGACAGTTAAGGTTAAAAATATCAAAATATTGTATTGTTTACATTATTTTGTTATTATATAGTAGTAATATATTTTATGGTATCTACATTTACAAAATATTAAAGAAAAAAACTAAGTGAAGAAAAAAAAAAAAAAAACGGAATGTAAAGACAAATTCTCGACAATAGAACCAGTGGCGCAGGCGTGTGGGATTTGGGGGTTAGAACTTCCCATGAAGCTGGCATTTTTATTACTTGCATTTTTTTCATAATTTTGATTCCTACATTAAATCATACAGACTTATTACTCAAACTGGTAAGTACATACTACATAAATCTTTTAACGAGATTAATTGGTTACCTTTGCACGGATTAGAATGTGGTAATATGGCATTTGATTTTTTCCCAAATTTTTATAAAATCGTTCGAATCTAGCTTTCCGTTAAAAAGAAAATTAAATGGTTAGATGAACACCTGAAAAAAAATGAGAGATTATCTTCAAACTCTTCAGATATCATGTTTAACTAATCCATTCGAAGAACTGAGAATTACAAAAAACATTTTTAGAGCGAAATACAGGCATGAAATTAAACAATCTAATATTGCATCTAATTCCTCGTTCATAAAATCGTCGTCCAGCGTTTCTAAAGCCACATGGCAATTTATTAAAATAATAGAAAATCAAGAAAACCTAACAATTGTACAAGCAATTAATACTGGCAGTTAATGAATTTAACAATCACTTTATCAATATCGCAACCAACATTTTAAAAGTTTTAGCCACCTCTAATATTTTTCCTCTATCTTTTTTAACTTTACCCACCTCCGCAAATATTTTTTTATTTTCATTTACATCTACTTCCTTCAATACCGTACGAGAGGTTATAGATTCATTAAAAAATAGTAAATGTAGAGACACATATAGGATTTCCGTTTTAATAAAAAATTAAATTGTCATTCCACTAACGAAAATAATAAATCTTTGTGTTGAAACAAATATATTTCCAGATAGTTTAAAACTTGCAGCAGTTCTTCCTCATTTCAAAAAAGGCAATAGAGATGACTTGAATAACTATCGTCCCATATCTTTACTTCCAATTTTTTATAAAAATTTGAAAAAATATTGTATAAAAAAATCTTGTCTTATTTTGAAACAAATAATCTGTTTAATAACTCTCAGTTCGGTTTCAGGAATAATAAATCGACCATAGATGCAATCCTGTCTTTTATTAATGAAATATCAGATAGTCTTGAAACTGACGATCTGTGCTTATCAACTTTACTCGATTTGAGTAAAGCGTTCAACTGTGTTTCTCATAGCATTCTTATTGAAAAAATTACCCTTTATGGCTTTGACTCAAATAGTTGTTCTCTAATTAAATCATATCTCAGTGACCGTAAACAATTAGTAAAACTAAATAATCTTAAATCAGAAACATTAATGACATCTTGTGGTTTGCCACAGGATTCAATCTTGGGACCTTTGCTATTCTTAATATATATTAACGACTTTCCAAATTCTTTAGATGCAAAATCAATTCTGTATGCAGACGACACGACTTTTTTTACTAGTTCAGCAAACTATACAAATCTATTAAATATAAACTCAATTATATTAGACAAAGCAAATAAATGGTTCATTTCTAATAAATTAGCGCTTAACGCTGATAAAACTCAAATAAATAAATAAAAGCAAATTCTCATTAATTTTAAAAGTCATGAATATGTCAATCCTAAGAGTTGCCGTGCCTCCTTGGTAAGATGGGTGCCTACGGAGCACAGGGACGCTGGTTCGATGCCTTCCACCTCCTTCGGATTTTTATTGTGCAGACAGCTCCGGGGTCGACTCAGCCTCAAGTATTTAATACTTATAAGTGAGTACCTGTTCCTACAGGGATAATAGTACCGGTCGAAACATCGCACTAACCACGTGGCTTTCATATCTATGACCGGCGGTCTAGAAACGCAGAACTTACCTTCTCTGCCCCTTATACGCCTATCCAGGCGTTGGGAACCTATTTTTTTTATGTCAATCCTAGTTCTGTTAATTTTTTGGGTGTTTATATTGATCCTACTCTAAAATGGACTAAAAACATTGACTATCTGGTATCTAAACTATGTGAATCAGTTTATCTATTTCGAAACCTCCACAATTCCGTTTCCAAAGATATTTTACGCATTTCCTATTTTGCCCTATTTCAGTCCCACATATCGTATGCTCTGTTGGCTTGGTACACTCTACTGCAGCGTTCAGAATATTTTACTTGCAACGCCGTGCAATCAGAATTTTAGCTGGAGTTCCATACAGGGAAGATAGCAGGAAAATTAAATGTATAAAATATATTATTTAACAACAAAATAATGTAAACAATATAATATTTTGACATTTTTAACCTTAACTGTCATCTGTATACCACCAATGCGCATGCATGTTGCGCTTCTGTTACTTATTTCATTCTTTTCTCAGTAACTGTTACTGAGATATAAGTTTCATAGCGACGTCACTACAGTTGGATATTACAGAATACCAAAAATGCTTAAGTTACTATGAAAGTCACTGTAAAAGTTATCTTGTAGTAACGTTAATACACAGTAACTATTATACTAACTTTTTACAGATTTGATCTGAACGAGTTCCATAAGAGAGGGTTCGACAGGTTTTCTCTATTTTGCTTCTAGATCTCGTGTTTTAGTTTCATACTATGTGCACAAACCACATCTTTCGCTGTTGAGGCGGAATAAATATAGTGTGGACATATCTGTTGACAATTTACCAGTGGTGATGCGATACATATGGATAAAGTCCCCACGTGATTTGATCTGTAAGTGTCAGCAAGTTCAAAACTTCATGGCTTTCTTCATATTGGAGATGTCGAAGTTCAGAAGGTATACGCGTAGCTCGCCGTTGAACTCCTTCAAGAAGAAGTACCTCACGCTGCAATTACGGCAACCAAACAATAAAAGCATATTCCAAGTGTGGATTAATATAAATATGTGGTATTGATTTTACGAAAAATAACAGGAGATAGATTTTAAAAGGATTATTTTATTTAGTACTAAAAATTTTAATTAAAAAAAATACATAACTAATAGTAAATTTTACTCCATTTTATATAATAATATATTAATTATTTGTAATTACAGTTCTGTTATTCCGATAAATATATTTTTTTACTACGGGCTCGTCCGACAGTTGAGCCCTGCAATAAGTGGACCCTGCTACCCGTTAATCTGGTCTCTATCATAGTCTTTGTCTGTCGCGACTAAAATTTTCAAATCCTCTAATATAATATACTAGGGGCCTCAGCCCCCGGCTTGTGATTGAGCGCAAGATCACAACAGGTACATAACATTTTTACAGAAGAGAATAAAAATTCATTTTGCTGCGACGCCAATTTTTATACTTAAAAAGGCGTCTAACCCCTCCCCAATTCTAAACCAACCAAGCTGTCTATTAAAAAAATTGGTAACGCACCGAAGGCTCACGTTCACATTAAAGCTAAATTACAATTTTATAAAGAACAACTCTTCACTAATTTGTTTAACAAACATAATCGTTTTCATTATTAAAGAGGCTTCTGATCTTATATCTCGCCTATTAACAATGTGTTATTTGATTTATAAGTATTTCTCTACTATAAATGATTTATTCCTCAGATACGTTTCAAACAAAAAACTAAAATAATTCAAACAATAGGTTGAATCACGACGTAGGTGGAACCTACTCAACACTACACTCTACAGACATGAACTCGGTTCTTAGCCGTTAATTTTTTTTTTTATTATATTTTTAAATTAAAAAAAAAAGAAACAAAGACAAAATACTCCTTAGCCATAAATACCAAAAATCCATAATATTAGCGATAATTTAGCTAAGTATTAAAAAAAATAATACAAAAATTCCTCTCGTACGTTTCCGCTTTGGATCAATGTACATTACATAGAATAACTACAGATTTTTAATTTAACCCCTTTTCGTTAAATAGTGTAGTACAGTAATTTGTTATAGTACTTTTTTTTTAGAAAAAAAAGTGTTAAAATTTAAAACTTATAGAAAAGTAAAAAGTTTATATCACGGTTACTTTTGGTAGTGATCAGTAGTAAAACTCTCTCAAAAACTGTGTTCCGTAAACTAATCGGTGACAGATTTTAGATTAGTACGGAGTAGTGCGGAGTTAAGTTGTGGTAAATATTATTAATAGCACTGCTGACTATTCGGATTACAAACTATATAGACAGCTCAGTTTTAGAATTTTATTTTGAAACCATACGTAATAATTTTAAATAACAGCATATAGTTTTTATCGGAGAGACTAAAATTTTGCAGCGGCAAAATTTGATGATAGATTTTTCAGTACAAATATTCGATAAACCTGAACCAAAACTACTTTCATACATTTCGAATACACCAATAAAGACGTTTCATCTTCTCTCCATGTAAAAATTTAACAATAAATACTTTGTCTCATCTCATAGCTGAAAAATATTCAAAATACTTTTAGAACATTTAAAAAAATAACCAATATAAACACTTATTCAATTTTATGTATTTTTATACATTCTGTAATTAAATTAACTTAAATCCTCCAGCAGTTTTACAAGTTTTATGCAAATTAAAGCAAATTTAATCTTTATAGATATATGCTTAGAAAAATAACCTCAAAAAAATGTCATTATAACTGTGGAAAAGAACATACAGTGAGTCTTGGATAACTTAAGAAGAATTTATGCAAAATTGTCTCGATGAACTAATCAAAAATCATACATACCTTAAAAACGATTTTACACGTTTTTAAAATAATATAAAAGTAATATCGTGGTCATTTTATATAGAAAACTAAGTTGTCATTTCACCTGTCAATTTACACTCAAAATATAGTGGGGCTTGGTTCAGCTATGAATTGTAAAACTCTGGCGATTAATTAATCGAAAGATATTTACAACTTAAAATAATATTTTACATATTTGAAATAATATTTAGTTTTCGATTATTATCTACTGACTTAGTAATTTTCAGTTCAGTAACCTTTTTAACTGTAAGACAATTTTATGGTCAGCAAAAATGTTTGAAATCTTGAAAATTACAAAAAAATGCGTAATATTTACCCACTTTTATGTATTTTTAACACAATTTAGCGATTATTTAAAAAAAAAAAAAATCGATTGTAGATTTTTCGATTTAGTTTTGTACTAAATTTATCTTCTGAATTATAACACATTCGTATATCATCAACTAAAAACGATCCGTGTTGTTGAAGTATCCGTGATATGTCCAGCTTTCTAGAAATTTGTTGACGATCAACGCCACGGATTCGATGAAAAAATGTATGATTTTGATCAATAAAAATTAGTCAATACCCGCTGTAGAAATAAAATTAAGCCTAAGTACTAAAAAAATATCACCCAAATAAGACGGCGGTTCATTTTCTTCTCTCCGCGTTACCGGAAAAATGAAGATACACCAGAAGTAGAATAGAACATACATACCACCCGGGTGCCACTGGCATGTAATGACCTTGGCTCGAGTTTTAGTTTTCTGGTATATTGGTAGATGGCGACATAGTGCAAAATAAATTACGAATATACCCGACTTCGAACGATCAGAAGCGTCGTGTTCTAGCTGTAGATCAGCCGCCATTAACTGTCAAACACATGACAGTTGGTGTTGAAGTAATGCGCATTTAAGCTTGTTAATTTTCAAATACGTGGTTCAAATAATAGAGTTTTATTTCCAATTTTGGTCATCTTATTTGATACATACATTGTACATCTCGGGAAGACGGACAAAAATTGATTTTTTGCGGATATTGTCTTATAATGATCTGAAATATGTAGAAACCAAATATGAGGCCGAAAAAATAAAAAAACAGGTATAGCTTCCAATTTTATTAATACAGTTTTTGTAATTAGTAATTATAATGTTGTGTTTAAAATAATATTTAATATTGTGTATAATTTTGTGTTTCAAAAATAAATAGCTTACACCTTTTATTTAGATTTATTTATTTAAATTCCTTATTTACATGTTATATTAATGTATATGGATTATTATATATATATGTATTTCTTTGTTAATTGTAAAACTTTTGATAATATAAATAATAAAATATATTTAATACAATAATAATGGTAATTATGAACGTAAATCAGATAGTAAAATTTAAATTTGGCGGTTGTTGTTGCTTAGTTCATTGGTATATTGGTATATTCCTAGAGGGAACGTAATAATTTTTTTTGCTGCCAGTGTCCGTTCTTAATATATTGTGTTCTGTGATATATACCAACACTTGTACAATATAATAAGAGATTATAAATAGTCTTAAAATTGCAAGCGATTTTAAATATTATTAATAGAATATAGTATAGTCAATATTTAAAGATAGTACATATTTCTAAAAAGGAAATCTCTTAATACGTGTCATTCTTTCTGAGAGTGTAGTATAAATGTCATTTAAACTTTGGTAATGTTTTGAGAATTCAATTTGCGAAAACTAGGGTTATACGTAATAATATATTCAAGTTAAATCTACAAATATGGCTACCTACTATTCCACTAAACAAGTAAACTACATAGTGCGGTATCACATCACCAGCAGAGCACTTTTAACAAGTTTATCTTTATATTTCCTCCGAGTGGAATCCTAGAAACACAAGGGGATGAAAATGACCATTACAGCATTGCCAACTTAAAACCTCACTAAACACGGGAATAATTAAAAGCACTAGTATGAAATTAACAGCGTCTGAACGTATTAAGCCAACGGGACCAAGAGTAATTAACTAAAAACCAAACACAATTAAGGGTCCCTTTCCTACGGACGGTAGTTGGTGTTTGTGCCGTGGTGCGGCGTTGCTGAAGTGGTCATGGACTCAACTCTGTCGACACGTTTTCGCAATTAGTGCTGTCTTTGTCTCTAGCGCTGTTTGCTAATTATCTGAACTTGTATGGATTTACCTGTCTCTGTCTTCATTTCTACCCTTTCAACGTACATTCCGATCTGCAAATAATCCCATTTGCTCGCAGCCAGAACGAATCACGAGAATGCATCGTTGCTAATTCTATCTACTTCGATTAGAATGCTCCACTCTGTTACGTTCATTCTAATTCCTTTATTTTTAGATGACTATTTCAAATGGAAACGTTGCATTTTGTTATATCAGTTCATCTATATTTTCTCGGGCATGTTTAAAATTTGAATGTACAGATATTTCTATTTTTGGTGGTTTTATTTTCATTAAAATTTTATACGGTGTCTGCAAGTTTTTTTGGTTTTCTACACGATCATGCTTTCACATACTCACTATTTGTTTCCTATCTACGGTACTACAAAATATTACGCTTCTTTATGAAATTCGAATTTTACATTAAATACTTTTAACTTTCTTATAAAGGTAGTTGAAAAACAGTGCACCGCCTTTAACTTTTTATTAATGTGTTGATGCTGTTGGTAAATTTTTGTACTAATTAATCATTGTCGCTAGACAAATCAAACTATTTTTAGGATTTCGTGGGTATTACCAAAAAACCCTTATACAGTAACTCATGTATCTGTCGGTGTGTATTCGGTAAAACCTAACAAGCTGAAATATGGCATTTATGAATAACTCCTTGTATCCACATACAAGAAAATACTGAGAAAGTGAAAAAACATATCTCTCGAAAATATAAACAAATATATATTTATAGAAAGAAGGGAGTTATTGCGATCGATTTTTAAATTTAGAGATTTCGATAGATGTCTTTGAATTGAGGTCTCTGTATAAAGTTTTGACTATTTTTAACATGATGTCTGTCTGCCTGCCGGTCTCTCGATCCGTGGACGCGCTTAGATCGAATTTGACAAAACGGATTTTTATGAAACTTCATATTTAAGCTTTTGACATCAATGACACTATTTGATCAACTTTTGGTAAAAATTGGTGAACTTTTTGCGAATATTTCGAAAAATTTTATTTGAAAACATTTACTGTACAACATAATATTAGTAACTTTTATTTATTTATTTTGATTTAGCGAGATATTTTATTTACTAAATCTATGTTAATAAAATTTGAAGATATAAGGTTTTTTTTATTTATTTATTTATTTTTTTGACCTCATATATAGTTTGCGGAACCGGATCAGTGGAGGTCGTTCAGTTTGTTGAGCCGGTTCATTGATCCGGCTCAGTGATCCGGTTAAGTAAACATGTTTTCGAGACACAGGTCGGTCGTTAGTTCGTAGGTAGAACGTCGCTTAGAGCCGGTCAGTTGTCGGTCGTACGCTTGTAGGTAGACGTCGCTTAGAGCCGGCTCTTTCTTAGACCCGGCTCTTTCTTAGACCGGGTCAGTTGTCGGTCGTTCGCTCGTAGGTAGAACGTCGCTTAACCCGGTCAGTTGTCGGTTGTTCGCTCGTAGGTTGAACGTCGCTTAGCCCCGGCTCTTATCTAACATTTTTGAAACAAACAATTCACTTTATGTAGCTACTGTATTTTAAACCAGATGTGTTAAGTTTATGGCGATGTTTATTGCCCTTATAAATCGGACATTTGGGATTTGGGCAATATTTTTAATATTTTTATATAGTATGGTTGTAAGAAAATACAGACTAAGCCTATTAGTTTCAAATAAACTGCCCTACAAATTGATGACAATAAATAATACACTTTATGATAATACATTACACGCCGAGTTCTCGCGAAGTTCAACATGACATCGATCCAGATCCGGATCACTCCGGTCACTGCTCACAATCGCCCGACCACTCGTATCCTTGAAACTTGAAACTATACAGTGAGCCGTGAGCCGGCTCATTTCAATTTGGTGAACCGTGTCACTTCGGTCAGTGTACTGAGTCGGCTCAGTGAGCCGGTTCGTACATGAACGACCCATCTCTAATTTCAACACATTTCAGATGATTTTAAGACAATATCCGCAAAAAATCAATTTTTGTCTGTCTGTGTGTCCGAGATGTAATATATTCAAATAGTGAGTGCAGAAAAATATGTGGCGCTGTGTCTTTTCTAAAATTTATAATTTGAAATAATTTGGACGAATCGATGGCGGAGAAAAAGAAATTGTTACAAAATCTTTTAACAACAACCATGGTTACTGATGAAGCTGAACATTGTTTTTCCACTCTAAAACGGCTAAAAACTTTTCTCAGAAACTCGATGTGTAAAGCGTCTAACGGCCCTTTCAGCGCTGTTAATAGAAAAAAAAATCATATAAACAATACCGAACTTTACCGATAAAGTTATAGATAATTTTTTTGCTTAGAAAGACCGGCGTATTGCATTAATATTCAAGAAATTGCATTAAGGCAACAACATAAGCATATAATTTTTTTTTACTCTTATTAAGATTTTTTTTCTTTTTCCTTGCAGAACATTCAAACATTTTTGTCACGAGCCGCCACTGCACCTTATGAAACTTATATTCCTTAATTCGACGTACTTACAAACCAAGAGAATGAATTTAGTAAGGCTATTGACTATTATTGAATTTATGAAGATGGAGAAACTCCAATAATAACCAAGAAGCACGGAGCCATCTTTTTAATGTCTCCGTAATATATGTAATATTTGCAGTCATTTTTAGAAGTACGGGCTTGATAAAGGCTATTAACAAATGACAGAAAAAGAAACTGACAGAAGACAGTTAAATGGTACACTGAATAATGTTTACTTGAAGTGCTCAGTAGAATTTCAGAGAAAGGTATTATATAATATCATGATAATGCGTCTTCCTATAGGGCAGCTTCAACTCGCCAGTCTTTGCGGAAAAATATATAAAAGAAATAGAACACCCATCGTACTCAACTGATTTGGCATTTGGCAATGTGTGATTTTTTGCTTAAAAGGATTTACGTGGTAGAAGGTTTTCGTCTGAGGAAGAGATTGATGATACAATTCAGAATTATTATGGAGGTATTCCGAAAGAAGATTGTTTGGAGGCTTGTAAGGAGTGGAAGGAAAGAAAGGTCAAGTGTATTATTGTTTAAGGAAACTACTTTGAACATATTTAAAATAAAATTATGTGTCTTCTTCTCTATAATTCTAGTGTGACGCTCATATAAAGAAAAATTATGGTTTTATTAATAATTTATATTATGTTAATGATTTCACCATTTCTGGTTCCTCTACGATCAAATATCTATTTTCAAATTCACTATTACTCATTTGTATACTATTTTGGTTTGCTTTTGAACCCTTTTTGACGCTTTGATGAACTATTTGACGTTTCAAAACACCCACTTGCTGCCGACGGCGTACAAATTTGTCGCCTAGTAAACTGGTAAGCAACTTCCAGTAAGCGTACTCGTTCCGTAAACCGCTGTCACTGAACATACTGAACAGTTTGGTTTGGTACAGGCTCCCGAGATTTTGGTAAGATCAAGTTAATAACAAAAAATTAGAGGACGCTACGGAATCTTTACCATTTTTTCGTTAACATTGAGCCTTATTACATGCCCACTTTAAAAGAATAAACAACCGTTTTCAATACGTTTCTTGTTACTATAAAAACGGCATATATTTTAAGTCTTGAATCCAGTTTTCACATTGTGAGAATGTTTAATTTTCATTAAATCCCAGATAATTTAACATCATCCATATTTTTTCAGCTTAAGTTCTTAGGTCGTAAATATAATGTACTTCAGTAATAATTCTCTTCGTGAGTGTACCGGCGCCTTATTTTCTTGTAATCTACTCATTTTAATTTATGAAATAATGTTACCTCTTGGATAAATTAACGTACCCAGACGTTCCAAGCTACTTTATAACGTCTAAAAAAATTAATAACAGAAAAAACGCAAAGAGAACTGAGCTTATATAGTACAAGAGGTTAGATTTATTTTTATACTGTTAATAAACACAGATGATGTATTTCTTTCAGGACAGTGTCAATCTAATTTTGTATTAGATCTTAGTCCCGGTATTACAGTGAAGGCTTAAATATTGGCTTAGCTAAACTTAAGCTTAAGCTTAAACCAATGAACAGTATATCAGTATAAAGTTTAACTAAACTCGTATTCGAATCTTTCTTGTTTATGTTAGCAATACATTTCTTGTAATTTGAGTGTTTCTATATATCACGGTAGATGGCAATAGTATCAAAATCGTTGTTTGTTCATGTTTTATTGTATTTATTAAAATATATATATATATAATTCTTTATTTCCCCTAGGCCTTGCGGCGTATAGGGTTTTAACTATTACATTGAGAAAAAAAATAATCATAATAATAATAAAATAAAAAAATTTATTAAAATATATTATATATCAATATAATATTTTATAGATTGTATAATATTTTATAAATATATAATTTTATAAATATTTTTATTTGAGGAGCAGTGTCTTGAAATACTATCCAAATGCATTTCTTTGCTGTTGTTTTGCGAATACCAGCAAAATCTCCAGCTATTATTTATCAAGAAATTTCCTGTGGCTAAATACCGAAAGGTTAATAATAATACTTTGATTGGATGTACTGCATTTCTCCTAACAAATAAATTATTAAATATTATACATTCATTTGTTAGGTTTATAAATCAAATACATTAGTATTAATGCCCGAAATCACATTTAAATACTTACCAATATGTTTTTGTTTTGTCAGACAGATAGTAATCAGACAATCTCAATCTACTATTAAATTCTAAATCGTTCCTCATATTAATATTGTCTTCTATAAATCTGTGCTTCATCATCACTAATCTTATAATTAAAGATAAAAATTATAATGTTATATCAAATTCATTATTCTACCGTAATTTTGACAATTAAAATTGAGATTATTATAGGTTATAAATCCAAGCTTAAGGTTTAAGCGACCACTAAAGCACCACTTAAGTTAAACTGTTAGCTTAAACCTAAACCGACACTAATATACTCCATTTTGAAATAAACTAAAGCTTAAGCTGCGGATCGAGTTTAAACTTGTACTGTAATACTGGGCCTTAGTCTGGGGCTCGAGTTTTTTGTCTGTTGGGAATGGAATTAAAATTTCGTGTTATTCAGAGTATTCTAATCTGGTTATAAAAAACATCCTATGGTCCAGGAAAACCAAACATTAGAGTCGTCCACAGAGTAAAGAACACGAAGATCATCCACCGTGCCACCAGCCATTTCGTGTCCAGGCGGCTACAGTGTGGTTTTGGCTGACAACTTTAACCAGAACGTTGTTGCCATGACTCTAAGAATGGCGAGAATTATAAATTTCTGGAACCCGGTACCCGCCACTGTTACCCGGAAATATCCGGGTAATTGTGGCGTATAATAAACCGCTATCCATAAATTACCCGTTTCCCTTTAATTTCCCGCTACCCGTAAATAATCCGTTTCCCATTAATTGGCCTCTATTAAGCACAGGTGCGTTATGGAATAGGCATACTTTAATCCTTATTACTGTAATCCAGAACTAAATAGTCATATATAAATAAATACTCAAAATACCTCTCACAATTATCCGTTAATAATCCACAAACCGTTAATTACCCACTACCCGCTATTTACCCGTTACCCATTAGTTATCCTATACCCGTTAATTACCCGAGACCCGCTAATTATCCGTAAGTTAACGGGCAATGGGTAATAAGTGGTAGTAGATAATCAAAGTCCGAACCGGGTACAATCTTATGGGGCCGGGTAGAGGGTGCCCGGATATCCATCATCATTCCTACTTGACTCAAACTCAACTTGGCGAATATCATTAGGACATTTTTTGCAACCATCGTACAATCCCAAACTTGCCAAAGTGATTATCAGTTATTTTCCCATCTTAAAGACTTATTGGTGGTAGACGACGAAGTGAAAACTATAGTGACAAACTAGCTGGGCTCACAAGTGGCTGATTTTTACAATAAATATATAAGAAGTATCTCAATCTAAATTGTGCCTATTTAGAAAAATAGATGAAAAGTGTTAATCTACTTCAGGATTTTGTAGATATTTAGTAAGCGATAACAAATTTTGGGTACATATTAAAAATTATATTATGTATCGATAACTTTTGAAAGATTAAAGAACTTTCATCTAGAGACTTGTACTTGAGAAGCAGTACTGTAGTTATTCAGATTTTTTTTTTTTTGTTATTATGGTGTTGCAAAAAATTCGATAACTTTCAAAATAATTCAGATTTTTAGATGAATCCACCTCTGGGTTAAAAATGGTTTTATTAACACATTTTTGGCTAAAATCGTCTAAATTAAAGAAATTTTAGTAAATTTATTTTCGTTCCTTAATCTACGTCTTAAGAGGGATCTTTTAATAACACAATTGATTTAAAAAACTTTTTTTTTGAACAACATAAAAAAAATCGATATTTGTCGAAATAATAATCTAACCAAATATTCTCTTTCAGCTATTTCGGTTGTCGCATAAATGTATATTACTGAGATTTTTTTTAGATTTGTAGAGCGACTTCTCTGGGAAATGGGGTGCGAACCACAGTTTTTTGACACATTTTTGGTGAAAATTTGATATAAATATTTTATTTTTGTTGAATTATCTATGCATTGAGAGGTTTCATTTGATACCCCACTCAGAATTTTAAATAAATATTAATTTTTCCGTTAAATATAACTCTACAGCTTTACTATATGTAGGTTAAAAATTTGTATAAGCATGTCAATTTTCAATTTTTAATGTCAGCCGTTTGGCTACAATTTCTACCGAGCAGACAGACAGACACATGAGTGACGTTATAAGGCTTTTTTGAAGTTAAAAATAGGTAATGGTATGTATTAACAAAAAACATTGCTTACATTGAAATGTATTGGCATCCATGTTGCAAATTACCAAACTTCACAATAAATAATTAATCAAAGCATTTTTGAATGGAATAAGGTCTAATAAATAATTAGTAAAATAATGGACTGAGGTCGGTGTTAGGTACGTATTGTTCATATTTTTGCATCGCAATAGCCTCCAACATATTTAATCTACTATTCGCGACTGAAACTAACGTTGGCGGCGCTGCGCACCACAGCTCATGGCGAACGAGAAGCGTATATGTCAAAAGTTTTTTCTTAATATTTATCTGTTCAAACAATACTTCGGCAAAAAAGCACTCTATTTAAGTCACTATATTTTAAAATACTTCTTAATTCACATAAACTGCAGCACAACACGCTACAAATATTATCCAAATATACGCTTCTGTTTAATTTAGCCAGTCACCACTAGATGTCTCACTGTTATTTGCAGTCGCGAATATGTAGTGTATTTTAAAGAAAATAAATAATCCACGTGAAATTGGTGACCTGGGTGATAATTATGTTACGCTTAAGACATTTTTTTTTTTTTAATTTTAATGTGAGTTAAATGTTCTTTAAAACGTTTTTGTATATTCCGTTTATTTTGGCCAATGTAGCACTTATTAAAATCATCACTTCTATTATGTAAATTCTGGAACATTCTATACCGGGGATGATTTCCTTATGAGTTGTTTAATTCGCTCAATTTGTCTAATTCCTAGATTCGCTTGCTGCTGATGAGGACTGTCTTGCAGATCGAAATGTTACATCCAGTATTAATATAAATGCACTATTAAATTGAAGGAAATTTTCAGTGCCATAATTTAATATTGACCATTTTTGGCCATTAGCCTACACAGTCATGTTCACCAGATCATTTATCTTTAAAGTATGTGTAATTTAGACATTTGCTATAAATCCGTTTGTAGCAGTTAAATTAAAACAATTGTAAAAATTCTTAAAATAAAATTTTACAAAAATTGCATTTTGTAAAGAAGTTTCTCATATGTAACATCATATAACAGATGTACTTACCACAACTGACAAAACACAAAAGGTAAAACATGTTCTAAAAATATTCATACTTATAATAAAATGTTTGTTGAAAGTATTTAAAAAACAATTTAGCAAACACAAACAAAATCCTTCCTTAAACTTTGGCAATGAATGTACCAGTTACTCGTTTTACTCGTACTGTACTCCGGTTTCAGAGACTTAGTAGCTTCCAGCATTTTAATTAATGAATTAATGTTAGCTCCTGTTTTCTGCTAGGAACGCGCAACGTCTCTTAAACACAGTTTATGTTGAGGTAATTACCGGGCCCCGTCGCAAGATTACCCTATTAGAAAGCTCATGTCCTCAGCCTTGTTGAAACATTTGCCACGCCAAATCTCAGCTTAGCTCTTCTCTCTTCTCTTTCTTCTAAACCCTTTCGCGAAGTTAGTGACACTCGAGATAGACGCTCTACGTGATAATGACGGGCCTTGTACTCGCAGGGAAACTTTAATTTTGGAATTTATTTTGGTAAGAAGGTGTGAGATTTGAAGGGTTTCTCGGAGTAGATTGGATGGATGTACGCATATTTTCAACAAAAATGTGAGTAGGTGTTGTAAGCTTATATAACACAGTGAAAAGAGGGAGATATTTCGTTTTACCTTACATCAGTGGCGCAACCAAGGGGGGTGCCCTCCAAGCCACTTAGTCTGCACTATTAAGTATCATAAAACTGCTATTTTTACCAATTATTGTACAATATCAATTCTACCCCTCCTACGGAGATCATCGTAACTCAATATTTTAATTTTTTGAATTGTATAATTAAAATATTAGAATATCGTGTAATCTTTCCATGAAAAAAACTATCCAATCACAAAACTATAGTTTTGGTAGCATAAAGTTTTGTTTGGTGTGATAAATATTTTTTTACTGACCGCCAACATATATAAGGGAGGTATTCTGATCATACCGATTTTGACATTTTGATAGATCTCCGCGAAATTAGGTCCTTACATAACGTTTTGACTATTTTTAGCATGATGTCTGTCGGTCTGTCTGTTGGTCCGTGTACACGTGCAGAGCAAATTCGGCTAAAAGGATTTTTATGAAACTTCATATTTAAGCTTTTGACATCAATGGTACGAGTTTATCAATTTTCAGTAAAAATCGGTTAACTAAAAATGGTTCACTCGTGTCAGTTTTAAGATTTTTGCGAATATTTTACAACAGAGAAATATTTCGAAAAAATTATTTAATACAAGTTGCTATAAAAACATTAACTAACAACTTATATTTGACACTTTTTTGATAAAGCAGCATAAATTAAACAAGTACTTTGTGATGGTGGTCGGTCCTGTGGTGGCCACACGGTCCTGTGATTTTTTCACATAAAGAATATCTTGTAATCTAATATTTAACGTACATAATTCAAAAAAATTAATATTGAGGTACTACGATCTTTGTAGGATGGGTCGAATTGTATACTTTTCTAGATACATTTGGAACTTTAAGAATATGTAATCCAATTTTATTCGCATTGTTAATGAGTATCATTCGCATGAACTCTGACCCCTCCCCAAGAATTATGATACATCCCAGACAAAATCCTGGCAAAGTTACTGCTTTACATATGTACATATGTACAAGCTGCAGATGTATTGGATCAATTATGGTATTTAATTAAACTTTTATTTTGTTGCAGTTTCATCATTGGCGCGACAGCGCGAAGTGAGTCTAGGCCAGGGGCGGATTTACCATGACGTTAATATCCATTGGGCTCTAGAACGTTATGGGGCCCCATAAAGTGGCCGTCGAATCGTATTTTGACGTTATACATACATGCACAAATATGTGTAATATTTAAGCATATATGACGCAGAGCGCTTTTTATTTTTTACAGTTACTATCACACTCTATACAATTATACATTGGTCGAAAGCAGTCATTAAAAAAAAAAAAAAACAATTTTTCCATCAGTTCAGAATCACATTATTCATCCCACTAGACTAAAGCTGTTGTTTATTAGCAAAAAGGCGCCCTTTTAGTTCATTTTTGACGTAGGAGAACAATTCAGAATCTCATAATGCAAAATCTGGACTACGAGGTATGAAAATTAAGTAACCGGACTGGCAACATAGCGTTTGATCTGGCAACATTTGGAACGCAGGACTTGGAGGGGCGATGAACTTGTTTTGATATAACAAACTCTCATTATATAACAAAATTTTGATCTACAAACAAATTACACTATGCAACAAATTAAATAAAAAAAATTTTCACTGGGTTTACAGTATGTAATTATGATTCTCCACCTTAAAATCAATTGAGGTTTATAAATAAAATTGTCACATCACGTCAGGTTTCATAGAGAAAAGCATTTATTAATTTTTTTAAAATTATATAAATTAGCGACACAAAACTTTATTTTTTTTTAAAAAACTTATATTTTTTTGTGCGATTGGCTTTCCTCTTGTAGTCAGTTATCGCGGTATCCCTCTGAAGGCAGCAACAGTAGTCTGCAAGCATGGCTGGTTCCCATCTACCAGTCTGTAAAAGATTCCACTGTTTTATCTGGATCCTAATATTTCTGGTCAAATCTAAATCTCTGATAAGTTCGTTTAGTTCGGATTGACTAATCAAATGTGGTTCTATAATAGTAGTTGGATCTTGAAATACCTCATCACTGGAAGGGCCGGCAACGTTATACACTTGGGGCACCCTTGATTTGTCTTGATTTTTAATTACACTCTTAAAATAAGCTTGATAACAGTTCTCAAGCAATGGAGAAATTGTTTTTTTTTTCACTTTTAGGAGTAAATTGACCACAAACATAACAAAATAAGTTAGCAGAATTTACACAAACGCGCGGTGTTTTGTAGATTTATAACTAATCTAAATATTTTGATGACTTTTGTACACACCAAAGATATATATTTATGAATAGGCTCAAACAAGTTTTATCAAGAATAAACAAATTAAGATTTTACTTATCTATGTTTTGAGACGTGATATCTTTATATATAAAAATGAATATTTGTGGCTATGTCCGGAAATTCTAACCCACTTCCAGATATGCTACCGAGTTGAAATTTTGCATACAGGTAGGAAATGTCTTCACCATAACTAGAAAAATCGAAAATCTCAAAAAAGTCTCACCAGAAACGAGAAATTAATAATTTAGTTTTTAATTATATTGGACCATTAGAATATCTATTAGATATGCAGTGCGGGAAAAGGAATTTTCGTTCAATAGTTGATTGGATTACTATATTCAGATAGTGGCTCTTCGGGCGGCATCGGAAATGTTCGGCTCAAATATTGTCGGTAAACAGCACTGACCTTCATTTAGCCACGCCTGTGTCATCGGTATACAAAAATTTCGAACCCCGCCAAAACCATGTGGCGGTTATCTGATGAGTGTAGCACACAATTTCCACCAGGAGGCAGTTGTGTTGGACATCCCCTCGCCACCCACCCACCACCCCTGAATACTCTACAAACTGGAATTTTAAATCTTATCTATTTAAATATGGCAGTTATTGTGAATGTGACTTGCACGTGGTGTGTTTAATGTTCTGTGGTGCAAAGAATTTTAAGTGATCAATAATATATTAATTAGGAAATATTGTATATTTTACTTTTTTTTTTTTTGTCATGTTCGATATTTGATTTTCAATATTTGAAATGTTCGATATCAATAATATATTTATTATATTTGTTGCAAATATTGGCCCATCAGACTTATATGTATAATATATCTATTTTACTTTTGTTGGTGATGTTTGATATTTGAAATGTTCGATTTATTGCAAATATTGGCAAATACTTTTTTCTTTATAAAGGTTGCCGACATCTGAACTATGCTATTTATGTACCTATTATATGATTATGTATGTGAGATTATTATTATTATTATATATGTACGAGTGACAATAAATAGCTCAATTTTATATTATGTGTTTCTCTATAACCCCTTTTTAATATTAAACATGGATACATTTTCGTTTTATATAAAATTTTAATATAAACATGAATACATATATAATATGTATTCATGTTTTATCAATTGTTTTGGAATAATAAATATGAGTACATTCAAATTTCGCGGTTTCATTCAATTTAGTACGTGGTGGATCTCTAGTTAGCGTTAGTTACGCTGAACAAAATTTTGACACAGAGATGGCACTTCTGTTAATGTGTTCTGTGCATTTAGCAAAACTATGATAGATATATGTAGAACGAGACACCATCTATATAATATTTTTTTATTTTTGCCGATATTTATGAACTTTATTATTATGGTTTATTTATTTTTGTTTTTGACGAATCTTTTTTAAAAACAGTTTGACATATTTTAACCAAATGATAATAGAGTAAAACCAGGGTCAAACAGAGGCCATATATGATCTCAAAATACTGATTCACTGATTCCTCAATATCTCTTAGGCTCAATGAGAGATATAGACTTAGTTTTTGCTGATAGATGTTACCCATACACATGTACAACAATGTAATTTAGAATTTTATATTAATCACATTTAAATACTATGGCGGTGAACAGCACCGTAGCAACGCGGTGGCGTCGGGGCATTTGCCAGAAGCGCGAGGTTTTATAAGATCGCGAGGTTTGATAAGGGAGTGGGGTCTCATGAGGGGTGTCATTGCGGGTGAAAACCTTTTTTTTTTTTCGCTCTTCCTTCACTTGAATTTGGGTAGTGAGGACCTTTTTTTTGCTCTTCACTTGAATGTGGGAGGTGAGGATTTTTGTCTTTGCCGAAAACATTGCTACGGCTCTGGCGGTGAAACTATAAAAGATTACATATTCAATATATATACGAAGCAGTGGCGGACTTTCGCAGAGACAAAAAAGACATTTGTCTTGGGCCCGTAATTTTCAAGGGCCTGGATTTGGGAGGTGAGAACCTTTTTTTTTTGCTCTTCACTTGGATTTGGGAGGTGAGGACCTTTTTTTTTGCTCTTCACTTGGATTTGGGAGGTGAGGACCTTTTTTTTTGCTCTTCACTTTGAACGCCTCTAGGTTGAGGGCCCGTAAATCAAAAATGTCTTGGGCCCGGCGAAGGCTTGATCCGCCACTGATACGAAGGACTTAATATTGCTACAAAAATGTTCCCGAGGATATATGTCCCAGATTTTTTATTTTCACTTTTCGACTACAATTATAACATTAAATTTGCTGTTGAACATTTGCGTAGCCCCTAAAACTATACGAATAAATTTTCTTCGGTGGCAAGAGCATTTATTAACGGTAAAAAGTGCTCTGACCTATATTGGTACGATTTATAGATCAGGAGTAATCACGGAATAATTATAATAAATATCATAACAAATAACTTCATAAGGTACAAGATAAAATGCTTCACGTGACCAGCGCCGCCTTGGGCGATGAGTGATTCTCACATGGGCAACTGTTTGTGGCATTTTCCTAGGTTAGCACAACGGGACACTTATACGTGCTGTTACCAAATGACTGTACTATAAATGTTTATAAAGAAGCCCTTACTAACATTATTTGTGTAAGAAGAACATATCAATACAATAGTAGATTAAAACAAATAAATATATTTGAACCCTCCAAAACCTTCGCACCAAGCCAGTCTTAAACCGATTCTGCCATGGGTCCAGCCTAAACCGGCTACGACTACTTTTTCGGTAGCGAAGCAGCGGGTATACTGCTAGTCTAAATATAAATTTGTTTTTTTTTTGCTTACTAGGTATACCTAATACGAATTACTATTCGAAATATTGGTGAATTTTTTAGTGTTGCATAGTGTTATTAGACTAGCATGGCTGTATGGAATGCAATTTTGGGGGTGTGCAAAAATTAAAAATATACGTAAGATACAAACTATCCAAAATAAGGTGTTACATGAAATGGCTAACGCTCCTTGGTCGAGATTTTCGTGAGATGCCGACCTTCATCGAAATTTGTGCATATTAACTGTTGAAAAAGAAATCAAAAGGTTTGCAAATAAGCACGAACACAGGCTACACCTACATGAAAACGCAGAAACTCTTCAGCTGCTAGACAACCAGAACATTTGTCGAAGACTGAAGAGAACCAAGCCCTTCGAAGTTGATTTAGTGTATATATTCCCTTAAGGATAACAAAGACAACTAAAAGACGTCACTGGACTGATCTTAGCTATATAACCTAGATTTAAAATTGAACAATATAAACTAATGGTTGGTCTTACTTCTTAGACCAGTTTTAGGGCTCAAACACATGGTGTTTATTAAATAAAACAAAAAAAAAAAAAAAAAAACACCCGTTCATCAGATTTTGACCAATGAATTGTCACACAGCAATTTCAATAAGCGAGTTTTTGCCCAGTAAAAACATTCATGTGGCTCCTCAACCTCCTTATTCGCTTGTGAAAGTCACAAGGCCTCAACCTTGTGACTTTTTGCTCTTCCCAAGATTGAAAAATCACCTCAAGAGACGTCATTTTGGGACAGTCAAAATAATTCAAAAGTCCTTAACCGACCAACTGAAAGGTATTACAGTATCCGAGTTCCAGCACTTCTATAAGGATTGGAAGAACCGTCTCCAGCGCTGTATGGCTTCCCAAGGAAGTTATTTTGAGGGAGACAATATTAAAATGTAATTCTATTCGAATAAAAAAAAAAAAATTAAAAATCAGTCCGGTTACTTAATTTACACACCTCGTATACGAAAGATGTTATGATGTTACGGAGGACAGTAATTGTTATATTGAATTAAAAAAAAAAAAAAAATTGAACACATCTCGTTATTGTTTTTGATTATGGGTTACCCAAAGCGTACAAAGTTTTCTAAAATATAATTGACCATGCAGAATTGTATGCAAAGCTGATGCATTAATCTTGAGGGTTTCCTCTATCTGTCTGTATGTTACATGCGATATTTTGTTCATTTTTACTAGCAATTTTTAATTCCGGGAAACGTAGCTATCCGGAATTATTAATTTCTCAGGTCGCTCAGACTGTGGATCTTTTTCTAATTCTACATTACTAAGTTGATTTTTTCTTAGCGTGAATTTATTCATAGCACTTTTTAGTTGTGAAACTACAAAATTATTGCCCGATAACCTTGTCGCGACATGGACAGTATTTTTTCAACTTTACTAAAAAAAATCTCAACACAGACTGAAGAAAAAAATAAACAATATCGTAGCTGTGTTTATATGAAAATCTCTTTAAATTAAAACGATAACATCAAAGAAACTCAATAAGCTCAATAAGCTCCGAATAACCCAGGACGAGGACAATTACAAAATGGCAGCTAATAATTGCAAGGCGAAGAGACCAAATAGTTTTAACAAGACTGGCAGAGCACATCCTAATACACTGTCAAAAATACCAGCTGGAACGGAATAGCCATCAACTACCAACAAACATAGGAGGTATATTGGACGACATTACTACCCCAAAAATATTGTCATTTCCTTTAGATACTGAACTGATAAATAAAGTATGATTGTATTAATACATGGGTGTACAACTTTGCTTCCACCGTTTTCCTATAGATGGCTTTAGCGGTAAGTAGTGGTCGAAATAAATAGATCATAGACGCATGCAATAAACTTGGGCAACTGTCAAGATAACCCCATAAAAACATTAGTCGATTTGTGTCTGTATCATAAAGTTATTCTCGATTGAAAATGTTAGTTTACGAGCCAAATTCTCGTCATTTGCGGGAGGTTTTAATTTTCTGCTTCAATATGAAGAAATCTGCGGCTGAGGCTCATAGAATGCTTTCAAATACTTATGGTGAGGCCGCTATTAGTAAAAGAACGTTCGTGAGTGTTTTCAATGTCCGACCCCATGTTGCGAAAGTGGTCAAGACATACCTGGAAAAATACCTGGAAAGTCCTACCCCACCCGCCGTATTCTCCAGACTCGTAGATTCTCGCGGGATTCGTATGCTGCCCGAAGGATGGAAGAAAGTAGTGGCCGGCGATGGACAATACTTTGAATCATAAATGTATAACCAGTTTTTTACAATAAAGCCTCGAATTTCGGAAAAAAACGGCCGAAGCAATGTTGTACACTTATATTTAATTACTTTCACTAGATGTATTGAGAACCATATATATATATATATATATATATATATATATATATATATATATATATATATAAATTCATACATAAAAATTCTGGTAGTTAAACTACAACATAGCTTGTAGCTGCCAGCGTTAAATCGTTTTTACTGGCAGTGTGACAAGCAAGGACGTGAGATCAACTTCTACCTATGTCAAATAATTTGTGTAAAAAATATGTATACAAATTACAGGTTCTGCTTAGTCGTTCGCAACCGGTTATAAACTGTAGGTGCCTTTCTATGTACGCTAAAAAATGGACGTAATACTGATCATATTACTCCTGAATGTACACAGATTGAAAATATGGTTATAAAACCTGGAAATAGGAGGCCTAGGCTAGTGGCAGATCCACACTTTCGGGAGATTGAATCTAATAATCATTCAATCCCTGAGTTAAAGCAATATATTTTTAATTTTACGAAACCTTCGTTGTAAGATTTTACATAATGTATATTATACACAAAATGCTAGAATAGGTTTGTCTTGCGCTAATACTATGAGTTCAAAAAGTAATTACATAAGGGTTGGCTATGGAAAAATGAAATAATGTCTACTACAAGCTTTAGAATTAATAAATGTCATCACTGTTGTTTTATGTCATAAGTTTATATTGTTATATAAAGCTTGCAGTAGACATTATTGTATTTTTCCATAGCCAACCCTTATGTAATTACTTTTTGAACTCATATTATAAATAAACAGAGATATGGAGTTTGTACCTGCATTAGTTTTTTGGTTACTGCGAGGCTGGTAGCCTCTTTAGTAGCATCATCATTTCCAGTAATACCAGTATGTGACGGTATCCATATAAAAATAATTTCCAGATTTCTTTGGGAGAGGCAGAAAAATTTTACAAGGGGATGTTTTGGGAATATTTCTGATTCAAAGACTGAAGTGAACTGACCATATTACGTATTTTGTATTGTTTGTATTTAGCTGATCTATGTGTTTTAGCATATGCTGGTCATTTCAGTGGTATATATGCTTACCTCATTTGGAAGATGGTATTTGTGTCTCGTTATCCATAATTATAGCTGATCCTATTTTATCGCCAATATTGGATGCATCAGTGTATACAAAATGGCTATCCTCGTATCTTTGTTTTATGACATGGAATTTATTTTTTATGATATTGAGATATTTCTGGTCATAGTGTAAGAGGCTCAAGTTAATTTTTGGTATATAAATAAGCTATGGAGGGATTTTGGATAACAGGCTAACTAATTCCATATTTGGAATGGTGGTATTTATGGAATTCAGTAATTGGTGTTTGCTAGTTTGGAAGGGGGTAAAATTAGACTTTGAATTAGTTATTTGTGTATTTTTTAGTTCTGAATATACATTCACTGTTTACTCACTTTATTATTAGTTTGTTTTTCAAACCATTTATCAGAGCCGTGATGGGAAAAGATGGCGTCTTTGTGAAAAGTAAAATAATCACCAAATACTTCATAAATGTGGGGTACTATTTAGGAAAATGGACCACCAAAGAGTACGCAAGTCAAAAAAGGTTGGAAACCATTGATTTAGATGATTAACATAGGAAGAAATAGTCCGAAATTTTTCTAAATGTTCTGTTCTCTTACTAAACGAAAATAAGTTTAAATGAGGCTCTTAAGAGTCCTCATAATCTTCTATTTAATAAACAATATATATGTAGGATTTCCGTCTTAAAATGAAACACTACACGTCTTTAAATACACAAATTATATTAAAAACCAGTTACAAATTACAAATTATAACGACAGAAGTGAATAACATTACAAACTTTATCAACAATTAACAAAACAATAATCTATTGCGTCCCTAGTTATTGTCTTCAATGGACTCTGGTCTGTCTCAGTTTCATTTAGTTGGCTCTAGTTGAGACTTATATGCTGGAAAATAGGAAAATCGCACAGCTCGGCCGTTCTGCTTGTCATCTGGCTCGGATAACGCCTTTTCGAATGATGATTCGAAACAATTTCATCTTCCTTCATTTTCTTGCTGTTTTCCTGGATACCGCCTTCTTCCTTGGATATTTTTCCAATGTAACCTTGCCATTCTTCGCTGATGGTCTTCCCCTTTCACTCTTCTTATTCTTAAACCTCGGTATCTCCTCATTGAACTCCTTTGATGGGTTTAATTCGCTTCGAGACTCATCTTTTAAGTTTATTATCTTTCCTTTAGCTCTATTCCATCTCGAAGTTTTCTTTAAATCTTCAACGTTAACATTCTCATCAAGCATTGAAGAATAACATGTACTGTTAATTTTTACAACAATAGTCTTTTTGGGCGTACCTCTATCAATCAGCTTACCTAAATCTTTTGGATCCAACAAGATCTCCTTAATCGTCTCACTGATTTCTTCTTTCTTTCGACAATTCTTCAAGTGAAGCATTTCACAAAAGCTTGTCAACTCTTTTAACTTCATTTTTGGGACAATGGCGATTTCTTTTTTCTCGTTTATCTTTATATTTTCATCTTTCAGTTTATCTGGTTTTGATTCCTTGATTGCTTCCTTGGTTTCTGTTACTATTATTTTGCAATTTTTTAGTTTTTCATCTAGTTTTGCAGTCTTTTTCTCAGCCGTTTCGTTGTTATCTTGGCAGATTTACAAATAATTACTTCTTTTTAATCAATGCCGGTCGAATCTATAAGATTTCTGTCTTAAAATGAAACACTACACGTCTTTAAATACACAAATTATATTAAAAACCAGTTACAAATTACAAATTATGACGACAGAAGTGAATAATATTAAAAACTCTATCAACAATTAACAAAACAATAATGTACAGCTTCCCTAGATATTGTCTTCAATTGTCTCTGATCCGTCTCTGTCTCTCTTAGTTGGCTTTGGTTGAGACTTATATGCGGGAATATAGGAAAATACCACATATATATTTTATTAATCTATAATATTTAATTTATATTTATCATCCTGTAAAACTGACTGAATTCCTGAAAAACAAATTGACCAAAAATCTTATTTGTAGACTACAAATATTTTAAATAGTTATTATACTTGATAAAAGGGGGTATGCATGTCATGTGAACTAAAAAGCTACAATGCGTGCATTGATATAATCCATAACAGTTTACACGGTCTGGATGAAGGGCCGTTTTCCGGACTGCTAAGTTCCCCGGTTGGCCACGTGTCCCCGTTAACAGTACTTATCAATTTAAATATTTTATTTTTCCTACACCCCTCGTGTTCACTACATATGTTTTGTACTGTTATTATTCAAGAATGCTTTGAATTATGGTTGGTTAATAAGCGTACACTCTTGAAAGTTTTCATTTAAATGATTTGAGAAGAGGGTATTGTTTTAATATTTTTTCTCATAATATATTATATACTTTTATATTCCCAAACAGGCTAACGTTGTATAACATTTGAAAACAACTTGCAACTTTTATTTTAAAACTATACAAGATTTCATTATTATCATCATCTTGTTTTTGTTCTTTAATCATCACTGTTGTAATAGATACATTTAAGAAAATATCTAGATACAGATACAGATATCTAAGAAAAACTATATCTAGATACAGATACAGATACAGAATTATAAGAAATATCTAGTTACAGATACATGCCGAAAATGTTTGTATCTAGATAGTTAGATTCTTTTGAAAAAAAAAATACTGAAAAATGAATATACCATATAAAAACATGTTTAAGAAATTCATTTTAATGAAATACATATAATAGCTAATAATTAACAATGCATTATAATTAAACAAGCAGTGTATGTTAATCAGTATTATACAGGCTGTTTAAAAATGACTGTGACGTCACAAAAATCCCACTAAATTCAAGGTAAAGCGTTATTCTAAGGAACTTTTAGGACTTTTGTACTAAATAATGTATGTATTATGTTAGTCATATGTACTAACGTAACTTATAGATACGCAGCTTTGTTATTGTTAAGGGGATGTTCATTTCAATCAAATTTTAGCCCTAATTGTACACAAATTAAATTTTAATGAAATATGAAAAAAATTACGTTTTTCTACGTCCTTTAGGAAACACACCTACTTGCCTTTCTGATTTCATTTAGGAAATGAACTTAATATCCACACAAGCATGGCCGGCCCTTTGGTGAGGCGGACTATAGCCAGGCCTCAAGTGATGAAATGCCTCAAAAAAGTTATCATACTTTAAATCACTAAGTATCCAGTGAAGGACCTTAATTTTTCTTGCCCAAGGCCTCACAAGACCACGGTCTACTACCAAACCACTTGTGTGGATATAATTTTTCATATGTTTTTAGTAAATTGGTCTTCAAAATTGCAACAATATTTATTCCAAAACTTAGTCTTCATTAATAATGACCCGTTTTCCTTATTATTATTTTTTAAATAATATTCCATATAAATTTAATTTGTAAACATCAGAATTTTAATTCTTTTTTTGTTTATAACAAAAATAAAATATTCATAATGACAATTTATAATTAAACTACTAGTATAAATTAAATAAATTGCAAAGATTTATTTGTTTTTAAAAAACTTTATTTCAAATAAGAAGATTAAATATTCTGAACTACACAGGTTCATTTACAAAATAGAACTCTGTGAAACTCTATTGCATAGGGTTTTTATACAGGTTTTATGCTGATTTAACAATATAATACAATAAGCATCTTTGTTATATCAATGATGTCATGTTTACAGTAAAAACTCCTTAATTAGCAATTTTGTTATAGATAAGGTTCTAATATTAAATTATCATATTTTGGATTACAATGTATGAATGAATGGACACCTTTGTTAGTGTGACCATTACTGCTGTATAAGCATAGAATAAGAGCATCTATTCATTAGTTAAATATTAGGATATACATAACTTATACTATTAGATCGGTATCACGGTATGAAAATAAAGTAACGAGCAAAGTATCTGAAGTACAGTTACAAGATACTTAAATTTAAATATCTAGATATAGATACAGATATATATTTCAAAAAGTGTCTAATTTGTATATAGATACTTGAAACAGTATCTAGTTACTGTATCTAGATACTTGTAACTAGATGCATTACAACACTGCTATTCGTATATGATTTTTGGCTATCTATTTTCATTCATCTAAGTTTTTATTAACAGATGTCTGCGCAGAATTTTTCGTATTACTTGGTTAGATCAAATTTCAAATACTCATATTTGGGAAAAGACAGCATCTATCAGACAAAACCTATCCACTTGGAAATCTAGGCAAGAAAGTGGAATTGGATTGGTCAAGCCCTCCGGAAGGCAGTCAGACCAATTCTGTAACTCAGTTACTATGATTTTAGTAACAAAATATTTCACTATGAGCAAGGTAAGTTTCTATCATGAATGAAAGCCATTATACTTTTTATAATATTTTATCTTGTAGTAACGTTACTACACAGTAATTTTTTACAGAATTGATCTGATTAAACGATATCTCTAAAATGGCACTAGAGTGGAACCCTCAAGGAAGCCGTTGTAGAGGTCGCCTTGTATCCACATGGAGGAGAAAGATACAATTAAAACCCTATGGGGTGAGTTTGTAAAGGTCCTATGCATACCGTTTTTTAATAACGACATTTTTAAATATGTTTTTCCGATGCATTCCTTCTTCAGAGCTTCTGGAATATTTTATAGCTTAAAAACTAAAGAAGATACCGGTCCATACAACTTTTCGTTTCACACTAGATGCATTCACGGATAACAAATGCCGGACAGCTCCTCGACGCTCAGAGCATTATTCGACATTCATCGAATTAAAATCGACGAGAAACGATCAATTTTTCAACCATAGCAATACACTGGTTTTTGTCTTAACACGTTTTTGTTTTTAAACGCGCCTCATACGCGTTCATACCATGAGTTAATTTAGAACATAGAGGTTTCATTTCTATAACAACCGATGATTGACAGCAATGTGAAATGCGTTTGTTTTAAAATAGAACATACTGCATAGCTTGCTCGCTTATAGAGATAAATAAACGCAATTTTTTTTTCTCAAGGAAATAAAGAGGAATGAAAAATATATTTATTAAACAAACATAAAATTTAAAATTTGGAAAAAACATAAAAATAATCTACAACAAATTTTCAAATATTCCGCCATTTGCTGCCAAACAATGCCCAAACGGTCGTATAAATAATTTTTGCATAACATTAATTAATTGGATCGGTCTTATTCTGTGGGATTTATTTTCTATTGTAGCTTTTTATTCTTCTATGGTAAAATTTTGGCCATTCAAAATTTGCTTTTCATATATCCCCAATAAAAAAAATAAATAAAAAAATCCGTGCAACCTAGCGGGCCATTCTATGTCGTCGCCACGTCCAATCTAACATCGATGAAATGTATGATTATTCTGACATTATGCGCTGTGGCACCGCCGTGTTGAAACCACACTTCTCCTGGAATATTTAGTGCATTTAATACAGGTATTGCTCTATTTTCTAACAAATCCAGATATTTTTGAGCAGTGCAATTTCCGTCTAGAACCAAATATTTGCGTTCTTATCAAACCTTCCCAAACTTTCACCTTTTCTGGCCGTTGTGTACTGGTAGTATTAAATAAATGTAAATTTTCCCGGCTCCAATACCGGCAGTTTTGAGAATTAACTTCACCATGAATGTGAAACGTAGCCTTATCGGTAAAAATAATTTTATTTACATTATTTTCATTATTTTTAATTCTCTCCATCATTATTTCGCAAAAATGATTTATTTTCTCTAAACATTCAGCAATAATTCCTGATGATTTTGAAATTTATGTGATTTAAAATGTTCCATCTTAAATCACAACAGATGCCTATACTATTTTTCGCGGTTTTTCTGTTGTAGCTTTAACAGTTTAACGTTTATAACCTATAATTTTGACAGTGAAAAAGAATTAGTAGAAGTTAAAAAGTATTTCAAATGGAAAAAAAAACGGGATAGAGGCAAAAATTATACAGAAATTGAAAAAGAACAATTAATAGATATAGTGCATAAATATAAGTTAAGGACTTTATTTAATTATCATTTCATTCAAAAATAAACAAAACAGTATCTTTTGAAAACCGAAATCTGTGTTTAAATTGTTCATCATCATAATAATTAAAGGGGTGTCTTCTTTCAAGAAATTCTCTAGGCTGACGTAGTCTTGAATTTTCATTATTATCACTGTCAGAAATACTGTTTACGGATGGTGATGATACACTACTGACAGATAATACTGATGACCTAACCTGTAAATTTTGTGTTTATATATATATATAAATCTATTTATATGTATTTTTTTTATGTACAATATTATTACTTACTTTGCAGTTATTAATTATCAAATATGTATTTTAGTATAAATAGTAAAAACAAGTTATTTCAATGTAAACAAAATGCTTGCTATTTAAATGTAATACAAATATAGTTGCCAACTATAATTTAGTACCCAGAAAATCTGTCAACTAATTTAGTTTGTAGATTTAGTTGGGAACTTTTTTAAACCAACTTTTTTAATACCGAAATCTATGGGTTAAATTAGTTTAACACTTAACTAAAATTTAGTAGCAAACTATTTTATTTTATAATACCGGCCATTAGTTAACTAGTAAAATGTTGACAATTTCTGTTCCATTTTAAAATAAACGCATTTTACATTGCTGTCAATCAACGGTTGTTATAGAAATGAAAACTCTATGTTCTATGATAAAATAAACTCACGGTGTATAGATAATATACCTTGTCATGTGACCTGGTAATGACAGCTGACAGCTATAAAAATATTGTGTAAAATAGTGTTTAAAAATTATATTGAAGTGTGAAAAGTATTTCAATTGTCAATTTCTGGAGATCTAGAGAAGATTATTGACTGAACCTAATATTAATGGTAAACTGATGTGCCTATTTGTTAGCGAACGATAGTTCTGTAAACCTGCCATCCAGTGGCGTAGTGTAGATTACGAATTATATCTTAAAGTTAAAATTAATATTTTGACACAAGACGTAAGTAAATTATAAACACTACTGGGCCCAATCGCCCCCCCCCCATACGGTGGACTTTATGTCCACCAACAACAGTCAATCGACTATGAACTTAAATTTAATAACTCAGAACAGTCAATCCGGGGAATACTGAAGAAAACGACCTGCAGAACCTGAACTGAGTGAATACCATAAAAAATATCTATTGGATAATGACTCTCTTCTAAAAAATAACAGATTTTTTCTACCTAGTGAAAATAAAAGCGATGAAATTAATAACAGTGAAGAAACGACTCCCAAAAAGATAAAAATTCCACCAATAATTTTGCATGACGTAAATAATTATCAGGCAATTATAGATGATACTAAAAAAATTGTAAAAGATGATTTTACAACACAAAACAAAAATAACAATGAGTTAAGAATCATTTTAACGAGTATACATGACTACAGGCTACTAACTAAATTTTATTATGAAAATAATGTTAAATATCACACATTTCGAGATCCAGAAGTAGATATACTCTCAGTAGTCATCAGAAATATACCCGTTTCGCTCAGTGAGGATGAAATTAAAAGAGAGCTTCAAGACAAAACTTACCCATTCCATAAAATAGTCAGACTTTTAAACAAAGAAAAAAAGCCAATACCACTGGTAGTAGCTGATTTAATCAACAATGATATTGCAAAAGAGATTTTCAAATTAAATAGATTATTTTATTCGATAGTTACAATAGAGCCAAGGAAAAAATCCATTGACACACCGCAATGTACAAACTGTCAAAGGTATGGACATACAAAGAATTATTGTCGATTAAATTCCCGTTGCGTAAAATGTGATGGTCACCATCACTACACTGTATGCACTAAACCACAGCAAGATAAACCGATATGTGTAAACTGTGGCGAGAATCACCCAGCCAACTACAAAGGGTGCAAAACCTATCAAGAATTAAAGATGAAACATCATAATCGCCGCGAATACGTACACAATAATACACATGTAAATAATCAAAATAATAATAATAATAACTTTTCAACCGATTTCACTTCACCTCGACAACCATCACAGCAAGTATATATGTATGCAGAAACATTAAACAGCCAACCATCCTCCTCAAATCGCAGTCCCAACACAGAACCTCCTACCAGTTCTAGCCCACTTCTCAATTCTTTAATACAAAACATAATTAATCTCTTTCAACCGTATATGGAACAAATAAAAAGCTTCATGTCCACTCTGTTGCTCTCCTTCTTCCAAAATGGCCAAAAATAATACAATAAGAACTATAAATAACCTGAGAATCCTCAACTATAACGCAAATGGAATCAAAAAACAGCGATCACTTTTTATATCTTTTCTTAGCAGACACAATATAGATATCGCCTGCATATCAGAGACTCATTTAACACCAAATGAACATTTCAAAATACCATCATATACATTATATAGACATGATAGAAATGCAGATAAAGGCTCTGGTGGAACCGCAATTTTTATCAGGCCCAAAATATCGCATAACTTCTTCACTCTACCACATTTAGAAACAATTGAAGCAGTAGCAATAGAGTTGCATCACAATAATAATAATAATAATAAAATTAAAATAATTGCAGCATATAAACAACCTAAAAAAACACTACGTGAAAATGATCTTAAATTATTATTCTTGGGACATGCGCCAACACTTTTGATTGGCGATATTAATAGTAAAAATACAATTTGGGGATGTATCGCAAAGAACCCAAATGGAGAACGATTACATAATTATAGCACTCAACTAGGAATACATGTAATAGCGTCTGACAAGCCAACGCATTACCCCTATCGAAGAGACCATAAGCCCGATATATTAGATATTATTCTCATGAAGTCTTTCAGCATGCCAATCCAACAACTTGTTGTACCCGAACTAGACTCTGACCATCTCCCAGTCATATTAACATTAAATAATGACACACTCTTCCATAAGCCAACTGCAAGATTAATCACTGGCAAAGTCAATTGGGATACGTTTCAAAAAGAATTAGACAACAGAATACTAGTCAGTGCAGAAGAACCAAATAACGAACCCCAATATGCATACAAAATCTTCTTAAAGAAAAACATAAAGCTTGACGAAAATGGATGAGCACTAGAGATCCACTAGACAAACGAAAATACAGTCAACTAAATTGTAAAGTAAAACTGGAGTTAGATAAATACAGAATTGCAACATATCAAACTTATGTTTGACCAGACGTACCAGACGTATTCTACAGAAACCACAAATTGCAACTGTTATTAAGTTCAATAATGAAGAATATGCCACAGATGCCGAAAAATGCATAATATTTGCCCGTCACTTGAAGGAAGTCTTTACTGCCAAAACAAGCCACTGTGATATTAATTATTTAGAAGAAATAAAATAGTTTAATTCTGATCAAATTCCAAGAATAATCTCAAACGGTTATAAAACTACAACTGATGAAGTACAAAAAATTATTCAGGACCTACCAGTTAAAAAATCTCCAGGCTATGATCTCATTCCAAACATAGTACTTAAAAAGTTGCCCGAAAAATCACTCCGTCAATTAATGATCATCTTCAATTCTTGTTTTTCTATGGGATATTTTCCAGACACGTAGAAACATGCTCAAATAATTCTTTTTCAAAAACCAGGAAAAAGCCCTGAAATCCCATCAAGTTACAGACCAATAAGCTTACTACCCACACTGTCAAAAGTACTGGAAAAAATAATATTAAAACAACTGACTAAATTTTTAACAGAAAATGAAGTCATTCCACCTATACAATTTGGCTTCAGACAAAAACATTCAAGCACTCAACAAGTACTTAGAATTGTTGAAAAAATTACTGAAGGATTTGAAAGAAAGAAACATACATTGATAGCATTTATGGACGTGGCCCAAGCCTTTGATAAGGTATGGATTGATGGTCTAATTTACAAAATTTTAAAACTAAATATGCCAGCCTATCTCGTAAAAATTATCATCTCCTTTTTAACTAACAAAACGTTTGTGGCTAAAGTAAATAATGAACTATCACAGATAACAAAAATAAATGCATCTGTCCCGCAAGGCTCAGTAATTGGACCAACTCTATTTAACATATATATGTTAGATATTTCATTGGACCTAAAATGTGACGTGGCAATGTATGCAGATGATACTGCCATAATAGCTCAAAACAAATACATCAACTTGGCTACTGAAGAACTTCAAGATTCAGTCAATATGTTTATGAACTGGTGTGAAAAATGGTGCATCACTCTAAATCCCACCAAATGTGAAACAAAGATATTTACATTAAGAAGGCCAAGTATTCCCACCGAAATTTCAATCAATAATCAAAGAATTCCTTGGAACCCTAATGATGGTGCCGTAAAATATCTAGGAGTACTAGGAGTACTAGGAGTATCGACAGCGTCAAAAACTCTAATAAAAAAAGTACAAATTCTACAGAACAAAATACTAAGAATATCTTGCAACGCCCCTTGGTTTGTTAGAAACGCTCAACTCCACCAAGAACTTGGAATTTTATACATAGATGAATTTATAAAAAAAGTGCCAAAAAATTCTTTTTAACTTTACCCCTTTGTGGGAGTTGGACAGTGCGGAAAAGCTAAAATTGGGAAAAAAACTGTAAACAATCGCTTAAAAAAACGATTACCTCAAGACATATTAATATCAGATTCTGAAAGTGACGATAAAAACGAATAAAAGGAAAATATTAAATCTAAAATATTAGTCAAATCTAAATTTATCTAGGTGGTGGGTTTCTGGGTGGGATGTTCGATAGGATTTCGCTGATATTTTTGTTGGTTGTGCTGGCTGTGGCTTCGGCTTGGATCATTTCGAACCTGCAATGCAGTACATACGTATTGTAGGTTTGTGGATGGTTGGTGCCGGGGTTGTGGTCGGCATGGGTGATGGGAGTGTTGGTGGGGTCTTGCCGGGTATTTATTTTAGAAATCTGCTTATTATATTAAATTTTTGCTAAATACAGATAACAACAATTAAATATTCTAAATTTTCCTGTTAATCGTGACCATTTAATTGGCAAAAATTCTTATAACTATACCATGAATAGTATATTTGTACTGAACTGGTAAAATAAATGAAAAAAAAAAAGATAATATGAATTTGTATAATATGAATTAATACATTATAAATACAAATTTTGTTTCGAATTTCATATACTTAGAAAATCTAAAATATATTTTTGTAAAATATGTATATATCTTTGTTAAGTACAATATAGCATAGTACAACTTTAAATTATAATAAGGGAATTAAAACTCTCTGTATTTATTCTTTATTTTAATATTGTGAATTCATTAAACCTTTTCATTTTATATAATTTACAGCGGCCGGGCGAACCTAATTTACTTGAAGTCAATTTTCTAGTCACATTTGAACGACTATACGTTCTTATTTGTTTATGAGTAACGAGATTATATGATTATATCATGTTTCAACATAAAACATGTTTAGAAACTCTGTTTTTCCTCTCAAGAGCGGTGTAAAAATCCAAGAGTGTTTTATTGAGTTTCTCTTTTGTTTCGGCCACAAAGTAGTCAGTTTGTAAGAGGCAGCTCTAAGGGTATATAATGTGATTACCTCGCTGCAGCCGAGCCAACTTCCCATAGTCCTTAAACAAGTCATCAAGGCCCTTTCTCCTACCTTCTCTAACGCTATCGCCTTCTCACTCGCTCATCTCTATTTACTCCTTCCAAAAGCTACGAGTGACAGAGGCCTCTAAAAGCCGATCTCTCGCAGAAAACGTGTGTAACACACTCTTGAATGTAAATTGAATTTAGCGTGTGAAGGAAAATCTTTGAGAATGTCCTCTGAGAAAATTCTGATTTTTCTTTTATAATACTTTGTTTCTTGATCTTTTCTTTTGAGGATTGTTAAGGTTTTTAAAACACTGACTTTCAAGAATAGTAGAGCTACATTTTATTTTGTTTTGAATCAAACAGATTTATTCAATTTTATGCAAACAGATATTTTATTTTCAGATCAATGAAATCGTCTAGATACGTGAGAATTTGAAAGACTGTAATTTATTTATCAAATTACATATTTTTATATTATAAATTTATAAATAAAATCAGTCGTATTCTATTTAAAATAGTTCAGATATTCTTTAGAGTTTCGTAGGTAACCAACAAACTCATATGTAAGTTTCCCCTGAGATAAGAATTTTTTAATTACAATAAATTGATGTTGTGTGCATTGTCACACATTTCAGAATTTTGAATCAATCGAACAGACTGAGACCCAAGAATGCAGTTTCAGAGTAAATACTTAAACTGCAAAAGCTTTTCAAAACATTATTTATTTTGATGCGGTTAGAGCGAAATTCCAGTTAGTTCCGCTTAAACATTAGAAATAGCATATACTTACAACATCCTGTTTTTTTTTTTTAATTTTCTCGTCCAATGCAACAGGACAAATGTCCCAATTGCAGATTTGACACTAAACAAAAATTTACGAACATTAAATTATCATTGGTAGGGTAAGTACAGGCTTATATTATTAAAAATTCATAAAAAGATACCTAAGCAAAAAGTAAAAATAAAATAAAATTTCAAATTTTCATTTTAAAACACTATTTCAATCTTCAATTTCTTGTATTGAAGATATCTGTGAAATCAAGAAGATCAGAGTAATAATTATGCAAAGTAGACACTCTATTTCCCATTAATGGCCAAGGTATTAAAAAATATATTTTTCACAAAAAAATTATTGAAAATTAATTAAAATACATCAACTAAGACAATTAAGGCGTTGTTTTTTTTTTTTTTTTTTAATATATATGCTTAACTCTACAGGAATATAAGGATGCGTATACGCACCTTTGGCTAATAATAATATCATATATACGTAAACATGTAATAAGCAAATTATTTTTTTATGAATGAAATATGTACTTTATTTGGAATGAAATATTTCAAAACACTCTGGGTGTAGATGTACTTTACATTTTATAATAAATAAATGGTGTTAATGATTTTTTCAGACACAATCTGCTTTTTTGTTCTTGCATTCGTTTCATGCCTCTTTATCAGATGGCTAATATTATGAAATCTGATGACATTTGGTAAACGGTTTTTTGAAAGACGCCATAGTTTGAATTTTTTGCTTGTCTATCAATATCCATTGTATCTACATTATCCTGATACTTCACAAGAGCAACTGCTAGTCGTGACCGAAAATCCAATTAACAAATTTTAATATCATTGTAACTGTATAACTAATTTTTATTTTAACTATACTTGTTCTATAAATACATATACTTAATTACGAAAGAACACATAATAGAAATGAACAATAAAGTTAGATGGCTAAGACTAGCTGATACTTGTCGACGATGAATCATGTCTGTTCATTTCACTGATTTGGCCGCACACATTTGAATGATGTACACAGCGACATGACAGATAAAATTTATATTTTTTCAAAATAGGATAATTCATAACAATGTTCTCATACGGTTTGACTATATATATATATATATATATATATATATATATATTAGCAATAAATATATAGAAAATGCTTGCTTTTATGAACCAGCAATATCTTCAAACATTGACTAATTTCAAAATAATTAAAAATATATACTCTTTAAATAAACTGCCAAATAAAAATATGCACGAAGTTATTGTATGCCATAATAAAATAAAGTAGAATAGAATAGAAGTTATTGTATCCTAGTAATGCTTGCAAAAAAATTATGTAATAAAAATAATACAGTTACTATGGTTAAAAAATAAAATTTCTAAAAGGTTGCATATACGCACCTTTGGCCATTAATGGATTAAGCAATAGTTGGTCAGAGTGTTGCTATAGAAAAAAGTTCAAAATTTCTTATTAAGTAGGTGTATTACCCTACACGAGATTCCCCGAACAGATTCAGAACAATCTATTGAACCATGCATAATCTTGTGCAAGCATAATAGATCTATTATTTTACGTCGTTTTTCAAGTAGCTGTAGATTAAAGTTAAAATTAGGAAATATTTTACTCATAAAATAAGTAAACTTATTTTGTACAGCTTGAATTCTGTCAATATAGATAAAGTATTGGGGTGATCAACAAATGGTAGAAAATTCAAGCTGGCATCTAACCAACGTTTTATAATGATAACAGACAGCGGTTTGTGGAAGCAGCGACATGAAGCTATAAGAAAACTTAACATTTTGTATGCTTTTTTGATTACGATATCAATATGTACATCAAGTATTAATTTGTTACCCAAATTTACACCAAGATTTCTAATATTGTCCATAGTGCTAATATCTGTATCTCCTATTTGGTAACTGATACCAAAAAAGTTTCGATTCCTTCCAAATGTAATATTATATCATTTCTTTAAGTTTAAGACTTAATTATTATCTTAAGAATATTGATAGAATCTGTCGAGATCGGATTAAAGTTTATGACAATCATCAGTGTTTTTAATCGGACAAAAAAAATTCATGTCGTCAGTATAAAATAAACATTTGCATGATTTGAAAAATTTTATTATATCATTAATAAATACATTGAATAATATGAGGCCAAATGTGAACCTTGCGAAACACCGGAAGTGCAGTGTATCCACTTAGAGTTAAAGCCGTTGACAACAGCACTGCAATCTATTTGTTAAGTATGATGAAAATCATCTTAAAAGATTACCGTGAACACCACAATTTTGAAGTTTTCGTATTAGAATAAGATGATCTACCTTATCAAAAGCTTTATTGTAGTCTGTATTGCATCAACTTGTAAGTAATTTTCCATTGACTCTAAAATAAAATCAGTAAATAGAGAAAGATATGTATCTACAGACCTGCCAGGGAAGAAGCCATGTTGTTTCGGTATTATTATTTGTTTCACATTTGATAACAGTGTCTTGTATATGATTGTAAATGTGTGATAATGCACCTTTCATATCATTTTTTTTATCATAATGAACTAATAAAAATTCTAAACAGTACAGGAACAAAATTTTATGCACTTAAAAATCTCTTCAAAACATAAACTGTTTAAAATGATCAACTACAAAAATATAATGAATTCAGACTTTTGAGTGACAGTGTACAATATTTCCAACCCTTCATTTCGTGACAAAACTCTAATTCTTCACTTCAAATTACAAGCTTAAATATCCCCTAGCATTCTCCTTGCATCATTCCTTCTAGGTATATTTTCATTAGTAAGAACACTTATTTATTTGTCTCCTTAATAAACCTCACAAAGTTCTATTAACTTTTAAGAAGTCGTAACTCCTGTTTATAATTTCCCCCTTTTCTTAACTTTCCAACTCACTCCATTTACTTTAAAATTAAACGCACTTAAAAATGTATTTAGTTACTTAAGCATTTAATGTATACTTATTACTCATCCCCTACGTTCATTCACCGTATAATACTCCTGAATAACAAAGTTAGATTTATGAATAAGTCAAATAATATGTAGGTACAAAGATGCCTCGAAGAGTCGTTTGTATTACCTTCGTTTCCGGCATATTTCGTTTGCCTTGTTCGGTCTCAAAGTTAGTCAATAATAAACAACTCAATATTAAGTCAATACAAGTCAACAAAGAAGACTTTCTTTATAGACCATACCATATTATAACTTAAGAAAAACGTATTCGGACATAATTAATAAATATACAAATTTGCTAACAAAAACAAGGCAACAGTGGAACATGAAATCAGTAAAAACTCTACCAATAGATATATCATCCATAAGTGTAGTCCCAAAAACATTGAAGACATCGAATGAAGAATTGCAGTTGGAGGTCGCTGATAAAATAATGTCGATGATGTAAAAATCCGTAGCGCTGGAACATGCAACATAAAGTCCATTTACCGTAACTTTAAAATGACGTCACAGTTGAAAAACTCACCTTGTTGCCAATTCGTAAACTGTCAAAAAAAGTTAGGTTATATCGAACAACTTCTAGAAATATATTGAAAACCTATATTTCCTATGGAGGAAAGGAATTAATGTAAATTATGATGCACAGCAGTTCTTTCTAATAGATTTGTCGCGAAATTAGTAGCCTAGTGTCACATTGACACAGCGGGTTCGGGAAGCAAACGCGGAGTGTTCCGAGTCACACTGTTTAACTCCAGACCGCTCGAATATACGCGTTTAGACCTTCTCTCGAACGCTCTGAGCTTGCTTCCTGAACTCACTAAATGATATCGGAAAGCAATGATAAAGAGTCAATTTTTTTATTATTCGAAAAGAAATTTTTTAATTTCCGATGTTACATACAATTTTGTTTCGAATAATGAATATTCAAATATTATTTCCAGTCAAACAGTTTATTGCCGCTAGCTGCAAGTGTAAATTTCATGAGTACGCTAAAATTACTTTTCGTTTGCATCTGATGATAATAAACCGTTCTACGTAACAGACCTGTAGGTTAAAATTACAAAAAAAAGAACGTAATAAATGTAAATGGAACATATTTTATTTATCATAGATAATATTTGTTTATCGACCAAGATACAAAATTAAATATTGTTTTTGTTCACTTACATTACAAATTATAAAACCTTTTAAAATATACAAACATAATATGCAGATAAAAGTACGTTATAGAAATATCACCCATCATGTCAAAATATAACTAGAATTTTGACAAAATAATTTCAACATAATAAAACTGCAAAAAAAAACCGAAAAAATAAAATTCACTCCGTACTCGAACTCGAAACCCTTCGTTTCCAGCGAGTTTTAGCTTACGACACCAGTGCTCTAACCGTTACGCTATCGCACGCCTTGTATGTGAGTGTCTTACATTGGTATAACTTTTGTACTTTGTGAACCAAAAACTACAAAAAATGCGTTATTTTCCGAAAACATAATCTGATCAAAAATTCCTGTTGTACTATTTCAGTTCACACCAATATACATTACTTAGAATTTTTTTAGATTTTTAGTTTAAACCATCTGGGCAACAGGGTGTGGGACAATTTTTTTTTTTTGCACAATTTTGGCAAAAATCGTCTCAATATAATTTATTTTGCAAAAATAAAAATTTGATCGTTAATCCACGTACTAAGGTCTTTCATTTGATACCCTACTCAGAATTAAAAAAAAATATTTTTGTTTTCGATGAGCACATATTTGTTTATATTTTTAAGGGGGTATGTTTTTTAGATGTTTTAGTATTTTTCCTATGTGTGGGTCAAAGAGTTGTATAAGCATGCTAAATTTCAACTCTCTAGGTTTAGCCGTTTGGCTACAATTTTTACCGAACAGACAGACAGACAGACAGACAGACAGACAGACGAAAAAAGTATAAGGGTTTTTTGGTCATACCTCCAAAACCTTAAAAATTAACTCTACCAATATCTCGAAAACTATTGCTACGATCAAGCTAAAATTTGATATCAACTACTCTTTTATGAGTTTTAAAAAACCCGACAATTTTGGTCTCAATCGCTCTGTAAGAAATGATAGTTTACAAAGGTACCATTGCAATTTTTAAACATTTACTCTACCAATATCTCGAAAACTATTGCTACAATCAAGCTAAAATTTTATATCTAATACTCTTTTATGAGTTTTAAAAAACCCTTAAATTTTGGACTCAAACTCTCTGTTAGAAATGGTAGTTTACTAAGGTACCCCTTTCATGTAATTTTATATTAATAGTGTAATAACCTCACTAAATTGTAAGCACCTAAATGTCAACCTGACAAATAACGATTGATCAATCCAATTTCAAAATGACAACATTGGAAAAATGTATCAGCATTAAATAAATAAATGTACTAACTGAGTTATGGATTGATGTTGATTAAAACATATCATAACGTTGGTACTTAAATTAACCAAGTGTGACGTCATCTGAAATTTATTGTGAATGGAGTTTAGTTAGAAAATTTCTTAACAAAACATAACCATAAACATAATTGAAAACTAACCATTAATATTTAATAATACCATACTTACCCGAAGAACTTACCTAAGCTATTGTCAGAAGTCACGTTAGGCTGAGTGAACCACGGATATTCGTGAGACAAAAAGAAAGATGATAATAATAATATTAATAATAACGATACAATTATGTTCTTCGAGTCTTTTACTTCTTTTGGAGATAGAAATATGGAATTGACACAATACCTGTCTTATCTTACGCTGCTACTGATATTGAAGCTGTGCTTGAAACTACCAGATGTCGTATTTATGGGATTTATGCATTTTCAACCACCAAGCTTCTCGCAGCTAATAAGCTGGACATCGACCTGCTGGATTTCGAGACAAAATATATTTTTGTCATCGATATTATCCTGTCCAGCCGAGAAGAACATCACTGTCAAAGATGACGAAAAGAGAACCAAGTACTTGGACCTCGTGTCGGAACTAAGAAAGATGTACTCGGGTTATTCTGTGAAGTTCGTAGTCTTGATTTTTGATGTACTGGGTGACTTTAGAACTGCTTTGAAGCTGGAAATGAAGATCATTCCCGTTTGGATCATCTGCTACCTCCCTGATATGCAGAATACAAAAAGCAGTGCTGCTCGGATCGCTTCGCTTTGTGTGAATGCTGGATTTGGTGTGAAGCAGTCGCATTACGCCAGTGTTTGGGATGTGGCCGATTATTGGGATAAGGCTCCCTCGATCTTCTCTATGGAGGTTAGAGTAGACCTTCTCGTCTGCGCTGAACACGCTGCGGTCAAACTTGGATGATACGGACGGAAGTTGATGTTGCTGAAGTTTGAGATTAGTGGACGCTTGTCTAGACCTGACAAACCCCATAATAACAATAATAATATAGAGGGTTCAGAAACCAAACAGTGTAAGACAAATTTTCTCTCAAAATGTTGTAGTACAAGAACCTCTTTGTTGTTAAAACTTGCAGTTGACAAAGCAATCTTGTACTTAAGTTTATTTGTATGTTATCTATCAATAAAAATATTCTTCTGTATCCTATACAAGCAGTGGTATTTTTTTACTTTACGACTTAATTATCTCATTTTCAATGTTTATTGACTTACACTGATTGGCGTCTGCATCCTCCATATAATATTTATTATTGAGTACGAGAGTAAGTACAGAGCGATAAAGATATCTTGTCCGTTTTGCAACAGTTGACAGAAACATTTAGTTATCAAACTTATTTCCAAGGATATGTATACATAGGCGTGCATTCTATTTTTATTACCTTATACGAATTGATTATTAAATGAACACTATTTTTCTCTTCACGCCAATGAGTTGACAACAGGTATTAAGTTAGGAACACATATTTTCGTTGTTTCTCGGGTGACTTCGGGAGAACGAAGTAATCTGATTGGTTCTTTGTTAAATTGGGATTTTCAGCTGTGGATTGAACAAGAATATAGTTTTGATATTTTTAAACTCATTGTTTACTGTTATGTAACTGACAAGAAATTATGATCGCACGGTACATTGTTTTTCCATATAACATACACAATATTTATATTATATAAAATTAAACAAATTTCCAAAAAAGTAAATTAATAAATCTACAAATATCTTGCAAATAGGGAAATAAGAGAAATGAGCCTAGAGCACTGAAACAGTAATTTACCGAATGAAAAGATAAAATAAAAGTAATAAATAATTAAATGAGCCCCATAAAAATGAAGCGATTGGAGCCCTTACACTTAATTCTTTGGTTCAGAAGTTTAACAAACCTTAAAATACATTTGGGGGGTCTAGACTCTAGAGCGCAAGGGAATGGAACGACCTGGTGCGGTAAGCAAGGTAAGCTATGCATGAGGGAGCCTCGTTCGATAGGTTACCCTATGCGATTTTTCATTTTTTTTTTTAGACATGAACTGTGGAAATAAGGGCTCCGTTTTGGCTAATGGAGCAACAATTTTATAGGGGCGCTATTTTTATGGAGGTGAAATTTTTATGAAGGCATACTATAATTATGTAAACTATAGTTTACATAATAGTAGAGTTAGGTGCAGAAATTGCAAAAATGCAGTCCCTTGTCATATTTCTAAATACCTTATACAATAATCCCCTATGTCTTTTGTTTTTCATGTACCATATCATGAATATTCGAAATTCTTCGTATGTACTCGAATAGACGGGAACTATAGGATAAGAGAAGCGTGCGGTGCAAGGGGGTAGCCACTGGTTACTAGCAAGTGATTTATGCTGTTCTTTAAAATAAAAAACAAATCTTTTTTGTCTTATGCATTATTTCAATTGAATGAATATTTCGGAAGTTACGAGAGGGCACTGTAAACTAAAAACTTGAAATATCTTACTTATTATTTGTTTTACCTCAAAAATATACATAATAAAATTTGTAAAAATGAAAAAACTATTATTTTCTTGATAGATAATAAGATAAAATTTATTTTTGCAAAATAAATTATTTAGAGGCGATTTTTGCCAAAATTGTGCCAAATTTTTTTTGTCCCATACCCTGTAGCCCAGATGGTTAACTAAAAATCTGAAAAATTCTAAGTAATGTACATTTGTGTGAACCGGAATAGTACAACAGGAATTTTTGGTCAGATTATGTTTTCGGAAAATAACGAATTTTTTGTGTTTTTAACTAAAATATGTTAAATATTTAATTCGCTGTGTAACACAGTAGATAAGTAAGCGCTCGTAGCGTAGTGCGTTGTGTCCTCGCTTCGCAATTTGCAAACTGCGAAGTTCGATTCCTGGCGAGTTCGATTCCTGTCAATTTTAATTTTTCGGTTTTTTCTGCATTTTTATTTTGTTTAAATTATTTTGTTAAAATTTAAGTTATATTCTGGTAAATGTTGCATTTAATTTTTAATAGCGTAAATTTAATAACCAGTGGGAAGTGTTGAAATTATAATTTAATTCTATGTTTGAATGTATACGAAATCAGAGGGCGAGGCTTATGATTTAAGCAACCAATGGAAGCCATAGGCGCAATTTTTAAATTCTTAATGAACCTTGTTATATATAAAAAAAAAAAATACTGCACATATTTAGAAACTTAAATAATGGTATTATGCATTCGAATTAAAATTCATAAAAAAATATTTTGACATAAAATGTGTTTTGGCATCCCAAATAATCATCATTCAGTTACCGAATTCCTGCGAATCCCTGAAATGTGTGAAAATTCACACATCACATCAATTTTTTTATACATTATGTTGCATTCAATACTTTTACTAAACGAAAAAATAATTCAACTGTAACAATTAGTAATTTTGACGTCGATATGAAATATCTGATTAAATATGTATTACCGCAATACAGAGTAGACCAAATCCAAAATTCCCTAGCTTTACCACAATTTTTTTTCTTTAAATATCCGAAATTCTTTTGTAAATATTGTATTATGCCTTAATAAAGGTTAGGTTGATAAAGGTGTATTAGTCAAAAATGAGTACATATTTTTCCGCTTTATCGGATTTCTAAGGCGGCAAAAATCCATTGAAGAATTATAAATCTCTTAATGCTTCTTGAAGCGTAAATAATATTTTCTCCATTCAGTTCTATTCTGATCGGTATCTTCTGACAATACTAAACCCAAACATCTTGTCATAGATTGCCCTTTTTCTAACACTTATATTTGTTTGTTATTTTTCAACAAGATAAGGAGTTTGTCAGTTTTATTGTTAGATATTTTCTTAGTACTGATACATCAAAAAATAAAATACTGTATCTACGATCATCAAATAATAAATGCATTATGTGTCCAACTGCAAATACATAAAGCTGCTAATATTGTCCGTCATATATGATGGGACGCGCATGCGTGCTTATCCGTAAATAATGAACGTTTTATACACGCAATTTTTTTTAGTTAGTTATTTTGCTCAGGAAAAATGGCAATTTGCATCTCACACAGCTCCCTATAGCACACAGAATCTCTATAACGAGAATATTACCTTTTTATAAGTTAGAATAAATAAATATGTCTTAATCATTTTTGTAGGTTACAATCAGTTGATGGTTCTGGCCATTTTGATGACGTCAGTTTAAAAGTTTTACAAATGAAGCTCAGAATTTCTGTGTTTTTAAATTAGATTTACTATTTTTCTCATCATGAAACTATATAGTTATAGATTAAATATTGTATTTGATTAACATATAATGGTTATATAACATTTGGAAGATTACAACCCTCGGCTACGGATCCTCGTGTAACATATGTATGTATACATTATATGCTTGTTAAATAAAACAGTATTGTTTTTTAATTGAAAATATCTTTCTCCACGACCACTATATAATTTACCAATTAAAAACCAATTTTGACTACAGAAAGTTAATATTCTAACACAAGAGTTGGAATGTTATTCTAAAGCACTTATCTTCTTATGCATTTTGCGTGTATTTCATTCCATCACTTGTTATGGAATAACTATTCTATGTTTGTTGTCATTTGTTTTTGTAGGGTTACATTAAAATATATGCAATGTTTACATTAAACAAATGCAACATAACTTCCTAAAAAGTACTAAAATAGTGGCTGATGTACGACAAATTAAATTTAAATTAAACAAATAATAAATAAAAAATAAGTTAAATTAATTGATTCATTTGTTATGTAATATAAATTATTTGTTAAGATAAAATGTTTGTTAAAATAATTATTTGTTAAATTTTATTTTTCTTTCTGATGATCGTGGAGAAAGTAGGGTCTGTGACTCGGTTGGAAGAGAAAATTCGATGCTCGTGGTTCCTCACGCTCACAAACTAACTCACGCATAACAAACTAACCTCTACGTAAAAAAAATAAACAAAGACGCAAAACAGCTAAGAGCGAGAGGAAATCAGTTTGCGCACGCCCTTTCTGACAAATCTGGATAGAAAGTCAGAGGAATTGAACCATGTTCTATTTGCCTAGTCTGTAAAACCTATTTTTTTTTTCCATACTATCACAAACAAATCATTTCGATTCGTATGCAAAAATTTTAATTTTCCAAGTCAAGACGTTAATATTAACTCTAGTGTGAAAGATGGCGCACAATGAAAAAGAAGCCACACATCCAACACGCTTAGGAGACGATCAATGGTGACGATTCTTTCTATTATCGCTATGCGTCAGACTAACTTGTGATATTCTTTATTCCTAAAGCTTTGAATATTGTGTTTATAACCAAACTACCGTGCGATCATTATTTCTTGTGAGTTACATAACAGTAAACAATGAGTTTAAAAATATCAAAACTGTACTCGAATTCACAGCTGAAAATCCCAATTTAACAAAGAACCAATCAGATTACTTCGTTTGTCCGAACTCACCCGAGGAACAACGAAATTATGTGTTCCTAACTTAATACCTGTTATCAACTCATTGGCGTGTAGAGAAAAATAGTGTTCATTTAATAAATTTCAAGTGAAGACCTAAAAAAAAGGTCCTCACTTCTAAATTTCAAGTAAAGACCTAAAAATAATCCTCACTTTTAAAATTACATTTCACTAAATTACTTTTACATTCATTTGGCATTTGGCGCCCTTTTGAGTCTCACGTCAGCGCCCCCCTCGCAGCGGCGCCCACATGCTTCTTGCATGCCCGCTTCCGCCGGCCCTGTATAAGGTAATAAAAATAGAATGTACGTCTATGTATACATGTCCTTGGAAATAATTTTGATAACGGACAAGATTTGTTGATCGCTCTGTATTAACACAGTGTGTAAAACTTCAATAAATGCTTGATATTGTAACAATATTAAGTAGGTGGCAATGTTGTGTATTTACAAAAAATTACTTTTACTTGTAACCGTACTAAAAAGTAACGTCATTGTTTTTGTAACTTTTATAGCGTCTTAAATCCTCTCATATCGTGGAAGAGCTATACGGCTAAAGCCGATTAAAATTTAAATACCTAGATGTCGGGGGAAGGGGCTCAATTTTGCAAGTATTGTTAAAAATAAACGGTATGTATAGACCCCCCTTTTCTTCATTGTGTAAAATTTTCTTGAAGTTACTGACGTATTATAAAACGTCCTACAAAACATTATCCTCGAATGTTAAACCAAATACTTTAGCTTTGTTTAAGCCGTGGAATCAACTTTTGGCGTCTTTCATAACCTGATACTTGGAGCATGCAGATCATAAACACACACACATACACACACACACTCTTTCTCCCTTTGCAGAAAAGGATAAAACTAGGTGTGTGTATCCGTTAATTGGATAGGTATTTTCATCCCACGGTTGAATCATGATATAATAACAAAAGTTTACAAAACACCGCGAACAAGCAAGCATCGTTTTACCAGCTGCATTGTCTACAGAAACAAAAGAGCACAACGTCTAATACTGTGCGCTGATTGGTCGTTGTCTTTTGTTCTATTTGTTGCGTATTGGTTACATCTTAAAAAGCTTCTCTTCTCTTGATTCCCTGGGTTCACCTGATACTCATCGGATGAAGGCTTCAGTAAACATGTACGTTTTATCGACTGTTCATGATGGAATTGCTGCGAAATTGTTCCTTTTTCTCTCCAATTGTCTTCGCTGTTCGTAACTATCAAATGTTTTGACGTGGGATGCTTCTGTTACGATATTTCACTGGAAGAGTTTTGTAATTTAGAGAAAATGAGTGGCGTAGTAACACGATCACACTTTCAATTCCTTTTGATAGAAATACAAAATACGACTGTCACTCAAACTTTTTATATACGGAATAATTTCTCAGGCGCAATTTCAAGATAACTAACAATTTTTATTTCTTTAAAGTTCAATATCGCATTGTTAACAGCGATCAATGAACACTGTCATTTAAAAAATTAAACCTTTGTTCTCTGTATTAATACACGATGGGACAGAGAGAGGTGAACGATACTTTTTAGGATTTATTGGGAACGGTCATCACCCATGTGTGTTCGGAAAGAAAATAGTCAAACGGCTGGACCTAGAGAGCTGAAATTTGACATACATATACCGTTTCTTGGCCTATATATAGGAAAAATATTAAGAATTCAAAAAATAATAAAGATCTAGAAATATAAACAAATACGTACTTGTCGCAAAACAAAATTTTATTGTTATGTGGTTACAACAATATATAAAATGAATTTGGTTGTGATTTTAAATGTTTATTAACTATTTAAATATTGAACTTATACACTAACTAACTACATTATGAATTAACAACAGTAACACTTAAACACTTATAATAATTTATTGACCAAATTACATATACATCTATTGTTTTTAGTCAGTCATTATTAGGTACATAAGTTTTCACATACAAAATTCAATCTTTTCAAAATTATTAAAATCATAAATGGGATTTTCAACAAAATGTCCTTAACTTTATTTGAAAATTCTCTGCATGAAAGTTGTTTAATCTCCTCGGGCAACACATTGAAAAATTGTATACAATAATAATTTGAGCAATTTCTGGATTTGTTCAAGCGAAGGTACTGAGAACGGATATTGTTTTTTGAGCGAGTATTGTACTCATGCGAGTCTCTGAGAGTATGCTCAAATTCTTATGTATTAGTAAGAGCAATTATAAATGAATAATATTGGTAAGGTCATTATTTTGAGACTTGTAATATAATTCTGACAGCTTTACGCTGAAGGCTAAAAATTCTGTCAGCGGACGGAGAATGTCCCCATATAAGTATACCATAATTTAGGTGGGATTGGAATAATGAAAAATAGGCTTCAATACGACCTCCTTACATACTTCGTATTTCAATCTCGTTGTTCTCAACGTTAACGAGGATCTACGTGGATTCCAAAAAATTTTACGTAATGAGGGTTTTTAAAATTATGTTTCCTAGTAGTAAACAGCAGGGTGTGGGATTTGTCCGTGTTGAAACATAATTTATTGGTGCTAAACCAAGAATTTGCTTCGACTGTCAAGGATCTATCCTCGGAAAGGAGAGCACTTAGATTGGAGTTGCTCGTTAATAACGTTGTGTCGTCTGCGTAGAGAACTGTTTTAGAAGTCATAAAAAGGGGTAGGTCATGAACATATCGCTTTTGAACATTTGAAGTTTGTAGAGTACTATTGCTTCAATGAGTGCTACGACGATAGATTTAACTTTCTAGTGGAGACTTATGCAAGTTGAGATTAGGACCCTATGCCAGTTAAAAGTCCACCTCGAAGTGATTCCTTCTATACCACTAACTCAATAAGGGCGATTTTTGAGTTACGTCATTGTTGCATTAAATGAGCGATATATTAAAAAGACTAACGGACCAAGTATGGAACCTTGCGGAACACCAAACTGTAAAGGAATGGTTTTAGATTTATTGTTGTCAAGCTGAGTAAATTGTTTCCTATCCGATAGATATGATCTAAGCAATGAGCAATAAATAGCACTAGTTACAACACTTATGCCACAGTTAACTATTCCAGGCTCGTGTATTCTAGATTAGTTCAGGTATTCGATTATTTAAATCACTCAACCAACGTACATTATTCTACAAACTTAGTATCTCTACTCGAGTTCAATCACTTGTCTACCTCTATGCTGAAGTATTGAACACTTTGACTTTTCGTACCTTAATCTACGTCTTAAAAGCTTTCTCTTGATACCGCACAATATGTTTTTTAAAACTATGAGTATTTTTTTTCCACGACAAAAATATTCTCATGATCTATTAAGGTTCCCATCAGAGTACATTTTTAAGAATTTTTTCAGATTTTAAGACCAACCCTTCTAGGAAATAGGCAGTGGCGGCTCCAGCGATGAGGTCAGGGGGCGGTCCCTTCTAAAAATTGTTCTAGCTCCCAGCTGGCCACCCCAGATATGCTTTAGAATAGTTAAAATTTGAGATAAATCTAAGTGCCCGGTTCATTTTTGTATTATTTCGAATAGTGAAAGATGAAAGCGGATCAAAGGGCTATTTACGGCCTCTATCTTTTCAACATTCAAAACCATAATATTTTCAGTAATATTTATAACGATAACAAAAATTGTACCACCGTCAAATATTACTTGGTCCGCCCAGATTTTAAAAACTAGCACTGCCACTGGAAATAGGGAGCGGTAAAAAGTTTTTTGACACATTTTTGGTAAAAATTGTATAAATTTATTGTTTTTTCAAAAATAAAATTTTGTTCGCTTATCTACTAATCAAGAAGTATTATTTGATACCCTAGTAAAAAGTATTATCACCAACCGCCAACATATACAAGGGAGGTATTGTGATCTTACCAATTTGGACATTTCGAGATTTCGATGGATCTCCACGAATTGAGGTCCCTAAATAACGTTTTGACTATTTTTATCATGATGTCTGTCGGTCTGTCTGTCTGTCTGTCTGTCTGTCTGTCTGTCTGTCTGTGTACATGTGCAGAGCAAATTCGGCTAAAAGGATTTGTATGAAACTTCTTATTTAAGCTTTTGACATCAATGGCACGAGTTGATTAACTTTTGGTAAAAATCAGTTGACTAGAGATGGGAGTTTGCTCGTGTCAATTTTAAGATTTTTGCGAATATTTAACAGAAAAATATTTCAAAAAAAAATTATTTAACAAAAGTTGCTATAAAATCATTAACTAACAACTTTTATTTGAGACATTTTTAGAAAAAATGAAAAAGTTTTGAAAAATTTTTCGAAATTTTTTCTAAGTATCTACTTTGTCATACTTATATGTAACGTTCCATGGTCATGATAAATAATATCTCTAATAGAAAATATTAGGCCGAGTTATTTCTACTCTGCTGCTAGAATGTATTTTATACAAGAACTTTGTGATGGCGGTTGGTCCTGACAGCAAATTTTTTTTTTTTTTGAGATTTTTTTTAGATGCTTAGAGTTGTATGCTTAGTCTTACCATAAATACTATCAAAAAGTTTTCAATGAATTTCTACAAGATGGATATTTTAATTTTCTTTTAATACATAATACATAGATATAATTTAAAAAAAATACCTATCAGTTTTCAAAATTACCACAGCAAGTATATACACAGCTCTTAAATCTCTGCGGACACTACGAAGTATTTCTACACTGAAAAAATATGTTTACTAATGAAAACGTTTTAATTTGGAGGAGCCTTTCAACTGCCAAAATGACAAGGTGTATGCTACAAGTTCACGAGAATTACATGAGTAAGCGCTGAGTATTCAGAAGAGCCAATAATTTGCTTTAGTTATTGTTTAGCTATGTCGGTACCACTAAAGTTAATTTTCTCGAGAAAGGGGTAACTACATCGGCGAGAATCTACAATGAAGCCATGTTTCCAATGAAGTCAATAGTTAAAGAACTGATCAACTTTTCTTTCGCTTGTCACCATTGGAACTTTAAGCAAGATTCAGCACTGCCCATAATGCGAAGACTACGAATCAATGACTATAAAGTAATATGCAGGACTTATTTCTCCTGGTGATTAACCATCTAGCAGTTCTGACCTCAATCCTCTGAACTACAAATTGTGGTCCATTCTTCAGGACATGACCTGCAAGAAGAGACACTCTAATATCGCTTATGTGAAACTTTTCCCGATGAAGGCAGCGGAAGAGTTTCGTGTAGAAACCCTGCGTAATTCTATTGACAAATGGACGTAGAGATTTAACAGCTGTGGAAATGCTAGAAGTGGACCTTTTAAAAACTGATTGGTGTTTCTTGTTTAAAATGCTTCTATGTATTATGTACTAAAAGATAATGAAAATATCTTTAAGCATCATGTGGAATTTCATTGGAAACTTTGTGACAGTATTTATGGTTAAACTAGATATGCATGCTATGCACATATTTCAACTCTGTAGGTCTAGGTGTTTCAGCACAAATTTTACTGTAGAGACCAAGAGACAGACACATGAGTGCCGGAAGATTTCTTTTTTTTTTTATCATACCTACATAACCCTAAAAAATAGGTGAAATTCACAAACGAAAGGCGAAGGAACAAAAAGTCCCTACTAGTTTTCATAATATTCTGAGACTGTCATATCTATTTTCCGAATATTTTACATTTTATCACAAATTTTCTCAAGCAAGTAAACCATAAAACTTCATCTGTTATGCAACTTATAGTCAGTTCAGCATGTAGTGTAGAGGGCAGCTAGGCCTATCCTAGTTGTGTAGCAGGAACATGGGGAGACTCCCTCGAGATTGCGCTAGCTAATGCCTTAGTGGCGAGGGGAGAGCCAGGGCCTGCCGATAAGATGGTAGACTGATAGCTAATCACAGGGTGTTCACCGGGATCAACATTTTATGTTTGTACTTCAATGAGATTTGTTAAGAAAATGGATAGAATTTATATGCTATTGGTTCTGTTCGAATAAATGATTATTACTTACAAGCACACGATGAAATAAATCGGAAACTCGCGTGATAAGATAGAGAAATATATCTATAAATCTGAAATATAATAGAATCTATATCATAGATGAATAAACTTTACAATAATAATATAAGCTGTCCATTATGTTTAAGCTTCGACAGTCTGGAGCATGACATGCTGTGGTACATATAACATCGCTCAAGACTATAGAAAACTATCAGCGTCACCAAGAACCGATATATAGATGCACACTACCAGGTCATATCAAAAGGCAAATTTTCTAAGAGCATCCCTGTCAAAAAAGGAGTGAAGCAAGGGTCTGAATTATCGCCGTTCTTGTTTAACATGTAGCATTAGAGTAAGTTATGCAGAACGCTAATATAAACGATAGAGTAATTATATGGGTCCTTCAAGGGAATCTAGAGGATCTGGATTATGCTGACGACTCGTGTCACACACTCACACCAACATGGAGGCCAAATTCAGCCGTTTAGTTTCACAAGTTGGTCTTGCGTGCTTAAAAGTCAACATCAGAAAAATGAAAGTTATGAAGATACAGGCAACCAGCACTTTTAAGTTCTACATAGATGATGGAGAAACTGAAGAAGTAGATAAAATCTGCTATCCAGGTGCAATTATCACCAAGAGGGTAGCGAAGAATACGTGATGAACAGAATACAAAAACCACGTCAGGCGTTCGGCATGCTTCATAAAGTTTGGTCCTTGAGATATATTACAAGAAAAACAAAAATACGTTTGTTAAAGACGAACGTAAAATTTGTTCTACTTTAGTCTTGCAAACCAATGGAAAACAGCGGCCAACATTAACAACAAACTGCAGGTTTTCATAAACAGATGTCATCACGAGATTTGTCGTATGTTCTGGCTACAAGCAATTTCAGACAAAGATCTTTGGGATATGACAAATCAGGCAGAAATAGCGCAAGGCATGAGTAAGAGAAAATAGCGATGAATGGTACATTCCCTACGAAAAAGACTGAATGAGGTACCAAGAATGGTAATCGAACGGGACCCGCAAGGAAGCAGATAAGTCCACAGACTACATGAAGGCGAAGTATTTTTATCCCAATTATCCCGCACAAGATTGCTCTGAATTAGAATCAACACCAGTTGAATTTGGGCTCGAATCTAGCAAAGGATGGTTTCAAGATGTTTGCACACGGGCGGCCATTACACACACGGTGGCCTTGTTTACACACCATTAACAAAATATTTATAAAATAATAAACAAATATTCCGTTTCAACCTCATCAAATACTTAGACTATTTCAAATATCAAATATCCCTAAACTATTTTGATGTACTTCAAAAGTTGTTTCAGTACCCAGCTTGATCTGACGGTTGTTACCCGTCAAATTTCCTCGAAACTCAGTTAAGTACTACTTTTACAAGTAATTTACACACCGTAAAACAGTTGATGTTATACTGATCAGTCCGTAATTTTTAATATTGGTTCAATATCCTTTTTTATGCAAAAGTAGTAGTTTCAATTCAAGCTATTGTGCTGGGACAGTTTCGATCTCTATAATTGTATTAAATAGCTATTGAAACATTTGCGTTAGGTTTTCTTCTAGCTGTATTATTTCGTTTAGTATATCATCCATGCCAGTGTTTTTTTCTTTCTTCAATGTACTAACTGAATTTCTAGTTTTGTTTGTTAGTATCTTTGGCTGCTGTGCGTTGTTGCTTTGGTAAACTTCAAGGTTTGAACAATTCCCGTCTTTTTTAAGCTGCTTAAATATAATTCTTTGTAGAGTTAGTCGCAATACCTTAGAGTCACCTTTACTTAGAAGTTTTCTAATTTTACATATAGATCCCGTCTACCTATCTATATATATAAAATCGTAACTAAGCTACCTACTCATAATCAACGCCCAGCCCAAACCACTGAACCTACAATCATGAAATTCGGCGAGTATATTCCCTCCATGACGTAAGCACCCACTAAGAACGGATTTTTCTAAACTCATCCTCTAAGTGGGTGAAAAGGGGGTTAAAAGGGGTAAAATGTAGCTTCACGGTTTCCTTAATATCTCTTACGTCCAATAAGATATCGACTTAGTTTTTGCTTACAAAGATTACTCATGTAAATATTAAAAAACTTATTTCAGGATTTTGTGCTAATCGACCCCTAAAGGGGTTAATCTACAATCAGGGTGAATTATAGAACCATTCGCATCTTCTGTGTTTATTGTGTTATAACATTCCTTTTTGGCATATAGGTGTCTTTTTAAAATATTTAGAAAGTGTTTTGGCAGTTTTTTAAAATTTCACCCCTAAAGGGATAAATTGGTATTTTTTATTCAATAGAATTTCGTCTTTACAAAGAAACATAAAATTCGGGGAGTATATCCCTTTTATGACTTAAGAACCCCCTAAGAAATCATTTTTCGAAATTCGACCCCTCAGGGGTGAAAAGGGGTGAAATGTGTTTACACGGATTCCTCAATTTCTTTTAGGTCAATAATATGTCCTTGGTTTTTGCTTATAAAGATTATCCATTAAAATGTTAAAAAACCTATTTCAAGATTTTGTCCTAATCATCCCCTAAAAGGGTGAATCTACAATCAGGGACAATTATAGAACCCGCCGTATTTTCTGTGTTGGTTGAGTTATAAAATTCCTATTTGGCATATAGATGTCTTTTTAAAATATCTCGAAATGTTTTTGACAGTTTTTCAAATTTTCACCCCTAAAGGGGTAAATGGGTATTTTTAATTTGATAGAACATCCCTTGGACATAGATACATAATATTCGCAAAGTATATTCCCTCCATGAGCTAAGCACCCATTAAGACGAGATTTTTCGAAATTCAACCCCTAAGGAGTGAAAAGGGGTGAAATGTGATTGCAAGAATTCCTCAATACCTCTTAGGACCAATAAGATTTCGTCTCGGATTTTGCTTAAAAAGATTACCCATATAAATGCCGAAAACTTATTTCAGGATTTTGTCTAAATCAAACCCTATGGGGTGAATTAACCAACCCTTCGTATATACTGTGTTTTTTTAAACACAGTAAGTTCATATATCGGTGTCTTTTTAAAATATCTCGAATTGGTTTTGACAGTTTTTTTAAATTTCACCCCTAAAAGGGTAAATGAGTATTTTCAACTCGCTGGAACGTCCTCTGGACAAGATACATGAAATTCTTAAAGTATATTCCCTCTATGACGAGATTTTTCTAAATTCAACCCCTAAAGGGGTGAAATGTGATATCAGGGATTCCTTAATATCTCTTAGGACCAATAAGATATCGACTTGGCTTTTGCTTATAAAGATTACCTATACAAATGCTGAAAAATTAATTTCAGGATTCTTTCCTAATCAACCCCTAAAGGGGTAAATCTATAATCGGGGTGAATTATACAACCCGTCGGCACACCGGTGTCTTTTTCAAATATATCGAAATAGTTTTGACAGTTTTTTTTAATTTCACCTCTAAAGGGGCAAATGGGTATTTTTATTCGATAGAACTTCCCGTCGATATAGAGACATGAAATTCGGGAAGTATATTCCTTCCGTGATGTAAGCACTCACAAAGTAGAGATTTTTCGAAATTCGAGCCCTAAGGGGGGAAATGTGATTTGAAGGATTCCTCAATATACCTTAGGACCAATGAGATATTGACTTTGGTTGATTACAAAGGTTATCCAAACAAATTTTTGAAACAGTAATTCAGGATTTTGCCCTATTCAACCCCTAAAGCGGTGAATCTATATTTGGAGTGAATTATAGAAACCTTTTTATTTCCTGAGTTACAACATTCCATTTTGGTACATAATTTTCTATTTAAAATATTTAGAAAGCGTTTTGAAAGTTTTTTAAATTTCATCCCTAAAGGGGTAAATTGGTATTTTTTATTCGAAAGAACGTCCCTTGACATAGAGATTTGAAATTCAGTAACATGTTTAGTTACGAACTGAAAATTTTACACTAATGAGCCTTTAACGGGGTGCATCTACACATAAGGAGAGAGTAAGCAATGTGATCAATAGAGAACCATGACTTATAATAATTGCACGATGATAGCAGACCGTCAATATATCGTAGCGAAGCACGGGTACTCAGCTAGTTCTTCATAATTTCCTAGGTCTCTTCTAAGTCCATTCTTTACCGATTTTCTTAATTCTGCGATTTCTTATTATTGAAAGAGATAAATATAATACAAGAATAACCGAAGTTTGGAAAAGTTTTTGGGTACTAAAGATATACTACAATGCATATTATTGTAAGATATACAGTATACAGTCCTCGTTTAAATGTAATTTTGTATTGGTATGGGAAATATTCTATAACAAAAAGTTCTGTGTTCGTCTTTGCGTAATGCTCGAGGTATGGACAGGCGGAAATGGGCGTGCGGTGGTCATATATGCTGACTGGAAGGGCAACGACATGCTCGACGCTATTCTATGCCTAACTTTTATTACATAATAAATATTTTAATATTGCATTTATATTCGTACTACAAATTATACGAATACGAATATTTTTTAATAAAAAAAATACATAAGGGTTGGCTATGGAAAAATAAAATAATATCTACCGCAATCTTTATATAACAATAAATAACTTATGACAACAACAACAGTGATTAACAGTTAATTAGTTCTAAAGTTTGCTGTTGACATTACTTTTAATTTCCATAACCAACCCTTCTGTAATTTCTTTTTGAACTCATGGTATAACATTTGCGTTTTTAAATTATAGTCTTGGTTTGAGGAGGCGTGGCTTCTCTTGAAAACCGCCACTGATTTTTATTAATTAATTTTACGTGTTGAAAATTAACATGTAGGATTATTTCTATCAAAGTCAGTGTCGGATCAAAGAAAGAGGAAAACATTAGAATTAAGATCGTTGAAAGTACGTGACAAGGTATATTACTGAAGAGTGATGGTTGATTCACAGCTGGTGCTACTAATTTTCAATTTGCTCTTATGTACATTTGCTATAATGCCAGTTATTATACTTTTATTCTAGTGTACACATTTGGCCGAGCATCGAGTGAGATTTAAAATAAATAGTGAAATTTACCTGGCATTTGTCTTTTGACCCATGTATCTATCGTTTATAAATCAGAAGTAATCACGGAAAGAACATCATAGTAAATAAATAAATCTGATTCTCGTATTGATAGACGCTACGCTGGTCAGTCTGATCATTAGGCGGTAGAACGGGGTGCTTAGATGAAGTAAATTTTAAATTGTGTTTTGATTATTTGTTATTTGTATATTATTGTATTGATTATATTATATAATAACATCGAAACTTTCCTTCAATATTGTGTTTTATTACACTAGATCTTTTGGTTATCATTTCTCATATTTGTTTAGACATGCGCAATAGAATTTCCGCCTGAGCAACAATAAAACCGTTAAAAGTAAAATATTGTTCCTGCCGACTGAGTGCTGTTTACACGTTACACGTACCAGTTGATGAGAGATCGTACATTGTTAAAACCCTACATAGGTAAAACTATTTTGATAAATTATATAACTAAAATCGAACGTTCTTAAATTAAATAACTAAAATCGAAGGTACCGTATGTTGGTATTTAACTCATCATTAAAATATTTTGAATTTTTTAATTGTGCACCAATCATTTATATTTCCGAATTAAAATATTTTTGATAAATTATTATTTTTCTCCCGAGCATCCCGGGTATGTCTGCTTGTTTTATATATTGTCACGTGGGTGGTTTGATTGAGACTTTTTATGATTTGTTATGTTGAAACTCCTGGTTTCAACATAACAAATTTATTAAACATTTATCAAATTTACAATATAATGTTTGAATTGGCCCATGGAGTTGGGGAAGTCTTCGGTCCACCCCGTGTTGGCCAGGATCGGCTTGGACCTATCTCCGAGGCGGGGGCTACCCATCCGGGAGTCGAGGAGCCTGGAGAAGTCTTCTCCCACTCACATGGTGACTACTTGCTTGGCTTCACCCTCGGTATAAGTATCTGGCGTCAGTGTCTTGCTCGTCACCTTGTGGAATAATACGTGCAGCGGAGTTGGCTATGTTCCACTGCTTCCATTATCTGTGACATCCAGCCTTTTTGTAACAAAAGTTAACCCAGTTCCAATATTCATTCGTCATGACAAATATTTCCTCATTACGAAAATGCGGCGTATGCATTTCATAATCAGGCCACATACGTCAGACGCTGACAAATAGTTTTTTAATCAGACAGCTGACCGTCACAATGTCTAGATGTCGTAATCCTGACCTAGGATTACCTATGTGACAATATTAGTAACACGATTCAACGTGAAATTGCGGATGTTTTTGTTAGATTTATATAATCCGTCTCAATTTGTAATACGAAACTAGATCTGGTTACTTTGGTAACTATTGTGGTGTAAACAGACTTTGGCGTATCCGTGTGAACCAATACTATGATAATATTATAAATGTATTGTCAATATACAACATAAAAAATTGATGTGCAGTGTGAATTTTCACACATTGCAGGGTTTCGCAGGTATATAATAAGTGAATGCGGCATGCTGAGTGTGTAGGACAAATTTTGCTTTGTAGTAACCACGGCAAAATGAACGATCTTTTTAAAATAATTTATCGTCTGTTAATCTCAGAGCTTTAAAAACAAATTTTATGTTAAAATATTTTTTTGTTAATTTTAATTCGAATACCTAATATCATTATTTAGGTTTCTAAATAAGTGCAGTATTTTTTTTATATAACAAGGTTCAATAAGATTTTGAAAATTGGGCCTATGGCTTTCATTGGTTGTCTTAAATCATACGCTCCGCCCCTCTGGCTTCGTATAAATGACACAGAATGAAAATATAATTCCAATTGGTTATTAAATTTACGCTTTTGAAAATTAAATTCAAAATGTGCTAAAATATAACTAGAATTATAACAAATTAATTTAAACATAATAAATATGAAAAAAAAAACAAAAAATAAAATTGACTCCACAAGGCAGGAACGAACCTGTGTAGTGAATAACGATCCTGTGTAGTTGTCGAGCAAATGAGCCACTAGACCACCAAACGCTTATCAACTTAGTGTGTTATAAGAGTATAACATGTATGCATCGTCAAACAAAAAACACAAAAAATGCGTTATTTTCCGAAAACATAATCTGATCAAAAATTCCTGTTGTACTATTCCGGTTCACACCAATACACATTACTTAGAATTTTTTCACATTTTTAGTTTTAACCATCTGGGCTACAGGGTGTGGGACAAAAATTTTTTTGCACAATTTCGGCAAAAATCGCCTCATTATAATTTATTTTGCAAAAATTAAATTTTGATCGTTAATCCACGTACTAAGGGCTTTCATTTGATACCCTACTCAGAATTTTAAAAAAATATTTTTTTTTTCGATGAGCTCATATTTGTTTATATTTTTAGGGGGATATGTTTTTTAGATGTTTTAGTATTTTTCCTATGTGCGGGTCAAAAAGTTGTACAAGCATGCCAATTTTCAACTCTCTAGGTTTAGCCGTTTGGCTACAATTTTTACCGAACAGACAGACAGACAGACAGACAGACGACAAAATGATGGTATAAGGGTTTTTTGGTGATACCTACAAAACCCTAAAAATGAACTTTCCCTGTTAGTTACGTATTACAAAATGAGAAAGATAATAGTTTCATCTTATTATACAAAATTAAATTATATCAAAACTTTCTATAAAAAGGTTACGATTGTATAATACTAGTCAAAATACAAGGTCGATAATCCATTTTATAAAAAAGATTTAGTAAATAAAACCGCTTAGTGCATGAAATAAATGCAGTAATCCCCTCTCTATATTGTAGCAACAATAGTTCAAATCCGATTCGAATGTGATTCCCGCGATAATATCCGTTACACAGGTAATCAAACACGCTTGAATAAAGTCAAATAGCTGTGAGTTAGCTAGTGGAGCAAGATCAGGAGGTGGTCGGTGAAGACAGACGCAATAGGTACATACCGACCACCAAACTGCCTCGAACATCGATACCTATTGTACTCGACTCCGCCTAGATGCAAACAGGAGCGAATCTTCTCATTGTTGTTGAGTGCTTTTGTTCTCCATTGTCGAGTGTATAAACAGCGACACCCTATAGTGAAATAATCTCTGTTAAGTACACCATGAGTAATCAGCTTTTCAAAGTGAAAACTTTACTGTACACACATAATATACGCATGTATGAGGCCCAGGCAGGTATCTCATAGATCGCGATGTCTCTTCTATTTATCTGCAGAGTTGGACTGGCATAACTAGCCACTTAAGGCCGGTTTCTGAAAACTCAGTTCACTATGATAACAACTGACAAATGGTCAGGCGAACCATTTGGTCAATTTTATTTTGCTTTGCATAAAACCACCCACTTGACAATATTACTCAAAATGTAAAATTTCGTAAAGTTTTTTGTAAATTACAATATTCTTAATCCGGCCCTCATTTTTTATAAATTTATGAGGTGCTGGGATGCGTGAGGATTCACTGTTTGTGTGCTTAGTTATTGTTTAGACGCCATATTTGAGGTAGGCTACTGAAGCATGAGTATTATAATGTGCATGTTACCGCATGAGTTTAGGGAACTAATTATGATGAAAATTGAAAATGTGTGCGTAAAATTTCATGCAATTCAGATTTATGGGATTATACTTTAATTTAGGTTGACTAAGTTTCTTTATAATGCGCTTTTGTACAAACCATGATTTACATTTTTTTCTTCAGGATTCTAAATAATAACATTGCATTTAATCCACACACTGCATTTAAAATACAGTAAAATGCGCACAAAAGCAAAATTAAAAATTTAATTTCTTTTATTTATGCACACATTTAATGAGAATGCAGTTGCATTTGTTATTACATCTTTAAATGACCTCGAAATAAAAGCACAGGAAAAAAGAAAAAAGGATTGCCAGTCATAATTCCCAAGATAAAGATTATAAAACAGTTTTATTTAGAATTATATTATGAAAGAAGGTTAGTGGTTTCATGAAACTATAGTCCATTTCAAATAAGACATCAGTAGTTGGCTCAGCAAACCGAGAACGATTTATGTATAGGTCAGTCGTTTAATCAACGCAGTTGGTCATTTTGCGTCATAACTGCAATGACAAACTTATTGGCGAAAAAATAAATAAATCGATTTTTTTTGATTAACTTATAGACTAATATTGATCTTCATTCTTTTATTTTACTAATACGTACCTTTTGAAGTAATATTTAGTTTGTGTTCGATAGTAATTTTGAAGATTTACAAATTTTAAAAGTGTTTATTTTATATAGTGACATTTGGTATCGCTAAATAAAACGATGTTTACATTTGACATTTTATAATACGCTCTGATGTGTTTTGATGCTTATGTTCATATATCTAACTTATAGTAATTTCTAAAAACCTTTTTATTTAGTTGTTTATTTAGCAGTTTTATGTTTAGTTATATATTATATATATTTTCTTATAGATATCTTATAGATTTTCATTTGATATTGTGTGTAGTGCATAGCTGTTTAGGTTAAATTCAACGTATTTCTATTTTCTTTTCTTAAATCATATTCATGGATCACATCAGCCCTTTTTAGGACTATTTAGCCTATTAGAATAGTTTATTTTCTGTTCTTATTCTTATATTTTCATTTCATAACGATACAAGTGACAGCGTACGAATATTACATTCGTTAAATGGATGTTATGTAGATGTACTAAACATGACGTCACAAAAACAGGTGACTTTCCTGTGACGCAACTGCACTGACTCGCCGACTGCCCTATACTACATATACAATATATTCATTATTAAAAATATATTCCTTTATAAAATTATATAAAAATATTGATATGAAGTGTGAATTTTCACACATTTCAGGATTCTGTAGGTATTTAATAAGTGTAAGAAGCCAACATAATACTGGATGGCTAGGAATATTCGTTCTATAAATACATCAAATTCATTTAATGTGATTAATTGATCATTTTTGATAATCATTTTTATTCGTTACTTGAGTACTAAGAGCTTCCATTTAATTTTTTCAAACAAAATTTACAAATTTGCCAAAAATCCCTGCGTTTGTTTTTTATTCTGCATTTGCTTCGTGTTCAAATCTTCATTAGATTAATAATATATTGATAAATGGCTTCATGTCTTTAATTTTCAGAAACATATTTCTCACTATTAACAATGTGTTATTTGTTTTAAAAGTATTTTATTACTATAATTGATTTATTCCTCTTTTTTTTTCAACAATAGGTTGAATCACAACGTATAATGGTACTAGCAGTGTACCCGCTGCTTCGCTACCGAAATAAAGTAATCGTAGCCCGCTTAGATCTGGCCCATTTCGAAATCGGTTCAAGACTGGTTGCTACGAATCGTTTTATATTCAAATATATTTATTTGTTTTAATCTACAATTGTATTAATATGTGCTTCTTATACAAATAATTTAAGTACGAATTTCTTTGTAAACATTGGTAGTACAGACATTTAGTATCAACACGTATAAGTATCCCGATGTGCTAACCCAGGAAAATGCCCATGTGAGAATCATTGCCAAAGGCAGCGCCAGTCACGTAAAGCATTTTATGTTGCACCTTACGAAATTATTTATTATAATTTTTATGATATTTATTATAATTACTTCGTGATTATTCCTGATTTATAAATCGTACCTATATAGATCAGAGCACTTTTTTTCGTTAGTAAATATTCTTGCCACCGAAGTAAGTTTTCTTCGTATTGCTTTAGGGGGTTACAATAATGTTCAATAGCGAATTTAACGTTACAATTGTCGTCTAAAATGAAAATAAAGAAAATTGTGATATATATCCTCGGGAACATTTTTGTTGCAATATTAAACCCAAAATTCGTTAATATAGGTATATTTTGAATATGTGTATCTTTTATAGTTTAAATATTTCTTAATTGATCGGAAACCTGGTGTCTTACCGCGATGATATATAGCTTAAAATCTTTCCAGACAAATTTGGAATACGCTGTTGCAAATAGCACTAAAATCGGTTTATCCGTTTTTGAGTTTTAATACATATACCGATTTTAAACAGACGCCTATGTGCCAAAAAGAAATGAAACAGGTCACTTGAAGGGTTTTATGAATATCCTTGAATCTAGATTTGCCTTGTATGGGTTGATCAGAGCAAAATACTGAACCTCGTTTTTGTACATGTGTATGGGTAATCTTTGTAACCAAAAACCAAGTCGATATCTCATTATAGGTCTGAGATATTGAGGAATCCGTGAAAGAAACATTTCACCACATTAGGGGTCGAATTTAAAAAAAATCTTTCTTAATAGGTGCTCACATCATGGAAGGAACATTCCTTCCTCCACGAATTTCATGTTTCTATGTCCAGGGGGCGTTCTATTGAATAAAAAATACCAATTTACCCTTTTAGGCGTGAAAATTTAAAAGAAAACTGTCAAAAAGTTTCTAAGATTTTAAAAAGACATCTATATGCCAAAACACAATGTTATAACTCAACATACATAGGAAATACGAAGGGTTCTATAATTCACTCCGAATACATAATAAATTTATCCCTTTAAGGGTTGATTAGAACAAAATCCTGAATTTAGTTCTTAACATTTGTATGTGTAACCTTTGTAAGCAAAAACTAAGTCAATATCTCATTGGGCCTAAGAGATATTGAGGAATCCCTGAAATCACTTAACAGCCCCTTAGGGGTCGTATTTCGAAAATTCTCTTCTTAGTGATCGCTTACGACATGGAGGAAATATACTTCTCGAATTTCATGTTTCTAAGTCTAGTGATTTGGGCTGAACGTTGATGAGTCAGTCAGGTCATGTATTTATATACATATATAAGAAAATTTTATAAATGATATACCTATATACAGAAGAAGATTAAACAGAAAAGATTTGTTTATTTATTTATTTATATTATTGATATTGTAACAACTTCTGTTATACACATGTTTAATGTTAAGTCAATATTAAGAGATATTTCAAGTTTATAAGTAGCGCTCCTTCTGTCCCCCTAAATATTCAGGAGCTACACTAAACAGAAAATAATCGTTCTTCAATCAAAGTCTTTATAAATTATCTTTATAAATTGTTGATGTAAAGTAAATAATAAGCGAGATATTTCCAGTATTTTAGTTTTAGCACCTCCCCCATCTCCCTTCCCCTGCTTCTTAACCAATTGAAAAATTTATAGGATAACATGTATTTGTATTTTTATTTTAAACAGCTTTTCTCATGTGCGTTTTTGCTGTTAAGTCAAAAGTAAATTTCAAAATTTAAAAAAAAAGGATATTTCAAAAGTTTAGTTTTAGGTTGTCCCATCGTAACTCCCGTAAATCAATCCAATAAAATAAAAATCATTAAAAAAAAAATATTTGTTTTCTTATTACAGTGAAACCTCTATCTATCGTTCCTCGAATAATAATTTTCCCGTATACCTATATCGTTATTTCTTGCGGTTCCGAATTAATTTCATACAAAACACGCAAAAATAGATCGCATCGATCATTTCTCTCTGTATCATTTTACCGCATTCATCGTTTAAATTACGCAGCAAATTTCGTGTTTTTTCAAATTGAAAACTTTTTTTATGCGCATTCGATAACTGATGCCGAAAAAAATTTAATTTGGAACACCGAAAGAATATTAATTTCTTACGGCAATATAAAAAGCCAAACAGCAAATGACGATGAAAGATTATATACAATACAAAGTATAATTTTTTTTTGTCGGCATGCAGCTTCCTTTTTTATTTTGTTACGATATTTTTTATTTAAAATTTTATTTAGAATATATATGTACGTACATATTAAACATTCAAATATGTATTAATGTGTTTTTTTCCTATATTCCCGCATTCATTGTTTTTCCGCATCCATAGTTTATTTCAATAGGTCCCTTCAAAAACGATAGATAGAGGTTTCACTGTATAAGCAATTTTTCTGTTAAGTCTACGTCTTAAGTGATACCATTTTTTTTCTTCTGATTTTCGATTTGCCTCCTTATATTGACTGCATTTCCTACCTATATACCAAATTCCAACTCGGTACACACAGATTTTCTGTTTTATATATATAAAAGATTTAAATAAAAGAATAGAAAAAAAAAATAAATAAAAATAACAAAGTTCATAAAAATGCCCTAAAATAAAAAACCAGAAAACAGGTGCTCCACTTTAGTCTCGCTCTGCATACACTAATCAAAAATTTTACTAAATAACAATATATAAATCTTATCAGCTAGAGCAGAGTAATGATGAATCGCACCGAACGACATTGAACGATGTTTCACGAACTTACTATAGTTGTCCAAACAACCATTGAAACGAAATTCCCGCGATCTCGCTGAGCGCATCATACATACTTCGATGGTCCAATATAATTAAAAACAAAATTATTAATTTCTCGTTTCTGATGGGACTTTTTTGAAATTTTCGATTTTTTTAGTTATGATGAAAGCATTCCCTACCTGTATGCAAAATTTCAACTCGGTAGCATATCTGGAAGTGGGTTAGAATTTCCGGACATAGCCACAAATATTGTCTTTTATATATAAAGATAATAAAATAAATGAACACTACACACTATATTCTACACCAGCGTTTCTCAATCATTATGCCGCGAATCAATATTGGGTCACGATACATTTTTAATGGGTCGCGAAGGAGTCAAAGAAAAAAAAATATAGTTGTCTAGTAAAATATTAATAATTAGATTAATAAACAAACTAATATTAATATGAATATAATAATTCATTATAGTAAATTCATAGAATAATGAAATCGAACTATCTATTGATAAGGTGTCTCAAAAGAAATTTTATATTTAGTGGATCGATTAAAAAAAAAAGTAAGCCGTATATAGAAAAAATGATTATTAATTATTAAAATACACTTTTTGGGGATTTATTTCTTAAAAATAATATCGTCTAAATGTAGACCCTCGCGTTCTCGGCACTCATTTAATCGAACAGTAAAATTACTTATGACGTCTCGGCAAATGGACTCAGGGATGGCTGCCATTTCGTGACGGATATTTTCTTTCAAATGCGCCAGTGAAGTCGGTTTATTGGCGTAATCTTTAGATTTAAGATAACCCCATAGGAAAAAGTCCATAGGGGTTAAATCTGGACTGCGTGGAGGCCAATTTATGTCACCTCTCCGGGAGATCAATTTGCCTAAGAAAATTGCCTCTGACTGGCATCTTGGGGCTTTAATTCTTGCACCAATTGAATTTTGTAGGGGTGCAGCTTTAGGTCTTTGTGCATAATGCGATGTAATGATGATCTATGCACATTTAAAGCACTTGCGCGCTTCCGAATTGAAAGGTTCGGGTCGTCACGAACAGACTCATTAACATTCTCCACGTTTTCTACCGTTCTTGATGACCTAGGTCGCCCGGATTTTGATTTATCCAGCGTTGTACCAGTCTCTTCAAACTTTTTAACCCAATGTCGAATGAGAGGAATGCTTGGCGCATCATTTAAGTGGCGAAAACCTCGAATAGTGCAGAATTTTCTACGCGCTACAGTCGCCGAATCACCGTTTTTGTAAAACTCTCGCACGCATAACGCGCGGTCTGCTCTCGGATACGTTGCGTTCACGCAGTAAGCTAAATAAATATAAAATTTCTTTTGAGACACCTTGTATGTCAAAATTGGCTATTTTTTAATTTTTTCATATATACCTTAAATAATATTCTGAATAATCTATTTTTATAATTTTTGGTTGAATTTAGTACAGAAATGATATCTTACTTGAAAAGAAACCACTTTTTCGGCAATTAACAAAAGGGTTTAAATTTTTAAATTAATAATATGTAGTTTAACTTAACTTTTAACTCATAAATTATTTGTCCATTTGTCCAAAAAAGCAGAGAACAATGAATACAATTTTCGATAAAGGCATTATAAAGTATAACTCTTTACCTACTGATGTTAAGGATATCGACAGTTTAAAACATTTTAAATATACATGCATCTCCCGACTTACGACCAAGTTCCGTTCCGAAGGGTTGGTCGTAAGTCGAATTTGGTTGTAAGTCGAGGAATTTAGAAAATTTCAAAATATGTATACATATATTCCTTCCTCCCCCACCCCTCTAGTCATGGTTTTAACTTCAATATATGTTAAATCCCGAGCTATTGACTGCAAATACTTGCAAAAAAGGCGATAAAAAATAGGCGTCTTACCTGGAGAAAAAAATACAATTTTTATTTGAAGACTGGAAAATAAAGTGCAAGAAACGTTAGAAATCATAGAAATATAGAATTAAAAAAAAAAAACGTACATTGCATATAGGAATAATTTTTATTTTATACAAACTTGGATTTTCCGAGTCCAGTGGCTTTTATACTTAGAAAGGATGCTTGTAATAAAAAGGGGCGTAATTGAAGTACAAGTCATAAAAATAATTTTACCTGTAGCATTGCAAGTGAATTTGACCAATATTTGCTCGTTTTTTACGTTTTATGGAGCATATAAAAAAAAATTAATTTTAAAATTTTGGTCGTAAGTACGGGAGTTCGTAAGTCGGGGGATACCTGTAATCTAAAAATGTATTACAAATTATTTATTGCATAAATATTGTACTTAAATGGTTGCTATGTTTTTCACATATTTGTTTATATTTTATTTTGTAGTGATACTGCATTGGCATCTATATGCCTATAAATAAATATTATTATTATTATTATTGTTATTTATTAATTTTTTATTTTTTATAAATAATCACGGACTTAGTCCGGGGTTTACAACCGTACGGACCAAAGTCAAGTATCGGCTGCTTCCCTAATATGTTCCTTGTCTAGTCTAGTATGGTGTGGTGGTATGTTATATTAACGAGGGCGAAGATTGTAGCGTTTCTGCTTTTTTGTTGTGTCGGGTTGTTGTGTTTGTTCTTCTGGTGCTTCAGTGTCTGTTAGTTTTCGTTTTCTGGTTTTGAATTGTGTTGTTCTATGTAGTTTTTGTGTTTTGTAATGGTTGAACATCTTGTTCCGTATGGTTGGACTCTTGTGACGGTAGTTGTGTAGGTTGTTTATGTGCTATTTGTTCGTCTTGTGCGGATATAGGGTGCTGCGATATGTGTTCTATATTGTGTAATGCTATTTTCGGTGGATGTTGTATGAAAGGTGTAATGTCGTGTGCTATGTTTAGGAATTTTCTTACAATATGACATGTGTTTATAATTACGGCTTTTTGCATCTGTATATATGTGTTTCTGTTTAAGTTTAAAATATGTAAGCTAACTGATAAGTATAGGTAGGGTGACCATCCGTCCCGGTTTTTACATAATTCTGCATTTGTAAGAAAAAAAAATATTACAACTAGTCAATGTGAGAGGTGAGATCCTTTTTTTATTTTTGCTCTTCACTTGGATCTGGGAGGTGAGGACCTTCTTTTTTTTCCTGTGTCCCGGTTTCCCTTCACTGAAATCTGGTCAGCCTAACTTTAGCGTGAAGACCTTCTCCATTTTCAGAAGAGTTTTCAGTTCAATAGCGAGGTCAGTGTATATTCTGTTTTTCGACGTGTGTGTTGTGTAAGTTGTGTGTATTGGGCACTGCTATATCGATAAGGTTGATGATTTTGTCAGTTTTGTCAATGAGGGCGATGTCTGGTCTGTTGTGATGTATTGTTTTGTCTGTAAGTAACGTTCTATCCCAGTAAGATCTGTGTGTGTCATTTTCTAATAATTATTATTAATAATAATTATAATAATAATTATTATTACTCCGCATTGTGCGGGCACTGTATCTATTGTAATTTCCGCGGCTGCATATCGCCAGGGTTTTGGATGCAGTCGTGTGTATTTAGCTCCACTAGTCTCTAGTATGACGCGGCCCAAAAGGTTGCTGAAGTTTGAGATTAGTGGACGCTTGTCAAGACCTGACGAACCCCATCATAATTATTATTATTAATATTACGCTGCTCTACACTACAGTGTAGTGTGGTGTTCAAAACTCGGTCCTCAGCTTTTAAATTTTTTTAAATTTATTTTTAATTTCATAAAAAGACACTATCTAAAATACAAATACAAAAAATCTGTAACATTATTAGCCATTATTTAGCCATGAATTAAAAAAATAATTAGTTTTTTTAAAAAGACAAAAACTGCAATATTTTTCAGGAACGCAATCGGATCCAGAATTCCTCTCGTACGTTTCCAGCACAAATATACATTACCTATAATTTTTCAGATTTTTAGTTTAATTTATTTAAGTAAAAAGAGGCAGGACAAGAACATTTTTAGCACATTTTTGGCTAAAATCGTGTTAAAAAATCAATTTTAAAAAACCACTTCTCGTTCCTTAATTTAAATAAATATCTAGAGCAGTGGTTCTTAACCTTTTTGAAGTCACGGAGCACTTTTGACCATAAGGTAAATTCGCGGAGCACCAAAAACAAATACATCAAAATAAACACATCATTTTTACTGAAAATTAAACATAATTATTACATAAAAGGTAATAATAACATTGATTATACATTATACATAATCAATTTTACATATATATAGAGTCAATGCTCTATCTGGGTAATAAGATATGATTGGAGTCAACACTATAATTCGGATTTAAAAATTTCGCGGAGCACTTGCAACAAGCTCGCGGAGCACCGATTCAGAACCAGTGATCTAGAGAGTTAGTAGCAAGAAGGGTCCGAATATTTGTAGGTAAGGAAATTTTTTGGATAGCTAAATTTTATATAAATATGTTACGATTGCGAAAATGAATTAGGCAATCAAGCAATAAGTGGTTCGAGTCGCTGACAGATAAATTATCACACGGATAAAAAGAAAAAGTAACCATATTAATTATTAACAGATGATATGGAGAGGAGGTGTGATTAAATCAAAGCTGGATAAAAGTGCATATAAAAGTTCTGCTTTGGTGAGAAAAAACCAAAGCTTACTAAGAAAGAGTGGTTGAATTTGATTACTATAGGACAGACCAAGTTGTTTACACATTATTTAACAAAATAAATAAAATTACTGTTTAATATACCTAGAAAAAGGGAGTATTCAAGTAGCTAGGTTAATAATTAATTGTTCATCCACGTAATCTGAATATTAGCATCTAATTACCAATGTACATAAGTAAAATACCTCATCACAAACCAACTCACGTCCTAATCGATTTTCAAGTAGATAACCAGATGTCAAAACACAATATATACATTTTAATTAGACCAAACACACACCCTTACCAACATAAAATGCCACTCCACTTCCTTCCGAAATACACATAAACTACCCACTTATTGCACAGTAATCTCTTATTGATACACCATCAGAATCGGAGGGTGCAAAAATTAACAGATGTGTGTTCCCTATAGAGTAAGGGCTGGTGTTAATGCCCTTAATAGGAGTAACCTCTCAAGGGATGATACCACAATGCCCTGTATGGTCGGGTGGATGCCATTTCGGTGTTTAATATGGTAGAAATTTTGATTTTATAACTCCTTGTGATTGAGTGGGGTCCATTTAGTGAATGTCGTTTTGATTGAGTGCAGTGCAATGGACTGTGTCAATGTACTGGTTTGACGGGTTCATGTACGATGTAATGAGGGATGCTTTACATATATCTGACTCTGGAAATCTGAGGGATGTGGACAAGTAGACGTCGGTGCGACTGTTCTCTAATGGGTAATGGGTTATATGAATTATTTGACTTTATTGCATTATGCTAATTTTTAACTTTTCTATCCTCTTATTTTTTTAAAAGGATTGTGATCTTTTGAATTTTCTGATTTATTATTTTACAGGATGAAACTGCTGAAATGTTACAAGACCATAACTTGGAAAGCACAAAAGATAGGCACCCCAGCAAACATTGAACTAACGGCCGAACGCCGGCAAACTGCTTTTACGCTGGTACATTGCTGGCACCAGAAGTAAGTGCAACGCCAGTATTAATAATGTACTTCACATTTGTATTTCGCACTCTGCCTATACGAAGTACTTTACCAGCATTTTATAAGCATTCCTTATTTGTATTAATCCAAGGTTATTTCTAGCGGGCCAGTGCTTATGTTTATAACTTTTTTTGAATGTAATAATTTGAAAAGTCTGACCGTTCTTAGTCATAAAACACCCTAATGGCGTGGCCTTCGAGGGTCGGTACAAGTGATATTCTGTGAGTTCAAGTTGGGACGTGTTGGTGAACAGTTTATGTGTATTTGAATAGTTATTGATTGTGAGCATTATACAGTTTTTTATTGTGATTTGTGTGTGTTTTGTTAGATTTAAGGACGTAGTTTACACAAACTATTTCATATTAAATTGTTTAATTTTTAGTTTAGTTCAATCATAGTTTTTTCATGTAATAAAATTTTCAATTATTAATAAATCTGATACAAGATTATAAATATGTCATTTAAAAAATATAATTTGTCATATTTCATTTTGAATAGTGACATCTTAAATATTTTGTAAATATAATACTAACCTAAAATAATACAAACTTAATCCAAAACTGTAAAGCTTTTTTTACAATATAACCAAGTTTCTAAAAGTCAGTAATACACTATAAAAATCACCAAAATAACCAGATCTAGTTTGTTCTTACAAAAGTGAACAGCTTATAGCATTAATGCTTATAAAATTTGTTTATTGAATTTATTTTAACAAGTATGATTTCTTTAGGTTGGCACTCTTCAAGTCAGGGGGAAAAGATGTGGTAGATAATACAAGACGAATATTGGCGAAAATTATTAGTCACCCCTTATCTTTAGGATGAAATTGGTTTGACCGAAATGGCAGAAAACCATTTTCTTAAAATTCTTCATTAAATTAATAAATTAAAGAAACTAATTCCTGTTATTCCTGAAATTATATTTATTTAATATTTATAAATAAATCAATAAATTATAACTGTTAATTCAATTTACAATCGGCTAGTTTTACCATCGTTGAATAAATTTATTTAACAACTTAAGTTAACAATATCGCATCATTCTATTGACAGCAATGTTAATTTCTTCATTAATAGTTTAAAACCGATGCGATATTGTCAACTTTACTTGTTAAATAAATTTATTCAACGATGGTGAAAATGGCCAAATGAGTATTTATTTTGCACCTAACCATTAATTTATTTTAATACTGGGTAAGTACACATATATTACATTTGAAACACTAGAGAGTGGGTATAATATAAGCACTAGTCTGTCAGAAATAAATCTTGCAACTAATGCGATTATTTTGCACTTTACCGTTGCTGGGCCAGCAACTGATACATCAATGGGCCAGCTAACGGCCACGGGGACACCGGGGTACTGGCCCAGTGCAAAATGCCAGCACTGGACCAATGCGAAATGCCAGCACTGGCCCAGTGCGAAATGCCAGCACTGGCCCATTACTTTCAATGCACTTTACCGTTGCTGGGCCAGCAACTGATACATCAATGGACCAGCTAAGGGCCACGGGACACCGGGGTACTGGCCCAGTACGAAATGCCAGCACTGGCCCATTACTTTCAATGCCGGCGAGTATGTGCTTTACCAGTACTGGTCCGGATAAAAATGTTTGCTGGGACGATTCTTTTTTGTTCTTAATTACCTACTGGAAGCTCTTCATACTATACTAAAAGAATGCAAAATTATAATGTAATGCTATACATTTTATTGTATATTTTGACTACAAATATCTGACCAAAAACTTTAATGGCCGGTTTCATAAAGGAATGCTAAATCCTGTGTTAGCTAACACGATGCTAAAATAACACGCTGTTAAAATTTAACTACGTTTCATAAAGAAATAGCATTGGTTTTAACATCGTGTTAAGTAATTTCAGTGTTGTGTTCAGTTTAGGATTTTTATTAGGTAGATTGGTATGAATATCAACTTCACAGTTGTCTTAAACGTCAAACAGGCTTACTATAGGGGAAAAATTTTAAGATCGTAGCGCCACGCGGAATTTTTGAAACCATTCTAAATCAGATACCACTTGACATTTACTAGTAAATAATAGCGAAAAGTGTATCAAAAAACGACAAAAAATAAATAATTGTTTGGGATTTTCTGATTTTGTGAAGTGACATTACTTGTAAACATCTAAAATACTCATACAAAACGAAATGTTATCTGATGTACACAAGTTCATGAAACGCTCACCAGATGGTAGGGTGCTTAGCTGCAAATCCCTATAACCTTAGTAACCCTTTGAATTATTTACTGTCATGTATTATATTTCAATAAAAAATCAATTTCTATATTATTTCGTAACATTTTTACCGACCGTCAACATACATATATAAGGGACCCATTTTGACATTTCGAGATTTCGATGGATCTCCACGAATTGAGGTCCCTACATAACGTTTTGACTATTTTTAGCATGATGTCTGTCGATCTGTCTGTCCGTCCGTCCGTCTGTGTACACGTGCAGAGCCAATTCGGCTAAAAGGATTTTTATGAAACTGCATATTTAAGCTTTTGACATCAATGAAACGAGTTGATCAACTTTTGGTAAAAATCGGTTGACTAGAAATGGGAGTTTACTCGTGTCGATTTTAAGATTTTTGCGAATATTTAGCAACAGAAAAATATTTAGAAAAAATTTATTGAACAAAAGTTACTATAAATGCAATAACTAATAACTTTTATTTGAGACATTTTTTGATAAAACGAAAAATTTCGAAAAATGTTTCGTTTAAGTCTCAATTTTTTCATACTTTTATGTAACGTTTCCATGGTCATGATAAATAATATCTCTGTTAGAAAATATTAGGCCAAGTTATTTCTACTCTGCTGGTAGAATGTATTTTATACAAGTACTTTATGATAGCGGTCGGTCCTGTGGTGGCCACAGCTGATTTTTTTTAAGTTATAAAGATTAAATAGTAAAAGATTATATAAAAAAAAAAATGTTTAAGTAAAAGTTGTTTATTTTCAAAATTTCTCTCCAAACATACCTGACTGCTTGACCAGAGGGCTCTGGTTCAAATACCAGTGATTGCATAGATGTTTGTGTTTGTAATTGTAGATTTGACTTACTAGTGCTCAATTTTTTTTTTTTTTTTGGCCAAAAAATTACAGTCACTGATTCTAAATTTGTATTCAAATTTAACCTAAATTGTAACTTATTACTTGTAGACTTATAAACAGTAACCTCACCCTAATTCGGATCTGGGCAGGTAGTGCCAAAAGAGATTATATATATGCCAAAAGATTTATATTTGTGAAATTAGAACAAGAGTTCTTTTATTTTTCTGCTGTACCTATTTATTATTCAAGAATTACAATACCTTTAGTACCGTAATTTTTTTTCTTTTTTTTAATATGTAACGTAAGACAAATATCCGTAATACAACTCTTGCACTCAACTGATTAATTTTAGCAAAAATACGTGTAATTTTGTTCAATCGGCGTTTGTAAGTGTTTCATTGTCGTCCGCGGTATTTCGATGAAATTTGTACGTATTGTATTTTTACATGGATTTATATATGATCTGCCTCGAGTTGATGTTGAGCACTAAAGCAGTGTTTCTCAAACTTTCGAAAGTTGCGGACTACTTTCTGAATTCCACGCTAACCGCGGACCACCAACATCAAGAAAAAATGTTTTTTGCGAAAAGGCCCATTATTAATACTAATGAAATTTTGTGTTCGCGGACCACCAAGTACTGACTCGCGGACTACAGTTTGAGAAACACTGTACTAGAGGGTTAAGGTTGAACTGCATCAAATAATAAATAAGATGTCGAAGTTGGTTAATATGGTAAAAAGACTAACGGCGAAAAAAATATTTAAAAAAACATACCCGACCCAATATACCATTTAAAAATTTAAAGTTGACTTCCTGTACTTCCAGTTTGTTCCGGAAATTTTCAATACTGCCATTCGATTCTTTGGGTGGACTTTGGTAATCAATTTTTTCTCCCACCTTGCTCAGACCACGCGTTTTCGAGAAAAAAGAGTAAAATTATATATGACAGAAATAGCTTATAATAGGAAAATATCTTTTATTTCTATGCATTTTTTAATTTAAATGAATATTTGGGGAGTCACCTAAAGTTAATATCGCACTTATTATTTACTTTGCATCTAAAATGTATATGATGAAACTTTTTTTTTTTGTTCAACGCAGTTTTTAATATGATGGTTATTTTAGGGGTCAAGGGGAGTGTTACTTGTAAGGTTGAAATATCTCATTTATCATTTACCTAACAGCAAAAATTAATATGAGAAAATAAGCTATTCCTCTCTGTTTAATGCAGTTTTTAACAAGATATGTATTTGGCAAGTTGTACAGAAAACTATTTATGAACGAAGTATCTCACTTATTATTTACTTAACGCCAAAATATTTACTAAAGAGTGGTTTAGAATAAAGAAACGATTATTTTGTATTCTACTTGACACTGAAATATCTCACTTATCATTTACGTTTACGGCAAAATATACATTACAAAAACCGTACGAAGTACGGGTACTCCAGCTAGTATATAATAAATTTAAATATTTCTTCATTTTATTTGTTAGATAATTCTGACGCGTTTCTCTAACAATATTATTGCGACATTATTCCAATTTCAACGGTTACATCAGACATCAGTAAAAGGAAGCGCATGTAGAATTGAAAAATGAAATAATCCATGTGGCGAAAGAAGCCTTTGTGCTGCTCCCTCTGTACAGGGATTAGCTGCCTCTCTAGTAAAAATATTACAAAAAACCATTCATACTCTGTTACTTGTGTAAATGTGTATAGATAAAATATACATTTAATTTAATTAAATATTATCCAATGATGAAACATAGTCACTGACGTAACGAACGAGATATTTTTAGGGTTTCGTAGGTAAGACTGAGAAACTGACACCATCACTCATGTGTCTACCAAGATTCACGCAAAAACAGTATGTGTTGGACATATTTTCATGTAATTTGGTATGATGACAAATAAAAACCAGGATTCGAACTTAGGCTAAATGGTATTTCTAAATTTTCTTTCTAGGAGACGGATTAAAGGGACGTCAACAAAAAAACATGAAATATCTCACATATTGACAACAGGAACAAAGTAAAAAAGAAAAGTTGTTTAGATTGAATAATCGTTTTTCCCTGTTTAATGCAGTTTTTATAAAATAATTTTCCTATTTTGCATTCATAAGAGAGTCATTATGTTACACATATTTTACACTACACATTTTATTTCATAAAAAACTGGTACAATAACCTGCAATCTTTACACAACAAAAATTAAGAGCTACCTAGAAAAAATATATAACTGTTAAATCAGTCCAGTCAACCGCTTCTTTCACATACCTAATTCCATAAACGAGAATGTTGTTGGACTATATATGTATGATGCAAATTTATTATTTTAAAAGACTCGAAAAAGCCAAATAAAAAAAAATAGTTACATAAGGCTTTTTGCCGCACGCGTCGAGTTTAGTACTAATTGCGACGCGTGCGGCAAAATCATGCCTTAAGGCGGCGCACAACCCTATAGTCCTCAATAGTTTCTTATACAAAACTAATAATCGGAAATACAATTAATAACAATCTATATATCAAAATTTGCAGCGAATTTTTATCTATCTAATAGGATATTTTTAATTGTAGCAAAAATTGTTAGGTAGTTGTAAATAAGCAAATTGCATTATAGACGCCATCTTGTAAACCAATCGACGCATATTTGCGTACGATGCGGCAAATAGTACCTAAAGCTTCATTCTACAAATATGATTCTAGCTATTTTGTTGTTTTGTGAAAATTACTTATAGTTATTGTACTTGGTGATCTATTTTTGCCGCCCTCTTGAATCTGCCGCGGTTTTCAAAACTGGTGTTACAGGTAAAAATGATTTATTTTTCGTGAAGAATACGTGTACCAAGTGGCATTCTATTATCTTTAAGTATAATATTTTTCGACGAAGGCTCTAAACCATAAGTAATCAAGTCGAAAAAAAATTTACGTATTATTTGAACATTTCTACACAAAACTATATAAATATAAAAGTTATTCGAAACCTACAAATAGATTTAAAAAATTACAGAACAATATCGCTGATGTCTATTTTTAAGTTATTGAGCGACAATATTTTTACTATAAATGTTTCTACAATTAAAACTATCATATTAGATAGATACAAATTCAGTGCAAAATTTGATGTATAGGTTGATACTAATTTTATTTCAGATTGTTAGTTTTGTATAAGAAACTAGTAACTTCCGGGGGTTATACGCAGCCTTAATAATATCAGGTCGTCAGGGATGAAATTTGTAGTTCATAATATTAACAACTATAACAGCTTATTCTTTGATATTGGTTATATTTATTTATTTTTTTATTTATTTATAATATTTTACCGTTCTGTTTTTTGTTTTTTTTTGTTTATTGGAAAGTTACACATCTCGCCTGTTTAAAGAAATCATTGTATGATGTAAAAAAATTCAAAAACTATGTTTTAAAATTAATTTGGTTGAACGGTCCGAAATTCGTCATGAGTTCTTACGTGGAACTACGGCATCGCTGACCGCGCGAAGCATTAATAATGTATTTGGTTCTAGTGTTACTACGCAGCAGACAATATAAAATTGGTTCGCAAAATTTCTTACAGGTAACTTAAAAAAAAAACTTACTCATCACTCACAGCAGAAATATACTGCAACCAACTGGACGAAATGATGCAAAAACTTAAAGAAAAACAGCCTAGATTGGTCAACAGATCTACTCCTATCTTATTGCATGATAACGCTAAACCACACACTGCACAAATGACTGTGGCAAAACTACAGGAACTGGAGTTGGAACTTCTTTATCATCCTCCATACTCGCCAGACCTAGCCCCCACTGACTACCACTTCTTATGTTATACATAAACCGGAAATAAGTATTTTGATTTACCTGCGCCCACAAATACCTTTATTTCTTTGGACAGATTTAAAAAATTCTTTCAACTCTGATTAGTGTATAAATCGTGTACCAACTTTGCCGCTGACGAAACCTATGTTGTCGCTGATAATTTCATGAAAATGCGTTAAATATGAACGAAAAACAAATATTTCTGAATGGGGATTTCAGTTTGGGTAGTGAAGTCAAAGGACAAAGACTAAGGCGGTTAGGGCATGTAACCTGCTTATCAGAACATAGAGTGACAAAAATAGTCCGTCAAAGGGGAGTAATTACTAAAAAGAGGGGAGGACGTCCAGAAAAACATGGTCTAGTGCGGTCCAAAAAGACCTGGAGCAATTAGGTGTTAGGAACTGGGAGGATAAGGCAAGAGACAGACAACAGTGGAGGACAGTTGTTCAACAAGCCATGTGCCTACTAGGCCTTTAGTGCTGCATTATTATTATTAATAATAAAGTGAGGTTAAAGAGTTGGGAAATGTATTTCAAATACTTAATATTTCAAATACTAAAGAGTAATGTTTAATTAAAATCATGGAATAAATGATATAATATCTGCCCGTTTTAAATTTAGAAAGTATCTGAAGCATTGCAATACAATATGATCGAGAAAAAGGGTGTCTAGATGTGTGGGAGCCTACGATATATAATATAAAATGTCACGGTTGGCTGGTTAATTTACTTCATTTGTACTGTGTGCATCCCTCAAACTCTAGGTCTCCCTCATATTATGAGTATCCAGACTTGCGAGCGGATCAAGTCTGGACCCCCTCTTTTAGATCCGCTAGCTGGTTGTTATGATTCTTAGAAGTAGTTAAGGGTTGTTCAATTAAACTCAACATTTTAACTAATCTACTTTAATTATGATACGGTTTAAATATTTTCCATCCATTTGGCTAGACACTACACTAACTAACTTAATACAGAATTACTTGTTACACGACAGAACACTCTAAATATATCTAAACCATGATGAACAAACTCTACTCCCCTAAATACGCCTTAACCCCACGACTCTTAACAACCAACTCTTAAACATTGTCTTCACCTTATGACTGTCTAAATTGCACTACATAAAAAACGACTAGCCTGAAAAGCTTACATCACCCAACTGTTAAATATCATTTCACACCCTCTTGAACTGTCCATCTTAAAAAAATACATACCACAATTTATTGGTGATAACTCAGATGTAACTCAGAAGTAACCAAACTATATTTATATTTCAGACAAAGATTAATAGACTTTCCCATATGGTCCTAATACTTCTAATCTAGTTTATTGACAGAGTTGTCATCTGATTAAGGATTTACGTTTCACTTTTCATGTTAAGTTTACAAAAGTCTCAAGTTACAATAATAAACATGTCTAGCCTTATCTTGAATGTCTTTACTAAGAATTAGATTATTTTTTATTATTTAACATTTTTTTTTATATGTTACTCTAATTGGATGATTATACTGAGTTTATTTATGAAATTTTATTTCTGAAATAATACCAAAATTACCTCCTTTACAAATGGACATAGAATTAATTTATTTTTAAAAGGATAAAAATATTTGGCCCATGAAAAAAATATATGATCTACAGAGTAGTACCTATGAAAATAATACCTATGTATTAAATAATTGATCTATGGAAATAATCATATACCTACTGATATAATTATTGATCTATAAAATTTGATCTATAAAATTAATACTTGACCTATCAGTACTCTTGCACTCTATCGACCAAATTTTTAACTGTAAATAAAATATAATAAAACAAATATTGTAAATAAAGCTTATAAAAATATATTTTTAAGTAAATTATAACAAAAAAAGTAAAAAGCATACATTGTCTTTGGTATTTAAACCTAACCCAACTTCTAGTTTAATGACAAAACACTATCTTAGGTTAGGTTAGTAAGGGTTTGGTTAGAAGAAGCCGAGCGAAGCGAGCTACCCATCTTCTAGTTTAATGTCAAAACACTATCTTAGGTTAGGTTAGGTTAGTAAGGATTTGGTTAGAAGAGCCGAGGGAAGCGAGCTACCCATCTTCTAGTTTAATGTCAAAACACTATCTTAGGCTAGGTTACTAGTCAATAGATGTCACTACTGTCTATAGGTAGTTTATTATAGATCAATTGATAATTTTTTATAGGTCAACTATTAATTTACTATAGATCATTTTTTAATTATCTATAGGTAAATAATTGATTTTTCTATAGGTAAAAATATAAACTTTTTTAAGGTAATATTTGAATTATTAATAGATCATAAAATTAGGATCCCTTTTAAAATAACAGAATTGTCCACTTAAAATTTAAAAAAATATGTTTCGATCATATTGTATTTTAAATGTATGTAATTTGAAAAGCTACTAATTATCTTAAAAATATACTGATAAATTCAGGTTAATTTAATATTATTTATGATTTTTTTTGCATTAAAATTTGCAGTTTACAATATTAAAAAAATATATTTTTGCTTGCAATTCTTATCGGTAAAACATTAATATAAGCAACCCGCAGAATTCCTCGGGGCAATGCCTGTGTCCCCGCCTAAGGAGGTGTGGGCTTCATAACAAGTCGCCCCCATTCAGTCTCTATGTTATAAAACCTCATTGCCTATCTAGTGGTGTAACTATGGGCCCGCTGCGTCCGCAACCGCGACTAGGCCCACGCCATTTAGACGCCCATCGAACCGCTAAATAACTTTTTTTGTAGCTTGGTTTTTCTAGACAAAGTTGAGAGTGATACCTACTAGAGGCCCCAAATAAAATTCTGCGGGAGGGTCCAAAATATGAAATTATGCCACTGACCATATCTTCAATATAAAAAAAATGTGCATTGGGTGGTTTTCTACCCTGTACAAATATAAAAAATATTATTAACAAAAAGAAAGTCGGCTATTACAGATACTTCTGAATGCATCATAAACTATAAAGGCACCATTGTCCCCACAGGCAGCGCAATTATCCACTATCACTATTACTACCGTTGATTACTAGTAAAATATTATCATGTGCGTTGTTTAATTAACGGAAAGATGAAAGTGACAGACAATATAATGCTTTAAGTTGGCTTTGAAGCGAAATTAAAAAAATATATATGTAGTCACGCAAAACTGTACTAAACATGTAAACATCGGGAGCGGGATACGAGAAATTACATTCGTGGAACTTCATCCATTGCTATTAAGTAAAAAGCTTTTTAATTTATACATGAACACAGAAATCAGAGATGAAATGTCCACTTTAAAAATGATACTTTGTTACCAAGTGTCTAAGCATTTGCATATTAATTGTCTTGGATAATTTATTGCTAGAAAGATACAGTTAATCTCACATAGGTCGGTTTGGTGTGAATGTAACATCTAATAGTAAAAAGTCTGCTAAAAACTAAAATATCATCATTTTTTTTCTTGTCCTTTCCGTAGGTACATTGGTTATCGTCATAATAATAACTAAATAATACCCCAAAGAGTATAAAAACATTCTTTCAACAAGAACAAGGGCTGATTATTTGGGTTTGGTTCGAGAACAGCATACGGGAACTCAGAATACTTCAAGGATAATCTCGGTTAATTATCTAGTGATCTATACGACCTGTTCTAGCCTAACAGTAAACTATATTAAACTTAAACTTTTCAAATATATTAAATTATACCTTTTGTGTCAATAAACGTGAACTTACTTACATTCAAATCCAAATGTATAGTAATTCACAGGGCCGTAACTAGCTTTTTTTTTGGCCCTAGGCTTAAGAATTAATAATTGAGCTCCCCTAAACACGATATAATACAAGTGATGCCCTAAAAAAAAAGATCCTCATATCTAAAGTACAAGTGATGACCTAAAAAAAGTCCTCACTTCTATAATATACAGTGATGATCTAAAAAAAATATATATGTATATATGAAGTGTGAACTAAATCTCTTTAGATAATGCACCGATGAAAATAGACCCTTTTTTAACAAATTTAAAAACATTGAAGCGTCACCTTCGTGTGATTTATATTAACAGATATTTATAGTGGAAGAGGAGGTTGTACGGGTTGCGGACAGCAATGAAAACTATTCAAATCAGCTGACAAGTTTCGAATAAGTTTTATTCTTCATCGGAGCTACAATAGGATAATTAATATAAGTGTATAACAATAGAATGTAGTGTAACTATAATAAATATATAATATAACAGCATAAATGAGAGTATAATGTATAATGTAGAATGTAGAATCTGAGTAAGTATAACGTGAAATAAAATAAATAAATAAATAATACATAAGAAATATAAAATTAAAAATATAGACTTTAAAATATATAATTAAAATAAAATGAAACTACAAGTCAAATGAAATAGTAAAAATATAGGAATTATAAAATAAATGAGTAAAATAAATATAAACGTATTAAAAAATAAATTAAATAAATAAATAAGTCGATACAGATAAAATAAAATAAATAAATACAAATAAATAGAATAAAATAAAATAAACCATAAATACAATGTATGCGTACCTGATAAGAGTATATAAATATATAGACAGATGTGTAGGAGTGCATGTGGAAGTAATAAGTTAAAATTGATAAAAAATAAATAAATATAGTATAAAATGGAAAACTGGTCACAATATAAATAAATAAATTAAAATAAATAAATAAAATACAATACTAGGAACAATAAAAGCCTATTGTAGCTCCGATGAAGAATAAAACTTATTCGAAACTTGTCAGCTGATTTGATTAGTTTTCATTGCTGTCCGCAACCCGTACAACCTCCTCTTCCATTAGTATCTACGGACACGACTACTCCACATTCGATATTTATAGTCTAGTAGTAGACTGCATAATTGTATAACTAGTTTATCTTAATTTTTCATTTAAAGCATTTTATTTTAATTTTAATCATAATTTGTCACATTGTAAAACATGTTTTAATTATTTTTATTTATTTATTTATTTTTTTAAATTTTTTCATTTTTTCATTTTATTTATTGTTAATCAATCACTTTTCTTTTCTTGTTTTACTTATACTTTGTTTAACATTTTAAATTTTATATATTGTATTTTAATGTAGTTGTTGTGTTGGGCATATCCCGTTTACAACTCTCCAGAACAAATAAATAAATAAATAAATAAACTACTAAATTAAATTTAAATAATACTAAAATAATTACTAAACTATTTAACTAAATTTAAATAATAAGCCATACTTTAGCCATCAATTAAAAAATAATTAATTTTGTCAAAAAGACAAAAACTGCAATATTTTCCAAAAACGCAATCTGATCAAAAATTTCTCTCGTATGTTTCCAGCTCAGATCAATGTATATTGCCTATAATTTTTTTAAATTTTTAGTTTAACCGCTTTGGGTAAAAGGTTGCGGGACAAGAACTTTTTTAGCAAATTTTTGGCTAAAATCGTGTTAAAAGAAACAAATTTTAAAAAACAACTTTTCGTTCCTATATGGGTCATTCCATATCAAGTGGTCTAGTGGTCCCTGCTCGACCATCACGGATCTTGATAAAATTTTGTATGGACATTCGCACATGTCCTCAACGAACATTGGTAAAGTTTTACGTTCATCCATGCAATACTTGCTGAGATTTAGTAATTTGTTTGACCCCATACCGCAGCCTTCTATGGTATGACTCCGAAATTTCGGCAACTTTGAGACACAGTATCTCTGGCAATATTTTGTTGAGAGAAACGAAACTTTCCCAACTTATACAACTTTTTGCGCTCTATTAAACAAAATAATAAACAAATCTTCATGAGCGATTCCCGTGAAGAAAATTGGGATCAAACTTGGCCTAAAAAATTTGCAACTCGAAAAAATTTTAAAGTTTGGCTTTTTATACCTCTGAAAGTAAAGGTACGATAAACATGAAATTTTGCACATAATAACTTATCAATACAAGGTTAACGAATATAAAATTTCACACTCCTAATATTTTTGATTAGTTCAGGAATTGAGTGTAAAGTTGATGATTTTTGTGAAAATGCTAAAAACAAGGTATATTTAGCCCACTTTTACAAAAATATACCTTCTGGAAACTGTTTTAAATTATTTTCATTAGAAAGAGCATGTTTTAATCCCCCTAAAAAAGTAGGATTGGTTTTTCATCCCTGGTATATAAGGCCTTAGATATAGGGACAAAGTTGAGAACGTTTCTATCACATGCTGCTATCGCAATATCGCATGCATTCCATTATTTTTCATCTTGTTTGTTTTATACAGGCATTATAAGTACCTAAATTGCGTTGATCCATGGTGACATTGTCACTACCAGTTCAGAAACTTGAACCAGTAATACCCATCGCCATAGGGTTCACGCCCGATAGCCGTGCAATACCAGCCACGGGTGGGTTTCTTGGTTGAGGATCCCAAGCCTCTAGTTTGGTGTCTTCGTTAAGGTTCCAAAGCCTTGTGTGGGTATCTGTCCGGATCCCAAGCCAATGATTGGGCAGCTTATTCTACGTTCCTAAGCCTGAAGTGGGTATCTTACATGGTTCCCAAGCCGAAGTCCATGATGTTTGTATGAATTGCCAAATACCAACTATTGCTTATTTATTATTGAATTTAGTAGCCACTTTCTTCAGTGTCACTTCTTGGAATTGATACTGTCGGCCTGGTGACATAACTGATGGTGCTGGAAGGCCACAAATAAGGTGTTGTGCTGGAACCCAACAAATATCTTTGAGTGTAAAGTTGATGATTTTTGTGAAAATGCTAAAAACAGGGTATATTTAGCCCACTTTTACAAAAATATGCCTTCTGGAAACTGTTTTAAATTATTTTAATTAGAAAGAGCATGTTTTAAACCCCCTAAAAAAGTAGGATTGGTTTTTCATCCCTGGTATATAAGGCCTTAGAAATAGGGACAAAGTTGAGGATATTGCTATCGAAATGTCATATACTTCAATATGCATTTTTTTACATTGTGTCACTTTCCTTTCATTCCTGCTGAAGTTTAAAGTGTACAATTAATTTTTGTACGCTATATGAATCTGTTAGTCTGCTAGCGGTGGTTCTACACGGATGACATTTTTTAAATATTTTGTTAGTGCTGTCACGCGTCAGCATGTTTTGGGTATAGAATTCTGTACTGTTAGCAGCGGTGATCGGTGACCAAACGTTCCGAATTGGCCGGGAAAGTCCCGAATTGATCGGCCTCCAGCGACCAGTAACCGATCAAATACTGACGCCAATAGATCTGTTCAACTTTTGTGACAAAAACATTCACGGAATTAAATATATATATGTTCCGACTGAAGAAATTCAAGAAAACAGGATGCTGCAAGAAGAAAGATGGAAAGCTAGCACCACAATAGCTGGCACAAGAGATCACCACCAGTTTGTGCCAGTTGATTTGAATTCGATTTCTGTCAGCAAAGTTTTAAATGACACAGTTAACTTTGTGGCCAAACTTTCCAATTCTGTCGATCCTAATTTAAAATTAGCCGAACTATTTCCCGGTTGTTATGTTGCCTGCATTTATGACAATAAGTGGTGGGTAGGCAATGTTGTAAAAATTTCTCTGGAACAAAATGATGCTTTGGTAAAATTTATGCATCTGCGAGGCCCAGCTCATTCATTTTATTGGCCTGAAAGAAAAGATATTTGTTGGGTTCCAGCACAACACCTTATTTTTGGCCTTCCAGCACCATCAGTTATGTCACCAGGCCGACAGTATCAATTCCAAGAAGTGACACTGAAGAAAGTGGCTACTAAATTCAATAATAAATAAGCAATAGTTGGAATTTGGCAATTCATACAAACATCATGGACTTTGGCTTGGGAACCATGTAAGATACCCACTTCAGGCTTTGGAACCTAGAATAAGCTGTCCAATCATTGGCTTGGGAACCGGACAGATACCCACACAAGGCTTTGGAACCTTAACGAAGAAACCAAACTAGAGGCTTGGGATCCTCAACCAAGAAACCCACCCGTGGCTGGTATTGCACGGCTATCGGGCGTGAACCCTATGGCGATGGCAATTTAGGTACTTATAATGCCTGTATAAAACAAACAAGATGAAAAATAATGGAATGCATGCGATATTGCGATAGCAGCACGTGATAGAAACGTTCTCAAATTTGTCCCTATTTCTAAGGCCTTATATACCAGGGATGAAAAACCAATCCTACTTTTTTAGGGGGATTAAAACATGCTCTTTCTAATGAAAATAATTTAAAACAGTTTCCAGAAGGTATATTTTTGCAAAAGTGGGCTAAATATACCCTGTTTTTAGCATTTTCACAAAAATCATCAACTTTACACTCAATTCCTGAACTAATGAAAAATATTAGGAGTGTGAAATTTTATAATCGTTAACCTTGTATTGATAAGTTATTATGTGCAAAATTTCACGTTTATCGTACCTTTACTTTCAGAGGTATAAAAAGCCAAACTTTAAAATTTTTTCGAGTTGCAAATTTTTTAGGCCAAGTTTGATCCAAATTTTCTTCACGGGAATCACTCATGAAGATTTGTTTATTATTTTGCTTAATAGAGCGCAAAAAGTTGTATAAGTTGGCAAAGTTTTGTTTCTCTCAACAAAATATTGGCAGAGATACTGTGTCTCAAAGTTGCCGAAATCTCAGAGTCATACCATAGAAGGCTGCGGTATGGGGTCAAACAAATTACTAAATCTCAGCAAGTATTGCATGGATGAACGTAAAACTTTACCAATGTTCGTTGGGGACATGTGTGAATGTCCATACAAAATTTCATCGAAATCCGTGATGGTCGAGCAGGGCACTTCTCTGAAATCAGACCACTTGACATGGAATGACCCATATCTCCGTCTTAAGGCCTTTCATTTGACGCCACAAAATAAATTTTAAAAAAAATATATTATTTTTTTCAATGACACTAAAAAATCTATATTTTTCGAAAAACTAATCTGCTCAAAATGCCTGTTGAACTATGCCGGCTACAATGTTGAGATTTTTTTCAGATTTTTAGAACAATCTCTCTGGGAGATAAGGATAAAAGTTTTTTGACATATTTTTTGCAAAAATCACATATTACAATTGTTTTTTCAAAAATAAAAATTTGTTTGTTAATCCACGCTTTAAGAGGTTTCGTCTGATATGCCACTCAAAATTTTAAAAAAATATTTTTTTTCATTAAATTCATATTTGTTTATATTTATTTCGTGATGTACTTTTTGAAGTCTCAGTATTTTTTCTATATGTGGGTCAAAGAGTTGTATAAGCATGCCAAATTTAAACTTGCTATTTTAAGTCGTTTGGCTACAATTTCTACCGTACACACAGACAGAGACATGAGTGACGTTATAAGGGTTTTTTGGTGGTCATACCTACAAAGCCCTAAAAAGGTCCTCATGTTGCCCCTTCCTAGTTACGGCATAATTCAGATTGAATACAAGATGGTCCTTCTGTAGGTTAGTAAGTACCTAAATATATCATTTTATTCACCTATCATAATGTTGAATCCTGGATAAAATTCACGCCCAGCACCCAAATTCCTGATTTAGAAACCTCATTTCAGTCGAATGCCTCTATCCATAAACGTTCATTACTGTATAATGCTCCGTTATATCTACACAAATTTTAATATTAATGATCCGTTTAGATATAACGAGGCATTATATTTTTGCATTTTACATACTGGTTTTGGACTTTGACTACAAAATTTGTGTCAACATTTGACTACAGTGTCTCTGGATACTGACTTCCGGTTTGCAGGTTGGTTTCTTCCGTAGGGCACGAAGGCTGTACATAGTGTTGCGATGCCACATTGTGACACAACTGAAAAAATAAAATATTATTATTATTCAAGTATGTTTCACATTGCGACCTTTGTGTATAAGAAAGCAAAAAACTACTTATAGAAACTCATTTTATAGTTTGTTGAAAGTCTATTTTAGAGACATATGTTATATTACAAATGTGCCCCCCCCACATCAATACCCCCACCCCCCAACGAAGTTCAATCCGACCCTGCAGGTTCCCTACATATTTGATGGTAGCGGTATAATATAAAATATGTGGTGGTAACAGCAGCTAGCTACGCTTTCGAGGACTTCTCGGTAGTAATTCTGATTTACTGTCTGTCATTGACGTACAAATTCTTCATCCGCAGTTCCGCAACTGCCGAAAGAAAGAGTCATGGATTTGATTTCGGATTTGCTCGTCCTTGCCTTCTTTGAGCTGGGTGTATTTTTAGTAGGTAACCAGACAACTGGAGCCGTAATACAATTCGGGCCGTTCACAACTGGGGCTTTTCACAACTGGGGCCATTAACAACTGGGGCGATGGACAATTCGGGCCGTACACAATTAGAGCTTTTCACAACTGGGGCCATTAACAAGTGGGGCGATGGACAATTCGGGCCGTTCACAATTGGGGCTTTTGACAACTGGGGCCATAACTATAAGAGCTAGAGTCTTCTTTTGTTTAAAATAAAAAAATAATTATTTTACAAGTTGGCATAAATTAAATTGAGTATTCTTTTGAAAAAAAAAAAAAAATTTAATAGTTTGATTAAGTACGTTTTGGTGGGAATTAGAATAAATAGAAAAATTGTATTTTAAGGATTGGCTTAAGTAAATTTTCGTGTTCATTTGATTAAAAAGAAATTGTATTTTAAGGGTTAGATTAAGTAAAATTTAGTGCTCTTTTGACTATATAAATAAAAAATGTATTTTAAGGGTTGGCTTAAGTAAATTTAAGTGTTCTTTTGAATAAATAAATAAAAAATGTAACTAAATTTAATTAATACGAATCAACGACGAGAAAAACAGTTATTATTTGTTTGACTATTTGATTTTCCTAGTTTTTTTTTATGTATGATCTGTACATAGGTATTTTATGTATCTCGTTTATATAAAACGGGCAAAATAATCTAGATGAACATAATAAAAATTAAAAATTGATAATACCTATCATGGCTCTAATGTGACTTAATTTTCAAATACATAATCTTCATAATATTTGCTGCTTTGAGATTCTCGCCGATCGTAAAATTTTATTAGAATATTATATTCGAATGCACGTGTACATAAACATTTTCTATTGGTTCAGAATTTAATGAGTGCGGGGAATATATAGTCAAAAGAGCACCAGATTGTACTTAATATAACTCTTAAAATACAATTTCTTTTTAATCAAATGATCACGAAAATTTTCTTAAGCCAACCCTTAAAATACAATTTTCTTTATTTATTTTAATTTCCACCAAAATGTACTTAATCAAACCATTAAAATATTTTTTTTTCAAAAGAACACGCAATTTAATTTATGCCAACTTGTAAAATAATTATTTTTTATTTTAAACAAAAGAAGACTCTAGCTCTTATAGTTATGGCCCCAGTTGTCAAAAGCCCCAATTGTGAACGGCCCGAATTGTCCATCGCCCCAGTTGTTAATGGTCTCAGTTGTGAAAAGCCCCAATTGTGTACGGCCCGAATTGTCCATCGCCCCAGTTGTGAAAAGCCCCAATTGTGAACGGGACGAATTGTCTTAAGGCCCCAGTTGTCATGGAACCTTTTTTGTATTCCTCTTTTCACTCTGGCGCTTCGTTCAGGGTCATATTTAGTTCCAAGACACTTCACGGCTTTCGCGCAAAATTAGAATAATAGATGCATAGCCTTGTTCAATATTTTATCAATTTTTACAAGACTCGCTATTAAACATGCATTCTCCTAACTTGTAGTACCGCATGTAATAATAACGTAATAATATTTTTTTATTAGAAGTTCGACAATACATACAATTGCATTCCTCCAGTCGGTGGTACAAAAATAATTTTAATATAGTAAAGTTGGTATAGATGCCCCAGTGGGATAAAAGCCCCACTTCGCATATATCCATAACGGTGTGTGTTTGTATAATTTCAGTACTGACAGTTTGTACGAGAAACACAGTCTTCTGAAATAAATGTGTTAAATTATCATCAATGTTAATAGTTTATGAAAAATTAAATTGTAAAGATAGGTGCTCATATGAGTGGTTGTATTTCAATAATTACGACATTTTGTCCTAAGATTTTATGACGTAACTATAATTTTAACAAAATTAGTTTCATTACTAGGTATCAGAAGACACTTAACCTCACATTATAGAGTAGAAAATAATGCTCAATATTGTATACATTCGAAATAAACAGATGGCGCATCTATCCCATAGAAAATAAATATAAGGTCGCAATAAATGTGGGATATATGGCTCGGGCATTGTATATATAATCTTATAATAAAATAAATATAAATATATATATAATCTTATACTATCATTTTCCCAAGGACACGCAACAACATATGTACCAAAATAGATACTTGGAAAAAATATCGCAAAAATATGAAAACTTTAAAAAATTTATTAAGTCCTATCAAAAAATGTTTCAAATAAAAGTTGTTAATTATTACTTGTATAGTAATTTTTGTAGAGTTTTTAGAAAATTTTCTCTGTTGTGAAATATTCGCAAAAATCTTAAAACCGACACGAGTAAACTTACATTTATAGTTGACCGATTTGTACCAAAAGTTGAACAACTGGTGCCATTGATGTCAAAAACTTAAATATGAAGTTTCATAAAAATCCGTTTGGCTAAAATTGCTCTACACATCCTAATGGACCGACAGACACACAGACCAACAGACATCATGCTAAAAATAGTCAAAATCGGTATGACCACTCCGTATATATGTTGGCAGTCGGTAAAAAAAAAAATAAATTGTAATTTTGATTAAATTGTAATTTTTAATTAGTATTTTAAAAAAATATTAAAATTGTTGGTCAAAATCAAATGTATTATTTTAGTGAGGCATAAATACCACCATATGGGGCAAAAATCCCATCGATATGGGATATATGGCCAATTACAGTACTATTTTAAATCATTAATTTTATATATTTAGAATAATTATAAGTGTTTTAATCCTATGTTATTGTGTAGTAAGATTATCTAAGAATTATAGCAAAGTAACAGATAAAATTTAATAATTAACATTAATGCAACACGATTGTTTTTCTATAACTGGGGCATCTATCCCACCTTTACCCTATATAAAGACATTAAAATTTTTATTACAAGCTATACAGTCAGTTATAATATATAAGTAACAAACAAATAGTTTGTTACTTATATATTAACTTTGGCCATCTGCCATACCTTTGTTGGTGGTCAAACGGCAGGAGTAAATGGTTTAGCACTTGCAAACACTTGCATTCTCATTATTTACATTACCTACAGCAAAAATGTGTGAAAGAAAAGTTGTTTAGAATGAAGAAGCGATTCTTTTGTACTCAATTCAATATTTAATAAGATGAATATTTGGGAAGTTATGGATAGCGCTACCTAAAATTGTAATATTTCACTAATCATTTACGTTTCAGCAAAAATGAATATAAAAAAAAAGTTCGATGTACGGGTTCTTCGTCTTGTATACTATAAATCACTGCAATACTGAGACAGAAATGTTATTATGCTTCGTCATTTATAATTCCGAATATTCTTTCAGTGTCTGCTTGATAAAAAACAAGAAATTAATATTTAAAAATATTCTCGGTATGATAATGAATTTTTATTATTCGTTTTAATTTCTCGCCCTGCCATAATGGTAAATCCTTATCGTTCGTCACTTCCATTTTGCAGTTAATTAAATAATATGCATTTTTTATCAGACAACATTAATATTTTTTCAATGATCAAAGGAGATGCATTATTTGATTAAGAATAATCCTATAAAAAATTCCAACGTATTTTATAATCTGTCAATGTGACTTTGATGTAATTAATGGAAGGTGTTTATTAAATTAAAATGTATTTAAAAATTGAACAAAAAATCATTTTAAAATTATCAAACATTCATATGAGTGAAATGTACTTGTTTTATTGTATTTTAATATGGACAATGCGCCTGTTTTTACAAATATTTTATATGCATCCGATGCACCAGTACAAGCAGCTGTTCTGATTATGTAAATACATTATAGAATTTATAAACGTATCTGTTACCATCGCCATATTTTTAATTATGAAATTTTTTGTTTATTTGTACGAAATAATGGATTAGAAGCGGAGTAATAAAAATAAATTATAAATATTTGGATAGGCAACTGCATGCAGTTTTTCATTTCTGTTTTAGCGTAGTTATATGCATTTGAGATATATTTTTTTTAAATTTATTTTACATCGGCCTATTTCTGCGACGAGGCTAATCGTCGATGCCAGGGGGCGAGCTCCTACACCTGGATGAAGGGTGAATGATTGTGAAAATGGGAGTAATGTAAACATATTATTCTCGCCCGAATAATATCACCAACGGAGGAGACTTGAACTAGCAACCTCACAATTCAGACTGTTGTTACGATTCAAAACTGCGATTTAACGAGCTCGGCCACTCCGTTGGCTATTTGAGATGTATTGTTGGAGAAGAATAGCTAATATTTCAATTTTAATTGAAAAACTGTATAATTTTAAAATAATATACAAATGTGTAGTTTTTATACATCCATATTTTTTCTATAATGCTGATTTTAGTGTTTTTTATACATTTAAGGGCCGAGAGTTTCAGTTGCGAATAAACTGTCTAATAAATTTATTAGCAACATATATATATTTTTTTTTTTCGAGAGTTCCACCCCGATATATTTATTAGGTTGCTAATAAATAGGCTTATTTGTCTAATAACTTACAGGCAACATGAAGTGCTTAATAAACTGACATATAACCTAAAACAAGTTCACAAAATGTGTTAATATTTCAATTTTAATTGAAAAACTGTATAATTTTAAAAGAATATACAAATGTGTAGTTTTTATACATCAAAAAAAATAAATAAATAAATAAATAAATAAATAAATAAATAAAAATAAAAATGACAACATGAAAAACAATGACTCCATAGCTTGCTGTGTATAACGGAGGCAAGGGATAAGATGGCTGTGTCTGTTGTAAAATTAATAAAGAAAATTGACTATAGCAAGAGTAATTTCGAAATTATTAGACCAAACGCCGCCACAAACAAATATAAATAACCAAACCTTATTTATACATAACCAAATCTCTGATACACTATCATGTTCTACAAAATATTTATTATATACACAAAATTGTGCAAATTTACCCTATATAACACTTCACTCAATAAGTCTCCGGTCTGACATATATATGGCAACACTGTTGACAGACCTATATGATTTCTGGATAGTACCAACCTTCAAACGTGTGAAAAATTCATGACATTCTGACAATTAGTTTAGATGTTACAGTGGTTTTAGTGACTCCAGTTTTGTAATTTTCAAAAGAATGGATAAAAAAGAATTTCGTGTATTGATTAAACATTGTTTTTTGATGGGAAAAATACTGTTGAAGCCAAACAGTGGCTTGATAAGCGTTATAGAGACTCAACACCAGGCAAATCAACTATTACTGATTGGTATGCTGACTTTAAACGCGGTCGTACTAACACTGATGATGCTGAACACTCTGGTCGCCTAAAATCGGCAGTTGTTCCGGAAAACGTAAAAAAAGTCCACAAAATAGTTTTGAAAGACCGTAAAGTGACCGTGAGATAGCTGACACCTTAAAGATATCAGAAGGTAGTGCGTTTACAAAAACAACAAGACGTCGACGATTCAGAGCGCTGTTTGGAGCTGTTCAAGCGAGATTCTTGCATTGGTATGTGACAATGGATGAAATATGGATCCACTACTACACACCTGAATCAAAAAGATCGTCAGCTGAGTGGACAGCAGTCGGTGAAAGTCGTCCAAAGCAACCAAAAACTCAAAAGTAAGCTGGCAAGGTTATGGCATGCGTATTTAGGGACGCGCATGGAATTTTGTTTATCGACTATCTTGAGAAAGGTAAAACTATCAATAGCGAATACTACATGACATTATTGAATCGATTGAGTGTAGTTATCAAGAAAAAACGGCTTCACATGCAAAAGAAAACAGTGCTGTTTCACCAAGACAACGCCCCGTGTCACAAGTCGATGAAAACGATGGTTAAATTAAATGAATTACGTTTCGAATTGCTTCTTCACCCACCGTATTTTCCAGATCTGGCCCCCAGCTGGCTTTTTGCAGATCTCAAAAAGATGCTTCAGGGAAAGAAATTTGACTCAAATGAAGAAGTGATTGCCGAAACCGAGGCCTATTTTGAGGGCAAAGACAAATCGTTCTATAAAGAAGGCATCGAAAAGTTAGAGGAGCATTGGAATGAATGTATCGCTATTGAAAGAGAGTATGTTGATAAAAAAGTCGAATTACTAAAAAAAAAAAAATGTTTTTCTTAGTTAGACCGGAGACTTATTGAGCGACGTGGTATGTGTAATGCTAATGACCTAGAAGCCGAAGAATCTTTTGTAAATAAAAAAAAAAAAATGCCTGACACGAAATGCAACAACCAAGAACCTTATTTAGCCCTATAATTAAATTAGAACGGTATTGTAAGAAGCAATAACAAAAATTACATTTGCTTATTTGCGTATTTAATATCCTTTAATTTAATATTCCTTTGTAATATAGTGTGGAATGGAACGGACTGGGTTGGGTAGGTTATCTCTGTTTCATATGATTACAGAAACTGTCAAATTAATGTGAAGTTGTTAAAAAATATGAAAGTGCCTTTGTAACATTCACGCAATACTCTCATTTATGTAAAATAAATTACTCTCTTCATTTCATAATGATGTTATAGTAATTTTTTTAATTGTACACTTTATTATTATCATTTAATTTATATAGTTCACAGAATTCCTCATTTATTTTACAATACGCAGTTCATGTTAAAACGCAAATTTTTATTCATTATAACTTTTATATTTTACATTTTTTTTACAACATAACAGTTGTATAAAACACAGGTTCATAATTTTCCATTTTCCGAAAAATTGACCTGTACTTGAATAGATAACGCCGAACCAGGGCCGTGCGGTGATAGTTTGGCGCCTGGAGCAGACATTTATACAAGGCGCCTTTATACTGAGGTGAAAAATTATTAAGGCTGCCAAATTATTACAAATGCAATGCCTTCCTCCAACCAATAACAGTATCTAGGCACCAAGTTTATATTTGTTCAGTAACGAGATCCCGAAAGATACAAAAGTAGCGGTCTATAAATCAGTCTATGTTCCAGCGCTAACCTATTCTTGCGAATCTTGGACCATAAACAAGATACAGCATAGCAACTTACAAGCCATGGAAATGAGATTTCTTTGTAAAATTGTAGGCAAAACGCAACTAGACAAGATAAGAAACAGTGAAATTAGGAACGAACTGAAAATCAAACCCTTAATTGAAAACATCTACGAACAACAACGAGGTGGTACGGATATGTTCAAAGACAGCCTAAAGAAAAACTTGCAAAGAAATCCTTTGAGGCAAGAATAAGCGGAAAAAGACCAAGAGGAGGACCTAGGAAAACATGGCTTGAGGGTATCAAGGAAGCAGCAACATATAAAGGAATAGATACTCAAAATATGAAGCAATTAACGCATAACAGAACAGAATGGAGAAAGTTATGTAAGACACCGGCCGAACAAGAAATTTTGTTTTAAGTATATTAAATGTAAACTAGACACCTTCGGGTATAAGAGTCTTAGATTATGTATGTATGTATGTAAGTAACGAATAAATAAACATTAGTGTAAGTCAAAATAACAGTTTTGATTACCAATGATAGTTGATAGTTTTGAACACGAATAATTAAAAACTAACAATAGTAAACAGATATTAGTACCCTAATAATATTATTATTAAAGTCATACACTAAAACTAATTGAAAAAGACAAAAAATCTTACAACTGACTTAATTCAGAACACTGAAAAGTAATGCCCTCACTAAACATTATTATCTATTGTCTATGGCTAGAGGGGGACACATTGTTAGGTGCAATAAAAACGTCTGATTAGATGCTGTAAACTTTTGATAATAATTTGTCGGTTTTATTGCAATTATACCGCCTCACCTAACAGTCTTTTCCCTATCTATAGAAGTGCATAGTTACTTATGTCAGAGTGGAGAGCCGGGATCTTGTCAAAGGTCGGCTTCCGTACGAATTAAAATTGCTTTCTGGAAGAGGTGATTATATTTATTTTATAAATAACTTGAATACACCTCACTGCCGAATTATTTTTGAATGCGGAACAAGAAATAGGTTTCTTGTCCCGGGACAAAAAATAGGTTTCTGGAACGATTTGAGGTAATGACATTAAAGCGGGACATGGATCGGTAATCCGGCACTAAAATGTCTAATAAAAGCCTGAAAAAAAGTCTAATAAACAGGGTTGGCTCTAGGGTGTGGCGAGCGAGGTACTCGCCTCAAGTGCAGAGGTAAGAGCGCAAGAAAGAGTTGAGACGCAAAAATTACGCCACGTTTTTTTTATTTGTCATTACTGCAATCCGTCTTCTATTTAGGGTTTTGTAGGTATGACCAAAAAACCCTTATACCGTCATTTTGTCGTCTGTCTGTCTGTCTGTCTGTCTGTCTGTCTGTCTGTCTGTCTGTCTGTCTGTCTGTCTGTTCGGTAAAAATTGTAGCCAAACGGCTAAACCTAGAGAGTTGAAATTTGGCGTGCTTATACAACTCTTTGACCCGCACATAGGAAAAATACTAAAACATCTAAAAAACATATCCCCCTAAAAATATAAACAAATATGTGCTCATCGAAAAAAAAATTTTTTTTTATAATTCTGAGTAGGGTATCAAATTAAAGCCCTTGGTACGGGGATTAACGATCAAATTTTTATTTTTGCAAAATAAATTATTTTGAACCGATTTTTGCCAAAATTGTGAAAAAATTTTTTTGTCCCACACCCTGTAGCCCTGATGGTTTAAACTAAGAATCTGAAAAAATTCTAAGTAATGTACATTGGTGTGAACCGAAATAGTTCAACAGGAATTTTTGATCAGATTAGTTTTTTGGAAAAAAACGCATTTTTTGTGATTTTTGGCTAATAATGTACTCAAGTTATAGCTTTGTAACACGCCACACTGTAACATGTGTGCTGGTCTAGTGGTATTAGACGCTGATTTTTCACGCAAGTAACCTGATCCGAAAGGGATCGAACCATGTGAGAAGAGACTATATTAGTTTTTGTTTTTTTTTTTAATTTTATATTGTTTAAATTATTTTTTCAAAATTCTAGTTATATTTTGGCAAATGTTGCATTTAATTTTTAAAAGCGTAAATTTAATAGCCAGTGGAAATTGTTTAAATTATAATTTAATTCTGTTTCAATGTACACGAAATCAGAGGGGCGGAACTTATAACAACCAATGGAAGCCATAGGCGCAATTTATAAAATTCTTAATGAACCTTGCTATATATAAAAAAAAATACTGCACATATTTAGAAACCTAAATAATGGTATTAGGCGTTCGAATTAAAATTAACAAAAAAAATATTTTAATATAAAATTTGTTTTCGCATCCAAAATAATCATCATTCACTTACTAAATACCTGCAAGACCCTGAAATGTGTGAAAATTCACACTTCACATCAATTTTTTTTATTTAGTTAGGGATAGGGGCAAGCCTGGTACTTTACCTTGGGCGCAGAAATATCTTTGTTCAGCTGTGCTAATAAATATCTAAAAAATAAATCCTAAACTAAATCATAATAAATCCTAAAAAAAAGCCTAATAAATATCAAACATTTGTGGAAATTATCAAACGCCTTTATCGCATTTCTTGCTCTCGGCGTAAAAATCCTCCTCTGTCTGGTTATCGCTATCGTTTTAGCTAGAGCGGCGTAGACGAATTCTTGTAGAGACGGCGCCACACTGTTACATTGATAGATACACTGTAAGTTTACGATTACCTATACATTCTTTCATTTATATCGACTAAGTTGTTGCTCATTTGTACGCCGACCAAATAAAATATAATATTTATTAACAAAGATAAATAAAAACCTAATTGTATAAAGATGCAATAAGCAAATAATAAAATTTTTATTATGAAAATATTATAAAAATAAATGTGAAATAATTGAAAGGCGCCTTCGTAGCCCAGGCGCTTGGACCGATCGCTCCGTTGCTTCATGCCACCGCACGGCCCTGCGCCGGTTATTAAGTTAATATCTGATTATAAAGTATCTGATACAGAAAATAGGATCTTAATGGAGCCACCGGTAATACCCGCCGGGTACCGACAAAATCGTCACGCTTTACTACTACAAATGCAGACCGGTATTCGGACATTTTTGCAGCAAATACCTTATTAATAGCACGTGTTTCATAAGTTATGTGTTTCAGATAATCGTTTGGAGAGTGGTCGTTTAGCGCTTAAGGTTGGTACTATTTCGCTTGAACTGCCCACTGCGGTGGTTCGCAGTAACAGCCAACCATAACGTCTGACAGTGACTGTTAGGGTATTCGATTGAAACTTCCCTCCGTATCAGCCAGTGCTCTCCTTAGTAGAGGGCAAGTAGTAAGTTTGCTGTTAGCTTGGGAGAGTATACACATCGCGATTTGTTGGAAGATGGATTTAGAAATAATTACATCGTTTTTTTAGAGAAGGAAGAAGAAGATGGTGAAATAATACGCCTATCGTCAAGAGCGGTCTGAAATAAAATATTTATATGTCAGGAAAGCGAAGGTTTTTTTTTTTTGTTAATTTGATAAAAAAAAGCCACTTCGGAAACGATTAAGACATGTTAAGGAAATTTTTCAACCTTGAACCATCACCAGCGGCGGTGAAAGGCAGGGGCAACAGGGGCACAGACCCAGGGCGCCAGCTCTTAGGGGCGCCAAAACAAACGTTTAGATATACATATTACTTTTTTTTATAAAGTTTTTCTATTTTTATGTAGATCAAAAATATAAATTTTCATTTCTATATCAGTCTCGTACATTTTAAATACAAAATTGAATTTAAAGATGTTCACATTTATTTATTTTATAATAATATTCAGCCTTCCTTTGGACTTCTGCAAAATATATAGATACGATAAAGCAACATATATGCATATATTTGTATATAAATAACAAAGAAAGTCCATTTTTCAATCTTCTGACTTGTTTGAAGACGCTGTTATTTCGGAGATAGTTTTTTAAATAATTTAACGTAGAAAATGATCGTTCAGCAGTACGTTGTGTACTGGTAACGTTACTAATATTTTTAACAGCTTTCATAGCAATATATTTGATTAACTTTCTTACACATCTGAAAACATATAACTGATATTGGTGGCACATTTAAATATACAATGGCACCTTAACTTACAAATTTAATTTGTTCCTGACCGCGGTTCGTATCTTAAAAAGTATGTATCTAGAAACCCAATGGGAAATCAATTAATCCGTTCCCAGATTAAAAAATAATAAAGTAAATCCAAAAAATTTAAATAACTATTTTCAAATAAATGAAGAAAATGCAAAATTTTTTCACTATAAATGTGCATTTTGTATACCGTTACATATTAATTTTTATTTATGATATTTTCTATTTCACATGATTAATATGAAAATCATCTTCCTGTAAATTGTAAATTGTAAAAAATGAACAACTTTCTTGGGTCTAGTTTTGTGGTTCAAGAGTTTTCAATTTGTTGCATGTAGTAGTAGCCTGTTGGAGTAAATCGAGGTACCACTGTATCCGCAAATTTAGTATTAGTATTAGTATTAGTTTAAAATGTAAAAATATTTGAATTGCAACCATCTATTTCAAAAGAATATGTTTGAAATAATATTGCATATCTTATTTCAGTACGCCACTGCATATTTTAACAAAAGGGCGCAGTTTGGCGGATTTGCGCCGGGCGCAAAAAGAGCTATAGCCGTCTCTGACCATCACAGTTCGATTTTGTTATTCGCAGACGATTTTTTGTGTTTAAATTACGAAAATGTTTGTGTTCATGATTGTAGAGAACTCGATTATTTCGCACATACTCGGCAAGTTGTCATCGTCATAATTATTGAACCCATTTCGCCACATTATGAAAGAATCAGTTACAAACTCACAAACACTGGTAAAAATAAATCACCCAAGACTTCCTCTTGGTCGCCGCGGCACGCTGATGGACTGCTTCTAGAGCGGTCGAGACACGACAGTTAGCATCGGACCGTCATGCTCTTAACAGCCACTGACTTGTGGGAAGCCTACTGATAATATAAATGAACTTCATGGTTGTCTGGTTTATTTATGCATAGCATATTAATATGCTATTGACATACTGCATGTGTACTTAGTCTGTACATCCCTCAAAACTCAAGGTCTCCATCACATAATGAGTTTCCAACACTTGCGAGCGGATGAAGTCTGGAAACTTCTTAACGTTCGCCAGCTGGTTGCTATGATTCTTAGGATTAAGGGGTCTCTCAATTAAATTCAATATTTTAACTAACCTACTTTAATTATGATTACGGTTTACTATTTACATTATTTACACTAGACTTACAATTATGTTGTAAAATTCTAATCCAAGTGAGACACACATTCACGAACACTCAACACTCGAGAGACTATTTAGCTTCCACTAATAAAACCACTTGATATCACAATCCTCACTAACATCATCTAAAATAATTTGTCTCTCACATGTCTTTGAATATTCTCTCCATCTCTTTAACTGGACGTTACATATACATATGCACACTACACCAACTAATATACGGAAATATTTGGTTACATTTTACTCGACTCGACCGAATACTCTAAATATCTCTAACCCATGACTATCTTAAATGAACTACCCTTAAATTTGTATTAACCTCCTCACTCCTTAAACAGCACTACCTTAAACTTTTCTTAGCCTCATCCATCTTTAAACTAAACTACCCTTAAACTTGTCTTAATCTCATGACTGCCTTAACTCAACTACCCTGAGAGGCTTACATCGGCCAACTGTAAAATATCATATCACATCCCGGTCATCCAGACGACAGTGTTTATTCATAAATTAAATAATATAATCTAGATTAATAACCAATACTAAGGTTTATTTTAAAGACAGAGATTAATAGTATTTCCCATATGGTCCAAATACATCTAATCTGTTAATTGACAGAGTAGTCATTTGTTAAGAATTAACGATGCACTTTTCATGTTAACTTTACATAGGTCTTAAGTTCCAATAATAAACATGTCTACCCTTATCGTAAATGCCCTTTTCTAAGAAATATATTATTTTTTACCATTTAATATTTTTTAATATAGAATTATAAAGGATACATTCGTCTTTCCTCCTGGATAACAATTCTCCACTTTCTCCACTGCTATTCGCTTCTTCCTATCGCCTCCTCTTTATTTTTTAATATCTTACTCTAATTGGATAGTTATATTGATTTTACTTATGAAATTTCATTTCTGTAACAATACCAAAATTACCTCCCTTATAGACTGCTGAACAGTTCCAGATATATTTCATAAGTTAGCTTTAGGATGTCCCCACGTAACTCCCCAAAACTGGATCAAAATGAAAAAATACATAGAAATAAAATATTTAGCTTCTTATTAAAAAATATTTTTGTCATATATAGTTTTGCTGTTAAGTCAATAATAAGGGAGATATATGCAGATTTTAGGTTTAAGCCCCCCCCCCGTAACTCTCCAATTATTCATCTAATTAAAAAAATGCGCTAAAAAATTATTTTCGTACTATAAACAATTTTTGTTCTGTATATTTTTATGTTAAACCAATAATAATAGAGATATTTTTAATTTTTTAATAAACAGTTTTAACCCCGGAACACCCCTTTAGAATAAAATTTTTAGTAGAAAATGTTTAACGTCCAATTGATATAATAGTAGAAATAAGAAAAAATATATTCACTCAGCTTTTTTGGACAAAACGTATACTTCAGTAACACAATTTTCGCTAAACCAATTGTTAGCTTCCTCAGGTGCTATACTAATGTTATGTTAATTTAACATCATATAAATCATCCATAACAGAGAATGGTGTAGTTGTAGAACTGACATTCAAATTTGAATTGAAAATCCAAAAAGGATAGGAAAACAGGAAAAATTTAATATTAATTTGAATAGATGTAAATAACTATAAATTTAAATTTAGCAAACCCCGTATTGATCTAAGTCCCATTAATGAGGATTAAAAATATCCAAAACATGAATAAAAATGCGCATAAATCATTATATTAATATGACAGTCAGTAGCTCTACAATCCCTAAAATCTGGTACGCACAAACCATAGAGATTGCAGCGCTACCCACTGTACAACATAATGTAACAATTTAATTGAAAAAACATAAAAACACCGTAAAAGATAGAATTATAAATCACAGTGAGAATACCCAAAAAGACATTGAATGCTGGACAATCATACAACTCAGCGTACTATCCCCCCAAAATCAATGGTACGCACAAGGATAATGCGAGAAGAGTACACTAAATTGTATATCAAGACCAACAACAATTCCACTGGTGACTGGTGAACTCTCGAACCTGTCTACTATCACATAATAAACAATTTAAAATGATTCCATAGGACAAGGGGAAAGGAACAGATGGAAACAGGATATCAGTCAAGAAAAGTCGCCCCAATTCTTCAAATTATCAACTGTAAAAGAAGCATAGAAACGATAATATTAAAGAAAGGATGGAAATACCAAATTTTTAAATTTTTAAGCATTATGATTTTAGGTAAATATATAGATATGAATTTAAAAGTAGAGATGAGGACCTTTTTTTGCTCATCACTTGTATTTTATAAGTGAGGACCTTATTTTTTGCTCATCACTTGTATTTTACAAATATGAGGCCGAACAATTAAAAAAACAGGTATAGTCTCCAATTTTATTAATACAGATTAAAAATTATAAATCGCCTACTTGTAGTTTTAGACTAGTTGGTGTACGCGTGCTTCGTTACGTCATTTCGCTACTTTGAAACGAAGAAAGTAGAACATAATGCTCACAGCATTACAGTTAAATATATAAAACGATAATATAATTTGCAATTAACTATTAGACGATGGGAAATACATACATCTCCAACACTGCTATCTATTGGTAAGTTCCGCACCAAATAGCAGCAAACACACATGTATATCTTTAAACATTTCTGTGCGTGCGTACACTTTACACTGTGATAACTCTGTTATTATTAATCTATGATGTATAGTGTTAAATCCATTATAAATCTACGTGAAATGCTCTAATTTCTAATTCTAAAATAATTCAAACATCACTGTAAAGCTCCGATGTTATGCACTCACAAATTTTATAATATTATAATTTAGCCAGGGTTTGGGATGCAGTCGTGTGTATTTAGCTCCACTAGTCTCTAGTATGACGCGGCTCAAAAGGTTGCTGAAGTTTGAGATTAGTGGACGCTTGTCAAGACCTGACAAACCCCAAAATAATAATATAAATGTATTGACCATATTACAATACAAATTTGTTTCTAGTCAGTCATAAACATTTAGACATTTTAAGTAATATAAAAATATACTATTTAATATGAATCACAGCTACTAACTAACTAGAAAGATTATCACATATGAAATAGAATTGAAACTGAGGTACTTATATAATAGTTTCATTCAATATGGAGAACAAAAACTCATCTATTGTATAGACAGGATTTGAAATTAATATATCTCTTACAGAGCTCTTGAAACTCCGTACAGGTAGAATTTTGAGATTCTCTGGTAGTTTATTAAAACATGGAGTAGAATAGTAATTTAGGCTATTTTTTGTATTATTGATACGGCAAAATTTGGGAATTAGATTATTTTTGTGTCTGGTGTCGTGAGTGTTGATATAGGGATTTGCAGCTAAGCACCCTACCATCTGGTGAGCGTTTCATGAACTTGTGTACTACATATAACATTTCGTTTTGTGTATTGGTTTTGTATGAAGTTTGTTTTTAAAGTTTTATTATAATCATTGAAAAATGTATAATACATATTGTTGTGTGCCTATGTGCAATTCATTGAAAAGAAGAAACCCGGAAATATCGTTTCATTTGTTTCCACCAATATCAGACACCGTACGGTTCGAAACAAAATTGGGAAAGCAAGAGGTTAGGAATCGACGCGATGTTTAGATAAACAATTTAAAAATTGGAAAAAAAGTGAGCCCTTATATCAAAGTTTGCTCATTACATTTTAATGATAGTGACTACAAAAAATATTTTCAATCTTGTATTTATTCCTGTTATTCCTGCAAATTCCTGTTATTGTGTGTGGGTTTGTAATGCACAAGTCTGTAGGCATAATGCATAAATCTTTATGAACTCTCTGTTTTTTTCAGTGACTCCACACAATATTATATGCCCAGCATTGTAGATTTCTACCCCTTCGTAAACAACACGGGAATTATTATTTACCCCAATATAATTAAAATAATCGACAATGGAAAACTGTGCCGCCATAACTTAAAACCAGATCACAAAATGTAATGTCACTTTAAAAAATGTCCTCACAATACGTGTTTATACTTACTTGATTATAAAATTTTAAAACAAAATCAGAAAATCCCATACAATTATTTATTTTTTGTCGTTTTTTGATACACTTTTCGCTATTATTTACTAGTAAATGTCAAAAAAAATTACCCAATACACGATATCGGTGCATGATAGGTATATGCTCTCCCAGACTTTATTTTTTTTTTTGATTTAGTTAAGATCTACATTTTTTGTCTACATTATATCGATATATCATAATTCAAACTGCACGGAGAGTGCGAAACTGATGGTTTATCCCTCATAACGTCCCCTAGGGGAGCATGGTCGAAGCTGGAACCCTCACTAAAACTTTCCTCGGATAATTTTACCCCCCTTTACTAAATTTGGTGATAATCGGTCCATCCGTTTGGCTTTGCATAAAGGACAAACAAAAAACCAAATAAACAAACAAACAAACAAATATACAAACAAACAAACAGTAATTGCTTTTTATATATAAAGATGAAGATAATATAATTATAAACAATTGACAGATTGCAAAACGGTAAATAGATAAAGAAGAAAAATTCGTAAGTAAAAGTTTTTTTTTTTTAAACAAATATATATAAAAATATATTTTTGCAAAGTTCAGAAATAAGTCCAGACATCATATATTCAGAGCATATTCAAGAATCCACCCCATTCTCAATATAATAAGCTAAACAAATAACCTTAGGAAACATAACGCATATGCAATAAGATTGAAACAAGAAAATCTCATGCATAATTTATAGTTCGACATAACACCATTCGATCAAGATGTGCGGCCCGGAAGAAACAAAAGGAGAGCGGCGATGTGATGCCATTTTGTTATCGAAACAAAACACAGTTCGACGCGACATCCAACTCGGATCCAATAAGATCTTTTACATTTCGCCAAATCGTGGTCGGAATACGAACAACCTGTGCTAGAGTTACCGGGGCTCTCACCCCAAACTATACTCTGTATAAAATACATTTTTACCGACAAAACAAACCGATTCTAGTTAATTCGTTTTCCGTCGATTGACCAGTTGTATTTTACGGACAGATTACAGGCAGTGAAAGTGGTTTCTAGAAAAATAAAACTTATTGGAATAAATTTGAAATATGACATTTATTTGAAAAATACATTTAAATATTGTATTGAATAGTTGATAGTTTTACATGTGGAAACTCACATATAGGTAAAAGATCCTTAAATGCAGGGTCGTTTTATCGCCTAGGCCAACGAGGCCATGGCCTAGGGCCCGCTTATATAAGGGGTCCGGTCACCGATCTTTAGTTTATTTTGTAAAGTTACTGATTTTACCAAAAAATAAATAAATACATAACAAAATGAGTAACATTAACATTATAAATATACCAGGAAATTCATATTTCAGTCGAACTCCTGTTCGGCACTATAGAATTTATATATGTAAAATGTATTGGGTTGATGCAAAATTAACGAGGATTTTTTTTTTTTTTTTATCTAAGATGATTCAACAAAAAAAAAATGCTGTATAGAGATGATCGAGCTGAGCCAGATAGACGTCGCTGTTGTTGTTGAATTGCTGTTTGCCGTTTTTGTGCGGAATCCGCTTCTGTTGATGCACATCATCTTCATTCCACCAAAAGCAAATGCCGTTTGCAATGATCTCTCAATGGATGATTCCGCATCTATCCCATCCTACGCACCACATTGCCTTCTTACTGCGGGCACCTTTTGCAATTTCTTTCGGCGTTTCACCCGGAAATACACAAAATTTCTTTCTTTTGACATTTTTGAAGAGCAACCACAATTCATCACCAGTGACAAGATTCTTCAAAAATGACGATTGCTCGTTTGGCTGCATCAATTCGATGAAAATTCGAACTCGATTGGCTTTGTTTTTGTTGGAGAGTTCGCTTGGCCATCCAGCCAATTTCCACACTTTTCCAAGCTTTTTTAGGAGACAGACGATCGTGGATTAGTCGATATTGAAGTCTTCGGCAAGTAGCCGGGTAGTCGTGCTATCATCCTCTTCCACGGCTGACAAAAGTGCCTGATCATCGAAATCCGATAGCCGTCCTCTTCCTTCATCATCCTTAAGATTTTTGTCACCCGATTTTAACTTGTGGAACCATATTTCAACTTGTCTTTGACTGATTGTTCCTTTGCTGTAAAGCTCGTTGAGATCACGAAATAACTGTGCCGCTTTCCATGCTTTCTCGAAGTGGTAGAGCACATTATATGACGAACATGAATATGATTTTCGACACGCATTTTTTTTACCTAAAAACAAAAGAATATTTTTATAATTATTATATAAAGTAAGCGCCATTTTTCAACACAAAATAACAATTACAAAAAAATCGTTGTTAATTCTGCATCAACCAATAATTTATTAGTAAAATTAGATATAGCGGTAATGAATAACTTTTGAAAGGTAATAAGGTTGAAAATTAGGTCTCAAAATCGTTGTAATCGCTTAAATTGCTATTTTTTTTTCTTCTTAATTTGACTTGACTTCTCCTGGTAGGAGGGCCCGTTAAATACCCATGGCCTAGGGCCCTTACAATTCATAAGACGGTCCTGTTTAAATGAAAACTTTGTAAAGTTTCACAAAATTATTAACTAGTCATGCTGACTGCAGTTTCAGAGTTAACTATTATCAAAGTTACAATAATGCATATTACAAAATACAAGCTTAAGTAATACAAAATAACAGTTAAAGATTTACAAAAACATGTATCTTATTTGGGCACTGTCATTCGAACTTTTGGCCTCACTCACATAAGTCCTCCATCATGATTTGTTAATTTTCTGGTTTTTCTATGTGGCCTGTATAAAAAGCCTTGTTAGATCTTCTGTTAGTTGATCTCTCCATCTCCTGCGAGTACTTCCTACTGGTCGACGAGTATTCAATCTTCCTAACCATTCTGTCCTCCCTCATCTTCATAACGTGTTCTATACACTGTAATCGTCAACCTCTTAGTTCTTGTGTGATACTCGGCCTTGAGTACAATTCTCGGATATCGCTTTTCTTACGGATTTTCTATTCTCTATAAATTTAAATCGGACCAAAGATTCGACGTAATATTTTATTTTCGAAAATTGTGAGGTGTTGTTGATCTCGCTTTGTCAAGGTCTATTTCGGAGCCAGACGGCTCCGAAATAATAATGGTATAGTACGGGACGTACTATAGTTTGGTATAACCTGATTTTGTTGTTCCTAGATAGGTATTTCGTTGTGACGAGAGGACAAGTGCAAAATACGATGCATTAGTAGCTTCAATTATGTTCGTAGTTTCCTGCTGTATCAGATTCACTTGATTTATGTACCCATATATGCGCCCATATATCTGAAAATCGAAATTTTCTCAAAAGTGTTGTGCTTAATTTTTAAGTTGGTTGTGCGTCTACTAACAATGAGATACTTGGTTTTTTCATTATTGATGATGAGTCCTACTTTACGTGTTTCTATATCAGTAAGGTCAGTTAGGTAAATTACGTCTTCAACCTTATTTGAAATAGTATCCAGGCCATCTGCATACCCTTCAATCTTGTGGTACCCATTGAGCTGTAGATCACGGTTGTTGGTATCTTCGGTTTTTCGTAGCACTTTCTTCAGCACGAGGTTAATCGTCAGAGAACTATACTCAAGGCCGAGTATCACACAATAACAGAGAGTAAGACGATTACAGTAGATAGGCCACGTGATGATAATGGGAGAGGACAGAATGGTTAGGAATGTGAAGACCTCGCAAGATATGCAGAGACCAACTAACCGAAGATCTAACAAGTTGGTCTTATTCCTCTTTGATACCTTAAAAACAAAAAAATCAAAGTAAATCTAAAAATAGGTTAAATCACGACGTATAGGCATAATAGGCGGTGCCTACTGAACACTGCACTCTACAGCACGGTTCTCCGCTGTGAAAAAATATTTTTGAATATTTATAATTTAAAAAAAGACACACACTATCTTTGCCACAAACACAAAAAATCCATAGCATTATTAGCCATAATTTTGCTATGAATTAAAAAAAATATATGAATTTTGTCAAAACCACAGAAACTGCAATTTTTTCCAAAAACGAAATCTGAACAAAAATGATCGTACGTTTCTGGTTTAGGTCAATGTACATTACTTTCTTTTTTTTAGATCTTTAGTTTAACCCTTCTACATTGGGTGCAGGACAATAATTTTTATTGTATATTTTTAGAAAAAAAGGAGAAAAAAAATTGAAAATTACTTTTTGTTCCTTAATCTACATCTTAAGAGTTTTCTTTTGATATCACACAATAAGTTTTAAAAAATTAATTTTACATTATGAGATCGTTTTCCAGATTTTTAGATCAACCTCCCTGGGAAATAGGGTGGGGGACAAAAGTTTTTTGGCATATTTTTTGCTTTAATCCCACAAAAAAAGATTTATAAAAACTGAAAAATTGATTTTTTACACATTAAGATGATTCATTTGACTCAAATATCAAACCCCCCACCCAACATTAAAAAAATATATATTAATTTTTTCATTAAATACATATTTGTTTATATTTATCTCGTGTTTTTTTTTAACTCTCAGTATGGATCAAAGAGTTGTATAAACATGCCGAATTTCAACTTTCTATGTTCAGTCGTTTGACTACAATTTCTATCATACAGACAGACACATGAGTGACGTTATAAAAGCTTTTTGGTGGTCATACATACAAAATACGAAAAAAGAAATTGTTGAATTTAATGTGAAATTAGGAAATTTGTGAGACTTATTTTATTGAGTTCGAGACAACCCTAAAAACAATGTGCCAGCGCTAGTTCTGACACTGGCTGTAACATGTAGCACTGGCGGACACTTAAACTTGTGTACCCACAGACGAAGCGTTAGTGCTGGCCAAGTACAAAAATAGCGAACATGGGCCAGCGCTTGTAAAATGGCGTCCGACATGAAAGTGAGATTATGGTCGCAGCTTCGACCTTGCTTTTAATATTTAAATAAGATTAAAAGTACAAGAAATTAATTTCTAGTTCAAGTAGACTTCATACGCAAAAATGGTTATAACTTTCCTTTTGAACACAACACTCTTGACTAATGTGATGACAAGTGTGTGCGCGTCTTTTGTACGGAGCTAGCATGTATGTACAACTCTGCATCGATGTTGGTCAAACTTCTTTGTCATGTGACAGAATAGCGCTTCAAAAGCGAACGTCGGTCACCGGCAAACCCAGCCTACGTTAGCTGTGACTTGTGACTTGTTGCTCCTACACACGATCCGGGGAGCTATACAAGTATAAACATTGCCACGCCGTCTGTAGGTACCTTTACATAAAATTACGTCATCTTGGTTGAAAGCCACTGGACTATAACTTATGGCGTATTCGATTGGACCACTCTAGAATTGCTCTGCGAGCGAGCAAATGACGTCATGCTCTATCCGAGTTTTACTAGCGAGCGCGCCTGAGCAACCCCCAATCGAATACATTTTTATTATTGTTATTATTAATTACTTAAAAATACAGTGATTTCCTTGCGTAAACAGTGCAGGATAATACTTTATGTATAATTTTTATTATTTTATTTTTGTGATTGCAATAATTTATTTGTTTTCTGTTTATTTATATTCTCAAAATGTAACCTACTTATTTTAAATTATTTTTTTAATGTCTTTTAATTTTCTAATTTGATTAATTATACAAAAAGTTATATCACTACTTTATAAAGATTCAATTAGTTCTAATAAGCATACTAGCTTTGAAATATTTGAAATATGCGTCACATTGCTCGAAGCTGGTCTGATTCTTTAGCCAGAGTAAGAAAAAGTGCACGGAGTGCACTCTCAGTGCAATTACCTTTCCCAATCGAATATGAAACTTGCTCACCGATTGACCTGAGTGCATAGTAGAGCACCCAATCGAATACGATATTAATAATTATAAAAACATCAAATTCGTTTAACCAGAATAGTACAGGTAGGACTCATTTTGCGCCGGTTTTATTTACGCCGGTCTCGAAATAACGCCGCTTGAACACCAGAGTCGTGTGTCGACGTCGCCGCCGAATCTAAGGTCGAAGCGGGGATGTTCTGAGGTTTTACGCGCGCGCAGTTAATAAAGTACATCATTGCTTAGTAATATTTTGCCAGTACAGGGTTGCATTCAGCACATTGAGTTTATTGCAGTTATTATATAGAATATATTATGTAAATTTTTACGTCTGCCAAATTTAATTTTCCTTAAGGTAAATTTAACTTGTTGTTTGTAAGTAATAATTTATTGTATTATGTATAGTGTAGTATATATTATGTATAGTTTAATGTATTTTTTAATTTAAAGGTGATTAAATTTTTTTTAAATTAGATAAATTTTTCACAAACCATGTCTTCTAACAAGGAAAATAAACCACCTAAATTAAATTGCTAAGAATAAATGAAGATCCATTACAAACCAAGAGAAAATGGAGGTGATTAAAAGAATGCTAGATGGAGAAACACGTCCAAAATTTTGTAGGGACCTCAATTTACCTCCATCGACTGTTACAACCATCATGAAGAATGCTTTAGAACGAATTTTGACAAACACAGACATCCTTACTGAAAAACTTTGTGAGCTCGATAATGATAGTGAACGCAGTATGCAAGTAAAAAGGAATGTTGCAACCGTATGCAGAGCTCCTCCGAGAGAAAAAAAAAGGGAAAATTCACAGAAAAATAATTTTGTAAAATATATTTGTTTAATATAATTATCGTATTTTTTTTCTACATCATATTTTTCTTTATGTTAAATTATTATTAATTTTTTGTTGTTAGCTTTGTTAGTTGTAAGTTTGTTGTTAAATCATATCGTTGTATTGTATTTATATAGCACAAAAGAATAAATATTTATTTGCTTATATTCATTTATTATTTTTTTTTATATTTAGTTTTTAATGCTTTTTAAAATAATATATTTACGATATACAAGGTGTACTCAAAAGAAATTTTATATTTAGTGGATCGATTAAAAAAAAAAGTAACCCGTATATAGAAAAAATGTTTATTAATTATTAAAATACACTTTTTGGGGATTTATTTCTTAAAAATAATATCGTCTAAATGTAGACCCTCGCGTTCTCGGCACTCATTTAATCGAACAGTAAAATTACTTATGACGTCTCGGCAGGTGGACTCAGGGATGGCTGCCATTTCGTGACGGATATTTTCTTTCAAATGCGCCAGTGAAGTCGGTTTATTGGCGTAAACTTTAGATTTAAGATAACCCCGTAGGAAAAAGTCCATAGGGGTTAAATCTGGACTGCGTGGAGGCCAATTTATGTCACCTCTCCGGGAGATCAATTTGCCTGAGAATTAAGCCTCTGACTGGCATCTTGGGGCTTTAATTCTTGCACCAATTGAATTTTGTAGGGGTGCAGCTTTAGGTCTTCGTGCATAATGCGATGTAATGATGATCTATGCACATTTAAAGCACTTGCGCGCTTCCGAATTGAAAGGTTCGGGTCGTCACGAACAGACTGATCAACTTTCTCCACGTTTTCTACCGTTTTTGATGACCTAGGTCGCCCGGATTTTGATTTATCCAGCGTTGTACCAGTCTCTTCAAACTTTTTAACCCAATGTCGAATGAGAGGAATGCTTGGCGCATCATTTAAGTGGCGAAAACCTCGAATACTGCAGAATTTTCTACGCGCTACAGTCGCCGAATCACCGTTTTTGTAAAACTCTCGCACGCATAACGCGTGGTCTGCTCCCGAGAAACGCGCCATAGCGACTGCATTCCCAAGAGCCAGGCTACCGATTGACATAACCCCCGCACCCCTCGTATACATTGCGTTCACGCAGTAAGCTAAATAAGTATATAATTTCTTTTGAGACAGCTTGTATAATCAAACAACGTCCTCATTTAGGGAAATTGGCTGGTCGGACTGGTTTAACAGTTTTATATTTTGCAAGGAAGCTGTCACCCAATTCAGTTTCATAATGAATCTCTTATGAGTGCAAAATAGAAAATTATGGTTTAGGAAGCTGTGTGGCAGTTAGTTTAAAGTGTGAATTGGTTTTCTCGTGGTCGGTAAAAAGTTAGGGTAAACGTAGTGTGTGAGCGCTATGTCGCAATGTCAGAACGCTCCAGGTTCGATCCCCGGGGAAATATACCTGCCTCGACACAAGGCGTGAACTCACTCAGTGCTCACGATCCGAACTACACGCTGAATAAGATGAAATATTAGCTAACTTTTCGTATGGACGAGCGCTGTCATTTGTTTTATGTAAATATCCGTCAGAAGTTTGTCATTTGTTATATTCTGTTGTGATGATTTGTTTTTTCTCCCTCCGCGACGGTGCTGCCGCGATGCGCAATTTTATATCATCTCTTTTCAGTTGTTTCACAACAAGACATTGCTGTTTTTTGGTTTAAATTTTAAATTATAAACTTTTTCAAATCTATTTTTCTCAGGTTATTTTCAAATGTAATCGAAATATGTATTAGAAAGTTATTTCACAAGAGTCGGAAATAGGCTTCACATTTCCGCCATGTATCGAATTTGTGTGGGGAGTATGGTTAGACAACTCGTTCAACAGGAATGTAATGCGGTGACGATGGTTGTGAAATCAGGGGTGAACGTTCATAACTTTATACAAGAAATTAATACAATCCACATTATTAAAATTTTTAATATTTTTATGTTTAACTGACTGGAGTACAGTTTCTGTAATGATTATTTTTATGTTTAACTAGCTGGACTTCGTACGGTTTCTGTAATGATATTTTTGTTATAATTTAAATGATATAGTCGAATTGCTGATAGGTGACTGTTACATGTATGTTAGTTGATAACATGTATGTATCAAGTAATGCATTCATATAATAATCTAGTTACCATTTTTCAGCGATTTTAAAAATGTTTTTTGTTTTTTGTCTTAACTGTCAGTGTCTGGTAATAAATATTAATTAAAATATGGCTTGCGGCCAATTATTAAATTCACAAACTTTAATTTTAAATCTGCTGGAATAAACAACAAATTATAATCCAAAATTTACGTATGAGTATAAATTTTTCGATATTTATAATTATTACCTTAAAATTAATAATTTTGTTTGTTTGAGTACTGCTGTAAATTTATTTTCGCGCTCTAATTAGTAAAGATATCTACGAATTATGCTCTTTCTTTCTAACGTTTTGTTTTTTATTCAAATAATTTTGAAGGTTAGTTGTCAACTTGAGTCACTATACGTTACTATGGGTATGCAAATAATTATAATGATATAGATAGAGAAAGCATATAGTATTGAATCTCGATACTTGCAGCAACGAGCAGTCACTTATCAGCAATCCGACTATAAGTGAGATATTTCAGTTTCAAACAGAACGTAAAATAATCGTTTCTCTATTCTAAACAATTCTTTTGTATCTATTTTTATATGCTAAGTAAACAATAATTGAGATACTTCGTTCTTAGGTAGCTCTCCCCATAGCTCTTCAAATATATATTAAAATCTGTATTAAACAGAGAGGAATAGTTTAATTACTCATATTCATTTTTGCTGTCAAGTAAATGATAAATGAGATATTTCATCTTTATAAGTAACACTCCTCTTGCCCCCTAAATAATCTTCTTTAATATTCTTCTTTTTCCTCTAATTTAACTTTAAAAAAATGTTACCTCATGTACATTTTTGATGCAAAGTAAATAATAAGTGAAATATTTCAAGTTTACGGGTTGAGCTCCCCAAATATTCATTAAATCGAAAAGTATATGCAACAATAAAGATTTGATTTCTTATTATAAACAATTTTTATTATATACATTTTTGTTGTTACGCCAATAATAAGGTAGATATTTGAAAAGTTTAGCTTTTGTCCCCACGTAACTCCCCAAATATTCATCTAAATGAAAAAATGTATAAATATAAAAGATTTATTTTCTCATTTTAAACTATTTTTGGCATACATGACTTGACTGTTAACTCAATAATAAAGAAGATATAGATTTGAAATTTTAGTTTTAGGGTGTCCCAGGTAACTCCCCAAATGTTCATCTAAATGAAAAAATTCAATGAGATAAAATATTTATTTTTTTATCATAAACTATTTTGATCATACATAATTTTGCCGTTAAGTCAATAATAAGAGAGATATATGTATGTAGATTTTAGTTTTAAGGTGTTCTTCATAACATAAATATTCATCTAAGTGAAAAAATGCATTGAACAAAAAAATATTTATTTTATTATTATAAACAATTTAGGTTTAAACCCGAAACAACCCTCTTGAACAGGGGTGGGCAAATATTTTGGCTGTCGGGTCACATTACGGATGAAAATTTGACCGTGGATCAAAAAAAAAAATTTTTTTTTGCTTATTTTAAATATTGTTTTTGTTACAAATGATATTTTATAAATTTTAAAAGCAATATTTTTAAATCAAAACGTGTATTTATTATGAAATTTAAAAAAAACATTGAAAAGAAAATGGGAAAGAATGATAATTTGAAAGAATGTTGGACAGACAGTAATATTTTTGCAGGATACAATAATTTATAAAATGCTTCGCGGGCCGGATATAATTTAAGCGCGGGCCGCCATTTGCCCAGGCCTGCTCTAGAATAAAAATTTTGAAAAGCCTTATAATCTATATTCGAATTCTGGTATTACTCTATCGTCGTACCAAATTTCATAAATATATGTCCAGCTGTTTTTGCGTGAATCTCGGACAGACAGACAGACGGACAGATAGACAGACAAACAGATACAAATTGATTTTTTGCAGATATTGCCTTATAATCATCTGAAACGTGTACAAATCAAATAAGAGACCGAAAATAAAAAAAAAAATATAGCTTCCAATTTTATTAATATAAAAATTATGCGGAATCCATCCAGAACAGACCTTTTTCACAGCTAAATATTCATGCAAAATCGAATATATTGCAGTCTACGATATGCCAAAGGATGCCTCTATCTCACGGTAAGTCACATGTCGATCTTCTTCAATCATTTTGCGCACAGCATCGATGTTTTTTTGAATCACAACCGATTTTGGTCGACCTTCACGAGATTCATCACTGACGGACGCACGACCACGACGAAATTCTACAAAGCAATTGTACACAGTCTTTTCTGATGGTGCTTCATGACCAAAAGTTGAACGAAGCGAATCTATGCATTGTTGTTGAGTTAGGCCTTTACTCGTAGAAAATCGTAAAAAATCATCCAACGAAACCCTTCACGAGTAATATAAATTTTTTTCACAAACTTGTTTTTTTTTCAAACGCTCACTGTCAACAAACTACTTGGTCAATTTATAAGCTGCCACTGATTTCACAATAACTAATGTAAAATTTTACGAATATAGCAATGACACATTTCAATATTTCCATCTAGTGGTTGTATGTAAAAACATAAAAGGTAACTCCCGTATGTAAAATAGCTTCTTTCGACATCCACACTTGTTATGAGTTCGTATTTAAATTTAGATACAATAGTCGAATGCATGTCAAAATCATCAACAATTTCCCCACTTAAGATATTTGATATTTTTAAAATTTATTATTTTCAATTTTCAGTTCCCTATAATGTCCACTATTCTACTATATGTTTTTGTATGGGCATTTTAGAACAATAAATAATTTTACACTAAAATAGTATTAAAGAAAACACTGTACAAGAATTAGAAAGACAATAGCAAAACTAACTGAGAAGAAGCAAAACAAACAGACAGGGCCGTCTTAGACCATGCAGGTGCCCTTGGGCACACAGAGTTTGGGGCCCTTTTAGAAAGTAAAAAAAAATGTGAATGAAAACAACAGTATGTACTTTTATTTAGTACTTTATTGGTTATTATGGTTAGCTTTATACAAATTAAATATAAGTGAAGTGATTACTATTTTGAGAATTGGACTTACGTTAATGGATGATGGTTTCTTCCGGGATTTCTGTTGTGCAAAATCTTCTGTTTTGTCCTCAAAGTCTAATTTTTGAAGGATATCACTTTCTATGCACATGATTGACAAATTAGTAAGTCGTTCTTGTAACATAGTCGTTCGTAATTGTTTTTATTCTTTTAACTCGTGAAAATGAGCGCTCACCACTACAGTTGGTGACTATTAAGCATAGGAATATCTTTGTAGGAACTTTCACATTCGGGAAAATTTCTTCTAGTTTATCTGCTTTTATGTAAAGCTGAGATACTCAAGCCCGCCGATTCATTTGCAAGGTTTATTAATAAAAGTAGTAAAATTGTAGTAAAATTGCACTAAAAATTGAACTCCTCTTTTTTTCGTGTAAGCGATGAGCGGCATTTTGAGGCCCCCATCAACCCGGGGGCCCTAGGCTCGTGCCCCATGTGCCCTTATGGAAAAGACGGAACTGTTAACAGACACACTTGCAGTGCACAATGTTCGCTGCGAGTACAAACCAACGAAATCGGGGAACACCCAAGAACATAATATTATCGCAGAAGTGCGTTTAATCATAATGATGCAACGCCTTTAAATTTTACTTAACATGTGCATTTTGTAAACTATTTTTATTAATTGCTTGTACAATAAAAATGAATGTCGATAAATAAACAAAAAAAAGCTCTAAATAAGCAGAAAATGTAAAAAAGCTTAAAATTGTAAAAAGCAGAAACTTAAAATCCGTTCTCTAGATATGAGAGACACCCTTAAACAAAACTTTTGATATAACTCCCTTCTCTCATTGACTTAATACCAAAAACCTGAATAACTAAAATTGTTTATAATAAGAAAACAAATATCTTTTGATTTATATAGGTACTTTTCTCCTTCGATAAATATTAAATAACGAATACCAGACAGACAGTTAAATAAAATTATTATTATTATAATGAAGTACTACTGTATTTTACTATAATTCATAAAATTATAATACGTAAATTGAACTTATTAATGACTCGACACAATATTTGAGTTGTTCCGTTCGGCCATGCATTTAATTTTACAATTCCGCTTCTACCGATAACCAATAAATGTTCAACATTAAAAAAATGTTTTCCCTTACAAATTCACAATAGTTTTTTTCAGTTTAAGCGTTTTCCATTTAAAGCTAGACATAACAAAACAACTATAAACATTTTAATCATTTTAATTGTTTGTTCCTGTCAAATAAACAAATCTCCAATGAACCTATTTCCAACAATTGAAACATCCAATCCACTTAACCTCAAAAATACAATCAACAATCCATGTAAAAATTCAACATCAAGTCACCTGAAAACAAAACCATCCGGATATAACGGCAGAACGTCACGCGACCGTATCTAAAGCTGTTTCCGATTGGTCGTCGTAGTTCCATTAGCTTAATAGCCCGCCAATGGCGGTCGGTTAACCGGAATTAGCGTTTTGTCCGAACAACTAAACGTATTAACATCTCGCGTGACATGGTTGCATCATAATTCATACACATCAAACGATGCGGACATACGATAACGAACTTTAATGCCCCTGTACTTGTATTATAAAAGTATACGTGTGTCCTGTTTATACATGTTTGCGATCATGGTTGCCTCTGCTTAATTTGTTTATTAAAAACAATGGCCTCGCCACTGTGAACGAACTGTCATGGGATTATTCTTCTTTTATCATGCTTTTGTATTTTAGTTTGTTGTTATTTTTTATGATGCGGTGGTTCTTTGGTAGGATTTTATTTTTTTAATATGTTTAAGGTGCTAATTCTTGGGTTACTTTATTATTAAGATTAAAAGTGTACTGGATAATGTTTCATTTTGAGAAAGGTGTTTTAATATTTCGTTTTACATTATATATGAAACATAAAGGTTTAGAATGTTGTAAGAAAAAATTTTAATCTTGAAACAAGATTAGGATTATAAAGAATGGAAGTAGGAGCTTGCGTAAGTAAGACTACTTAGGTTTATTATTTAATCTAAATTATTTCATTATCGTGGGACGTAATGAGTAGTACTGTGCAAGACTAACTCGGAGTCCTTTTTACTCAGAGGAAATTAAATCCAACTCTAAAGCCAGCCAAACACGGAGAAACTTGTCTTAAGACATGTACGTGCATAAATCAACGCGCGTACATGTTTCAATGTGTATGTATGAAAAATATGTACATGCGTTGTTAATAATCCGTGGCACAAGTCTTTAGTAATTCCTGAATATATGTCCGTGTGTACTGTTGTCAACGTGTAAGTTACACGGAGATTCTCATTGGCCCGCATTGTATTTTATTTGTCTTAAAAGTGTATACAGTTATATAGAGTTTTGAGCACTGGTATGGTCGGAGATTGAAACGTACAAATCTATTTTTTTTTTTTTTTGTTTTTTTATTTAATTTTGTTTGGTTTTGATTGCTGAGGTTTAAAGTGATTTGCTATTACCTATTATTATTTTTTTTTTTTTACATTATTATATTATTATCCTTTATAAAATTGTAGATTATATCAAATATTCGTTGGTTTGTAGAGTAACAGCTGAAGTTTAGTAGGAAATGGAACATTTTCTTTAATATCCCAGAAACATTTTTATACGGGCCATTACTGTTGAAGTACATACTCCCTGGCATTGAAAGTAATGAGCCAGTACCCCGGTGTCACCGTGGCCGTTAGCTGGCCCATTGGTGTATGAAATACCGGCCCAGCAGCAGTAAAGTGCAAAATAATCGCATTAGTTGCAAGATTTATTTCTGACGGACCAGTGCTTATATTATACCCCCTCTCTAGTATTTCAAATGTAACATATGATATTCATCTTATACTTACCCAGTATTAAAATAAATTAATGATTAGGTGCAAAATAAATACTGATTTGGCCATTTCACCATCGTTGAATAAATTTATTTAACAAGTAAAGTTGACAATATTGTCACGTGGGTGGTTTGATTGAAAGTCAACTCCTGGTTTCAACATAACAAATTTATTAAACATATATCAAATTTACAATATAATGTTTGAATTGGCCCACGGAGTTGGGGAAATCTTCGGTCCACCCCGTGTTGGCCAGGATCGGCTTGGACCTATCTCCGTGGCGGGGGCTACCCATCCGGGAGTCGAGCAGCTTGGAGAAGTCTTCTTCCAATCACAAGGTGACTACTTGCTTGGCTTTACCCTCGGTACAAGTATCTGCTGTCAGTGTCTTCGTCGTCACCGTGTGGACTAATACGTGCAGCGGAGTTGGCTATATTCCACTGCTTCCATATTCTGTGACATCCAGCCTTTTTGTAACGAAAGTTAACCCAGTTCCAATATTCATTCATCATGACAAATATTTCCTCATTACGAAAATGCGGCGAATGCATTTCGTAGTCAGGCCACATACGTCAGACGCTGATAAATAGTTTTTTAATCAGACAGCTGACCGTCACAATGTATAAATGTCGTAATCCTGACCTAAGATTACCTATGTGACAATATCGCATCGGTTTTAAAATATTAATGAAGAAATTAACGTTGCTGTCTATAGAATGATGCGATATTGTCAACTTTATTGGTGAAACAAAAGGAAAATGTAACATATCAACAAAAATAAGGAGTGCTCATAAAATTCTGGTAAAGTACTTCGTATAGGAAGAGTGCGAAATGCAAATGTGAAGTATATTATTAATATTGGCGTTGCACAAACTTTTAGTGCCAGCAGTTTACCAACAGAAATAGCAGTTTGCCGGCATTCGGCCGATGGTTGAATGTTTGCTGGGATGGCTGCAGATGAACTGTACTCTAGCTCAGGTGATCTTAAACTTATATAGTCCGAGGACCCCCTCTTGACCAACATTTTTTTTACGGACCCCATCCCAACCCTAGGCATTTTACGTGGTTCTTGAGACATAATTTCTGGCTCAATAATCTCATAAGCACTACGTTATAATAAAAATTGGTAAAAATGTATATCTGGTTATTTTAATAAATGGTCTTGCGCATTTATATAGATGAACATTATTATTAGAATATAGAATAAAAAATATAAAATAAATAAAAGTAGTAGTAACAAGAATTAAAAAAGTTACAAATTGTAATACCTTAAACTCATACAAACATTTCTTGGTGAAATATTCGCCACAATAGATCTTATTATAATATGATTTCTGTAAATAATTTGCAGTTGAATAAAAATAATAAAATTTTTACTATATTCTTTAGTTATGTCAATAACAAGTTACAGTGGCGGCGCTAGTTCTTAAAATCTGGGGAGGGGGGGCAGAAAATATTTGAAATTATTTTTTTATCGTTTACCCATGAAAATACAAGTGATGAACTAAAAAAAAGGCCCTAACCTCTAAAATACATTTTTCTCCAAAAAATTCTGGGGGTGGGCAACTGGGGACCAGAGCAATTTTAAATAAAATCCAAACACCTCCTCTGCATACATCGAATCAAAATCACTATCGTAATCGTAAAAGCAATAATTGAAATACAAGCTGTATTTCATTTAATATTCTTACAACGGTTCAATGTAAAATACTGCGTAATAAAAATGTTTGATGTAATTTATATGTTTTATTTTAATAGTAATTGTAATTTATGTAATTTTTAGGGTTTTGTAGGAATGACCACCAAAAAACCCTTATAAAGTCACTCACGTGTCTGTCTGTCTGTACGGTGGAAATTGTAGCCAAACGGCTTAAGATAGAAAGTTGAAATTTGGCATGCTTATACAATTCTTTAACCCACATATAGGAAAAATACTGAGAATTTAAAAAAACACATCCCGAGATAAATATAAACAATTATGTATTTTAAAAAATTTAATAGAAATATTGTTTTTTAAATTTTGATTGGCATATCAAATGAAACCTCTTAATGCGTGGATAATTAACAAATTTTTATTTTTTAAAAATAATTTTTTTTATTGGATTTGGCAAAAATTTGTCAAAAAAGTTTTGTCCCCCACCCATTCTCCCAAAGGGATTGACCTAAAAATCTGAAAAAAAAAACTCCGTAATGATCATTGATGGGAACCGGAATAGTTCAACAGGAATATCAGATAAAGTTTTTCGAAAAATGTTGATTTTTTTGTGTTGATAAAAAAAAATTAAATTTATTGTGTGGTACCAAAAGAAAGCTTTTAAGACGTAGATTAAGGAACGATAGATGGTTTTTTGAAATTCGTTTCTTTTAGTACGAATTTAGTCAAAAATGTGCAAAAGTTCTTGTCCCGCACCCCTTTACCCAAAGGGGTTAAACTATGAATCGGAAAAAATGTATATTGATCTGTTCCGGAAACGTACGAGAGGAACTTTTGATCAGATTGTGTTTTTGAAAAATATGGCAGTTTTTGTGTTTTTGACAAAATTAACTATTTTTTTAATTCATGGTTAAATTATGGCTAATAATGTTATGGATTTTTTTGTATTTATAGCTAAGATAGTGCGTGTATTTTTTTGGAATTAAAATATTTAAAAAAATAATATATTTTTTTAATAGTTGCGAACTGAGTTACTCACATCGCACCACATTACACTCTACACCAGTGGTTCTCAAAGTGGGTGCCGTGGCACCCTAGGGTGCCGTTCATTACATGTAGAGTTGCCGCGGGCGTGGTATGAAATTCAGCATCGTATGTATTTTTATACGTATAATGAAATTTTACGCAACGGAATGAATGCAGGCATACAACTTGTGGATGCCTACTTCCGATCGTATTAAATTCACTATTCTAGATAACGAGTTCTTAATGTTGATTAGCACCACAACTTTGAGCGATACTGCCCTATACGACAGCACAACAACATAGGAGCCAGAGCACTTCAAGTTTTGGTTCAATTTTATACATCTTATTTGTGCGAACTAGGATTTTCTATGTTCGTTAACATCAAAACTAAAAAGAGGGCATAATTGAAGTCGGTAGAAAATGAAATGCCAGTATATTTGTTCAATATACGTCCAAATATAAAGGAATTTTGTATATTACACAGGCGCGTACATAGAAAATTAATCTGGGGGGGGGGTCCATTTCGAAAAAATATCCGTAAAATAATACAAATATATTGTTTTTTTTTTTTGCGGAGAGGAGTTGGCTCATATATATTTTAATTATGATTATAATTTAATTTTTATTAATAAAAAATGTGATTTTTTATTTTCAATTGCTTAGTTTGTTTTAAATAAGTATATATTTTTCCATTCCTGGGGGGGGGGGTCTAGACCCGAAGACCACTCCCTAGTGTGCGCGCCCGAAATTTCATCAAGCTCATGTATCAAATAATTTTTTGTGTAACTTACCCCGTAGCAGGAACTTTTAACCCCGCAAGTGGGGCAAAAACAGACAAACAACTTGACCATTTAAAACGTGCATATCACACAACTTGAATGAGTGTATGCTCTGATAGTTGTAGTGTTGGTAGCTATTGAATGGAACTACTCGTGAGTCAAAAAAAAAAAAAAATTAGTCCAAGAACTTGTTTATTGGTTTGAGGTAGCAAATACGATTCTATTGCTCCGCTGAGCGATAGCGCAGCCGCGCGGGGCCTACGCTACGTAGTATGTCTATAGTATGCAGCGTAGTAATGAAATAAAGAAAAAAAGCGAATATAAACATACTATCAGGTTTTACCGCCGATTGTAAATTTGTACGTAATTAAAATTACGCATATGCAACAAAACTTGCTGTCATTAAAAAAATATAGAGTTGGGTTTTTGTGGGGCCCTTCAGAAGTCGGGGTTCAGGGCGCGAGCCCGGTGCGCCCACCGTTAAATCCGCCTCAGGGTGTATTATAGTTTTGTAGAACCTGATCTTGATGGTAATCTTCTAGAAAAGAGCGCAAAGTAAGACACATCTGTAGTATGAATTACGTATCTAATTTTTTGTTGTAGGTATTATTAATTCAATACAATAAATCTTTTATTTTACTGCCTATAGATATTAAATTTGAATCGATATTTCGCTTTGCTTCAAGTATTGACGACAATCGAGTTCGAAAAGAAAATGTTATTTTCTTTCTCACACTATTAATTGAGTTTAATATCAATCTACAATAAAACAGGAATAATTAAGAATCTTAATGTTTATATGAAAATAGTTTCAGTACATTTATAAATTTAAATCGAATGTACCTAGTCCCACAACAAAACATACGTTTATTACACTCTATTATTTTACCACCTCTCCCCTCAACCCAGCAGTTATTTTGACTATATTATAATAAGTTACAAAGAGGAGGTAACCATTCACATTCTATTTGTTTTTATTCTTATAATATCTAACTTTAAATATTATTCACTTACATTTTTTTTTCTGTAATACCTATCAAATTTTTTTAATTAATTCTGAATCTCTGTCTAATGTCAACCTTTTTTACGTCGCGGTGCTGCATTTAGCAATATTTTTAATTTATATTTACGCCGCATTGAATAACAAAATGTTTTGACGGACCATGCTGCCTTTTATAATTTCTGTTTTTTATGACCTGAACTTCTTATTTATGCCGGTTTACACGTATTTACGTCGTAGAAAAAATACTATTTTCTTATTAAAATATTTTCGCATAAAATCGTTCGGCGGACCCCATTCGCCCCAGGAGCCTCCAGTTGCCGACCCCTGGATTAGATATATTTACTATACGTAGATCTTCCACTTTTTATATCTGTGAGCCACCTTGGGATGGCATTATAATCTATATGTTATCTTTTTAAAAGTAAACTTGCGAATCAGCTAAATTGCATCCCCTATCTGAACATAGAGGGTAGCGCAGTTTAAACATGTTGTTTAAACTGTTCACGCAACAGATGGTGCTGTTTAAGGGTTGTCTCCCTGTTGGCGAATGTAATAAGCTTTAGGGTAGTTCAGCAAATTCAGCATCGTATTCACAGATGTCACTACCATATTATTTCAAATCAGCAGATTCGTGGCCTCATAAATAATTTCAAAAATTCTATTTACATTTTGATTCACTAATTTTAAAACTTTATTAAATAAGTTTTTGAGATTTTCCTTTTGACAAATACGATTTTGTTACTTTATTTAACAAAATTTTGCAATGAAGTGCTGAAATTAGTGAATTACTAATTTTAAGGTGACTATCAATATAAAATTCAATTAAAACCGTAAGAAACATTCTTCAGGACATCGCCTATAATATAAAGTGTAATGTAATTTAAATAAAATGAAATACAGTGAAACCTTTAACTTCGAACACAATTCGTTTCAGGAGTCGGTTCAATTTTCATGTTTAAATTTACCTATAAGAAATCATATAAATTGAATTAGTCCGTTCCAGAAATACAAAATGCATCCAGTATTAAATACTTGGTAACATACATGTGCCATTATATCAGAGGCTCTAAAATAAGGAGGCGAAGCAATAGACTTAGTTCTGTAACTTCTTTTCAACAAATATTTAGACGAAGAGACAAGAACAGAAATGATCTTGTTACATAAAAAAGACAAATCTAAGCTGGAAATTACACATTTACAAACTATTCACGAGAATACCAACAAAAAGGTTATAAGTGAAATTAAGTTTCTGCCCACTTATCGATGAGGCTGGATTTATAAAGGGCTTTAGTACTAACAACCATCTATTTGTAAGATTTTAATTGAAAAATCCATGGAGTAACAGATCCTTGGTTTTGACTTTCCTGGATTTCGAAAAAACATTCGATTCAGGCCCGGTCTTTCCACCTTCGGATAAACTTCTGGGTAACTATCTGGTAGATAAAGTTATCTGATACTTTATCTGTTGAATAAATGTCATCCCGTCTCTCAATTTAAATTTATCTCTCAGATAGATATCTGACGGATAATGAGACTGACATATTGAATCCTCAGATTGGTAACACTGAATGTGTAACTGAAATAGGCGTTGAGAATGATTTTTTTTTTGTTTCTCTAAGGAAATAAATAAATATATAGGTACCTGACATACAGTACTACTACCAGTTCCAGTCTACTATTATGAAGCACCCCTGGTTCCATAACATGAATCTTAGCAAAGGAGCCATCTATTCTATCTATCGGCTAAGATTCAACCACAGCTCAGCACCAAGCCATCTCTACAGGATTAATGTCATCGACTCGGATCTTTGTGCACTCACCTATTCCACTCACCTATTATTTAATTGTTCCAACAACATCTACAACTGCAGTCTTCTCTACACTAACCTATCTAAGTCTGTTAAATATAATGGTCCCATATCCCTTTCTAATATCCTACTTAACCCTTCCTCTGAAACTTCTACGCTTGTGTATGAATTTTTAACTTCTTCCAATATTCAACTTTAGATTCAATTTATTTTATTTTATTTATATTTATATTTATATATATATATTGTTTATATTTATTATTTAATTATTTATTATAGTTGAAGGTAATGTGATTTGGACCAGTCAGAAAATAAAAACAAATTTATTAACTTCGCTAACGTTCCGATTTTAATTTAAATCTTCATCAGAGCTACAAAGATATATAGAAATATAGAATTATTAAATTGGTAAGTTTACATGTATAAAATTATGATAGTGTTCAAATTTAACAAGTCAAGTAGTTAAAATAAGCATTACAAAATTGTCGGAATTTAAAATATAACATAAAATAATTATTAAATAATAAAAACATATCAAATATGAGTTAAAGAATAAAAAGCAATGTTAAATTTACAATACCTTAGTTAATAGTCACGATATAAAATAACAATTTTAAAATTAATAAAGAACACATCATATTGTCCGGTTATTGAACTCAGAGATAAGCATATGAATAAGCCACGTATGAATTTGAAAAAGGGTTTGAGATAGTTGAAACAAGGAAGTAACGCTATCTATTAATAAATTAGAATTTGATTATTAGGTGAAATATGTTAGATTTAGATTTTTTTAATATATTAATATAATATATACAATAGATGGCGCTTATATTATCACAGTCGGTTTTAAAGTTAACTAATTTAGTGTTCTGAATTATATGTCTGCTCTCAGTAATCAACCTTTTACTGAGATTGTCTACTTTATCTAAGATTTTAGTTTGTTCAAAATTAAAATTGTGGTTAGTGATGAAGAAATGGGTAGAGTGCCGTGTTTTCTTTTTTATTTTTCATTTATCCTGACAGCTATTATTATGTTGATATACTCGGTTTTTAAAATATTGTTTAGTCTGTCCAACATAGCATAAATCACATCCTCCACAAGGAATGTGATAGACTACTGACGACATTTTATTAAATTCAGTAGGTTGTTTAATTTTTGAGTGGAGTTGATTAATAGTTTTAAGATTATAGAAAGCTAATTTTATATTATAGGGTTTAAAAAGTTTAGCAATTTTAAATGAAATATTTTTGATGTGTGGAAATTTTAAATACGAACAATCAGTGTTGATATCTGGAAGTGAATTATTATTAGTGGGATTATTGGGATTGTTATAAAAAATTCTATTAATGATATTTCTAGGGTAGTTATGAATAATAAGATTGTCAGTGGCTTTTTTAAAATTTTCCCTATGGAATTTAGGGTCACTCTGAGTATTTTATATTTACTTGATATTATAATGGCAATTTTTTGTTTATATGGATGTTCTGATAAGAAATTTAAAGTACGTCCTGAACTTGAGGGTTGAGTATACATATTAGTAGATAAGGTGCCATTAGAATTACGTATTAATAGAATGTCGAGAAAAGGGATAGTATTATCATTTTCAGTTTCTATAGTAAATTGTAATTTGTTGTGATAAGAGTTAAAAATAGAAAGTGTAGTATCTACTTGATCTGAAGGTATGGCTAAAATAGTATCATCTACATAATATTTAATGAATGGTAAATGAAAAGGTAATTTTTTAATGACGGTATAAATGAGTTCATTTACCACTAAATTAGCTAATACAGGTGATGAAGGAGCACCCATTGCTGTACCGAACAATTGTTGGTAGTATTTATTATTGAATACGAAATAACCACTATCAAACAGATATTTTATAATAGTGATAAATGAATCATAAGATAGGTTAGTATATGCTGAAATAGTATCCCATTCTTTATGTATGATAGCAATGACAAGTTCTTGTGGAATATTGGTAAATAGTGATATAACATCTAATGATATAAGTATATAATCGTTAGGAAGGACGATATTTTTAGTGAAATTAACGAATTCATAGGAGTTTTTTTATATTGTAGTGGAAAGTAGTAACTACCCAGCAAACATTTTTATCCGGACCAGTACTGGTAAAGCACATACTCGCCGGCATTGAAAGTAATGGGCCAGTGCTGGCATTTCGTACTGGGCCAGTACCCCGGTGTCCCGTGGCCCTTAGCTGGTCCATTGATGTATCAGTTGCTGGCCCAGCAACGGTAAAGTGCATTGAAAGTAATGGGCCAGTGCTGGCATTTCGCACTGGGCCAGTGCTGGCATTTCGCATTGGTCCAGTGCTGGCATTTTGCACTGGGCCAGTACCCCGGTGTCCCCGTGGCCGTTAGCTGGCCCAGCAACGGTAAAGTGCAAAATAATCGCATTAGTTGCAAGATTTATTTCTGACAGACTAGTGCTTATATTATACCCACTCTCTAGTGTTTCAAATGTAATATATGTGTACTTACCCAGTATTAAAATAAATTAATGGTTAGGTGCAAAATAAATACTCATTTGGCCATTTTCACCATCGTTGAATAAATTTATTTAACAAGTAAAGTTGACAATATCGCATCGGTTTTAAACTATTAATGAAGAAATTAACATTGCTGTCAATAGAATGATGCGATATTGTTAACTTAAGTTGTTAAATAAATTTATTCAACGATGGTAAAACTAGCCGATTGTAAATTGAATTAACAGTTATAATTTATTGATTTATTTATAAATATTAAATAAATATAATTTCAGGAATAACAGGAATTAGTTTCTTTAATTTATTAATTTAATGAAGAATTTTAAGAAAATGGTTTTCTGCCATTTCGGTCAAACCAATTTCATCCTAAAGATAAGGGGTGACTAATAATTTTCGCCAATATTCGTCTTGTATTATCTACCACATCTTTTCCCCCTGACTTGAAGAGTGCCAACCTAAAGAAATCATACTTGTTAAAATAAATTCAATAAACAAATTTTATAAGCATTAATGCTATAAGCTGTTCACTTTTGTAAGAACAAACTAGATCTGGTTATTTTGGTGATTTTTATAGTGTATTACTGACTTTTAGAAACTTGGTTATATTGTAAAAAAAGCTTTACAGTTTTGGATTAAGTTTGTATTATTTTAGGTTAGTATTATATTTACAAAATATTTAAGATGTCACTATTCAAAATGAAATATGACAAATTATATTTTTTAAATGACATATTTATAATCTTGTATCAGATTTATTAATAATTGAAAATTTTATTACATGAAAAAACTATGATTGAACTAAACTAAAAATTAAACAATTTAATATGAAATAGTTTGTGTAAACTACGTCCTTAAATCTAACAAAACACACACAAATCACAATAAAAAACTGTATAATGGTCACAATCAATAACTATTCAAATACACATCTTTAAAAACTATTCACCAACACGTCCGAACTTATACTAACAGAATATCACTTGTACCGACCCTCGAAGGCCACGCCATTAGGGTGTTTTATGACTAAGAACGGTCAGACTTTTCAAATTATTACATTCAAAAAAAGTTATAAACATAAGCACTGGCCCGCTAGAAATAACCTTGGATTAATACAAATAAGGAATGCTTATAAAATGCTGGTAAAGTACTTCGTATAGGCAGAGTGCGAAATACAAATGTGAAGTACATTATTAATACTGGCGTTGCACTTACTTCTGGTGCCAGCAATGTACCAGCGTAAAAGCAGTTTGCCGGCGTTCGGCCGTTAGTTCAATGTTTGCTGGGTACCTTATCTAAAATATCATTAATGAAAGAGGCTAACTTGTAGGAAGGTGACATTATACAGGAAACAATAGGTCTTAAGGGTTTGTTAGTTTTATGGCATTTAATTTTACCATAAATTTTAGGAGGTAATGAGTTATGGATTTTGAGATAAGTAGCTTGAGATTTACTTATTTCACCTTTATTATAAATGTTGTCAATAATATTGTTATTAAGTGTTTGGAATTTGCTGGTAGGGTCTTTACTAAGTTATTTATAGATGTTATTATCAGATAAGATATCAATCATTTTTTGTTCGTATTGGTTATTATTAATTATTACGGTACAATTACCTTTATCTGAACTGCATACTATTAATTGTTTATTATTACTAAGAAAATTTTTAGTATTATTAAAATCTTTAAGTAAAATTATTAATAAGTGGATTAATTAAGTTTTTATCAGTATTAATATTATTAGTTAATATATTACACGCTTGACTTCTGAGAAGATTTTTAGTGTCAGTATCATTACTTATACGGTTAATGTTAAATTCTAAATCTGTAATGACATTATTAATATTATATTTATTAAGAGTGGTAGGTATGCTAAATTTAGGTCCCAGACTAAGTACATCTTTAGCATATTGGGGTAAAGTTGTGTTAGTTAGATTAATTAACCATTTGTCTTGACAGTTATATGTGATATTTTTAATAGAGTTTTGTAGTGTTTTAAGTTTTTTTTATATTTTTTGCTTTTATTGTCTCAAATTCTCTTTCAAATTCTTTATTAGTAATAGTTTTACATTGATAAAATGTATTATGAGGTAACACATTTTTTAGTTTAATTTCAAGGTCATTCAGTTGTTCAATATTTTTAATGTTACATAAGGTAATTTTTATCTCTAAGTTCAATACTGACCTTGCTAATTTTTTGGTGATAGAGTTGATTTGATTATGCAAATGATGGTTTGTTGTTTCCAGGTTGTAGATGAATTTGAAGTTTTGTTTGATGTGGTTAGGAGTGAGCTGTTGTCTTCGGCAATTTAATAAGAATATCTTTCTGTTGATCAGGGATGCTAGTTTCTTATGTGATGTTCGGAATTTTTTTTTGTTGTAGTACCAAAAGAAAGTTCTATGTTGAAAAAAAACAGAAAATACAGTTTCTTCAGGTACGTCACGAACACGGTACTGATCTTTTGTGGGTGGTTCTTCTTCATATCTACTCTTGTAATATTAGAGTTGCGTAATACTGCAGTTGCTACTATACCAATCATAATTTTATTGCTCAAATTCGAAGCCAATATTAGAATTATTAAACATTGTACTGTTAAGGCGTGGATCCCGGCTAACGGTTAATAGAAAATATCTTTCTTGAGACCTGTTTACTTCAGCCTTTTTTTTCCCAGAAAAAAACTTATTATTAACATTTCATTCAAGGCTGCAACCACTCGTAAATACCCGGTGATTTCGTAAATTACTCGTTGAAATTTGTGTATTTAATTTTCCGTACAAGGTATACAAATAAAATCAGAACATAAGCTGGATATTGTACGAAATACTTTTTTCATATTTTTCCTCACCGTAAACTTGTTGTTTTGCAGTTAAGGCATTATTTCTAAAATTAATAAAATTCTAACAAATTATATTTTTTCAAGACCATTTTGCAATTTATTGTTCCGATATCAATTAATTTTTAACTTTTTGACAGTGACAGCATTTATTTGTTACTTATTCGCTACTTGATTACCGAATAACTTATCTGCTAGATAGCATAGTTTATTCGTAGGAATAACTTTATCTGAAGGTGGCAAGACCGGGCTTCAATAAAAAAAATGGGTAGTACTCTATGTGGTGAAAGATAATCGAATTGAATACAGATATTCTTGTGTTTGTAAACAGAGATACTGAACTTTTGGAATTTTTGAAAACTGACTCCGACTGCCAACTCCTTTCACTCGTAAATCGTACTTACATTAAATATTTTATGTTGGGGTGAGCTGTCGTTATAAAATATAATTTTCATTACATCTTGAGTTTTTGTGCCATTTGTAATACAATTTTTTAAATGTATTAGTTATAAAAAATATCCTTGTATTTCATATATGTTATTTTTCATGTCACTCTTTCCTTTTGACAATTAGATTTTAGCTGCCAACATGAAACATGAAATAATAACGGAGCTCGTCATAGTTTAAGAAAACAAAAATCCTGTATTATTGCATTAAAAACATAATAAACGGAGCACACAGAAAAAGATAAAAATGGATCAGTGTAAAAACAAAAAATCTTTATTCCCTCATTTATTAATCTGTTTATACGAGTAGTATTAATCAAATTATAAACTGGAGAACATGAAAAACTGGTACCTATTGAACATTTCCAATTTAGTTTTCGTTCTTGAACAAAAAAAAACAAAATGTTGTTTCCGTTTCTATTCTTTAAATTTTTTTGTTTAAATCATTATTTAATTTTCGTTTCCGGTATGTAATCATCTTTGATCAAAATTGAATCAAAGGAGCGCGCGTCGTTTGTTTTTCCGACTCGCGACTCTAACCCACAACTCCTCCAAAAAGATTCGACTCCTCGACTCTCGACTCAATACTCCGATTCCGACTCCCCATTCTTGGTTATAAGGCATCCATATGAAAATGTAGACTGCTGCGATAGTCATGTATGTAAACAGAAAACAGATCATTTTAATATAGAGCGATATGTAGGCCAAGGACACGGTTCCTAGACAATATAGTTGCTTTATTTCTTTATTTCGAGGGTTTGTGTAGGTTGCTATGTTAAGAAACAAGTATAAATAATATAGCAAACATAGCTTAGTAATTTGTCAATCTCAGGTAGAGGTATTGATTAAGTGTCTCACTACAAATACCTGGGACAACCAAATATTAATAGAATAATTGGTTTTGGGTGAGTAGTGTTGGTAAATCTAAGGCACATTTTAAAAGGTGATCTCCCCATCTGCCTCAAGAAAGGTATATGATCAAAGTATCTTACCAGTCTTCACCAATGGTGCTAAGACTTTCACTCTCACGCGAAAATCTGAGTAACTACCAGTAGGGATATGCGATAATGAGAAAGTATCGGTATTTGGGCATCGATAATATCGAATAAAAAGTATCGATACAATATAATTCTTTTACAATAATAAATAGATTAAAGTATAAAGGCAATTTGGGAATTTCGTTCTCTTAGGATGTCACGAGTCACGAGACTGACCTTGCTTGGATTATTTCATTTTCAGGTTGGTATATGAAAATTTAAAATTCCAACAGTGAAACTGTTCTGTGAGTAAAACCATGGAAACGAATGATATTTATTAAAATTTTTAATACTTTCTTACATATTTTGAAGACAAAACAAATAAATAGAATACAATATCTAGAATTTGCAATGTGAGTATGATTTACAAAGCTTAAACAAAATGACCAAAAGTCTGAAAAAGATTAAAGATAAAAATTACCTACTAGATTTCAAAACCTAATGCCGCCTAAACGTTTGGAATAGCCTATATATGCTGTTCACTTTTGTAAAAACAAACTAAGAGGAAATTTTGATTTCAGTAGTTTGCACCTTTGCAAATTGTATGTCAGGTTGGTATTAAAAAATTAGCTGTGGCCACCATAGAACCGACCGCCATCATAAAGTACTTGTATAAAATACATTCTAGCAGCAGAGTAGAAATATTTGGCCTAATATTTTCTAACAGAGATATTATTTATCATGACCCTGGAAACGTTACATATAAGTATGAAAAAATTGAGACTTTACAAATTAAAATTTTACATAAATCTTTTATTAAAAAACGTCTCAAATAAAAGTTATTAGTTATTGCATTTATAGCAACTTTTGTTAAATACATTTTTTCGAAATATTTTTCTGTTGCTAAATATTCTCAAAAATCTTAAAATCGACACGAGTAAACTCCCATTTCCAGTCAACCGATTTTTACCAAAAGTTGATCAACTCGTGCCATTGATGATTAAAACTTCAAAATTAAGACCAGAAATGCGAAAGAATTCACCTCTTTACTGGGTTCCTAAATTTTATTATAAGCTCCCAAAGCAAATGATAAACCTTAATTTCTGTAATTGTAGGATGATTATCAAATCGATTTGCTTGAAAATCCATATTATTGCTTCAATGAATTTCTGGATAGTACTTACGTAATCCTTAGCTTCGCAGCCTTGCGGTATGAGGCTTATTTGAGTTTTCTTTACATTTCCGTTGGCGTTTCTGAATTTCCCTTCCAAATGTTTTTCCACCCCTTCCTATCTTGCGCTAGAGACCTTTTATTCATCATTCCATTTTATTCCCCTCTCTTCCACTGCTTGTTTTACTTGTCTTTTCCAAGTTTTTCTTGGCCTTCTGACTGTTTTTTTAGCTTGTAGTTTTACTTCGTAAGCTTTACGGGCTATTCTTTCTTCTCTCATTCGCAGTACATGTCCAAGCCACCTTAGCTGCCCTTCTTGTATGATTGTTTGTATTCAGTTTTTCTCTATACACTTCGTTTTTAATCCTGTGTCTTCTGACTTTTCCTTCTATTTTTCGGAGGAACCTCATCTCCATGCTTTGGACCCTACTCATGTGTCTTTCTGTTGTGAATTTTCTGGATAGTACATACCGGGTCAATTATTTAAGGCAACATAGGCAACATATCATAAGCAACATAGCCATAAAACAAATGCTTATCGTATCCATAGAAAAGACAAAATATTATTTTTTAAAATATTTTTTGGACTTAGCTACTAAGGACATTATTATTTTTGTTTGTATGTAAATATAAACAAACTAATAAAAATTAATTTATTGTTTCTAATTTACTATTTTTTAGCCGTCTACGAACTTGTCAAATAACTATTATTTCTAATCAACACTGCATATCTGTTGCTATGGATATGAGCTTGTTTTCATAATTTGCTATGTTGTAAATGAAATAACTCACTTCATTAACATTATATGTGAAACATGTATGTTGCTCCTTAAATAATTCACCCGGTATGTACTATATGATTTTTTTTATGTAAATTTATTATATGTGTTTTTAATTAATTAATTATTGTAACACCTAGGCATTTTCCATAAATGTAATTCTTATTTCACGGAAATAAATACATTATTATTATTACCAGAATACGGAATATATACCACACTTGAAAGATTCTAATTTTTTAAACGTTCAGAGTTGAAAAGACAGGACTATTTCAATAGCCGAAGCTTAGTTTGAAGATTCAGATCATGAGCGCAAAATAATTTCTTCATCATAATGAATAATGTTCTGGTTATTTAAATTCTGCATCTAATTTGCAGAGAGTGTGCATTTGTCTTCAGTCATGCATCCTAGATATTTATATTTGGGGCCACATTCGATAAAGTGTAACGAAAACTGCGGGTGTTTGGACCTATCTTGAATTCAAGGCTTATGCAGTCTGTATGTATTTTCTAGAATACCACTCCACCGGACCTGGAGGACTAGTTCGATTGGCTCAGACTTTATGCGGCGCTTATTTTCTCGACTGCCACTGCTTAGCTGCCAGTAACCTATTGTAACAGTTTTTAATCCTTATGATGCTACCAAATGAAATCGGCCTATACAATTTTTTAAATTCCATACTTTTTTCATCCAAATTGTATCTGGGTTCCCTTCATTCAGGATTTGTGTAGTCGCTTTCGAATTTTGCAGATATTCTTTGCAATCTCTCATTAGATGTTGTATTCTTTCTTCTGATATGAAGCATATTCTACTTTTTCTCTCCTCCTCTTTTCGCACGCATTCGTTGATCATTTTTTCGTTTCCAATCTGGAACTTTGCAACGATTTGTAGATTTCTATTGGCCTTTCTCAGATATCTCGGGTTGTCTAAGGATTGAAGAAATTTGTATCGAGTGTTGTATATGATTTTTCTATTCCACCTATTCTTAACTGGACTTGCAAATCTTGTGCCCTTTTTATTATTTCTTCTTTTATTTTTCTACCTTGTTGCGTCTGATTTTCTATTTCCTGCAGTGAATATCTATTCTTCTGGTAATACTCGGTGTTCTTCACAAATGTTCTTTGCCGTATTTCTTTCTTTTTTTCAGATTTTTTACCAGCTGATGTTACCAACTATATCTTTCCACGGAGATCGTCTTATTCTTTCTTCATAGCTTATGGCTCGTTTACCCGCTTCCACGCTTAATTTACATCTTTTGGCTTCTTCGAGGCGGATTTATATGAGTGTTTTTTTTTATCTACCCCTAGAATCCACCGTATATATTTATATTAGATCTACTCCAATTTATCCTGCTTTTTTCAACCCCATATCTTTGAACTGGCTTAAAGAAATTTTGAGAAAAATAAAGGCCATGGGAATAACTGAAAAAAATTAAATATTTCTTTTTCATCATTTTTCTGTCTGTTTATATAAAGAATTGTAAATGCATTTGAATAATTAGAACGAATAATGTAATAAAATATGGTCACAATAAATGAATCTATCTTCTATTACTGGGGCGGAAGGGAAGAAAATTTCGCGCGTATTTATAATGTTTTAAATTTTCCTTAAACGTGTTCTACATTCTACTTTATTCGTCAATTTTCTAAACTTTTTTCTTTGAACTAGAAGTTGTCAAAGTTTTAATACAATTTATTTTTCAATTTTTTGGTAGAGAATGAAATTCTTACACGTGTTTTAGTTCATTTAAAGTACCAACATAAATATATAATTCTTATCTTGTCAAGTGTTTATAACCTAGCTATTAGATTTGTAAAATTACTGATTTACGTACAAAACACAATTTATATATTGATCTATTCAAACCAATGATCAACAAAACACTATTAAACACGTGGTAATACAAAATATTTACAAACGTAATTTTAATGTTGGTATTGTCGTTAAACTTGAAAATATTTTCAAGAAAAGTTTGTCCAAATCTAGTTTTGAATAAAGTTGACCTTGACTACATAAAGTGTTCTACACTGTACAATTTCACTGATTTATTTCTAGTACAAGTTCTAATCAAAGAAATAAGTATGAAAATTTGACGAGAATTGTATAATGTAGAACACGCTTAACGAAAGGTTTTATTTAATTATAAGTTGCCCAGGTGCCTTTGACTGTTTACTTATATTCATGTAGATAGTTTTTTAGGGTTTTGTAGGTATGACCAAAAAACCCTTATACCGTCATTTTGTCGTCTGTCTGTCTGTCTGTCTGTCTGTCTGTCTGTCTGTTCGGTAAAAATTGTAGCCAAACGGTTAAACCTAGAGAGTTGAAATTTGGCATGCTTATACAACTCTTTGACCCACACATAGGAAAAATACTAAAACATCTAAAAAACATATCCCCCTAAAAATATAAACAAAAATGTAACCATCAAAAAAAAATATTTTTTTAAAATTCTGAGTATGGTATCAAATGAAAGCCCTTAGTACGTGGATTAACGATAAAAATTTTATTTTTGCAAAATAAATTATTTTGATGCGATTTTTGCCAAAATTGTGCAAAAAATTATTTGTCCCACACCCTGTAGCCCAGATGGTTTAAACAAAAATCTGAAAAAATTCTAAGTAATGTACATTGGTGTGAACCGGAATAGTACAACCGGAATTTTTGATCAGATTATGTTTTCGGAAAATAACGCATTTTTTGTGTTTTTAACTAAAATATGTTAAATATTTAATTCGCTATGTAACACTTCAGATAAGAAACTCTGGTAGCTCAGACGGTTTCGTAACGCACTTTGTAAATTGCAGTGCGAACGTTGCAGAGTTCGAATCCTGTTAATTTTATTTTTTTCTGTTTTTTTTTTGCATTTCTATTTTGTTTAAATTATTTTGTCAAAATTCTAGTTATATTTTGGTAAATGTTGCATTTATTTTTTAAAAGCGTAAATTTAATAACCAGTGGGAAGTGTTGAAATTATAATTTAATTCTCTTTGACGAAATCAGAGGGCGGGACTTATGATATAAGCAACCAATGGAAGCCATAGGCGCAATTTTAAAAATCTTTCTGAACCTTGCTGTATAAATAAAATACTGTACATATTTAGAAACTTAAATAATGGTATTAGGCATTCGAATTAAAATTCATAAAAAAATATTTTGACATAAAATTTGTTTTGGCATCCCAAATAATCATCATTCAGTTACTAAATACCTGCAAAACCCAGAAATGTGTGAAGATTCACACTTCACATAAATTTTTTCGTGTTCAGTGACAGTTCGTAGCGTTATCTTTGCTAACTTTCTTACTTTATGGTTCTGCTTACTCTGCTTATGGTTCCGACACGCACACCGTTGTCACCTTAATACATTTGTTGGGTATGCCAGATTGATATAATTACAGTAAATAATTAAAACATAATCCTGAATACACAAGTTTTGGGGGAAATCACAATGCAAATAATGAAACTGTAGGTATTTAAAAACAAAAGTAAATAGTTAAGTGAGTAGAATCAGGAATAGCTGTCTAGTTATACGTAATTAGTAAACGAACATTTTTAATTGCCCCATCTACGTCATTGCAATAAAAAAACAGATTCATCTCCTCTAATAAACAATGAGCTGTCACGCTTCGAAATTTGTTTTAAAACTTTTAATGAGCTCATTTATTGACGAACGCTATCATTTGTTTCGATATTGAAGGATTTTTTCTATGGTATACGAGTATACCTGTGCAGGACATTTAATTAAAAATTTCTGATGATTTTACTTTTAATTGGAAGATGTATTTCACAGCTATTTTCATCGCCTACTTTTTAATTTAATGTTTCATTTGTTTTGGATTTTGTTTTTAATGACTTTCTTGTTTTAAGAAACGCTGCTTGCAATTGCGATTTTGTTTGATTTATTGTTAATTAAAATATGTTTTTTTACTTTATGCATGTTTATTTGAAAGACAATGATTGGAACAACAGTTAATTAAAAGGAAATGTAAATAAGGATGCAAAGGTAGATATGGATATTATCCCAACTGCTTATTGACGCATTTTAAGGGCAGAGTATACACCACAAATTAGAGGTTTCTCATTCAAAACTATCAGCTGTAACCAAAGTTACCAACTATCAATGCATCAAATTTTGCAACGAACAATTATCCTTCTAATAGGATATTTTTAACTGTAAAATAGATGTTCTAAAAATTGCATTGCTCAATAATTTAATAACAGGTATCAGGCAACCATTTCTGTATTTAAAAAAATATATTTGCGAGTATCAAATAACTTTTATATTTGGATAATTTTGTATAAAAATTAGAAATGTTCAAATAATTAATTTTTCCGGTATGATTGCTTATGGTTCAGAACCTTCGTCAGAAAATACTATATTTCGTCACTTTCTGATAATTAAACATTTTGACCCGCAGCATCTTTTGGTGAACCGCGAAAGATTTAAGATGACGGCAACGATAGACCGTCGAGCCAATAACTATTGGAGTCATTTCATTTCATTCCATGTCATTCCATTCGTTGGACCATCTTCGATTTGACTGAAATTGTAACTGGTTGTAGATCGATGTTAGATGTCAACTTGTACAAATTTTTAGGCAAATATATTAAATATCCAGGGAGATGTGGTCCCCATGTTTTGAAAATCTGTCTCGCAACGCAGTTGAACGGCCGCAGAATATTCAAAGTTTGTCTGTCCAACAACCAAAGCAGCTGTTGATCTGAAAATGGATATCCCAGTTTATCTTTTTGCTATTAATTAGAAAAAAACATACTGAACATTAAAAAAATATTGATCTTTTCAGGATAAATAGGGTTATCATGTTCTTTAAACTGTCAAATTGATTGACTGTCGATTTGAAAAAAAAAACTTAATTATTGGAAGAAATATATTTTTGTAACGAATCGCTTAGCCCACCCGGATAACGCCTCTAAGATAATTTCGAACGCCACCGTTGTGTCACATTGCACTTTGGACACTTTTAGAATATTTTGAGATTTATATTACAGTTAAAAGATTTTATAATTCAGATAACAGAAAAATAGGAGCCATAAATTACAAAACCTAACTTCGACAGTTTTATATTTTTAAAGTTAGCTATAAATTATATTTAGTAAAATTTGCAAGTTATTGTACCAATTTTATTAAATTAAATGTTTAGTGTCATAATGAAATTCATTATAACACCCAATTCAGTTTCACAATGACTCTCTTATATATGCGAAACTGAAAAAATTGTTTTATACATTTTATTGTTCAAAATAACTTAAATACTTTTAGACAGTTTTAGACTTTCATTCCAGAAAACGCTATCAGAACCCGTATATAAAAACCAGTCTATTTGAAGACGATGTCAGAAGTGTTCGGTTCGGTTCACGAAAACATCTAGAATTGTTGAATTCTTAGAGGCTCTGAGTCGATTATCTGGTGGTTTTTTCGATCCAGTTTTCTTTTATTTTATCAAATTTTTATATATATTTTTCCTTAACCCTTTCCTGTCCTTTGTCGGAATATATCCGACAAAATAATTTCCCGCTTGCGGTCCAATGTCGGATATATTCCGACATGGCTTTACAGTTGAAATCAATAAACTAAGTTTTTCAAATAGATATCTTGTAATAATATTCAAATAAACTTAACTAAATTTAACTAACAAAATATGTGTATTTTTTCGTAAATTAAATCAGACCTGCTGGAGCAGCTTTGAGAAATTTTATTGGACCGGAAAGGGTTAACATTAAACTAATATGTAAATCTTATATTATAATAAATCTTTAAATTTAATTCGTAAATCGCCTTCTTTAAGTTAACCCAGACTTAATATACCTAATCCGTCGGTTGGTAAGTACCAGAACATATCATTTAATTCTCCTAATATAATGATGAACCCTGGATAAAACTCACGTCTAATACCCGAACTCCTTTAGTTTGATTATAGTTTGCTTTAAACACAGGCTCGTTACCTAGGCGATCTAAAATAGCGTACGAACCCATGGTATTTTTTAGACAATTTTACTTCGTACCATATTTTAATACAATATTATTCCTAAAAGCAAATATTATGCTAGGTAATGATACGCGTACATGTTTTGCGTATATTAACTTGAGTTTTGATACGGTTGTTACGGAGTCTGTTACTAGGCGAGGCAATGAAGCACAAAAATCAGCCCAACTTCCGATTTTTGGCGCATTAAGATGGATTTACATGCGGTTTGGTGCATTCGACTCGTTAGAGCCTCAGGAAATTTTGTGAACCAACGCGATCAATGCAAAATGAAAAACTGCATTTGTGCATAAGAAAAATCCATTGGAAAAGTGCAATAGCGAATGTCTCCGAAGTTTGTAGTGCCAAGGATCTGGTACCCAGGACTACCAACCTTGTATACTGAAACTAATTTTTTTTAAACGTAGGCGCGAAAATGAAAGTACTGAAAGTTTCTAATGTAATTGTTTTGTATTTTTTTTATAATAAAAAAATATTTTTATACGCATTTATAAAAAGTATTTATTGAAAAAACATTGTTACATTACTCCGAAAAACCTCGAATATCGTATTTCAACCACATTTGTAACAAATTTGCATAAAACTCTAGGAGACGAGGGTAAGTACCGCTCACCCTGAGCACCAGGTACCTCGGAGACATTTGCTATTGCGATATTCGGATTTGGCGACCCCAAAAACCCCCGAGTAACGTGTTTCAACTACTTTTGTATCGAATTCGCATAAAACTCCTGAAGACGAGGGTAAGTACCGCTCACCCTGAGCACCAGGTACCTCGGAGACGTTCGCTATTGCGATATTCGGATTCAGCGACCCCAAAAACCCCCGAGTAACGTGATTCAACTGCTTTTGTATCAAATTTGCATAAAACTCTAGGAGACGATGTACGTAGTGTCCACCCTGGGCACCAGGTACCTCGGACACTTCTCTCGTCCCGATATTCGTGTTCAGCGACCCCAAAAACCCCCGAGTATCAAAATTTGACTTATTTTAGTGAATTTATACCGAGTTATAAATTTTTGATTTTGCAACTCTGGAAAATGCACTTTTCCAATGCATTTTTCTTATGCACAAATGCAGTTTTTCATTTTGCATTGATCGCGTTGGTTCACAAAATTTCCTGAGGCTCCAACGAATCGAATGCACCAAACCGCATGTAAATCCATCTTACTGCGCCAAAAATCGGAAGTTCACTGCTTCGTTTCCTCGCCTATACATTAAAGCTATATTGTTTAGCTTTCACACCCAAAAGGTACGTGGTTGATAATGAAGAAGAGAAAGAAATGGCTGATTTCTCTCCAGGCGACGACGAAGTCGACGATTCTGCTTTTACTGTGGAGAACCTTTTCGTCGATCCAAGAGAGGAAAAATGGATCCAGTGTGGATCATGCAAAAACTGGTGTCAGCTGTAGGTATTTCACCAAAAACCATTTCTTTTAAATGCGAGCTATGCGGATAAATATATTATTTTATGTTGATCTTATTCCCTAACAGCACGGTTTTGTACGAGATCGTTCGGTTGAATCCAACTTAAGCCTGTACTGCTCCGATATTCTTGATTCATTCAATAACAAAACACAAGTTGATGTCATTTACATGGATTTAAGTAAAGCATTCGATAAGATATCACACTCTATATTACTCGAAATACTTAATAAATCTGGCATCCACGGTACTTTGTTACGTTGGATTCAATCTTATATAACTAACCGATCGCCAGCAGTTGCGGTTAACGGGGTACTTTCAGAATTTTTAAATTTTTTTTCAGGTGACATCCAAGGGTCGCAAATTGGGCCTTTACTTTTTATTTTATATTTGAATGACGTTAGTATCTGTTTTAGGCCCAGTATTTCCACCTTACTGTTATCTATAAGAACCTTACTGTTAACTATCAATGGGATAATATTATCCTCCTGATAGTAACTAGGATAAATTGCTTTCTGTATTTCCAACTCTAGTTATCCCATAGATAGCTATTCTGATTGATAATAATATTTTCGAATGATTTTTTATGTTGGTATTAGTAGCGTTATCTTAAACAAAGAGAGACATATACGCGACTCGCACGAATAAAAGAGAGATATATAAAACTGACAAAATAAATAACAACTGTCAAAATTTTGTACAGGAAAATGTACGATAAACGCCCAAGAAGCGCAAATTTCAATATTTCTGAAACAAGGCAACTAATAGGCAGAAAATAAAGCTACTGACGCTGTAAATCTAAAAGATAAACAAGGGGCCTGGGAAAAAATGTATTATGTTTAATGCATCCTGCGTACAGAATAGAAATGCAAAAACACTGAAAATTAAATACGACCGTTTATATATTTAAATTTTTTAATTGGTGTAGTATTTAATCGAGCAGGATATTACCATTAATGCATTTTTCGCTAAGCGAAATTAATTAATAAATTCTTTTTCATCCCAATGGTTCATATGATTTGGTCTAACACGAACTATGTATGGACGTTCTTATTTCTTCATCATCGTCTGCTTGCAAATCTTCTAAATCAGCATCCATGATTTATTTCTTTAAAAATAAATGTAAATTATCAAAAAATAATCGACAACATTTTTTTTTTATTTCAGTATAAATTAAAGTATATTACTAAATTATTTTGAATTTATTTTGATATTGGTAATTACACAATAAAATAGTACACATAATGGAAACAGGTATATGTAATATGTATATAAAGTGTAGGTATGTCTAATAAGTACATAGTACCTGTTATATTATATATTTTACGTATATATGCTTATATTATGTACATGTATTTATCAATAAAATGTTTTTTGGCACCAATCTGCCAAAATCTGTCATTTTTATCCAATGGATAATATTTATCAGTACCTACACGTTGTGAATAACTTATCCTATTGATAACTTAGTTACTCTATAGATAAATAATTGGAAATACGTAAAAAATCGTTTATTCCCTTGATAACTAATTATCCCATAAATAGTCAATGTTATCTATGGTTCGAAATACCGGGCCTTAGACATGGTAAATTTTGATTGCATGCTGTTACAGACTGATTTGGATCGTTTTGCCGAATACTGTTTTAAAAACCAGCTTTTTATTAACTTCTTCAAGTGTAACTTAATAACCTTCAGTAGAAATAAAGACATTTTCAATTTTAATTACACATAATTAAAACTAACTTCAATAACTAGAGTAAATAAAATTAGAGATCTTGGCGTGCTATTAGATGATAAACTAACTTATGATTCACACATTGATAACATCTGCAAAAAAGTTAACCAAATGCTTGGATTTATTATGAGGACTTGTAAGTTCAATTCCTAATTCAATGCCTACGTTCTAAGTCAGGTCACTTACTGAAGTTCACTATGGAATCTATTTTATGGACAAAAAGATTAGAAAGAATACAAAAACGTTATGTTCAATATCTATCTATAAAAAGCCCACTTATTAACACAAATTATTTAATTTCTTGTTACTACTTTAAGATACTAACTCTAGAAGATAGAAGGATACTATCGGACTTATCACTTTTGTTTTAAATTATAAATAACATAATAGATTGCCCAGACTTATTACAAAGAATTGGTCTAAACGTCCCCGGTAAAAACTTATATCATATACCACCCTCTTTTATATACCCTACTCTAGAATTAATTTTATGTTAAACTCTCCGTTAAACAGAATAGTTAACTCTGGAAATGCCTTCACCTGCGAAAGTGTTGACTTCTTTCTTGATTCATTCCATAAAATAAAAAATCAATTTATGAAAAAAACATATAAACTATTATAAAAATACATAAACACCTGTAAAATTTATACCTGCAAAGTTTTACTTGTTAAAATCTGTAAAATTTATATTTATATTTTGAATACTATTTTTTAAGCAACTGTAAAATAATAAACTTTTTTGTAAAAATGTGGTTGCAACTTTTGGGCTTGACCTGTTTTACAATCCCTCCACTGTAAATAAATAAATAAATAAATAAATAAATAAATAAATAAATAAATAAATAAATAAATAAATAAATAAATAAATAAATAAATAAATAAATAAATAAATAAATAAATAAATAAATAAATAAATAAATAAATAAATAAATAAATAAATAAATACACGTACCTTACGTTAGTAATTGAATAAAACTATATTTCTTTCCTGTGATTTAAAGATCGTGGCAATTTCTCCTTCAGTATTTGGCAAACTCTACTCTGAAGTAGCAGTCTCTCCTATGTTTTAGAGGATTCAAATATTTTTAAATAACACCGAGAATGCCTTTTTTTATAACAGGAATTCTAATATAAATAAACTCCATTCACAATAAATATGAGATGACGTCACACTTGGTTAATTTAAGTACCAACGTTATGATATGTTTTAATCAACATCAATCCATAACTCAGTTAGTACATTTATTTATTTAATGTTGGTACATTTTTCCAATGTTGTCAGTTTGTAATTGAATTGTTCAATCGTTATTTGTCAGGTTGACATTTAAGTGCGTATTTAGTGAGGTTATATATATATATATTTTTTTTTCTTAATTTTACTGTAATAAATATGCCCAAAGCTCTTAGTAGCCGTGCTCAAAGGATGGTTTTGTCTCTTATTAATTATTTTGAAAGATAATTAATTTGATTTTAGGAGAGCATGTTACTGTCGACACTATTAATTTAAATTACATGAAAGGGGTACCTTAGTAAACTACCATTTCTAACAGAGCGTTTGAGTCCAAAATTTAAGGGTTTTTTTAAAACTCATAAAAGAGTATTAGATATAAAATTTTAGCTTGATCGTAGCAATAGTTTTCGAGATATTGGTAGAGTTAATTTTTAAAACTGCAATGGTACCTTAGTAAATTACCATTTCTTACACAGAGATTCAGACCAAACTTTAAGGGTTTTTTAAAACTCATAAAAGAGTAATAGATATCAAATATGATGGATGATATTTGTATAACGTACTTTTATCTGTATATTGTGTTTGTATAATTTAAAAGGTTTTATAATTTGTAATGTAAGTAAACAAAAACAATATTTAATTTTGTATCTTGGTCGATAAACAAATATTATATATAATTAATAAAATATGTTCTATTTACATTTGTTACGTTCTTTTTTTTTGTAATTTTAGCCTACAGGTCTGTTACGTAGAACGGTTTATTATCAGATGCAAACGAAAAGTAATTTTAGCATACTCATGGAATTTACACTTGCAGCTAGCGGCAATAAACTGTTTGACTGGAAATAATATTTGAATATTCATTATTCGAAACAAAATTGTATCTAACATCTGAAATTCAAAAATTTCTATTCAAATAATAAAAAATTTGACTCTTTATCATTGCTTTCCGATATCATTTAGTGAGTTCAGGAAGCAAGCTCGGAGCGTTCGAGATAAGGTCTAAACGCGTTTATTCGAGCGGTCTGGAGTTAAACAATGTGACTCGGAACACTCCGCGTTTGCTTCCCGAACCCGCTGTATCAATGTGACACCAGGCGAAAAATTAAAGTAAATTGTATAAAAAGTATTAAAAGAACACGACACATTTCTAAAAACAAATATTTCTGATGATTCTTATACACTGAAATTTAATTATTTTTTTAAAATACTACATTGGTTTTCAATATATTTTTAGAAGTTGTTCGATATAACCTAACTTTTTTTGACAGTTTACGAATTGGCAACAAGGTGAGTTTTTCAACTGTGACGTAATCTGTCATTTCATAATTACGATAAATGGACTTTAATTGACTTACATCTTAGTGCTTCTCAAAAAAACAAAAGATATTTAATTTGATGTTTTAGCAGGAAAAAATCGGAGTCTCACTAAATATCCGGCCTATATGTCCGACAATCTCTACCGGACTTCCCTTATATATATATATATTTTTTTTATTAAAAATGCGCTATTTTTAGTCCCGGCCATAAGCGCCCAAAGTTCTAGTTACGGCACTGTCTTTAATTAAAACCAAACAGTAAAACCTACTGATGAGTCCGACACACATTTCGAATGGGTGTGAAAACTCAATAGCTTCTCACATTTTTAACATCTCCCATTTCTAACGGTGTCACTAATTAAAACCTTCAAATGACAAAAACCGAATCAAAATGATAGAAATGAAACACATATGTTTCTTATTAGTAAATACAGCTACTTCTGTATTGTAAGAACGCTATATCTATCCCTGTACCGCTACAGGAAATACAGTATTAGGGGTTTGCACGCCGTGAAATTCATTTATGTGTGATCTGCACTAATTAACTAATTTCGGTCGGCATTTTGTTCCGGTATTGTGCGGTCAAAGCTGCCGTATATCATTGCTTTCTTACACATGTATACTTGTAGAAATACCTATGTCATTCTATGGATGTTTGTTTGTTATTTTAGTGGAACTAAGTTATCACTATTTGGGGATTTTGTAGCATTTGGTAGGCATGGTAAGTAAACATTTCTACAAGTCATGATACGGTGCAACTCTCAAAGAAAGTGGATTTTATACATGGGGGAATATGGACAGCACCGAAAAGCTTTTGTTTTCTTTTTGTAATAATTCGAATTTTATCAAACGAAATTAGCTTTTTTTTATTGCTATATTCAGGGGCGTTGCGTTTAAACTGCGACTATTACTTTGCTGTCTTTAAAAAAGGGGCCTGAGTTTAAAGATCATAAGCAAACATCCAATTTTACTATCGGTACGTCAAAGAAAATTGTCTGTTTTGACTCGTTTAATGAACACAGCCGAACACTTCGCATATAATCGGATTGCTGATAGGTGACTGTTCGTTGCTACAAGTATCGATATACAATACTATATGCTTTCTCTGTCTATATCATTATAATTATTTGCATATCCATAGTAACGTATAGTGACGCAAGTTGACAACTAACCTTCCAAATTATTTCAATAAAAAACAAAGCATTAGAAAGAAACAGCATGCTTCGTAGATATCTTTACTAATTAGAGTACGAAAATAAATTCTCAGCAGTACTCAAACAAACAAAATTATTAATTTTAAGGTAATAATTAAAAATAAGGAAAAACTTATACTCATACGTAAATTTTGGATTATAATTTCTTGTTTAATTAAATTAAATTTTTATGTTTCCCCTAAGTACAAAGTAATAAAATATTAAGTAAAAATATATTTATTCATATAATATATTGCTACAAGTTGTATTTAATGTTTATTTTAATTTAAAAAAAGTTAGTCACTGTAATGCATGATATCGTCGTCATCTGAACTATCGCTGTCATTTCTTGTATTTATTATTATTGGATTAATATCATCAACAATCCTTTCCCTTTCCCACTATTCATTTATTAAATATTCGATCTTTTTAACAGATTTTGCCCAAGTTTCTCAACTAATTTGATCACAGGCTACTTGCCACATTTTCAAAACTTCGTTATCACTATATCCGTTTTGATTAATATGTCTATCATAATAGGATGGTGATAAGGAGGTAATCGTAGTACTTCATGACCATACGTTTGTGCCAATGTATCAATAAAATAAACTGGTTCCGATTTTAATTTCCTTCGTTTTCTCGTGGTTTTGTTAGTGAGAAGTTCAGATTTATTACATTTTATAATTCTAGGAATTGTTGATTCGAAAATCTTTAAGGCAGCTGCTACTCTTTCATGGACACAAGATAGAGAAATAAGTGGCCCATTGTTCTCTTTTTCGGAACTAAAATATTCCAGTAAAATTAAAGTTTGTGAATTTAATAATTGGCCGCAAGCTCTATTAATTAATATTATTAACAGACACTGACTGCTAAAACAAATAACAAAAAACATTTTTAAAATCGCTTTAAAATGGTAACTAGATTATTATATGAATGCACTACTTGATACATACATGTAACAGTCACCTATCAGCAATCCGACTATACTTATGGTTCTACACTTACAATTAAAAATTTTTGCGCAGTTTTGAGTTGTATAGATTAATTTCCCTAAATAGCCAGGTCCAGCTCTACCCAGTAAGCAGAGCATGGGCCGCATCGAGGAGCCGCCCAACGGGAGCGCCGAATCGTCTAGCCCTGTGTTTCTCAACAGGTGGTCCGCGGAACACTGGCGGTCCGCAGAAAAGTTTAGTGGTCCGCGAAAGTTTTTGTATGTATTTGTTGCAGTTTTTTTGTTATTTTTTATGTAAATAATTTATATTTTGTTTATTTTCTGTAAAGTTTTTGTGAATTTTCAACAATTAAAATAAATGTATTTAGTTAGCACATTAAATATATTTGTTTTCTTGCAAAAAATGAATAAACAATTATTATTATTAGTGTTCCGCGTTAGAAAATTATATATTTTCTGGTTCGCGTTTTTTGGTTGAGAAACACTGGTCTAGCCAACGTCATCGCGAGTAGGTGTCAGATATCAGACTTGGGAGCCAACATCAGAAACTGTAAAATTTCGATTGCAAAACATGGACTTAACAGAAACACTATTAAAAGTTGAGGGGAAGGGGCGCCAGGCTGCAGACCGTTTGTATTGTGGAATGATTTTGTGTTGTGGACTTGACTTGATTAGTTATACTCGATGGACCCATGTCTCATCACATGTGACGATGCGCCTCAAAAAATCTTCCCCTTCTTGCCGGAATCGATTCAGAAGTCTTTGACAGATCTCCAACCTGACCTGTTTTTGAGCTTCGGTTAACAACTTCGGAACCCATCGAACACTAATTTTTCTAAAGTCAAGATGTTCACTGATAACAGTATGAGCACTCCCAATACTGATACCCACTTCTGACGCGATTTCGTCAACAGTTAACCGGCGATCACCTTCAACAAGTTCTCGAACGGCACGGATGTTGTCATCTGTGCGACTTGACTTTGGGCGTTGATCATGACTTTCGTTTTTTATACTTCCTCGGCCGCCCTTTAATTGTCTGGCCCAAGTAAACACTCGGTTCTGGGACAGTGTAGCGTCCTCAAACTGTGCCTTGAGTTAAAATCTCCAAGGGTTTAACCCCTTCATTGGTTAAAAACTTTATAATAATACGTTGTGCAACAGACGAAGAAACTTCTTGTGCACTCATGGCTGTACTAGGGGCAGAACAGAGCAGAGCAGCTAACCAGGCTGGTTCCCCCTCACTAACACACCGACCATCAACCCCCCAACTCTGAACTGCTTGCTGAGTACACTAGCAAAATTATCGTTTATATTTGAATCACCCTCGTATATATGTATATTTCAAATCTTAAAAGAAGGATCTTGAAGAACGCCTTGAACATACGCTAGACTCAAAATTGATCGTTATTGATTAGGGAGCCTAGCGAAATTTTCAGGCTAGTGACCAGGACCCTCAAACATAAAAAATGATTTCAAGTACAGGCTATTCCAAACGTTTAGGCGGAACTTAATGGGAATTTCGTTCTTTTAGGTTGTCACGAGAAGGGACCTTGCTTGGGTTATTTCATTTTTCTCGTTGGAATGTCAAAATTTTAAATTCCTACAGTGTAACCATGGAAACGAATGACATGTCAAAAATAAAATACCTTTTTACACATTTTAATGACAAAAAATAAATGAATGGGAAATTTTTATTAAGAATGACACAAAATAATCTATATAAAGAAAATGATATTAACCTTAACTAAAAAATGTTTATTGTAAGTATGATTTACAAAGCTTATACAAAACGGTCAGAAAGCACGATTAAAACGATGAAAGTAACTAGATTGCAAAATCTAGTTCCGTCTTATCGTTTTTGGTATAAACTTTAGAGGCTAAAGAGCCAAATTTACCCTTTACGGCCTCTGGAAACATTTTAAAGAGCCAAATTTTGTTTTAATACATGACTCTTTTAGCATCATTTAATGAGAAGTGTATAAATATGTTTTATCTTAGTCATTCATATTACCGATACGTTGCATAAAAATGCATGAAAATAAAATGAACTTTTGTGTGAATATTTTCTAAATTTGATTCCTTATCAACTTAATTTGAAGAGCCACACGAATATCCTCAAAGAGCCGCATGCGGCTGGCGATCCGCGGTTTGCCGACCCCTGGCCTATATGATTCGGCCTTATGTCCTTAAAATCCTTCAAAATTCTTTGTTAAAAAAATCAAATATAGATATGAATTGTTTTAATTATTTTCTGTTAATAATGAATTCTATATAAAAATATATAAATAAATATATAATTTTATATATTTGCTATTTTATTTTACCTATTTCTCCTACCTATTTGACTTTTCTTTTTCGCCTATTTTAATACTTTATAGTGCCATTTTCACTGCCTATTTCACAATTTTTTAAACTCCGCCTAAAAATCCGGTCTCTACTAATCAAACACTGCACCACATATTTTACAACAATGGTTTGTGCTACTTTCTTTATATAGGGACTTAAGTAAAAATTAGTGCTGCGCGATCGTTTGGACACTGCTTTAGCGTACTGTTGATTTGAACAAAGTGCTTAAAAAAAATATAAATAAAAATATCTAAGAATAATCTTATTACTTAACTATATCGGTTCCTATCAATGTACATTGTGAATTTTTTCGTATGTTTATACCAACCCCACTGGCCAATAGCATTGTGGGAGCTCTGATATATGAATCTGAAATGTCACGGTTGGCTGATTTATTTATTTCATTTGTACTTACTCTACATCCCTCACATTATGGGTTCCAAAACTTGCGAGCGGTTCAAGTCTGGACCCCCCCTATTTTCCGCTAGCTGGTTGCTATGATTCTTGGAAGGATTAAGGGTTGTTCAATTAAACTCAACATTTTAGCTAATCTACTTTAATTATGATACGGTTTAAATATTTACACTAATTACACTAGACTTACAATTACGTCGATACAGCTAAATCCAAAGAGACACAGTCACACACACTAGGCACACTACACCAAACTAACGATCACTACCTTAACGTAAATACGAAATTACTTGGTTACATTTTATTTGTCCGACCTAACACTCTAAATGACTCTAACCCATGATGAACAAATTCTCACTCTACTTAAAACACGACTTAACTTCTTCACTCTTTAGACTCAACTCTTAAACATGGTCTTAACCATACGACGGGTCAAAATCAACTACTACTTAAAACGCGACTACCCTGAAATGCTTACATCGCCCAACTGTTAAATGTCATTTAACACCTCTTGACTGTCTGTCTTGTACTATCTTAAAATTCGTAATTTATTGGTGATAACTCAGATAAATATCCCATTAGAAAATAGCCCAATCATAATATTTATATCTCAGACAAAAATTAATTATTATTTATGTGCTTATGGTTGACGTATATTTTTAACACAATAATTTACGATTCACTTTTCATGTTTCATTGACAAAGTCTCAAGTTACAATAATAAACAAATCTGCCCTTATCTTGAATGCCCTTTCTAAGAAATAGATTATTTTTTTAGAAATAGATTAATAGATCATTTAACATTTTAAATATTTTACTCTAATTGAATGATTATACTGACTTTATTTATGAAATTTTATTTATGAAATAATACCAAAATTACTTCCCTTATGCACAATTACTTCGCATATGGGACAAAATTATTTGAAAATTTTTGGCGAAAATCTAGTTTTTTTTTTTTCTACGCATGAAAGGTTTTTATTTGACACCCTACTCATTCTTTTTTTTAATATTTATTTCTTTTTTAAGCACAAATTTGTTCATATTTTTGGGCAACGTATTTTTTATCTTCAATTCTCAGTATTTTTACTATATACAGCAGAAAGAATTGTATACGAATGCCAAATTTCAAATCTCTAGCAATTTCCCAACAATTTCTATTATCCAGAAAGACAGACACACGGAGTGGCCTTGTAAGACTTTTATCTTCATACTTACAAATCCCTAAAAAGAGTAGCAATACGTTCAATTTTTACACATAGGCTCGAACTAGAAATATATATTTAGGGATAAAATTATTATTATTATTATAGCCCTTTTTTATTTCCGTTATAAATCTATATATACATTTGTACTGTATCTTAAGATGTATATTACATTTCATTAATATGATTTACAATACATGTATTGCTTAAGTATTTACATATACTAATATTCTTAATATCTACTTGAACTTAATTACATTAAATTTACGGAGCACATTCCTGGGCATGGGCCTCCCCCAGTTGCACCCAACGTTGACGGTCGCTTGTTGCCCTTCTCCAGAATTTGCCTGCTGTTTCCTTAATTTCCTCTTCCCATCGAGTTTTTTGTCTTCCTCGCCTTCTTTTATGGTCTCTAGGTATCCATTCCGTGACCTCTTTGGTCCACCTGTGATCTTGAAGGCGCATAACATGACCAGCCCATTTCCATTTCAAGGACCTGGCAGTTTTCAGAATATCTTTCAACCCAGTTTTTTTCCTTATTTCGGATAGACGGATTCTGTCCGACCTTTTGATTTTTAGCATAGATCTTTCCATCGCGTATTGGCACGTGCGTAATTTGTTACTTTGTTTTTGGGTTGTAGACCAAGTTTGACATCCGTAAGTCATAGTGGGGCTAACGCAGCTGTCAAAAGCGTTTCTTTTTATTGCGGCTGATAAGTTCGAATGAAATATATCTTTTAAGGCCCAGAATTTCTTCCACCCTTGAGCTACTCTTCTTTCTATTTCCTTTCCTTGTGTGTTGTTGAAAGACAGTAGTTGCCCGAGGTATATTATTTCTTCTGCATATTCCAAACTATTTCCATGTAGGCTGATGTTCACATTTTGTCCATTTGTCATTACTTTAGTTTTGTTTTTATAGGGATAAAATTTCTTGGTTTAATTTTATTAAGCGAAATCGTGAAAATTTAAAGGAATACAGTAGAAAACCGCTGGTGCGCACACACGGGGGATGTTTTTGGTGTCCGGACACCCCCCAGCAACAAAATAATAATAATAATTCAATATGAAGCCGGGGAAAAAATAGTGTGGATTCAAAAAAACAAAAATTAGTTCAAATGTGTTCTATAAGGTGGAGAGACAGACATGATTTGGTAATTGTTTTGGTGAAGGTTTTTGAAGCAATTCAGCCTTCACTAGATTATCTTTGTAGGCTTCAACTTTAAATGTCACCATCTCAAAATTGATATTTTTATATCTTTATTAGCAATAAGCAAATTTCACTAAAATGTCAAGTATACGAGGGTTACCTTTTATGTTTTTACAAACGACCACTGGATGGCAATATTGAAATGTATCATTATTATATTCGTAAAATTTGACATGTGTTATTTTGAAATGGCAACTTATAAATTGACCGAGTAGTTTGTTGACAGTGAGCGTTTAAAAGAAATAAGTTTGTGAAAAACTGGACATTTCTCGTGAAGGTTTTCGTTGTATGATTTTTTACGATTTTAGTAAAGGCAAGTAAACTCAACAACAATGCATAGATTCGCTTCGTTCAACTTTTGGTAATAAAGTACCACCAGAAAAGACTGTTTACAATTGGTTGGCAGAATTTCGTCGTGTGTCCGTCAGTGATGAATCTCGTGAAGGTCGACCAAAACCGGTTGTGATTAAAAAAAAAACAGCAATGCTGTGCGCAAAATGATTGAAGAAGATCGGCATGTGACTTACCGTGAGATAGAGGCACCCTTTGGCATATCGCAGACTGCAATACATTCGATTTTGTATAAACATTTAGCTGTGAAAAAGATCTGTTCCCGATGGATTCCGCACAATTTGACTGGAGCTCAAAAAATGGCTCGTGTTGATTGGTGTAAGGAAATGCTAAAAAAATTCAACCTAGGCACTACAAAATCCGTATACAACATCGTTACATGTGATGAAACTTGGAATTATTCATATAAACCGGAAACTAAGCAACAATCCACTGTTGGAGTCTTCCAAGATGAACCGAAACCCACAAAAGTTGTTGTTTCATGAAGCACTTCCTAGAAAATGATCGCTTGTTTCTTCGGTTGTACTGGACATGTCGCAACCATTCCTTTAGAGGATCGGAGAACAGTTAATGCTGAATGGTATAAAACAATTTGTTTGCCAGAAGTCATCGACAAAATCAGGAAAAACAACCAAAAACGTCGCATCATTCTTCATCATGACAAGGAAAGCTGCCACAAAGCACGTCAAACAATTCATTATTTAAAGGAGAAAAACATCAAATTAATCTCTCATTGCCCGTCTTCACCTGATTTATCCCCTCACGACTTTTTTTTGTTCCCCAATGTCAAACAAAAAATGCGTGGACAGCGATTTTCATCACCTCAAGAACGGTTAAATCCTTCGAAAACCGTGTTTTTGAATTACCATTTTCAGAGTGGAAAAAATGTTTCGAGAATTGGTTTGAATGCATGTAAAAGTGTATAAATTTTAAAGGTGAATATTTTGAAAAGCAATAAAAGAGCCGACTCCATATTTCAATTGTTAACTGATTTGAAGGGAAATGCTGAAGCATCTCTTACTAAAATTTTCGGTCAAGCATCGTTGTTGTTTTCCAAGTTCAAAGAAAATAAAATATCGTTGCCCAAGCCATATACCTACTCAAAAATGGCAATCTAAATTATTTACAGTAACCAGGAGCGGATTTAACGGCCTAACTTCCTCTAAAGGGCGCCACAAAAACCTAGCTTTACACTTTTTTCTAATTGAGGGGCCCAATATTCTTACTGCGCCCGGGGCCTTAACTGACCTAAATCCGCCACTGACAGTAACTAAGAATTTGACATATAAAATCACTATTGTATTTACACGTAGGTAAATACACCTAATTGTATAAGCCCCCCTCTGTCTTGTGCCTGCACAAAATCAATAATAACTTACTATATATGCTCTGACTGATATTTTTTCGAAATGTACGCTCCCCAGGCCATATTTCTGTGCGTGCACTTGTAAAAGCGAAATACCGTAGTTAACCGACATTAATCTACATTCAGCACTTTCTTATCTCAGTTCACCTGTGAAAACGTGTATGCAACTCATTATAAGTTTAACTTCGATTCAGTTTATTACAAAAATACTTCAAAGAGGTATTTTATTTTTACCGGTTTTAAACAGCGCATTCATTTAATTTTATTCAATTTGTCAGCCGCTATTTAATTTGTTTTTCAGTTGTGACATTTAAATTTTCAGTGATATGAAGTAGTGCGCCACACAATGTGACAGTTATAAATAATGACCAAAAAACTATATATAAACACCCATCATAACCATCAAATAAATAAATTATTCTCATTTTTGTTAAATTTATTATTCAATTAAAACAAATATTCCCTAATGGCAACCATCCCGAAACCATCCCACAAAAAACGTTAAACGAGATAGATTTATCTTCGTTCATTTGATTTTTTATCTAGCAGATAATTCCCAATGCTAAAGTATCTAATTTTAGTGGCGCGGGACGAGTTTTTCGTAACGACATCTTTATTTATACTCCAGCGACATATGTTTTTGCGGGCGACTTGTGAACTAGCCGACCGTCAAATGACATATAGAGACAGCTGGGAATGTTAACGACTAACAAATTGCCAAATTACTTGTGTGTGTGTCTTTGCCGTGAACCGGCGACAGACAAATCTCCGAACTGTAATTGGACGGAGAAGGAACGTAGGTGAGATGTTCCTATACACCCACTTCCACCACGGTATGTCATGTGTGCCACCAAGTGATTAGTGATCTGCGGAATTGATTCTGATTAACATTAATTCAGCATTTAGTGATAAAGCTATTTGTTCATGTTACTGTGTGGGCTGAGGCTACGATCACGTTTAAACATTATTGCCGGAGAATATAACCACTGGCTAGAATAGGCACAATTTTTATTAAGTATTATACAATACTAGCGATCACACGGCGCTGCTCGGGGAGTTGAAGATTAAGTTAACCGCAAAAGTAATTTATTTTTAAATTACTTCGTTGTAAACAATATTAGCATTTTTTTTTTTCCTATAAATAAACATTTTTTCAGATTGTCTACTCTTGATAAAGCGACATAATTATTGTTCAAGTGAAAATACATCACTTTTCAAATATGCTCCACCGAATTATATGAAGGAGGGCGTTGATCCTTTTTCCTCCCTGACACATCGGCTAAACCAGGGGTTCTTAAACTTATGTAGTCCGAGGACCCTCTCTTGAACAACATTTATTTTGCGGACCCCATACCAACCCTAGGCATTTTACGTCGTTCTTGAGACTTAATTTGTGGCTCATATATTGGTAAAAATGTATCGCTGGTTATTTTAATAAATGGTTTTGTGCATTTATAGAGGAACATTTTTATTAGCATATAGAATAAAAAACATAAAATTAATAAAAATAGTAGTAAAAAGAATAAAAAAAGTGACAAATTATAATACGTTAAACTCATACAAACATTTCTTGGTCAAATATTGGTCAAAATAGATCTTGCCGACCGGCGTAGCGTAGTGGTAACACATGTGCTCTGCGTTGCAAAAGTCTCGGGTTCGAATCCCGTTCAGGCATGGAAATTTACTAATTATTGTTTAGTTATGTCAATAACTAGTTAGATAACAACAAATACAAAAAGTCTTGACCATGTAGGATATTTATTAAATGAATTATTTGAATAGAAGCGAAAAGTTGAGGGATGTAAAGTTAATGTCAAAATTGTTTCGCGGACCACAGTTTAAGAACCGCTGGGCTAAACCATTAGCCCAGTTAAATGATAAAACTGTTTTAAACAACTAATTATTTGATTCAGGTAAGATAAAGCGGAAATCTGGTTTCGTTATAACCTTCATAACGTAATTTTAAAAAAACATCTCAAACGTGAAATAGAGTAGAAATAGTAGAAATATAATAAAAAAAAAGTCTCCAAAATTGTTTTGGAGACAATCGCGGTCTAAAAATCGGTATTTGGTTTTATTTTATAGATGAATGTGAATATGAATATCTTCTAAAGTATTTTTAAGATTTTGATGTTTTACACTCAAAAGGTCTGATATTAGACGTACTGAGCAACAGTGGCGTATTCAGGGAGAGCATATGCCCCCATTTCACTGGGAACATATGCCCCTCCCCCCTTAAGGTCCAATGAAATGAAAATTTAATAAATTTAACATAATCGTACAGTAAAATAACTTATGCATTTTACAATATATACACTATGTTTTATTATAATTAGTGTTGAAATTAACAGAAAATGCATATTTCCATGTTATTTTTAGGATTTCGTAGGTATAATCAAGAAATCCGTATACCGTCACACGAGTGTTCGTTCGGTAGAAATTGTGGCCAAGCGGATGATTTAGAGAACAGAACATAAGTACGAGAAATATTGAGACTTCAAAAATATATCCCGCGTAAAATATAAACAAATATAGTGCCACGAAACAAACAAGAGCCCCGGAAAATATGTGAACTAATTTTAAAACTTTTAGGCGGGTTTCCGTCTTACTAATTAGGAATCAACTTAAGGAGTGTGTATGACGCAGAACTGAAAGTACTGATTTTACGCTTCATTTGTATAATTTGTACTTTAGTCAGGGCCGGCGCGAGGCATGTGCAGCGGCACATGGCCAAAAACAGGCCCCGCGTATAGAGATGAGGACTTTTTTGTTTTTTTTTACTCCTCACTTGGATCTGAACAGCAGGAAGTGTAACACCTAGAAGAAGGTGTTACACTTAAGAAATTAAAATAATTTAGTAAAGATAGCTGTTTATTATTCATTATAAATCGATGATTTAAAATGTAAACAAATAAGGAAAACTTTTATATTACTCGTTTCGATCAGCTGATTTACAGCGATCTCAGTGCAGCCATCAGTCGTTGTTGAGCCCAAATAGGTGCAACTGCTGTGAACAGCATCAGTACGCTGATTTCGACCAGTTTTTGTTTTGTTTTTCGATAAAGAAAATATTCTGGCAAAATTTAATTATTATTTAAATGTTATTTCTTTACTTCCATCAAATAAATATTCAGAAAAATGGTGGAAAATGAAAAACAGAATGAGATATATAAATACATACCATATGGCCCGCGTGAATTTCACTTGTTAGAAAAATGAACCGGGGTTGAAATGAGTTTGGCATCTCTGATTTATGTGGAAAAATTGTTAATCTGTAAATATTCTAAACATTATTTGACTTTTTGGTCAAGTTCGCCCCGTTTTACGGTACTATGAAAATCAGTCTTCAAGTTTTATAAGAAATTCATAATGAGCGGTGAAGCCCATTCTGACCTCAACGATTATTATTGTTATTATTTACAGTTTTAAGAGAAGGCAGGTAACATAGCTGGTTATACTCCCGAATATATAAATGCACACACGAGTGATAATTATACATTACAAAATTAAGAAAAAAAAAAAAAACTAATATCACATTACACAAAAACTATAAATTGTATAAATATATAAGTTAGTTAGCGCAGATATGAAATTTAAAGCACAAATAACAGTTCTTAACAATTTAAAACACTTTCACCGACAGTCCATCTGCGACAGTCCATAAAAAGTCTGTCACGTAATTCATTCCTCATAGACAACGCGAACAACACTTATCTTATAAATATAAGCTCAGTGTCAATTTTATTCTTAAATGAGTTTATATTTCTTGATTTAATAGCTGACACGGAAAGGTTATTCCACCTGTCCACTACTCGATTTGAGAAAAAGTTTTGCATGATTAGCAGACAAAATTTATCTTTCTTCAGTTTGGTGCTGTGACCTCTCAATCGAGAGTTTGTATATCTGATAAAGATGCTGGGAATAGCTTCGCAGTTATAATGTCAACTTAGTATTTTGTAAGTCTCGATCAAATCTCCTCTGATTCTTCTTTCTGATAAACGATGCAAATTTCGAACTCGCAGTCGTTCATCCTAAGTCTTATTTTTAAGACCTTGGACAGCTTTTGTGAATCTGTGTTGGACATTCTCTAGGATTTCAATGTCTTTTAAGAGATAGGGAGACCAAATTATAAAGGCAAACTCTAATATGGGTCGCACGTAGGTTTTGTATATTTTAGAAAAATTCTTGGGCGTAAGATGTTGGAAGCTTCTCTTGATTAAATAAATTAGAGTATTGGCCTTATTAACAGTGTTAATTATGTGCGTTTCCCATTTTAAGTCAGATGTAACTGCGACGCCAAGGTCATACTGTGAACTAACTGACGTTAGATGTTCGTCATTCATGGCATAGACATGTTTGGGGTTGTTTTTCCCCACGTGTAAAACATTGCATTTTTTTGTATTTAATTTGATTCCCCATTGTTTTGTCCAGGTTGAAATGATGTTCAGGTCATTTTGCGAGAATTTCTCGTTTAGTTTCGACAGAATTTCTTCTATTTCATCGGTCGTGAAATCTATTTCATTGATGGAATTTTGTACCCTTGGTATGCCAACAACGAGGATTGGATCGTTGACTCCTCGACTGAAAGAAGAGTAGAAGTGCTCAGCGACGATATTTGTATTTCTTTTTGATGGATTTGTCAAGCTTGCTGGCCAGTATTTCGTTGACTTTATTATAATCTAACTTCCAATAATTGATTTTTTTGCTGGCTTTAGATTGTTGGGTTGAACAATAATTTGGGAGGTTGTAAGCAGAACTGCGTGGTCACTTTTCCCGATTGGAGAGATACTGGATGTCGCTGATAAGATTTTCATCGTTGGTTACGATAAGGTCCAAGGTTGATGGTTTTTGACCATCACGGAAACGAGTTGGTTTGTGAACATGATTGTGAAATCCGCAGTTAATCATGGTGTCTAAAAACTGACTTGCTGGGCTATCGCTGTTCGGAATTTCCATAATTGGCCAAGTTATTTCAAGAAAGTTAAAGTCACCAAATATTAAAACCTTATTGGTGTTCATAGCTGATTGAAGAATGTTACAGATGTTAGTAAATAGATCTTTAGACGACGGTCTATAAAAAAAAAACACCTATGTTAAAACTATCTTGAGAAATATTGAGTGTTAGCCAAAGAGTTTCTACATGATCTTCAGTCGAGATTTGCAAGAGTTTTGTTGGAAGATGCTATTTTATGGTTTTCAATTTTATGCTTGACATATATAAGTACGCAATCTGCACGACTGTTCTTCCTCTCTTTTCGAAATACGGTGCAATTTGGGATGTCGATAATTTATTTATTTATTGTACTGGAACACACACAGGACAAGCCCAGTAAAGTGTTCTCTGTTAAATACACGTTATATGTTTAAACAATTAGTAATTTAATTACATAATCAGAGAGTAAACAAATACAAAATGTTATAGATACATACAAGTAATGAATTATGCAATTTATTGGACAATATAAAGTTTATCTTAGAATTTCAATGCACTTTCGGCGGAACAGAAGTTTGGCAGAATTGAAAATATCAATGGTCCCAAAGTTCATATTATAAGTAAATGCCAATCTGATGGGGGTTGAATTACGGAAGGAATTAGTATTCAAATTTGTTAAGTGAAATAACGTTTGGTTGCGGGTCTGATATGAGGGAACATGAAGACCAAAAAGTTGTAGCAGGTCACTGCTTTCAGTGATGCTATTAACAATCTTATAAAGAAAGAGCATGTCCGCTAGCACAGCGTTTCTCAACCAGGGGGCCGCGAAGTCATACAAGCGAAACATGAAAATATATTAAAAATGCACACAATCTTACAAGATATAAATTTTATTCATATTTATAAATACGAGTATCTTATACTGATATTCATAAAAATATACCTTTCTCAACATAAATAAAATAAATATTCTATTTATTTTTATACTTAATATACTTATTTTGACAACTAATTTAAACTACAGGCTATTTCAAACGTTTAAGTTGTCACTAGCTACCTTTATAATGAGTAAATGGGCTTTTACTAAACAAAATGATCAAAAGCTTCATTTAATCGATAAAAATTACTAGATTTGAAAATCTAGTTCCGCTTTAACAAAAGAAACAGACTATATCAAGGTCAAATAAATTGTATGTGTTGGTTAATGGGTTTCTCTGACAATGGTTCACGTTAGAGGTACTTCAAGTACTGAAGTAGGTACGATTTGAAAGTGCAATATTTGTTATTATATATTTTTTTAATTGCTCTCCGAACTACAGGTGACTCAAGAGTAAGGATGCGAATGTGTTTAAATTAAAATGGAAGGCACTTTGAACACTTGTAATTAAAAATACTTTACTTTCAAGTCGTTATAGGGAATATAATCGTTATTTAAAAATATCAACCGTAAAAGATATTAAAAAAATGTTTAAGGAAAAGTTGTTGAAAAGCTCTATCAAAAGATATCCAATATGACGTACGTTCCCATTTAAAAATTTGAAATTGTCCTTGATATCCGGTAATTCCGGTTTTTTCCAGAAAATTTCAATACTACCATTCAATTTTGTGGATAAATTTTAGTGAGCAACGGTCGCCTTTTCGAAAAAACTCGTGTTCACATTATCTTGATACACCATATATATATATATATATATATATATATATATATATATAGGGGGGCCGCAGAGAATATTTATATAATTTGGAGGGTCCCAGGCCATAAAAGGTTGAGAAGCACTGCGCTAGCACACGACGATTTTTTAATGTTAAAATATTAAAAGCAGCACAAGCAGATTCATAATTTTCATAAGGGGTGTTTTATAGCAAAAAGATTTTAAAGCTTTAAACTGAATTCTTTCAATTTTATTTATATATTTATCATACTGGGGGTTCCAAATAACGGATGCAAAATTTAGTGTAAACATAGACAAAATAAAGATTTTTAATAGAAATGTCCGATTTACATTTTTTTATGCTACGAATAATAAAACCAGCATTCTCCAGGCTTTAGAAACTATATTGATTAAATGAGCTTCAAATAATAATTTTGTGTCAATATACAATCCAAGATCCTTCACAACTTCAGTCCTATTTAATAAATTCCCAGTTTACTTATAATAAAATGTAAACTTATTAGTATTTCTAGAAAATGAGACAATTTGGCATTTACTAATAATTCAAGAAAAGTTTATTTTCATCGCAATATTTATGGAAATTGCCAGTCATTTTGAAGCAATATTTTGTCAGAAATTGAAGTAATTTTAAAGAACATTTTCATGTCATCAGCAAATAATAGAAAATTAGCATTTGAAATATAGCTAGTGACGTCGTTTATGAAAAGCAGAAAGAGTAATGGTTCTAAAGAGACCCCTGAGAAACACCAGATGTAATTTTTTCAAACCTTGACGTAAATTGATTGATTTTGACAACTTGACTTCGGTTCTTAATATAAGAGATAAACCATTTAAGTAAATCCCCATGAATACCCATTTTTAAGAGCTTATTTATTAGAAGATTATGGTTGATTTTGTCAAAGGCTTTACTGAAGTCTGTGTATACAGAATCCACTTGAAATTGTATATCTAAATATTTTAGCAAATAGTCTGTATACAAAAACAAATTTGTGTCAACCGATCTTCCTCGAACAAATCCGTGTTGCTGGGGAATTATGTAATTCTTGACGGAATTGTAGATATTATTAAAAATTAATGATTCAATTTTTGTTTCAAAAACACGTAGTTTGGAAACTGACCGATAATTTTTTATTAAATTTCGATTATCTGAGTCGGTAATGCTGCACTTAAGCCACGTTTCGGTAATTATAATTATAGTTGGATTATTAAGTTGAACAAAAGATTCAAATTCATTAAATTTTGCTGTAATTGAAGCTATGTTTTGTATACATACATATAATTTTTACAAACGTCCCCTGTTTTTTGGATCAGCCGTGTTCACGATAGTTGGTAGTCCGTTTATGAAACGCAGTGTAATGTTTGTTTCACTTTTATTAGTCCTGTGTTGCAGCTTATCTTTCATTTTTGTAAAGTATTCTCTTTGCATTTTGGTATTATCTGAATTCTTTCTAACTTCTGATTTCAGGATTCTTTTGTTTTTTAGTACAGTTTTAGCTTCTCTGGTAGATGAAAAAATGACTTTAATTGGACGACGATAATTGCTTCTGTTTATCGAGCTCCTGCTAATCTGTACATACAAACAGATTTGATCTGATATATCAGAAATAATATTTTCAACCTTTTCCTTGTCATGTTCATCTCTAGTTTCGGCGTTGTCGGACAAACTTTCTTCAACGTTCTATATTATGATATTGTTAGCGCGACGATCCCTGTCCGCTATTTCACTGATGATTGACGTAGCAGTCAGGTTAGAATCATGGGGGTTTGAAATTCTGGCTTTCAGTTCGATAACTTCCTTTTGCAGAATGGGAATTACCTCCTTTAGTTCGCGAAAGACAACAGTATAGTCCGTTTTTTTTGCACTCATCACAGTTGTAAGTGATTAATTTATTGCTCCTAGCTTGTAAGCACTGTATTTCAGCCCTAGTTAGGTTGGAGCACGTAGTATGAATGACTTCACATCACCCTTGCATATTTTACATAAGTTGGACATCCTATATTTCACTTATTTATGTTTATTAAAATGAATAATAAAATAAAGATACCAAGTGAAACCAAAATAAACTGGAATGCCACTGGATTGTGTGTGACGTCAGAATATCCAAAGTAATCAGTTAGGTACGCACATGTACGGAGCTGTTAAGAACGTTGTCTTGGTAATATACACTGTTATAAATGTTATAAATTAACAAATAGTAAATATTCACTCACTTGTAACAAATTTCAATCACTTGTAAAATTTCTTAATCACTTGATTACGTTACCAAAAAAAAAAAAAAAAAATAGCCGCTATTACGCCACTAAATATTCACAAGTTGTTCATCAGCGACCATTACACACTTGCTGGAGGTGTAATTGGGCCTTATTTCGAGACGCTGCGGGTAACATTGTAACTTTGAACGGCGAATGCTACCATAACATGATCGAAAATTTTCTGTGACATCAGTTAGATAAACCGAGCTCGGGAGACACGTGATTCAGCAAGATGGCTACACAGCACGAGCCACAATCGAAATTTTGAAGAGAATGTTTCCAGGCTATTTGTATTTGCAATGTGATCAAAATTTCCGATTATACGAGGGAGGGATGAAAAGTTGTGTGAACTCCTAGGAGTAGATGGGGCAAGTAAAATTTGATATGTGAGGGATTATTTTTTAGAAAAAGAGTTGCCAGCGAATTAAATCCATGACAATATGGTTAATATATTGGGCGAGGATGCTCCTGTGTATGCAACCTTTTGCCGCTGGAGAAATAATATCAAGAGAGGAAGAATCAGTTTCAAGGATGATCGACGTAAACAGCTACAACGCCGTAAATTGATGACAAAATCTACTACCTCATTTTAAATAATCGACGATTAAAGTTGGCAGAGGTAGCAAAAATAGCTGGCATATCGAAGAAACGTGTAAATTTTCATTTAACCGAGCAACTGGTTATGAAGAAGTTAGCCTCAAGATGGGTATCACGTTAGTTCTCAGTGGAAAACAAACTAATTTGACGTCATCTTTCTCAGGCTGTTTTGAATAGGTTTTATAAAAATCCGGTGGATTTTTTGCTTCGTTTCTTGCTCTTGGATGAGACGTGGGTCTATTATTATACGCCAGAGACCAAGGAACAGTCCAAACAGTAGATGCATCGCGGTTCCGCGACTCCAAAAGTGACAGACAAAAGTGATCCCATCAGCCGAAAAGATCATAGCATCCATTTATTGAAACTCGAAATAATTTCAGTTCAAATAATAAAAAATACTGTACTGACTTTCTTGACCGTTTGTTAAATGAAGTTCGCAAAAAACATTCTAGTTTGTTCAAAAAGAAATTCCTCTACCATAATAACACACCTGCCAATTCTAGCTGCAGTGCAGCTAGAATTATTAACTAGAAGAATTAAAGTCTAAAGTAATAGTAATTGGTCATCCACCATATTCGCCAGAGCTGACACCTTCCGACTTGTATCTATTTTCAAACCAAAAAATATCTGGATAAATAGAGTTTTCGATGAAATGAGGATGTCACGACCTCCGTAAATGATTATTATAGGGCATACAGATGCTATAAGTTAGCGGTTCTTAAACTTGTAGACACAAGGACCTCTGTGATTATGTAAAGAAATAAAAATTAAATTAAAATTAAAAGCTGTAAATACATAAAACTGCTCATATTGCAAGAAATATAAAATGTGAAGCGCATGTGTACTCATCCGTGGATAAAGACTAATTTTTTTGTATAAGTTTTTATTTAGTTAGTAAGTTATTGGGCACTCAGATGGCTATTTTTGCCTCACACAGCCCATCTTTATAACTAGAATATTATTTTTAGGTTAGAATAAATAAAACAGTAAATAATAATATTTTAAAAATTGTTGTACGTTACAATCAGCTGATGGTTCGGTAGCCATCTTAATGACGTAGGTTGTGCAGTTCAAAAACTGACGTTCAGAATTTCTGTGTTTTTAAATTAAATCAACTAATTTTTTAATGATACAACTATACATTCTGTCAGGAAAGTAGCGGGAATTGTTAAATAAGGCACAATTTTCATTTAATCATCAAAATTTAATTTCTCGCCTTCAAAGTAGGCCCCATTTGATGCAATACACATTTTCCAGCGTTTTTCCAGTCTTCAGCTCATTCCACGAATTTTCTTTTCTGGCCTCGATCGACTCAAAACGGGTTCCACGTAGCGGCAATTTTAATTTTGGAAATAAAATGAAGTCACACGGGGCCAAATCTAGTGAATACGGTGGTTGCTCGATGGTATTTGTCCCGTTTTTTGCCTTAAATTTAGTCACAATTGCTGCTCTATGAATTGTTCTTCCACAATGTTGGTCGTTTTTGACGAATTTTCTCACGCAAGCATTTCAATACGGCCAAATAATATTCTTAATTGAAAGTCTGCCCTATCGGGACGAATTCATGATGCACCAAACCACGAATATCAAATAAAACAATGAGCATGACCTTGACTTTTGAGTGACTTTGACGTGGTTTTTTTGGCTCGTTTTTTGTCCGCCATTCTGATGCCTGATGACTTGTTTGCATCTCAAATTCATAGACCCATGTCTCGTCACCTGTTATAATGCGTTTCATGAATGTGGGATCAGAATTGACGCGATCCAACATGTCTAAAGAGACTTGTTTATGGTACTGGTTTTGTAATAAATTCAGCTCTGTTGAAACGAGACGAGTGGCGACGCGTCTCATACCCAAATTATTCACTAAAATCAACCGAACAGACTCGTGAGAAAAGTTCAAATCACGTGAAATCTCTCTTAAGCTAGAACGCCGATTATCGAGCACAATTTCCTTTACTTTTTCGAGGTTTTCGTCGGTTGAAGCGGTCGAAGGCCGTCCGGAACGTGGTTTGTCTTCGACGATCTCTCGACCGTTTTTAAACGCTTTGTACCACTCGTACACCCGTGTTTTTGATAAAGCTGATTCACCATAACACTTTTCCAACATTTTTAACGAGTAGGCACACGTAATTCCATTCGCAACACAAAATTTAAGGCAAACTCTTTGGTCAGTAGTTTTGTTCATTGTAAAAATCGCGACGCACTAATGAAGTGTGTTAACTAAAACAGTCGATGTAATCAAACTGGTTGACAGATGGCGCTCATGTTTCGCACAGTAATTAGGGACAGTGCTGGCATCTTATGAAAAAAAGATTTAAAAAAAATTATTAGCGCGGGCTTTTTAAATCACAAATTCCCGCTACTTTTTTAACAGAGTAGTATAGCTGATGTGTGTAAAATATTGTATTTGACTCGCATATAATGGTTGTATTACACTGGGAAGATGACAACCCTCGCCTACGGCTCGAGTGGTAAATATAGTAATATAGCCTCCATTACATGTTTATTAAATAAAGTACTAGATATTATTTTCATTTGCACTTTTTTAATTCTGCCGTCGTACTATTACTTCAGGCTAAAAATTGGTAAATGGTTGCTAAGTACAGGACGGAATGGAAAAATATCCCTGAAATGGACAATAATCTGAAATGGTTGCCCAAAGTAATGATATTGATGAATATAACTTGTAAATACTGAAACATTTTTCTCAAATATGAATCTAAAAATACTTGTATTTTGCAACATTTCCAACATTCAACAATAGAGTCTTAGAAAGTAACTATTCAAAAATGCATTGTACCTTTTGGCACTTTAACAAATTTTCAGGTAAACTGATTAAATTGAACATTAAGTAAAACAGTTACAAATTATAACTAATTTGTTATATGAAGATGAATACACTGAACGTCCTTGTCCTTATTCTCTTCTCTAATTACACAAGTCTTTATTTATATACAGAGTACAATTTGTCATAATTTTTTGAACTAAATTTTCACTAGCAACTAACTAAAATGTTCTGGATGTAATTCGCTTCTTTGATTTAATTTTTAAATGAATTGTGCCAGCTATTTTCTTTTCAGCTTCCACTCCAAGATTTAATTGGGCGACTATTTACTTAATAGTCCATGAAAATAATAGTAATGAAGTGTTGTGCAATAATTAAGAGGTGCCAAATAGCAATAAGTGAAGCACTTTAATTTTTTAACCAATTAAACTAAAGTTGTTTTTGAATTTAATTTTAGAAACTTTAATAAGAGCAGTTCTCTGGCATATTGCAACAATTTTATTGTTATTTACATTATTTACTGAATTCTAAAAAGTGGTTAAATATTGGTGAATTAACACATAGATTTGGTAGTAATAAATATGTACAGTGGAGCTCCGTTATGCGCATATAATTCGTTCTTGAGGGCTGGTTGCGTAGGGAGATGGTTTTAGGAGCGGCACATTTTTATTTTTATAGTTAAACACTCGTTAATTTTTAAATCCATTTTTATGGAATTAACTCTGGTTGCTGAGATTTAAAGTTCAACTGTTACTCTTTGACAGACTCATGGTCCCAATTAATCTGTACGGAAGTGAAATATGGGGCTGAAAAAAGTATGAAAAAGTGGAGCAAGTACAGTACAAATACATCCGTTGGGTACTGGGTGTCGATAAAAGAACTCCTAATTATATTCTGTTAGAGGAGTAGATTCAATTTAAGCACCGAGGCAGGAAAACGGGCCATGAACTATAAAGACAGAACCAGAAGAACACCATGGTAAGAATTAGTGCATGAATGTTAGGAAGAGATAAGGAGAAAAGAAGAAAGATATAGAACAAGAAATAAATAGGAAGAACCAGTGGCGCACCCAGGGGAGGGGCCCGGGGGCCCGGGTCCCCTTAAGAAATAAGGAAATAAAAATAAAATCCTACAAACACACTAGAAATTTTTCACCATCGTTTTAGGTAAATATATCTATTTAAAAATAGAGATGAGGACTTCTTTATCTTAGGTCGTCACTTTTATTTGAAATGATGACCTTTTTTGGGTTTTGTAGGTATGATCATAAAACCCTTATACCGTCGTTTTGTCGTCTGTTTGTCTGCCTGTTCAATAAAAATTGTAGCCTAAAGGCTAAACCTAGAGAATTGAAATTTGGCAGGCTTATACAACTTTTTGACCCGCCCATAGGAAAAATACTAAAACTTCTAAAAAACGGTAACCAGACAACTGGGGCCGTAAGACAATTCGGGTCGTTCACAATTGGGGTTTTTCACAACTGGGGCCATTAACAACTGGGGCGTTGGACAATTCGGGCCGTACACAATTGGGGCTTTTCACAACTGGGGCCATTAACAACTGGGGCGATGGACAATTCGGGCCGTACACAATTGGGGCTTTTGACAACTGGGAACATAACTATAAGAGATAGAGTCTTCTTTTGTAAAAGAAAAAAAAAAAACAAACAAAAAATATTTTACAAGTTGGAATAAAATAAATTGCGTGTTCTTTTGAAAAAAAAAAAAATAATAATAATAATAATAATGGTTTGATTATGTACATTTTGGTGGGAATTAGAATAAATAAAAAAATTGTATTTCAAGGGTTGGCTAAAGTAAATATAAGTGTTTGACTTTTGTTGTTTTAAATATTTGAATAAATAAATAAAAAATGTATTTAATTTTAGAAGTAAATATTTTGTAACTAAATTTAATTAATATGAGTCAACTACGAGAAAATCAGTTATTTTTTGTTTGACTATTTGATTTTCCTAGTTTTTTTTTATGTATGACTAGCTGAAAACCCGTGCTTCGCTACGGTATATTGATGGTCTCATTGGCATAAAATCCGCAGTTTGTTTTTAAACTTGTGTATGGGTAACCTTTGTAACAAAAAATCTAGTCGATATCTCATCTGTTCTAAGAGATATTGAGGAACCCGTGAAAAAACATTTTACTCCTTTTCACCAGATAGGGGTCGAACTTGAAAAAATCCTTTCTTAGTGGGTTCTTACTTCATACTGAAAAATGTACTCTCCGAAATTTTTTATTTTTAACAAAAAAATACTAATTTACCCTTTAGGAATGAAAGAAAACGGTCAAACTGTGAAAACGTATATTCCAAAATGGAATGTTATAACTCAACAACCGCTGGAAATACAAAGGGTTCTATAATTCACCCCGAATGTAGATTCACCCCTATAGGGGTTGATTAAGATAAAATCCTGAAATACATTTTTCGGCATTTGTATGGGTAATCTTTATAAGCAAAAACCAAGTCTATATCTTATTGATCCTAGAAGATATTAAGGCTTCCTTAAAATCACAATTCCCTCTTTTCACCCTTTAGGGGTGATATTTGTTAAAGGTAAAAAACTGTTAAAACCATTTCGAGACATTTTAAAAAGACACAGGAAATACGACGCGATGTATAATCTCCCCCGTTTGTAGAATCACCCCTTTAGGGGTTGATTAGGACGTAATCCTGAAATAAGTTATGGATAATTTTTGTAAGCAAACACCAAGTCGATAACTTATTGGTCCTAAAAGAATTAAGGAATTACTGAAATCACATTTCACCCCTTTTCACCCTTAAGGGGTGAAACTAAAAAAGAAAATGTCAAAATCATTTCGAGATATTAAAAAAAAAAACACCTATGTGCCAAAAAGTAATGTTGCAACTAAACGAACACAGGAAATGCGACGGGATGTATAATTCATCCCGATTGTAGATCCACCCCTTAAGGGGTTGATTAGGACAAAATCCAAAAATTGGTTTTTCGGTATTTGCATGGGTAGTTTTTGTAAGCAAAAACCAAGTAGATATCTTATTGGTCCTAAAAAATGTTAATTAATCCTTGAAATCACATTTTACCCCTTTTTACAATTTAGGGGTAAAATTTAAAAAAAAATTCAAAACATTTCGAGATATTTTAAAAATACGCCTATGTGCCAAAAAGAAACCTTATAACTCAACAAACACAGGGAATACGACGGGATGTATAATTCACCTTGATTGTAGATCCATCCCTTTAGGGGTTGATTAGGACAAAAATCCTGAAATTTTTTTCCGTATTTGTATGGGTAATCTTTGTAAGCAAAAAGCAAGTCGATATCTTATTGGTCCTAAGAGATATTAAGGAATCCTTAAAATCACAATTCACCCCTTTTCACCCTTTAGGGGTGAAATTTAAAAAAAAACTGTCAAAACTATTTCGAGATATTTTAAAAAGATATCTATGTGCCAAAAAGTAATGTTGCAACTAAACGAACCCAGGAAATACGGCGGGATGTATAATTCACCCCGATTGCAGATCCACCCCTTAAGGGGTTGATTAGGACAAAATCAAAAAATTGGTTTTTCGGCATTGGCAAGGGTAGTTTTTGTAAGCAAAAACCAAGTCGATGTCTTATTGGCGTTAAAAATATTAAACAATTCTTGAAATCACATTTCACCTCTTTTCGCCCTTAAGGGGTTAAATTTAAAAAAGTTGTCAAAACCATTTCGAGATATTTTAAAAAGACGCCTATTTGCCAAAAAGAAACCTCATATCTCAATAAACACAGGGAATACGACGGGATGTATAATTCACCCCGATTGTAGATCCATCCTTTAGGGGTTGATAAGGACAAAATCCTGAAATATATTTTTCGGTATTTGTATGGGTAATCTTTGTAATCAAAAAGCAAGCCAATATCTTATTGGCCCTAAGAGATTTAAGGAAACCTTGAAATCACAATTCACCCCTTTTCACCCTTTAGGGGTGAAATTTTAAAAAACTATCAAAACCTTTTCGAGATATTTTAAAAAGACACCTATGTGCCAAAAAGTAATGCTGCAACTAATGAACACAGGAAATACGATGGGATGTATAATTCACCCTGATTGTAGATCTACCCCTTAAGGGGTTGATTAGGACAAAAACCTGAAATATGTTTTTCGGTATTTGTATAGGTAATCTTTCTAAGCAAAAACAAATCGATATCTTATTGGTTCTAAGAGATATTAAGGAATACTTGAAATCATAATTCACCCCTTTTCACCCTATAGGGGTGAAATTTTAAAAAACTACCAAAACCTTTTCGAGGTATTTTAAAAAGACTCCTATGTGCTAAAAAGTAATATTGCAACTAAACGAACACAGGAAATACGACGGAATGTATAACTCACCCCGATTGTAGATCCATCCCTTTAGGGGTTGATTAGGAAAAATTCCTGAAATAAATTTTTCGGTAATTGTATGGATAATCTTTGCAAGCAAACATTAAATCGATATCTTATTGATCCTAAGAGATATTAAGGAATCCTTGAAATCACAATTCACCCCTTTTCAACCCTTAGGGGTGGAATTTTAAAAAACTGTCAAACCCATTTCGAGGTATTTTAAAAAGACACCTATGTGCCAAAAATTAATGTTGCAACGAAACGAACACAGGAATTACGACGGGATGTATAACTAACCCCGATTGTAGATTCACCCCTTTAGGGGTTGATTAGGACAAAATCCTGAAATTGGTGATTCGGTATTTGTATGGGTAATCTTTGTAAGCAAAAAGCAAGTCGATATCTATCTTATTGGTCCTAAGAGATATTAAAGAATCCTTAAAATCACAATTCACCCCTTTTCACCCTTTAGAGGTGAAATTTCAAAAAACTGTCAATACCATTTCGAGATATTTTAAAAAGCCACCTATGTGCCAAAAAGTAATCTTGCAACTAAACGAACACAGGAAACACAACGGGATGTATAATCCACCCCGATTGTAGGTTCACCCCTTTAGGGGTTGATTAGGGCAAAATCCCGAAATTGGTTTTTCGGTATTTGTATGGGTAATACTTGTAAGTAAAAACTAAGTCGATATCCCATCGGCCCTAAGAGATATTAAGTAATTCGTGAAATCGCATTTCACCCCTTTTCATCCCTTAGGAGTGGAATTTCGAAAAATCCCTTCTTAGTGGGTGCTTACGTCATGAAGGGAATATACTCTCCGAATTTCAAGTTTCTAGGCCCAGGGGTTCGGGCTGGGCGGTGATGAATGAGTCAGTCAGTCAGTCAGTCAGTCAGTCAGTCAGTCAGTCAGTCAGTCAGTCAGTCAGTCAGTCAGTCAGTCAGTCAGTCAGTCAGTCAGTCAGTCAGTCAGTCAGTCAGTCAGTCAGTCAGTCAGTCAGTCAGGACACTGCCTTTTATATATATAGATAGATAGTAGTTTTAAACCTTAAAATACATTTATATATATTTATTCAAAAGAACACTTAAATTTACTGAAGTCAACCTTTAATAAACATTTTTTATTTATATAGTCAAAAGAGCACCAAATTTTACTTAATATAACAATAAAAAAAAATTATTTATTCTAATTCCCACCAAAATGTACTCAATCAAACCATTAAAATATTTTATTTTTCAATAAAACACGCAATTTAATTTATGCCAACTTGTAAAATAATTATTTTTTATTTTAAACAGAAGAAGACTCTATCTCTTATAGTATGGTCCCAGTTGTGAAAAGCCCCAATTGTGAACGGCCCGAATTGTCTAACGGCCCCAGTTGTCAGGGAACCCTAAAAAACATATCCCCCTAAGAATATAAACAAATATGTGTTCACCGAAAAAAAAATATATATTTTTTAAAAATTCTGAGTAGGGTATCAAATAAAAGCCCTTAGTACGTGAATTAATGGACAAAATTGTATTTTTGCAAAATAAATTATTTTGATGCGATTTTTACCAAAATTGTGCAAAAAAAATTTGTGCCACACCCTGCAGCCCAGATGGTTTAAAATAAAAATCTGAAAAAATTCTAAGTAATGTACAGGGTGTGAACCGAAATATTACAACAGGAATTTTTGATCAGATTATGTTTTCGGAAAATAACACATTTTTTGTATTTTGTGGTTGACGATGTATAAAAGTTATGTAACACACTATACTAGAAGGCGTATCCTGGTCTAATGGTTAGCTTGCTCGCTTGCTACGCAGCAAACAAGGGTTCGCTCCCGGGCACAGGAGACAATTTTGTTTTTGTTTTTTTTTCCATTTTTATTTTGTTTAAATTAATTTGTCAAAATTCTAGTTATATTTTGGCAAATGTTGCATTTAATTTTTAAGAGCGTAAATTTAATAACCAGTTGGAATTGTTGGAATTATATTTTCATTCTATGTGTCATGTATACGCAACCAGAGGGGCGGAGCATATGACTTAAAACAACCAATGGAAGCCATAGGCCCAGTTTTCAAAATCTTAATGAAATATAAAAAAAATATATATATAGAAATCTAAATAATGGTATTAGGTATTCGAATTAAAATTAACAAAAAAATATAAAAATAAGCTCTTAGATTAACGGACGATAAATTATTTTAAAAATATCGTTCATTTTGCCGTGATTACTACAAAAGCAAATTTTTCCTATACACTCAGCATCCACCATCACTTATTATATACCTGCGAACCCTGCAATGTGTGAAAATTCACACATTATTTTTTTTTTTTTTAGTTCATCACTTGTATTTCCGGAGCGATGACCTTTTTTTTAGATCATCACTTAAAATTTAGAAGTGATAACCTTATTCATAATTTTGTCTTCCGGGCTTCCACCAAAAAAAAAAATCCTTGGTGCGCCACTGGGAAGAACAAAGACAGGAATATTATCAACAAAAGGGATACTCAGTTATAGAAATAGAAAATCGGAGGCAGACAGGGTACCTGATAATAGAGGCAATTATTTAAATTATACTTAAATCTACTTATAACCCCAGATACAAATTTCTTCAGACAAATGACCTGCCATATTACCTTGCAAAAAAAAAAAAAAAAAACAAAAACCTGCAAATTGTAGCTAGATTTCGCGCCGGAAATGAAGAGAGGAGTAAGGATTACTGGCTGAAAACAGAGGATAGAATATGCAGAATGTGTCACAACGCAGCAGAGAACATTAAACACCTTAGTAGGGACTGAAAAAGAACTCAGAAATGCGAAGTCATCTGTGCATATTCTAAGTGATGTTTTCCCGGCTGTTGAGTGGATGAAAATGACTCTTTTCGAGTGAAGAACAGAAGGACAAAATTACATCCACTCTGAAATGACACTTGTATAATTTTAGTATGTTTATGATAAAAAGTAGTGCACCCGTTGCCAACTGTGTTGGCAAACAAATCATTACCTTAATGTGGAACTTGCTCGACACCTCAGACTTCTTTCTCTAGCCATACGCCTAACTTCATCCAATTCAAATTGAATCAACTCTTCGCCCATTATTAAAAACTGGACAAATAATGAGCATTAATCCGAATTATTAATTCATTAACTTTTTAAGATGGGAAAACGATTCATTTTCACTCAGTGCATTATATTTATAATGTAAAACTAAAAATGATTTGAGACGTTAAATTTAAAATATATTTATTAAAATTAATATTCCATTTTCTTATATAATATAAAAATACGCACACGGAAAAAACGCACACGGATTAATACGCACACGGAAAAAAGCACACATGAAAAAATACACACACGGCAAAAAGGGCACACGGAAAAAAGCGTACTAGTGTACTATATCTCAAATCAGGGGGTAGATTTACAATATCCCACTGAACACTGCGCATGCGTCACACACACGTCATTTGTTCAATATACAGAGATTCTAAACAGGTGGGACTGTGCAGAACTTTTAAAACAATTTTTAGGTGGTTTATAAAAAAAAAAAAAGAAATAAACAGTTATCAACCATAACCTAAGATACAAACGCAAATTTTTCCTATACACTCAGCATCCACCATCACTTATTATATACCTGCGAACCCTGCAATGTGTGAAAATTCACACATTAATTTTTTTTTTTTTTTAGTTCATCACTTGTATTTCCGGAGCGATGACCTTTTTTTTAGATCATCACTTAAAATTTAGAAGTGATAACCTTATTCATAATTTTGGTGAATATGACAATGACAATGCTTTTAAGGTGAATCACTGTCCCTGGCCCTGCACAGAACAGTTAAAATACAATTATTTTTAGGTGGTTTATAAAAAAAAATAAAATGTTATCAACCATAACCTAAGATAGTGCTTTTAGGTGAATCTAACCTAAACTAAAAGGTAAATGATATTTTAATGTGATAAATAAACAGAAATCATTGTTTTAGAGCCACTGATAATTCTTGAATTATTTAGTGTAGTCGTTATGTGCTCCCATCTGTATAGAGTTTGCAGTGGGATATTGTAAATCTTGTCCTACAAATCGTAAAAATAAAAAAATAATAAACCATTGAAAAAATAATAATAAAGAAAAAAAAGTCACATTTTTCTTACTTTCATCAAAACCAAATATTTTTTAAAATAATTATTTTTCTGCTAATAATAATTTTAATCAAAAATGTCGAATATCACGGAAGGATAACTATTTTCTGTGTTTTGTTTCGTAAAAAAACCGATCTGTGTATTTCACAACTAAATTAATAATTGTGAAGTGATTTTTTAATGAAAAACACAACTGTCATTTTTACTAATTTATTATCAACACTCAAAACAAAAATCACAGCACACTACTGTCCAATACATAAACAATAATTTCTTACAATTCTATCAATTATTATAAAAAGTGTTCGTAGAATATTCACTATTATTGCATCTTATAATAATTATAAAAAGTGTTCGTAGAAAATTCACTATTATTGCATCAACAATATATTTTAAACAATTTTGACATAAATAATTAACATATGCGCGCCTCTATCGGGGAATGAAGAAACGATCGGTCGAACATACAAACAGGCGTCCGGCCGAACATACGAACATACAAACAGGCGTATTATATTATAGGATTACTACGTTGCCTAGTAAAGTATCTTGTTAGTTTTTTCGAAAATGCTCATAAATATAAGTATATATTATTGAAATAAATTTTCAATATATTTTCCACGCATTAAGAGCTTCCATTTGATACCCCACTCAAAATCAAAATAGGTTCCCAACGCCTAGATAGCCGTATTGGGACAGAGAAGGTAAGTTCTTAGTTTATAGATCGTCCGACCATAGATATGAAAGCCACGTAGTCAATTTGACATTTCGACTGATCCTATTATCCCTGTATAAACAAGTACTCATTTTAAGTATTAACCGTATTACAACGGAGCGTCGGCAACTCTTATATATATATTTCATTCGATAATTATATGTTTGTTTATATTTTTCGGGCGTTGTTTTTTTTTGAAGTCTCAGTATTTCGCCTATCTGCAAGTCAAAGAACTGTATAAACATATCAAATTTTAATTCAAGTCCGGATGTTTGGTCATACCTACGAAATCCTAAAAAACAAATCTGTTTTGTTCTAGGCGTTTTTAGAGTAGTTTTGGATGTGTGGTATGGATATAAGAGAAGCAGAGTGAAAGAAAAACGATGGAACAGATATAGTAGAAGAATTGAGAAGGAGGGATGAGGAATAGAATAGATAAATAGCAGTGTGCGAAAAGATATAAAGAGATACAAGTGATCGGAATACCAAGATACTTGAAGAGGAAAAGAGGAAGATCAGGTGATAGTCAGGAGGATAGCGAGGTAAAGATGCGGTAACGAAGAGAGGAACAATAGGTACCGGGCAAAACCAGAGGAGAAGATCTGTAGAATGTGCAAGTAAGAAGAGGAAGCTTGGAGTATTTAGCGAAGAGATGCAGAGAGATGGCAGTTTGGGAGGAAAAGATAAAAGATCTGATGAGTGAGGAGGGCATGGGAGAAAATAAGCGAGAGAACTGGAGGCAAGAAGGAAGGAGATTGGTTAGGGAAGCCGGAATAAGAATAGAAAGAAAGAGAGGGACATTGGAAGAAGAACAAGGAAATAAAGTATAAAATATTATAAAATATCTATATTGTATGTTATTTTATTTTTCATTTCTTTGTAATACTTTATGCCCTAAACGCCGCAAAACCTAGGGAAATAAATACATATATAATTCAAGCCTGGATATTTGAACATACCTACGAAATCAGTTTGGTCAGGCGTTTTTTTCAAGAAGGAAAATAAGTAGATATTATTAATTGAAATATTCACTTATTATTTACAGGAAAACTGTATTGACATTTTTTTATATTGTTTGTATCATATCTAAATTGGGTAATTCAGCGGAAGTTTGGCGAGATAATTTTATTCTATATTTAACATTAATGTGGAATTAACAAATATCAGTAGTTAACAGTGACGGCATGTAATTAATTTGTAATTCAAATAGCAAATGTTCCTGAAATTAAAGTCTAAAGAGTTCATTATCATCATCACGATGTATGGCAGTACCACCCTTGTTGATCGTTGGTCTTCTACAATAAAAGGGAGAAAAAAGACGAAACTATTCCTCAGTGGAACATAAGATCTTTACAAAGTTTTTCTATATAGTTTTATTTTTAATAACTTACTTCTAACCATGCGTTATCAGTATAGTGCGACCAATCTAGGTGTTACTACGTTTATATCCTATTAAATTAAAAGGAACAATGGGATTTTTTTATTTAAGTACGATTAACCGTATTATGATTTAACTTAACCGCACAATAGTTATCAGCTTACTTAATCTGCTACATTATAATATTCATTCACGCTTAAGTCATTATACTTTTATAATATTTTAACTTGTAGTAACGTTAGTACACAGTAACTTTTTACAGAATTGATCTGAATATCACTTGTATATATGTTACGGCCAATGACCGAATGGCGGGCACTGTTAACAACGACCGGCCAGTAACAGGCATAAAGAAAGTCTTTTTTAACACGAACTCCTTTAGGCTTACTTCGAACCTTTTGGCTTCTGCTATCCTAAGTTTTTATTAACAAAACCTAACCTAAGTACCTAAATTGATCATATTTACTGGAGTTTACTAAACTACGAGGGCGGATAGATATATAAAGTCTCCAATAACGCCATTGTATGAGTAGTGAAGTTAGAAACAAGTTTTAACCTGCAAAAGGCAATTTCGAGTATCTTACATTTGTCAAGAACTTCTTAACCAGTATTAACGTGAAGCAGATGATTTTCTCATGAACATCACTACCGGGGACGAAAGTTTCGTTCCTCACTATGACCCCGAAAACAAGCAGCAGTCCATGGAATATCGGTGTCCTGATTCTCCATGTGTACGAAAATTCAAAAGAGTTCCATTGGCGCAGAAAGTCATGCTTACCATTTTCTGGGATGCAAAGGGAGCCATTCATACCGAATATATGCCAACGGGATCACCGATTAATTCAATAAAATACTGGGAAACTTTACGATCACTAAAGAACCGTATCCGTAGAGTAAGGTCAGAAAGAACGAATTTTTTGCTTACATCACAACAACGCCAGGCCGCATCGCAGCAACAAAACGATGAAGGCAGTAGCGAGCCTGAAATTCATGGTTGTTCCTTCCATGCAGTCATGATTTGGCACCTTCAGATTCTTAAAGTTGAAGGAGGTATTGAAAGGTTAACATTTTTCAGCAGACACTGAAGTTCGAGCTGCTGTTCGCAATTGGATCAACAGTAAACAAGAAAGTTTTTTCATGGACGGAATGAAGAAATGGATTCAGCGTTTGAAAAAATTTGTTGCACTTAATGGTGAATATGTGGAAAAATAATTATATACATTGGTAGTACAATAAATTTACTTCATTTTGAGACTGGTTTCATTAATTTGTATTTTCTTATTCTTATTTTATAGAGTTGGAGACCTTATATATATCAATGCGGCCTCGTATTTTTAACGATCTAATGTGAGGTAATTATGTTAGGTTTAGTTAGTAAAAATCCCGAGCTTCCCGAAAAAAATTCTATTTTTTTTCCTGTCATTGACCGGTCGTTGTGGTCAAGGCCAGAGGATAAGCTCTGTAGAATGTGCAAGTATGAGGATGAAACCTTGGAGCATTTAGCGAAGAGATGCAGAGAGATGGAAGTTTGGGAGGAAGAAATAATGAAACTGATGAGTAAGGAAGGCATGAGAGAAAGATGAGCGAGAGAACTGGAGGCAAGAAGGAAGGGAATCGGTTAGGGAAGCCGAAATGAGGTTAGGAAGAAAAGGAGGGACACTGAAAGAAGAACAAGGAAATGAAATAAAAATTATTGTAAAAAATGCATATTGTATGTTATTTTATTTTTAATTTCTTTGTAATACTTAATGCCCTAAATGCCGCAAGACCTAGCGAAATAAAAAACATATATTTTTATATATATTTATTCAAGTCTGGATGTTTGATCATACCTACGAAATCTTTAAAAAAATCTGTTCTGGTCTAGGCGTTTTTTTCAAGGAGGAAAATAAGTAAATATTATTAATTGAAATATTCACTTATTATTTACAGGAAAACTGTATTCACATTTTTTTTTTTTTATTGTTTGTATCATATCTAAATTGAGTAATTCAGCGGAAGTTTTCCGAGATAATTTTATTCTAGATTTAACATTAATTTGGTATTAACAAATATCAATAGTTTACAGTGACGACATGTAATTAATTTGTAATTCAAATAGCAAATTATCATCATCACGATGTATGGCACTACCACCCTTGTTGATCGTTGGTCTTCTACAATGGATGGGGGAAGAAAGGACGAAACTATTCCTCAGTGGAACATAAGATCTTTACAAAGTATTTTTATATGGTTTTATTTTTAATTACTTTTTCCTAGTCATGCGTTATCAGTAGAGTGCGGCCAATCTAGGTGTTAATACGTTTTAATCCTATTAAATTAAAAGGAACAATGGGGGTTTTCCATTTAAGTACGATAAAAGGTACTATGACCGAACTTAATTGCACACTAATTATCAGCCTACGTAATCTGCTTTCATTCGTAAAACATTTTCTACGGGAACAGTCAATACTTGAAATAATATCACCGGTACATATGTTACGGCCAATAACCGAACGGCGGGCACTGTTCACAAAGAACAACCAATGACAGGCATAAAAAAATTGTCTTTTCTAACACAGACTCTTTTAAGATTTCTTCGAGCCTTTCGGCATCTGCTGTCCTAAATTTTTATTAACAAAACTTAACCTAATTACCTAAATTGATCATATTTACTGGAGTTTATTAAACTACGAGGGCGGTTTGATATATAAGGTGTCCAATAACGCCATTGTGTGAGTAGTGGGGATAGAAACAAGTTCTAACCAGCAAACAGTAATTTCGAGTATCTCGTCTTAGCATGCAAAGTTATATCCCTGTGTACGTAATGCGTAACAGTTTCATTTATCATGAGTTCGATTTCTGAGATGCGTATCAAGCAACGATCCGTGATGCACTGGAAGGTGCGCAGTAAGAGCGTCTAGAGTTTCTCGTTTATGCCTACGAAACCCTAGACATTTCCATATGTTATTTTATCCGCAGTTTCTTGGAGAATAAATCTGTAAAATATTGTTCATATGAATCAAAGCATGTAGGAGTATCTGGAGTTTCTTGTTTATGCCTAAACATTTCTATAAGTAAATATATTCCTAGATTTTTAGAGAATAAATCTGCAAAATATTGTTCATATCGGAAAAAGCATATAGGAGTGTCTAGAGTTTCTTGTTTATGCCTACGAAACCCTAGACATTTTTATATGTTATTTTATCCTTAGTTTCTTACAGAGTAAATCTGCAAAATATTTTTTTATTGATCATAAGATATAGGAATGTCTAGAGTTTCTTGTTTATGCCTACAAAACTGTAGACATTTCTGTATGTTATTTTATCCGCAGTTTTTTAGAGAATAAATTTGCAAAATATTGTTTATATCGGTCAAAGGATATGGGATAGCCTAGAGTTACTTGTTTATGCCTACGAAACCCTTGACATTTCTGTACGTAATTATATTCGTAGATTCTTAGAGAATAAATCTGGGAAATATTGTTCATATCGGTCAAAGAATATAGGAGCGTTTAGAGTTTCTCCTTTATGCCTACAAAACCCTAGACATTTCTATATGTTATTTTATCCGCACTTTCTTAGAGAAGAAATCCGCAAAATATTATTCATGTTGGTGAAAGTATGTAGGGGTGTCTAGAATTTCTTCTTTACGTCTCCGAAATCAAACGAATCATCCCGAATTATTCCGACCGGACGAACAGATAAGATTAAGCTTTTTATATTATGGGGATAAAGGTTTGTCTACCTATGGTCGGATGGCAGGTAATAAAACAATATTTGGCTACTTAATATACTTGTATAATGATTGGCATATTTCACATTTCTTAAAACTATGTCCAACAGATCTTTGGGGGGTTTCTGCAAAAATTTTAAAAATTGTATGAGGACGGGTAAATTTAGAAAATAGAAAAGGCCTGCGAACGCAAAGATTTTAAAAATCACTCGAAGCGAGGAGGAAACAGAAATTAAAAAAATAACTAAGGTAAAAATTTAGGAAATAGCTGGAGTTAGGGGAGAAAAGTTTTAAAAATCGTAAACGGCCACTTGATAATTGGGTGCAGAAATTTAAAAAATCACCAAATAGATCAGAAGTGCTCTCATGTATTGTTAAAGATGACAATACTATTTTTGATGATAGTTCACAGATAGCTGAGGCTTTTGCATCCTATTTTTCCTCGGTTTATAGTGATGATGTCGATTGTGAGAACGGGAGTGTGGATGTAATGTATATTCTTGGTAGCCTGAACATCAAAACAGTTACATTGGCTGATGTTGTGTGGTCAATAAAGAAGTTAAAACCAAAGAAATCTTCTGGACCTGATCAGTTACCGCCCTATGTACTAAAGGGTTGTGGTGATATTTTGGCTCACCCACTTCGAATAATCTTTCAAAAATCTTTAGATATGAATACTTTTCCCGCGAGGTGGAAGATGTCCAAAATATGCCCTATCCATAAGAGTGGTGATAAAAAAATAATAAAAAATTACAGACCTGTATCTATTCTCTCTGCCCCAGCCAAAGTATTTGAACAAATTATTTACAAATATCTGTTTGAACCAGTGGGGTAGCGTTGTGGGGGCGGGGGGTACGGTCCGCCCCGGGCGCACTTTTTTGGGGTGGCGAAAATCCTCAATAAATAATATCTTGTAATCTGAACTAAAAATTTGAACCATTACTTTTCATATTTTTCTCGCACCTACAATACGGACCGATTAAAATGAGCACGGAACTTTTTATTATTTAATCTGTGACGGAACCGGGAAATACCCTTTTTTTAACACGTTAATCGCCATGTCGGCCATATGTGTCTCACACTAAGAAGTTCTACATGCGCCATGTCAGACATATATGTCTAACATGGTTACCTTGCGGTAATTCCCCGCGTTTTATTTTGTGCTCGGATTGTTGACAACGAATATTCAGCGAGAATCAATTCTTTCATATAAAGAATAGTGTTCAATATTGTCTAATAACAGCTGCAACATCAGTCGTCCAATTCACATGGACTAAATTAACTTGCTACAATTCATGATTTTCTTTAAGGGCGTGTTGTGATTGTTAAATTATTGAACTTTCTCGAAACTCGAAAAATTGTATGTAATTTCAGTGGTGTAGCATAGCGGAGGTGGTGGTGGCGGCTCTTTTTTGGGGCAGCAAATTCTGTAAATTTTGGAGCCTTTTAGATTTAAATACCTAAATAAGGGGGTGTCGAAATTGGCATCCGCCCCGGGCGGCTGAAACTCACGCTACGCCACTGGTTTGAACATGTGTCATCTGCCATCAGCAGTAAACAGCATGGTTTTATGTTGCGACGATCAACAGTTACAAACTTGCTATCTGTAACTGACTATATAGCTTCTTGTCTAGATCAAGGGGTTCAGGTGGATGCTGTGTATCTTGACATGACTAAAGTGTTTGACAAAATAAAGTACGATCATCTGCTCAAAGCATTAAATCAGTTTGGACTTTCTGCCAATACTTGCACTTGGTTCAACACCTACTTGCGTGGCCGTTTACAATATGTTGAATTTGGTGATTGCAGGTCAAATAATTACTCGTCCACTAGTGGCGTGCCACAGGGGAGTAATTTAGGGTCTTTACTGTTTCTTCTTGTGGTCAATAACATTCCAAACATTGTAAACAGCTGCGAGTCTGAAATGTTTGCTGATGACATAAAAATATATTGCAAAATTACGAACATGTCGCACTGCAATGAGCTGCAAAACGATCTTGCCAAAATATGCGAGTGGAGTGAGGCCACTGGTTTAGCATTCAATACATCAAAATGCAAAGTTGTGAGCTATACGAGAAAACGTGAGGCTATTGAGTACAATTATACCACGAATGGCTGCACTGTACCACAAACAAATACGGTTAGAGATCTTGGTGTTATATTTGACTCACAGATGACTTTTCAGCACCATATTAAACATGTTGTGAATAATGCTATGAAAAAAATCGGGTTTGTGCTTCGATTTACCAAAGGCTTTCGTCACAGTCAAATGTACACCATACTCTTCCACTCCTTGGTACGACCTGCTCTGGAATATGGTTCGGTGTTATGGTCACCATATTACAGTAAATATATTAATAGCATTGAGACTGTCCAATCGCGGTATTATCGTGTTGTTGAATTGCATATGACAGGAATTTATCCTAAATACATATCAACGAGCAGTATTTCATCAAAGTATAATGTTAGAACCCTGTCTGGGAGGAGATATACGACATCGATGGTATTTTTATTTAAAATGTTTAACAACTACATTGACTGTCCTGACATCTTGTCCAAAATTTTTCTAAAAGTACCTTCCCGGGGTTTCAGAATCAGATACACACTCTTTACATGTAAAAGAGCGACTACCATGCATTATGAAATGAGTCCGCTACTCCGTATGACATCATTATATAATAGTGTTCTCGGTAAAGACAGATCTTTAGATTTATTCAATATGAGTTACTCCAAGTTCCGCAAAAATGTATTAAGCCTTGTAACTTGATTGTGTACAGAATAAAATCTAATGTTAACAGTTGATTTGTAAAACTGCAAGTAAATTCAGGCTGCCGTTGTAATCTGTATAGTACGTCTGGCCTTGATTGTATTTTGTGAATGTCTTAAATATGTTTTGTAAACTAAATGAGTAGAGCAAGTTGATGTTTGTTTATATGAAATTGTACATTTTTTTTAAAGTATTGTTTATGATTTAGTATGTTAGTATGGATGTATATTGTATGTTTGTCTACGGACACAAAAAGGACTATGTCTTTAGTGTCCAAATAAATAAATAAATAAATAAATAAATAAATAAATAAATAAATAAATAAATAAATAAATAAATAAATAAATAAATAAATAAATAAATTAATAAATAAATAAATAAATAAATACATAAATAAATAAATAAATAAATAAATAAATAAATCAATAAATAAATAAATAAATAAATAAATAAATAAATAAATAAATAAATAAACCTGTTATATATGATTTGTCAGTGTTATATCGTTAAGAAATGCGATGATGTTTTTTGTCATGTTTGGTTGAAGTGATGGTGTCAAGTCTGGTGGTACATTGTGTTTATTGCGTTGTAGTTGGAACAGTTGGCATTCTATTAGAAAATGTTCAACTGTTATGAGTGTATTACATTTCTCGCAGTAGCTTTTGTCGAGTCTGGCCATTAAGTATCCGTGTGTCAGTTTAGTATGTCCGATTCGTAATCTTGTCATAATAACTTGCTCTCTATTGTCTATTGTTTCCAGAATACTATTCTTTAATGTTGGGTTTGATTCGTCTAAGTTTATTTCTGTTGTCGTTAACTATGTTGTGAGTCTAGTTTGGTAGTGGTGTTTATTTAAGTTTTGCCGTATGTATGTTACAGTGGGGATGATGTTATCTGCTAGCGTGTTGCTTTCTCTGGCTGCTGCGTTGGCTTGCTCATTCCCTTGAATTCCGACATGTCCTGGGACCCATACGAAGAGGACGTGTTTGTTTTGAGCTGTCTTCATTAAATGAGCTTTTTCCTGTATTTTCTGGATCGAGTGATCTTTACTGTAATTGTTTTGCATTGCAATTAGACCGCTTATGGTGTCTGTGCATATAGCTATAGCTGAGTATTCTGTGTTACTTGCAAGTTCAAGACATTTGTGGATGGCTTTTGCTTCAGCTTGATGAATGTTTGTTGTGGTGGGTAGTTGGTAGGTGTGATTTGTATTTGAGACTATCGCTATTTGGCAGGTTTCTTGTGTTTTTGACGCAGTGTAATGAAATTGGTAATCGTGGTATTTGTGTTTGATTTCTTGAAACGCATCTTTATAAAGTTGTATTGGTGTGGTTGATATCTTAAATTTATAGAGCTGTAGATCTGTCTCTTTATTGTTGATAAGCCAAGGGGCGGTTTTGTGATATGTTTGAGTTTGGATTAGCGCGATTTGGAAATTTGGAATTTGTTAAGGATATCGTTGATATTTTTTTATATGGGAGTATTATTTTTTATTTTAATGTGTTCGTTGGTGTTAGTCTCGAAGATGTGTTTGTATGTGGGATTATGCGATTTGCTTGCTATACGAAAAACGGCGACACAATGTAGTTGCGTCATTTGAAACGTCACAAAAATATGTGACGTCAGGTTTAGTACGTTTACATGTATCTATTTAACGAATGTAATATTTGTACGCTGTCACTTGTATCTAAATGAAATGAAAATATAAGAATAAGAACAGAATAGAAACAAATAAACTATTTTAATAGGCAAAATAGTCTTACAAAGGGCTGATGTGATCCAAAAATATGATCAAAGAAAACAAAATAATAATAAATTGAATATAACCTAAAAACTATGCAGTACACAGAAAATAAAATACGATAATCTATAAGAAAATATATAACTAAACACAAAACTGCTAAATAAACAACAAACTAAATTAAAAAGGTTTTTATAAATTACTATAAGTTAGATGTTTGAACACAAATCAGTATCTAAACACAACAGACGTATTATTAAATGACACATGTAAACATCGTTTTATTCAGGGATACCAATACAAAAGTCTCTATATTAAATAAACACTTTTAAAATTTGTAAATCTTCAAAATGACTATCAAACACAAACTAAATATGACTTCAAAAGGTATGTTTTAGTAAAATAAAAGAGTAAAGAGCAATATTAGTATATAATTCACATGCAAAAAAAATCGATTTAGTTATTTTTTCGCCACTAAGTTTGTCATTGAAGTTATGACGCAGAATGACGAACTGCTCTGTTTCATCGATTGAGCTATAGTGATGTTATGTAGGACAGCAATAGTTTCTCATACATTTCTAATACATTTGTAAACAACATAAAAGGAGGTAAACATTTAGTGCCTGTAGTTTCCAATACAAAATTTTTAGGACTTCTATCCATATTAATCATCTTCTTGCCTGTACAGAAGAGAAACTAAATTTGCTTCATATTATCGCTCATTGTATATCGCGTGCCAACCCCAATCTAGTACTTGTCTTCTACACTCCGAAAGACTGATAGTAATAAAATTTATTATTTGTAAAAAGTTATTGTATTATCACACAGAAGCGGCAAAACAAAAGCTACAAAATATGAATAGTTCGAAACGAAATATTATTAAAAACAACCGAGTATGCCGCACATAGTATATGGGAATACGAACTAGGGTTAAACACAATAGGCCATAAAAATTTGACCATAAAATTTGAGGAAAAATATGGTCACAGGGGTGTGTTTAATGATATGATAAATATGGTCACATGCGTGCGTTTAATAAAATGATAAATAGTAATATAGATATACACAAAACCAATTTAAACATGTTTAAAATGTGCACGCCACTGATAACTGCCTGAAAAAAATGATTTATTAGTATCAGGCTTTCAGAGATAGAGTATAAATGGCTTGAATTAGGTCAAAACTGGATTATGGAAGCATCTTAGCAAAGCGGTGAAGCTTCCAAGCACTAGTATATTCAGGGCGGGGGGGGGGAGCACTGGGGGCACGTAAATTAATAAAAAATTTAATTTAACTTAAATAATTAAGAAGACTGTAGGTATTAAAATTAATTCATAAAATATTTTCAAATTCCTAAAATTTATATAAAAATGTATTGATATACACATAAATACATTATAATTTTTTTGCAGACAACAAATTTCAATAATAATGGTACTATTTGTTAATAATACTAATTTGTTTGCACTAAGAAATTAAACTATTTAAAATATTAAATAATATTTTTAATAAAATTCATGTGAAGTGTGAATTTTTACACATTGCAGGATTTCGCAGGTATATAATAAGTGAAGACGGCATATTGAGCGTGTAGGACAAATTTTGCCTTGTAGTAATCACGGCAAAATGAACGATATTTTTAAAATAATGTATCGTCTGTTAATCTTAGAGCTTTAAAAACCAATTTTATGTTAAAATATTTTTTTGTTAATTTTAATTCGAATACCTAATACCATTATTTAGGTTTCTTAATATGTGCAGTATGTTTTTATATAGCAAGATCCATTAAGATTTTGAAAATAGTGCCAATGGTTTCCATTGGTTGTTTTAATTCATATGGTCCGCCTCTCTAGTTCCGTATACATGACACTTAAAATGAAAATATAATCCCAACAATTCCAATTGGTTATTAAATTTACACTCAAACATTTGCCAAAATATAACTAGAATTTTGACAAATTAATATAAACAAAATAAAAATGGAAAACAAAACAAAAAATAAAATTGTCTCCTCTGCCCGGGAGCAAACCCTAGTATGCTGGGTAGCAATCGAGGAAGCTAACCATTAGACCAGGATACGCCTTCTAATGAAGTGTGTTACATAACTATAACTTTTGTGCATAGTCAACCAAAAAACACAAAAAATGCGTTATTTTCCGAAAACATAATATGAAAAATTCCCGTTATACTATTCCGGTTCACACCAATGTACATTACTTAGAATTTTTTCAGATTTTTAGTTTAAACCATCTTTTGCACAATTTTGTCAAATATCGCGAAATAATTAATTTTGCAAAAATAAAATGTTGACCGTTAATCTACGTATTAAGGGGTTTCATTTGATACCCTACTCAGAATTTTATTAAATTATATATATATATATATATATTCGATGAGCACATAGGTATTTGTTTATAGTTTTAGGGGGATATGTTTTTTAGATGTTTTAGTATTTTTCCTATGTGCGGGTCAAAGATTTGTATAAGCATGCAAAATTTCAACTCTCTAAACTTGGTTTAGGCGTTTAGCTACAATTTTTACCGAACAGAGAGACGACAAAATGACGGTATAAGGGTTTTTTGGTCATACCTACAAAACTGTAAAAAGGGCGTCTTTTCTATCCGTGTACCAGTCCATTAATTTTCAATTTAAACTGGGCAGTGCTCGTGCATTAAAAAGTAAATTGTGTAATCTTTTCCGACTGTACTCGGGTGCCACAACTTATGTCACTCATTCATAATACTGTTACATTCTTCGCAGTACAGTTTCGTACTGGCCAGCTTAAGATAGCCGGTCTGTAGTAGATATTGCGCAATGGTCACAGTTCTCGTTTTTAGGGTTTTGTAGGTATGACCAAAAAACCCTTATACCGTCATTTTGTCGTCTGTCTGTCTGTCTGTCTGTCTGTCTGTCTGTCTGTCTGTCTGTCTGTCTGTCTGTCTGTCTGTCTGTCTGTCTGTCTGCTGTCTGTCTGTCTGTCTGTCTGTCTGTCTGTCTGTCTGTCTGTCTGTCTGTCTGTCTGTCTGTCTGTCTGTCTGTCTGTCTGTCTGTCTGTCTGTCTGTCTGTCTGTCTGTTCGGTAAAAATTGTAGCCAAACGGCTAAACCTAGAGAGTTGAAATTTGGCATGCTTATACAACTTTTTGACCCGCACATAGGAAAAATACTAAAACATCTAAAAAACATATCCCCCTGAAAATATAAACAAATATGTGCTCATCGAAAATAAAAATATTTTTTTATAATTCTGAGTAGGGTATCAAATGAAAGCCCTTGGTACGTGGATTAACGATCAAATTTTTATTTCTGCAAAATAAATTATTTTGAAGCGATGTTTGCCAAAATTGTGCAAAAAAATTTTTGTCCCACACCCTGTAGCCCAGATAGTTTAAACTAAAAATCTGAACAAATTCTAAGTAATGTACATTGGTGTGAACCAGAATAGTACAACAGGAATTTTTGATCGGATTATGTTTTTGGAAAAAAACGCATTTTTTGTGTTTTTTTTGGCTAATAATGTACACAAGTTACAGCTTTGTAACACGCTCGCATGGTAGGGTTATCCTAGTGTAGTGGTACTGTCGCTGGCTTTTTCATCCAACGAGAAGAGACAATATTTTTTTGTTTTTTTTTTTTCATTTTTATGTTTAAATTATTTTTTCAAAATTCTAATTATATTTTGGCAAATATTGCATTTAATTTTTAAAAGCGTTAATTTTTAATTTTAATAACCAGTGGAAATTGTTGAAATTATAATTAAATTCTGTTTCAATGTACACAAAATCAGAGCTTATAACAACCAATGAAAGCCATAGGCGCAATTTTCAAAATCTTAAAAAACCTTGCTATATATAAAAAAAAAAAACTGCACATATTTAGAAACCTAAATCATTATTTAGGTTTCTTTTAGGCGTTCGAATTAAAAATAACAAAAAACAAATTTTTTAATATAAAATTTGTTTTGGCATCCCAAATAATCATCATTCACTTACTAAATACCTGCAAAACCTTGAAATGTGTGAAAATTCACACTTCACATCAATTTTTTATCAAATCTCTTAGGTTTGCATTCATTTTCTTCACATTCTGAATACGCTCCTGTATTATATCCCGAATAATAATTCAGTATGTCCTTAGTTTTCGATCGACACAACATTATCAAAATGTCATATCACCACCGGCTTAAACCACAAGATATAAAACCTGGTTTCCTGTGTTTTATATATTCCGTATTAACTTAGTTATTACACAGTCAATAATGATGAAGACACCAGTATATTTGTTGTTGTTCTTCGTGTTATTTAGTGTTAAGTATTGTTCAAGTGATCAAATAATCTATAATTGTACACCATGTGAATGCGGAAACCAAACCAAAACCATTAGTGTTCCACCAATAACACTTTTTTGTAAAAATATATCGAGTAATATATTTGATGGACTTCAAACGAAGAACAGTGAATATATTGAAACATTGTTTGTGTTTAATCAAACTATAGGCAACTTAACAAAAAATCAGTTCTCCGAAAAACTAAATCTTACAAATTTAAAAATACTACATCTCCAAAAATGTCAACTTAAAAATATTCATAAAAACACTTTTAAATCAATGCATAAACTAGAGCAATTATGGATCGACGTTAATTATATCGATCTTTTACATGAAGACACTTTTAGATTCAACGGCGAGTTAAAATTATTGCATTTAAAACAGAATGGTTTAAAAAAATTAGAAGAAAAGATCTTCTGGAATCTTACAAATCTAGAAGAGTTAAATTTATATAATAATAATTTGACTAAACTTCCAGAAAAAATCTTCTACGCACTTATAAATCTAAAGAAGTTGTCATTGTATAAAAATAAATTAAGAAGTCTTCCAGAAAATATTTTTTATAATCTCAGACAGTTGAGGAAATTGTATTTATCTGAAAATAATATAGCTAATATTACAGAAAAGATTTTTTATAATCTTAGTAATTTAGAAGTTTTACATATATATAGTAATAACTTGAAAATTCTTCCAGAAAATGTATTTATGAATAATAAACAACTTACCATTATAGATATACGATACAATCAATTTTATACATTAAGTGAAAATATGATAAATGGTTTAAAAAATCTAACAGAATTTAAATTGGACGGGAAAAACAATTGGAACTGTGATTGTCATTTCTGGAAATTCATGGCAGTAATTAAACGATTTAACTACCAACCTGAATGTTCCAGCCCAAAAGTATATAAGGGCAAACCTTTGACTGATCTGAGTAATGAAATATTATGTTATGATGAAATAAACTTGACAATTTCTTTACCGACTAAAATACAAAACGATGCAAATGTAACAGTTGAATGCAAGACTCACACTGCAGTTCAGGCTGGTTGGACTTTCGACAATGGAACTGTTATTAAACAATCATCGAAACACGGACTACATCAAATGACTAAGCCGGAATATGTAACACAGTTAACGATTTTCAACTTTAATATTCAAGACGAAGGAAATTACAGGTTAGTTACTAGCTAGAGTAATAGTACGTATATTTTAGGGTTTCACCGGTATGATCAACGAACCCTTATATAATCACTTATGTGTTTACTTGTGTCTCTGTTGGTCTACATGGTGTACGAGGGCTACCTTTTAAGTTTTTACAAAAACAAATAAAGAACAATCTTTTTTGGAACAAACTGTTTTATTGCTTTTCAAAATATTCGCTTTTAAGATTTATACACTTTTGCATGCGTTCAAACCAATTTTCGAAACATTTTTTCCACTCTGAAGTTAGTATCTCAAAAACATGGTTTTGGAAGGCTTCAACAGCTTCTTGAGGTGATGAAAATCGCTGTCCACGCATTTTTTGTTTGACATTAAGAATTACAAAAAAAGTCGTTAGGGGATAAATTAGGTAAATACGGGCAATGAGACATTAATTCGATGTTTTTCTCCTTCAAATAACTAATTGTTTGACTTGCTATGTGGAAACTTGTATTGGCATGTTGAAATATGACGCGACGTTTTTGGTTGTATATAATTTTTAAAATACGTTGATACAAAATCGAAATACCGCAGTAAACTAAATGCTGCACCAGATATGCGAATTTGATTACCCAATATTATACCAAATTTTGAAAGGATATTAGAATTCAAAAAGCAAAAGCATGCTTCTCATTAAACCTAGGTGTATTAGTAAAGAATCTCACACTTTATATGAAAAATATGAATTCATGATTTTTATTTTTTATTTTAATATTCTAGTTTTTAGGAAGACAATAAAAATGACTACTAATTTATAAACTCTTACTTTTCTATCGTATTTATAAAAGGAAAAAGTTTGCAGTTGTAATGTAATTTTTTTTAGAGTTATATAAAAAAAATTCCAATAAAAAGGTTCCGTAATTTTTTGAACCCCGCATTGGGGTTTCGCGACAAAATAAGTTTGGGAACCACTGCTCTAAAGGAATGGTTGCGACATATCCATTACAAGAAAAAATCATTTTTTTGGAAGTGCTTTGTGAACCAACAACTTTTATGGGTTTCGGTTCATCTTGGACAAGACCCAAACAGTGGATTGTTGCTTAGTTTCCGGTTCATATGAATAAATCCAAGTTTCGTCACCTATAACGATGTTGTATAGAGATTTTGCAGTGCCTAAGTTGAATTTTTTTAGCATTCCCTTGCACCAACAAATCGAGCCTTTTTTTGAACTTCGGTCAAATTATGCGAAATCCATCGGGAATAGATCTTCTTCACAGCTAAATGTTCATAAAATATCGAATGTATTGCAATCTGCGATATACCAAAGGATGCCTCTATGTCAAGGTAAGGCACATCCCTATCTTCTTTAATCATTTTGCGCATAGCATCGATCTTTTTTTGAATCACAACCGATTTTGGTCGACCTTCACGAGATTCATCACTGACGGAGGCACGAACACGACGAAATCCTGCAAATCGATTGTAAACAGTATTTTCTGATGGTGCTTCATTACCAAAAGTTGAACGAAGCGAATCTATGCATTGTTGTTGAGTTAAGCCTTTATAAAAATCTTAAGAAATCATCCAACGAAAACCTTTACGAGTAATATCCATTTTTTCCACAAACTTGTTTTTTAAACACGCACTGTCAACAAACTACTCGGTCATTTTATAAGCTGCTGATTTCACAATAAAAAAATTTCAGATTTTACACATATAGTAATTTCACATTTCAGTATTGCCATCTAGTGGTCGTTGGTAAAAACATAAAAGGTCACACTTGTAACAACGAAAGGAAACACTGCAATTATTTTTTTTATTATCAGAGATACAAAAATACTACATAACAAATTTGTTGGACACAAAGGGGGACATCTGCTTATATAAGAAAATATTATTTTAAATCAAAAGTATTTTGCATTTTTTTGGCATCCGACATTTGATATCCCACATAATTATTTAAAAAATATATTTATTACCGACCGCCAACATATACCATATAAGGGAAGTACGGAGTGATTATTTAATGGCGAGACGACGTCACTGGAAGTTTTAATAATTTGCCGTTTTAGACACATCGTAGCAGGCGATTATGCGCGCATGCGCTTAATCTTTTTTCTTCATAATCAAATTTTCTTCAAGTTTATTATATTCATAGTATTCTGCTAGGAGGCACGTAAAATTCGATGATGTCGTCTCGCCATTAAATAATCACTCTGTATTATGACCATACCGATTTTGACATTTCAAGATTTCGATGGATCTCCACGAATTGAGGTCCCTACATAACGTTTTGACTATTTTTAGCATGTCTGTTGGTCTGTCTGTCTGTCTGTATGTCTGTCTGTTTCTCTATCCGTCCGTCCATCTGTCTGTTTGATAATTACTTTTTCTATTCTTCCTAAATCTGTAAAGCATATTCTTGGCTACAAGAATATGTACCGAACTTTTCTCTGAAGGACGCCGAAATTAAGATAGCGGCCGAAATGTCTCAATTTTGTATTATTATACCACTTTTTATAATGCTCTCGACCAAATCGGACCTGTAAATTACAAAAATTAAATAAAAAAAGGCATATGACTTGTTAATAATCGTGTTTTGCCAGAAATGAAATAAAAAGCCTGACATTATCAGCCAGTCACTATGACTGGCACATATAGAGGAACTATTGTACAATGTTCTCTTGATAACAAGTAAAAATATCAGAGAAAATTTTAACCATTTTCGAAAGATTAGTTTTCGGCCGCCATTAGAATCTTATTTAGTGTGTAGTAGCTTATATTATTTTGTCCAAACTGGTATATATTACTCTTTTGGATAGGCGTGTACTTCACTGTCGTGTTATGAATCTCACTGTTATCTAAAGAATACATGTAATTATTTTTTTCGGGCACACTACAATCCTCTATGCAGCAAGATTTGCTAGATTGACTCCATTTTCTAAATCCACGACTTGTAAATACTCAAAATTGATAAATAACTCAACAATTTAGATGTATAAAATTAAGCTTGTAGTCCTGATAGCTGGTGTTTTGGGTGGTATGAAAGCCTGCTATCGAAGGGATATCGAGTTCATTCCCGCCTGCAGATCTTTTGCCACCTCTTTGATCTGCAGGATGCAGAAAGCAGTGCTGCTCGGGTCACTCCGCATTGTGCGAGCACTGTATCTGGCGTAATTTCCGCGGCTGCATATCGCCATGGTTTGGGAAGCAGTCGTGTGTATGTATCTCCACTAGTCTCTAGTATGACGTGGCTCAAAAGGTTGCTGAAGTTTGAGATTAGTGGACGCTTGTCAAGACCTGACAAACCCCATAATACTTTGTTGTCCCAAGTGGATCAGCTTCAGTGTCGACAGAGTGGATACATTTCAAGCGTGGCGTTTTCCAGGGAGATTTCCTCAGCCCACTACTATTTTGCATTGAGATGCAAGAAGTGACCTTCTTCCTCTATCGATTGAGCTCAGGTGCGGTAGTGGCTACATGCCGGGTCCTCCGTCGAGGCGTAAGCACAAAATCACCTATATTTTTTCCATGGATGATTTGAAGCTCTACCCCTCGAACGAGAGGAATCTGCAGATCACCTTAGATGCTGTTGCTGAGTACACTGCCGCGATTAGTATGCAATTCGAATTGGAAAAATGCGCTGTTTTTTCAAATTTACAGAGGAAAAGGTTTGGACAACGGTGAAGATGTTCAATTGGTTAATGGGAGCATTATAAAGCATCTTAATGCCGAAGGGTCTTACACATTTCTAGGCATCAGTGAGACGGGTATCCAGGTTGTCACTCTTATTAGTAGGCCTTTCGCAGCAAGTATATGGCACGACTTAGGCTGATATGGAGACCTTGTCTGTCTAGCAAGAACAAGATCGCTGCCACAAACATGCTTGCTGTCCCATTAATTTCATACACTTTTGTTGTAATGAAATGGAATGTTTATGATCTTAAGGATATCGACAGGAGAACCAGAAAGGTCATGAACATCAACCAAAGTCATCACTTGTAATCTTCTGCGCAGCGCATTTACCTCCCTCGTCAAAATGGGGGTCGGGGATTACCTAATCTGGAGTGTTTGCACGATCGACTCGTCCTGGTTACAGCTAACAGTATCCTCAGAAGTCAGGACCCACTATTACAATTCGCTAGTGAGCACAAATTTAGTGGCAAAAGGGCGTTTCTTTACCAGGCAGCGCGAAGAGCAGCAACGAGATTTAACCTGGCAGACTTGAGTCCCGCCAGGGAAAACGCTGGAGTACAAGTCTCTCGGGAGGAGTACAACAGAGTTACCAGTTCGGTGAAACGAGGCGAGACAAACATGTTGACAAAAGAACACATGAGTAAAAGTATGCACTCTGTGTTCTTCAAACATATTAAAATTTTAGAGTTTTCCACCGAACTCACGTTCTCGTTTATTAAGTCTGCTGGTTTGAGATCGGAAACAGAAAGTTTTGTCTTTGCGTGTCAGGATGGTGTTATAAATACTTTGGCGTACAGGACCCGCATATTCCAAATGGCGGAGTCCACACTCTGTATGTTGTACCACCACCATCTTGAAACGATTATGCACATTCTGTCTGCTTGTCCATCTCTTGCAGCGTCGAGCTACGTGTCTCAACATAATGCTGCTCTCCGCTTGCTCTACTACTATCTTAGACATATCTATGGTATTGACCAAATACCGGTTATATCGTATGTCCCTTCTGACATAGAATCGGTGGTAGAAAATTCCAAGTGCCGAATTTATTGGAATTACTTCTTCCCCACCTCGAGGTTAGTGACAGCAACTAAGCCGGACATAACCTTCCTAGATTTCGAGACCAAACAGATGTTTGTGATCGAAATCTCAAGTCCAGCTGAGAAAAATATGTATCTCTCTCAAGGAGGAGGAAAAGAAGTACAAGTATATGGATCTCTTGTCCGAGCTTGGAAAGCTGTATCCCGGGTATAAAGTTAAGCTTGTAGTCCTGTTAGTTGGTGTTTTGGGTGATTCTTTGATCTGCAGGATGCAGAAAGCAGTTCTGCTCGGGGTCACTCCGCATTGTGTGGGCATTGGATTTGGCGTAATATCCGCGGCTGTATATCGTCAGGGTTTGGGATGCAGCCGTGTGTATTTAGCTCCACTAGTCTCTAGTATAACGCGGCTCAAAAGGTTGCTGAAGTTTGCAATTAGTGGATGGTTGTCAAGACCTGACAAACCCTTTATAGTATTTCTAAACCGGTTTCATTACAGACCAGGTGCTGCAGACAAAACTAAGCAAATAGATGCATTCCGTATATGCATGGAGCATCTTACTTAAATGTCATAATTTACAGTCGTTTCGGCCGGATATGTTAGATTTTTTATTTCACTTACAAGTCATTTGAATTTTTTATTTTATTTTTGTAATTTACAGTTGGGACTTTACACATTTCGGCCGCTATCTTAATTTTGGCTTCCTCAGAGAAAAGTTCCGCATATATTCTTATAGCAAAGAATATGCCTTACAGAATTAGGGATAATTGAAACAAAATGTTAACATTAAATTAATAAAAAACGAGCCATAACATATGAAACTTGTTAGCCATTTCGGATATCACTTTTCTACGTCTGAGAATGAATTATGGACGGTATCTTGTAAACTAAGTGACGATAATTCGTGTACGACCCGGCGAATTGTAGAGCACAAATTTAGTGGCAAAAGGGCGTTTCTTTACCAGGCAGCGCGAAGAGCAGCAACGAGATTTAACCTGGCAGACTTGAGTCCCGCCAAGGAAAACGCTGGAGTACAACTCTCTCGGGAGGAGTACAACAGAGTTACCAGTTCGGTGAAACGAGGCGAGACAAACATGTTGACAAAAGAACACATGAGTAAAAGTATGCTAACATTAAATTAATAAAAAACGAGCCATAACATATGAAACTTGTTAGCCATTTCGGATATCACTTTTCTACTGAGAATGAATTATGGACGGTATCTTGTAAACTAAGTGACGATAATTCGTGTACGACCCGGCGAATTGTAGTGCAATGTCCATTCTACAAATTTGTAATTATCTATTTCAATCTAGTAATAGTTATTAGTGTACCATGGCCAGAAAGTAGATCTTTTTCGGCCGCATCTGAAATTGAAGGCCGAGGCGCAGCCGAGGACTTCAAACAAATAAGGACGAAAAAGATCTTTTTAGCAAAGGTGCACATTATATTTTTAGGGCGACCAAAAGTAATTTTTATTAAAAAAATTAAATTTATTTTACATTGGATAATTTATGGTTATTGAACAATTATTACAATTATAAATTATTCATTGTCAGTTGTTTCTGTGTAATCATGGCGATTTTGTAACTTAAGAAATGACACATAGATGGCGATAGCATCTAGCGGCTAAAAAAGTAAGCGATTCGGCCTTGGCCGAAAAATATTCACTTTTTGGCTGGTACTAGATGATAAAAAAGAACTGTGTTTGATATGGTCGACCAAAAAAATAGTTATCGTTATCGTACTTGGCGCACTATTCTTGTCGCCATATTGAATCTGCCTCGATTCACATACAGGTTCTGCGGGTCAAAATGATTTAATTTTTATAAAGAACATGTGTGCCGAAAGGAATTTCAATATCATCAAGTGCAGTATCTTTCGAAGTAGGTATTAAACTTACCTATCGAATGATTTGTGTCGTTGAAATAATCTAGGTTAGACTACATATTTTTTAACTCAATAATATGTTATTTCAGTTGTAGAGTGACCAACAAAAGTAGAAGAATACCAATCAAATTAGATGAAACTCATTGTCATGTGAAAGCTATTATCAGTAATACCTCACACATTACCATCAACAACAACAAAAATAATACTCAACTGATATGTCATTCGGCAAATAATTATAAACCAATAATCAATTTAACAGTGGAAGCTAAAAACATGCATTTTATAAAAGAAATACAGCTGCATTCATATGTAAAATATCCATTCAAAAATTTAACAATATTTACAGATTTGCCAGATTTCTTAGCCAATGCCGATATTACCGTAAACGACGAAAATGTATGTAGGTAAGTGTATATGGTTCGGTAGACATCTTGATGACGTCAGTTCTGGAGTTTTACAATTCACGCTCAGAATATCTGTGTTTTTAATTTAAATTTACTATTTTTCTAATTATAAAACTATTAGTTCGTCAAGGATGAAACTTGTAGAAAAAAAGGCAAGTTGGTTGATAACTTACAAATACAAGGAATTATTTTATTCATCAAAGTATGCAATCATATTGTCTATACACTTTTGCCATTTAAGCGGCAGGTTGTTCAGGCCGGTGGTATAAAACCTTAGCGGACGAAAGTCAATGAATTCCTGGAAGGCCAGTTTTACAGCTTTGTCGAAATTAAACTGTTTTCCCATTAAAAAGTTGTCCAAATTGTGGAAGAAGCCGTAGTTAGTGGGGGATAGGTCTGGTGAGTATGGAGGATGATGAAGAAGTTCCAACTCTAATTCCTGTAGTTTTGTCATTTGTGCAGTGTATGGTCTAGCGTTATTATGCAATAAGGTAGGAGTCGATCTGTTGACCAATCTAGGCTGTTTTTATTTAAGTTTTTGCATAATTTCGTCCAGTTGGTTGCAGCATATTTCTGCTTGATCGATGAGCCAGGTTTCATGAAATCCTAATGGGTTACACCTTGGATCACACAATAGATCACAAATTTGGCGAACCAATTTGATATTATCTGCTGCGTAGTAACACTAGAGCCAAGTACACTATTAATGTTTCGCGCGGTCTGCGATGTCGTAGTTCCACGTAAGAACTCATACTTCTAATAGTGCGAATTTACGACCGTTCCATTTTCAACAAAATTAATTTTTAATAAAAGTTTTTGATATTTTTTAGAACATATAATGATTTCTTTAAACAGGCGAGATGTGTGACTTTCCAACAAAAAAAAAAAAAAACAGAACGGTAAAATATTAAGCCAATGTCATATAATAAGCTGTTAAAGTTGGCAATATTATTAACTACAAGTTTCATCCTTGACGACCTGATATATATGATAGTTGTAGATAGAATATTGTATTTGACACGTATATAATGGTTATATTACATTCGGATGATTACAAGAACCAATTTATTACGTCGTAAACTTCATCCACGTGTAATATAGCCTGCTATATATCCTAATTGGTTGAATGTTTATTTGTTTAAAGCTGTACACTCGAGAATATTAAGAAAAATTCAGAACCAAGCTCCGAGCATATTGCTGTAATAATAGCACCTATAACTTTAGTCTTACTATTAATAATTGCAGTTATTGCAATCTGCACATATCGTCGTTACTCTCGGAAGGCCTCGCCTGCATTTTCAGTAAGATACTATTTGAAACCAAAAGACAAAAATGGTTCGACGGATTATGTATTTGATGAAAATGAAGATGCTAGCAGTTCCATTTCTAATAAAGGTAAGAGTATTTTCATACTTAAGTTATAATAACCAATACTAATGAACTCTCTTATACATCAGGTATTGTATATACCGGATCTAACACGGAAGGATACTATTCCAAAACAACGTACAAAAATGATTCGATGCAAGATGCGGATTACAAATTTAGTGAAAACGAAGATGCTAGCAATACTAGTTTCAATAAAGGTAAGAGTTTTTCGATGCTCTAATAAAACTAATAAAACTAATAAAAATTTGTTATTTTTTTTTACGACCAGCAAAAAATAAATGCATTTAGGTTCGACTGTAAATACATAAAGTTGCGCATATTTCATGCCGTGTATAACGAGAGATGCATGCGTGCTTACGCGTGAATAATGAACGTTTTATACACTGCAAGTTTTCATTTAGTTAGTTAGTTATAATGTTAAATGTTTATTCGTTAAGCAATGATGGTTAATTGTGCCTCACACAGACCATCTTTATAATTAGAATATTATTTATAAGTTAGAATAAATAAAACAATAAATAATAGTATTTTAACCCTTTCGATACGGGCTATTTTTAAGGTCACAGTGCCCCACTGTGATATGTGTTTTCGGTGTTATGGAATTAACATTTAAAAACGGAACAATAAGGTCATCTTGTTTAGGAAAATATGCTTATTATTTATCTATTTATTTAAAAATATACGGAGACAAAGAATATTTGTTACGATTATATATATATATATATAAAATACTTCCATTTTGAATAACAATGATGTAAAGTTTAATTTAAAATTCTTCATTCCTACAAAACCCTGAAAATGGCAGCTTATTCTCTCTCTCTCTCTCTCTCTCTCTAAATTTACTTAATTTTTGATTTAAAACCGCCACTCAGTCGTGCGTCATGTGTTGTGCGAAAACAAGTAGTTCGTCTACAAGTTATGAGATACAATAACTAATCGTGCTGCGTGCATTGGTAGCACCAATTGCTTATATTATGCGCAATATGTACTGTCTATATTTATACTCGGTTAAAAGTTTTCTTGAAAATAATTATTAATTCTACTAGGTTATTACCCGTCAACAATGACGGATTGTCAATTGTTTGTATCGAATCACGGGACAGGATATCACCAGTTAACCAATCACGGGAGAGGGTGTCACCTGTCAGCCAATCAAAAGATAGGGGGTCCCCAGTTAGCCAATCACGAGAACCTTAGGAAAAGTTGACGTCATAATGTTACCGACACTACATACAGATACTTGCTAATTATATATGTCTGATTCTCAGAAAATAAATCTGCCGAATATTGTTCATATCAGTCAAAGGATATAGCAGTGTCTAGAGTTTCTTGTTTTTCTTGAAGTTGAAATTTCTGAACTTGCGACACCGCGCCTACGACACCATGTTACGGCTTTTTCAAAATAGAGTGATCCTATTGGTTGAATTTCTTGTTCCACGCTTCCAACACCAGAATGAAAATGATACATAAGAGATCAGTGATCAGACCAACCTTATCTTTTAATCTGACCAGAAATTAACTTCATTTTGTTTTTAGGTGAAAACGATCATCATTATGTTAATTCGGATTTCCAATGGATGGCACGTGATACCAATACTCAGGATACAGGTTAGGTCACTATAGATATTTCAAAAGTCAAAAGACGTAACCCTCAAATCAAAAAATTTAGACAAACTGCATTTTTTTATTTTACTCATTTTTTTGGCACATTCCAGCCAAAATTCGGAAACTTGTATTTAAAACAAATTCATTTATAATCGAATAATAACTCCGAGAACATTTTATGCAATATAAATATAACAATTAAAGTAGTCAATTATGATAAATTACATGATCTGCTTACTAATAGGAACTGGTCTTTTATAAACAACTAGCAGTATACCCGCTGTTTCGCTACCCAAAAAAATAGTCGTAGCCCGCTTAGATCGGGCCCATTTCGAAATGAGTTCAAGACTGGTTGCTGCGAATCGTTTTACATTCAAATATATTTATTTGTTTTAATCTACCATTGTATTAATATGTACTTCTTATACAAATAATTTAAGTACGAACTTCTTTGTAAACATTGGTAGTACAGACATTCCGTAACAACACGTATAAGTGTCCCCTTGTGCTAACCCAGGAAAGTGCCACATAAAATGCCCAATCACTCATCGCCAAAGACAGCGCCGGTCACGTGAAACATTTTATCTTACACCTTACGAACTTATTTATTATAATTTTTATGATATTTATTATAATTACTCCGTGATTATTCCTGATTTATGAATCGTACCTATCTATATAAGTCGGAGCACTTTTTAACGTTAGTAAATATTCTTGCCACCCAAGTAAGTATTTTTCTTCGTATTGCTTTAGGGGGTTACAATAATGTTCAACAGCGAATTTAACGTTATAATTGTCGACAAAAATGAAAATAAAAAAATTTATGATATATGTATATGCTCGGAAACATTTTTGTAGCAATATTAAACCCTAAAATTTGTTAATATATATTTTAAATATGTGTATCTTTTATAGTTTTTTATAATATGGACGATTTTTTCGACTTTTTTTTTAAGATTTCTTAATTGATCGGAAGCCTGGTGTCATAACCGTGATGATATATAGCTTAAAATCTTTCCAGACAAATTTGCAATATGCTGTTGCAAATAGCACTAAAATCGGTTTAGCCGTTTTTTAGTTTTAATACATATACATATTCTAAACAGACGCCTATGTGCCAAAAAGAAATAAAACACAGGCCATCCAAACGGTTTTATAACGAACCTTGAACCAAAAGGTTTTGAAATAACCTTTTGTACATGTGTATGGGTAACCTTTGGAAGCAAAAACCAAGGCGATATCTCATTATAGGTCTGATATATTGAGGAAAGATTTGTTTATTTATTTATTTATATTACTGATATGATAACAACTTATGTTATACACATGTATAATGTTAAGTCAATAATAACAGAGATATTTCAAGTATATAAGTAGCGCTCCCTCTGTCCCCTAAATATTCAAAAGCTACACTAAACATAAAATAATCGTTCTTCAATCAAAACAAATTGTTGATGTAAAGTAAATAATAAGCGAGATATTTCCAGTATTTTAGCTTTAGCAACCTCTTTTTTAATCTATTTGAAAAATATAAATTCGTTAGAAATCGCGTTAATAATCTTATTAAAATAGTGAAACTAGGGTTTGCAATCCCGCAAACTTTTCAATCCCGCGGGATCCGCGCGGGATTCTTTTCAATACCGCGCGGGAATAAATGACAAAATGACACATACATATATTTATGTTTCAAGTATTTTTGTAAAAATAAGCTCAAAAATCGATACTTATTGAAATAATATATGTATAGATATGGTAAATTAAAAAAAGAAATCATTTTTAAATGAAAATGTTGTAGGTGTTATTTACAAATGTTCTAAACTAATTAAATGTACTTAAAACAGGTTTTTATGACTGTTTTATGATTTCAGGTAATAAAATATTTTCTTCTAACAATAAATAGTATTTGATATAATTATAATGAAACAAAAATGCGCCGCATATATCCGACATTTATACTGTATGGTCAATTTTAGTGGCGTCAGATATATCCAACACTATCGTTTAAGGGTTGAAAAAAGTATAAAATTATAATAATAACTAAAAACTGAAATTAAGTTAAAAGAATCTTGCAAGAAATGTGATCTTAATAAGCAGACACTATTCAAAGTATCATCTCCCAATCTACTTCTCAAAGGGTTACATAAATAACCAGCGGATGAAAAACCTTACTCAGCCTCTACGCTTGTTGGCGATATGGTCATCAAGTAATCGTACGTCATACTCAGGAACTTGTCTCTTACTCTGTCACTTTCATAGTCCGACATTTCTTTCTTCAATATTTTCTCAAAAGATTCGATATCTGGTACTTTACTTTTTTGTTCAGTTGTTCTCCTATTTCTGTATTTCGTTTTCTAATTCTTCTTTCAACGATAGATTAGTAGGTTGTTGGAATTCTTCAATAGATTTCTTCATATCCAGATTCATTTTCTTAAATTTTATATAGTCTTTATATAGCAATTTTTTTATTTCTTGACGCATCACGGTTCTCTTTGGCATTGAAAATATACTTACAGTTTTTCTTATTTTTTCTTCGTTTTTTTTTTAGGATGTTGTAAGTAAATTAACAGGCCAGTTAAGTTACTACGACGTTGCGTTAATCTCTCACAAAGTGCCCTGGCTAAATCAATGCTCAAGGTTGAAGATTGCTGATCTAATTTATCCAACATAAATCGAAAAGTTGTTTTCACAGTTATGAGATTAGATTCTCTCCTGCATAATACTTCGAGACCGTATTTCAGTGGTTCCAGGCAGAAAATCAAGTCATTAATTTGAGACCATTTTTCATCTGTGAAATGAATTTCTGATGCAATGTCAATCAAAGCTTTTCTGATGCCTAATCTTAGGCTATAAAATCGTTCCAACATGTCGAGCAGACTGTTCCACCTCGTCTGACAATCAAAAATATATTTCAATTTTTTGCTGTGTTCTTCTAAGATATATTTCTCTGTAATTTGCTTGCAAAGACAATCTATTCATTTCAATTGCATTGCACAAGTTAATCCCGCAAATCATGTAAATACCGCACTGAAATTAGTGCAGGATCTCGCATGCGCTGAAATCACGTGGGATTTCGCGGGAATGCGGGATCCCACTCTGCGGGATTGCAATCCCTAAGTGAAACACAAATAACAAACTCAGATACATAAAGGATGACATCACAGTATGGGATTTAGAAAAGAGCAGAAGAGATCAAACTATTCTTACAAGACTCAGAATAGGGCACACCAACATCACTTACGAACACCTACTCTCAAAATCATACGGGAAAATACGTGAAGACTGCAATGAATTAACAACCGTCAAACATATTCTACTTGAATGCATCAGATACAGGACACAAAGAACTAAATTTAACATCCCCAACACAATAACAGAAGCTCTAGCCCAGCGTTTCTCAACCGGGGGGCCGTGAAGGCATTGTCGGGGGGCCGCGAAGTCATACAAGATCGAAACATGAAAATATAATAGCAATGCGCTCAATCTTGCAAGATATAAATTTTATTCATATTTATAAATACGAGTATCTTATATTTATATTCAGAAAAATATACCTTTCATAACATAAATAAAATAAATATTTTATTTATTATTCTGTCAAATTACTTATTTTGACAATTAATCTAAGCTACAGGCTATTTCAAACGTTTAAGTGGATCTAAATGGAGTATTAATTTTCTAAAGTTGTACTGATCAAAAGCAATCAAAATTCAAGTTGTACTTTGAAGAAGGTACGACTTAAAAGTGCAATATTTTTTATTATATTTTTGTATTACTCTCCGAGCTACAGATAACTCTAAATATACTTTACTTTCAAGTCGTTATAGGGAATATAATCGTCATATATATTATAGTTTTTTGTCAACCGTAAAAGATACTGAAATAATTTTCAAGTAAAATTTTTTTCTTTTGAAAAGCTCTATCCAAAGATACTCAATATGACATACGTTCCCATATAACAATTCGAAACTGTCCTTAATATCCTGTACTTCCGGAAAATTTCAACACTACTGTAGTATATGAAACATACTAGATCCTAAATATGTCTGTATGAACTTGTTTTCAGTATCATGGAAACAGACGCTGTTTGACAGTTGTAATAGTTTTTGTAATAAAGTTTTAATTATATGTAAAATTGAAGATATTACATTTGGCGACGAGGATGACGCAACCGGTAACAGTAATTGGTAGTGTTAGAGAGTTTAATCTCAAAAAAGACGATTGGACAATATTTGTAAAGAGACTTACGCAATTTTTTATCGCAAATGAAGTGGCGGAAACGCGTAAAAAGGCAATCTTGTTAAGTGCATTAGATGAAAATGCATACAAATTAGTTCAAAATTTGTGTTTACCAAGCGAACCGGAAAGTAAAACGTTAAAGGATCTTATATCGTTACTAGATAAACATTTCGTGCCAATAAAACCAGGTTTCTACGAACGGGACAAATTTTATAACAGTGCTCGTTTACGTAGTGAATCCTTGACTGAATGGACGGCAAGAATTCGCAAATTAGCCACAGATTGTAAATTTGGAATTCATTTAGAGACAGCTTTACGTGATAAGTTTGTGACGGGTCTGTACCAAGGACCAGCTAAAGTAAAGTTGTACCGCGAGGATGTAGAAACATTAACTTTGGCTAAAGCTTTGGAAACAGCGCAATCAGTGGAAGCTGCATATGAACATCATCAGGCAGAAATCGACTCAGAACAAGGTGTTAGTTCCGGCAGCGGTTACAGCAACCAACATAAGCCAGCGACGCAGGTGAAGACCGAGCCGCTGGATGTCTACGCGCTACATTCCAGGAAGCAGAAGACACACATCATGCAGAAGGGACCAGCCAACAAGGTGAGGTGTAAGGTGTGTGGAAATGATAATCATGTGCATTCGGAATGTCGTTACCAAAGTTATAAGTGCAAAAATTGCGGGAAAAGTGGTCATTTGCAAAAAGTATGTAGAATTAAGTTAGCAAATAATGTTAAAAATCATAATTTTGTTGAAAATGAAATACCACTGTTTAATATGAATTCAAATTTAAATGAAAATTATATGGTAAAAGTTAAAATTGATAACGTAGAATTCAAGTTTCAAGTTGATTCCGGGGCAGGTATCACCGCTTGTCCTGAACTATTTTGGAAAACAAAATTTTCTAAATATAGATTAAAACCAACCCGAACTATCTTGCGTTGTTACGATGGCAATGAAATAATACCGTTAGGATATTTTACTGTAAAAATGCAATACAACAATAAAAATGAAAACATTGATTTTTATGTAATAAAAAACGCAAAAAATCCTATTTTAGGCATAGATTGGATGCGAAAGTTTAATTTGGGCATTGCTGAATTAAATTTTATGCAATATTCAGAGATAAAAGAGTTAGGTGATGAGTTCAAAGAGGTATTTGCAGAAGGTTTAGGACTGTTTAATAAAGGGAAAATTTCGATAATTTTGAAAGAGGATGCAGTTCCTAAATTTCACAAAGTTCGATCCGTACCGTTTGCAATAAAATCGAAAGTAGAAGTAGAGATAAATCGGTTAATGGATTGCGGGATTTTATCGAAAGTAGAATATTCGGAATGGGGAACACCCGTCGTTCCTGTGCTAAAAGCGGATGGCACAGTAAGACTGTGTGGGGATTATAAGGTCACAATTAATCCCTATATACAGATGGACAAACATCCATTGCCTAAAATTGAAGAATTGTTTGTTCAATTGCAAGGCGGACAACAATTCTCTAAAATTGATTTAAAACAAGCTTACCAACAGGTAGAATTGGATGAAAAATCAAAAGAGTTTACAACAATCGTTACGCATAAGGGATTATACAGATATAATCGGTTGCCGTATGGAATATCTATTGGGCCGACTAAATTTCAAAAAATCATGGAAACAGTGTTAGCCGGAATAGAAGGCACGGTAGTTTTTATTGATGATATTTGCGTAACGGGTAAAAATCGCGAAGAACATATGTTTAGATTAAAACAGGTCTTAACATGTTTAAAAAATTGCGGTTTAAAAGTACAAAAACAAAAATGTAGTTTTTTTCAAAATTCTATAAAATTTTTGGGTTTTATGATAGATTCAAACGGATTGAATACTGATCCGGAAAAAATAAAATGTATTAAAAATACGCCAATGCCGACGAATGTTAAAAAACTGGAATCTTTTTTAGGAACAATAAATTACTATAGGAAATATTGCCCTAATTTATCTACGGTAATGTCACCATTATATAAACTACTAAAAAAGGGTAGTAAATGGGAATGGGATGAAACATGTTCCAGTACGTTTAAGAAAATTATAAATATTTTAGCATCCGCAGATATTCTAGTACATTTTAACCCGGAAGTACCCTTAAAATTAACAGTTGATGCTTCACCGGAGGGGTTAGGTGCTATATTATCACACGTCTATGAAAACGGTGTAGAGAAACCTTTAGAATATGCATCACGGACACTAACGGAAACTGAGAAAAAATATTCGCAAATACATAAAGAAGCGCTTGCTATTGTATACGGTGTTAAAAAATTTGCGCAATATTTAATTGGAAATAAATTCACTTTAGTAACGGATCACCGTCCGTTAGTCTCAATATTCGGTACAAAAGTCGGAATTCCCCAGTTAGCTGCAAATAGACTGCAACGTTACGCAATTTATCTGTCGGGATTCAGTTACAATATTGAATACATTAAATCTAAGAATAATCCGTCAGATTATTTTTCGCGCGCACCTATTTCAAATACTGAAGATTATGAAGAAAATGACGCAGTATTTTTAAATTTTGTAACTGCGGAGTCCGGAATACCAATAACATTAAAAGAAATTAAAGCGGAAACAAATAACAATTATATTTTAAAAAAAGTAATTAGTTACGTAAATAGTATATGGCCGAATAAGGTAGAAAACGAGATTAAACCTTATTTTATTAGAAAAATGGAATTAAACACGGAAGGGAATTGTTTATTTTGGGGTCACAGATTAATAATTCCGCCTAAATATTGTGAAAGTATTTTAAAAGAGCTTCATTCCTCTCATTTTGGAATAAGTAAAATGAAAAGTAAGGCTAGAAGTTTCTTTTGGTGGCCAAAAATGGACGCAGATATTGAACATTTGGTCAAATCATGCGAAATATGTACAAAATTTCAAAACAGTCCGCAAAAAACTGCATTAATTCCCTGGAATTGGCCAGAGGAACCATGGCAACGTATACATTGCGATTTCGCGGGACCGTTTAACGGATATACATTTCTGATCGTAACTGACGCTCATAGTAAATGGTTGGAAACTATTTTAATGTCTTCAATAACAGCTAAAGCAACTATAAATGCTTTAAGAAATTTATTTTCCAAATTTGGTCTACCCCGGATAATCGTTACCGATAACGGAAGACAATTCACAAGTGAATTGTTTCAGAATTTTGTAAAAAACAATGGTATTTCACATGTTTTTAGTTCTGTCTGTAATCCATCTACGAATGGAGCAGCAGAAAATTCGGTGCGTACAACAAAAAAATCGTTATGCAAATTGTTATTAGATAACGAAAAAATGGATCTTAATATATTGTTAAATACATTTTTATTAGATTATAGAACAACACCGCATGCAACAACAGGTGTTAGTCCCTCATATCTAATGTTCGGACGAAACATTAAAACTAGATTTGATTTGTTAAAAATAAATAAGCCTACTTCGAATGTTTCACCCCAAATATTAAAAAGAGTTAAAGAAAAACAATTAAAACAAATTAATAATTATGGGGGGAAAAGGAGAGAAACATTCCAGGTTGGACAACATGTTAGTGTAAGAGATTATAGAAATAAGAAAGCGTCCTGGACGCCAGCTATTATTGTAAAAACTTTTGGGAAAAGGCATTATTTAGCAAGATTAAATAATTCACACATTCAGTGGAAACGTCATATTAATCAGATTCGATCAATGTCATTATCTCAAGAACAATTACAAGATATTGTTGTAAATGATAGTTTCGAGGATGCTATTGATAATGATAATGCGAACCATAGTCAAAAGAAATCGCTATCAATGCCAAAATATATTCCTTCTCCCAGGCGTTCCAAAAGAACAGTAAAACAACCTGTAAGATTAAATTATTAACCGTAAACAAGTTAATTAGGACATTTAATTTGTAAAGGGTAAAACATAAATAAACGGGGAGGGTTGTAGTATATGAAACATACTAGATCCTAAATATGTCTGTATGAACTTGTTTTCAGTATCATGGAAACAGACGCTGTTTGACAGTTGTAATAGTTTTTGTAATAAAGTTTTAATTATATGTAAAATTGAAGATATTACAACTACCATTTAATGTTTTGTGTAAATTTTAATTCAAAATTTTTCCCAACTTGCTCATACGTTGCCTTTTCCAGAAAATTCGTGTTCCCTCTATCTTAAGACACCATATATATATATAATATATACAGGGGGGCCGCAGACAATATTTATATAATTTTGGGGGGTCCCATGCCAGAAAAGGTTGAGAAACACTGCTCTAGCCAATAATACGAAAACCTGCACAAGAATAATCAAGTTTATCAAAGAAACAAACCTCACCAGCGATATCTAAATACTATAGTCATTATTATCATTATTTCAAATACAAATGTATTAAACTTTCACCATTTTATTATAAACATATAAATATGCAGTATTATTATTAATTATTATTATTATTATTATTATGTAAATATATAAATGACGCTAAAGGTCCTGAAATCGAAGCATCAATAAATTGCTTTGAAAAAAAAAAAAGAGAGAAAAACAATTATCATAAAAATAAATTGGAAAATTGCCATGACATTAAGAACATGTGGAATGTTATCAAAGAGGCACTGAACATAAATATCGAAAAATAAAATTTCAAAATTAAAATCTGAAAATAATATCATTGTTACGGAAAAGGTCAATACTACAAATCAGTTCAGTGATTATTTTATTAATGTACCACGTAATCTTTAACAAATATGTAAATAATCGTACCTGGCAATGGAGAAATCTGAAAACTAATTTCATCACAAAAAAAAAATCGTTCGTCCAAATAATATTACAAAATATTTTCACTCAAATAAATTCAATTAACAAAAATATTAAAAAAATAACACATATGCACGTCAGCTGAATATATCTTAAATCTTATCTCTTATAAAATTTTAATGAGCTACAGATATCCAGTTATGTATTGTTATTGATACGTATAATACTTCAAATTGGTTGTAGGTTGTTATATCAATAGACCACTATATGTAGTATCAGTTCGATTCGTTTGAATTGTGGACAGTTAAATTTAACATATGTAATATTTTTTCAGTTTCCTAACAATGAAAAATTAAAAACAAACTATTTTCCTAGAAAAACTTTTTTGTCCGGGCTTTACTCATCACGTCTCTTATCTAATACTATAATATTGTTTTTAGAAGCGAGACAGTGATTGCACGTACACTGAAACCATCTGAAGTACAGGGGCCAGTAAGAAAATGGTAATCACTACAAGGTAAATCGAATTTTAATCTTATAATGTTAAACATTTTTCTATCTTCAATCAAAATTGCACAATGATAAGCATATCTAAAAAAACGTAACATAGTATACGAATTTTTAATTTTTATAGATTTTAATTAACTTTGATAAAACTGAACGTTATTTTTCCTTATGATATACAGGAAATAAAATATTGCAATACTAATGAACTTATGGCCGTTTTCCGAAACCTTAGTTAACTGTAACCAAATGATCAGAACATGGTTGCTATGATTACGTATGGGATTGTTATACTGTAATCGAGTTTAACCTAATGGTTAAACTCGGCTAAGCTTTCAGAAACTTCCTTTTCTAAGTTCCCAACCTTTTCTGGACCATCGCCCCCTTTACAATAAAAAAAAATTCCAACGCCCCCTCTCCCATAATAGGTTAAACCGATTAAACTCTTATTTTGATGTTTGGTTAAACTTGAATCAAATATTAAAATATGATTGCACATTATCTATATTTTAAAGTCACTGGATTATACAAAGTACCGCAACGGCGGCCATGCTGGGGTTAAAAATGTCGCCAACACAAATGATGTTCAGTGATTCCAACATTACAAAAATAAGAAACTAGTTTTTATTTTAAACATTGTAATCACGATTTTTTTAATCAAAGATGCACTATAACAAAATGGTGGTACAATTTCAATTATTTTTTTAATTTTTATTAGTAAAATGGATATAATATATAAATTTAAATTAAACTTAAATATTCAAATCGCTGACAAAGAAGGTTATTAAATGAGAGCGAGAGAGGGAGATGTGACAGCGCAGACGTAAACTTAAGAACGTAAAAATTACTTCTTTAGTTTGCTTAATAAGGGAAGCAATGTTGCCAATCAAACCCTGGGGTCTGTCGGCTTCTTCAAAGGCTTGCGGTACTTTGTATAATCCAGTGACTTTACTATATTTTACCCATCTGTCTATTAGGAATCACAAAGTAAAAATTAAAGGCCAAATATAGTAGATTAAAAATATGTTTATTGAAAATTTAAAAATCAACACAAAAATCATTAAGTAATAAAAAAAAAGTAATGAGATGTTTGAGGCTGATGAAATTTCAATAATTTGTTAATGTCGAGTTCGGGGTAATGCTTATTTACGCGATGAGGAAAAAAAACAATAAGAGGGAAATTTTATATTAAGATAGATAGATAGATAAATATAATGTTTATTCATGAAAATTGTATTTTAAAAGTATTTTATTATTAATTTCTTTAAAGATACGCCGTCCCCCTTGACTGCCTTAACGCTTCCTATTTGTCTCTTGACTCACTACCGCCCCCATGAAAGGTTCCAGCGCCCACTGGGGGACGGTACAAAATCATACGAGTTTTTCATGTTATTATAATTGACACATTTGACACTTTTACAACATTTGGCAACACCGCTCCCATTTGTCTTAAGAGCTATACTGCAAACTCAACTTTGAACGCACTATATAACAACCGATGATTGACAGCGATGTAAAATGCGTTTATTTTAAAATAGAACAGATATTGTCAACTTGTTACTAGTTAACTAAAGCCGCATTCAGACCTCTTTAAATTAACAAGTTATAGACTGTGGGTTGTGTGGCTCTGAGTTATGCTTTAATGCATTCTTTTAACGTTCCATGTACCGTTCACATCTGTTATAAATTAGTACGTTACGAATAGCCCTCCATCTGTGAATTTTGAAACCAACTATTTAGCTTCGTAAAATATTTTATATGTATTATCGTTCTTATAATTCTATTGTCTTAGATTTTAACTACCTAATTACCTTGATCATATTTACTGTCCGTCTTTGTAATTTTGAGCAAGATTTGTTAATGATAACATTATGTTAGATTATGTAAAGGCATACAATATGTACGGTCTCTCCGATAGACTGAGATAGCCAATGTGTTTATATCTGTCTCATTAAAACATATCACTAGCTATGTTTAGAAAATTATGCACAATCCACAACAAACAGCGTATTAAATTTGGAGGTCTGAATGGTTTCACGTCTTATCATATGACAAACATTCTGGTAACAGTGAACAGTCCATAAGCTACAGTGCATAAGCTATTGATTTAAGAGCTCTGAATACGGCTTAAGAGTGGGTGTAAGTAAGAGCACCGTTTACAATTTCCTTAAGAAAGAACATTTTAAATCAAAAGTTTCTAAATCACCAAAAATTATTGATGAACGATTATGAGAAAAGAAATCTTTTTTGCGAAATAATGATGGAGAGAATTAATAATAATGTAAATAAAATTACTTTTACCGATGGGGCATTCATGGTGAAGTTAATTCTCAAAGCTGCCGGTATTGGAGTCGGGAAAATTTACATTTATATAATAGAACCAGAACACAACAGCCAGAAAAGGTGAACGTTTGGGCAGGTTTGGTAGGAACGCATATAATTGGTCATTTTTTAGGGTTTTGTAGGTATGACCAAAAAACCCTTATACCATCATTTTGTCGTCTGTCTGTCTGTCTGTCTGTCTGTCTGTCTGTATGTCTGTCTGTATGTCTTTCTGTCTGTTCGGTAAAAATTGTAGCCAAACGGCTAAACCTAGAGAGTTGAAATTTGGCTTGCTTATACAACTCTCTGACCCGCACATAGGAAAAATACTAAAACATCTAAAAAACATATCCCCCTAAAAATTTAAACAAATATGTGCTCATCGAAAAAAAAAATATATTTTTTTATAATTCTGAGTAGGGTATCAAATGAAGGCCCTTGGTACGTGGATTAACGATCAAATTTTTATTTTTGCAAAATAAATTATTTTGAAGCGATTTTTGCCAAAATTGTGCAAATTTTTTTGGCGAAATAGAATGGCTCGCTAGGTTACCGGACTTAGCACCGCACGATTTTTTTAATGTTGCAAATAATTTTTTTTACCAAAATGAGTTTCGCCCTCCTTTCACATATTTGTTGCGCCGGCTTTGATAGAATAATCTAATCAATAACATTATTATTATAGAAAATCATGTGAAATTTAATTTTTACTGTTTGTAGGATTCAAGCTGCGATTCAACTTGCAAGTTAAAGGCCTTTAACGCTTAAAATTAGTGAGCAGAATTGCCCCAATCTAATCGCCCCAATTTAGTCGCTCTATTGGCCGAAGATTGACAACTTTGCGACAATATCGACACATTTTCAGCTTCATGTGCATCATCTATTGGATTGGAATCCGCTCATATAGATCTGCATATTTTGTTTGTTACTGTACATAAGTCACTTTCCTGGTCTGATATGTTTCAGGACTTTCAAGGATCTTGTATACCAATTCTTGCTATATCTTTCTCTTTTTTTAGGGTTTTGTAGGTATGGCCAAAAAACCCTTATACCGTCATTTTGTCTTCTGTCTGTCTGTCTGTCTGTCTGTCTGTCTGTCTGTCTGTCTGTCTGTTCGGTAAAAATTGTAGCCAAACGGCTAAACCTAGAGATTTGAAATTTGGCATGCTTATACAACTCTTTGACCCGCACATAAGAAAAATACTAAAACATCTAAAAAACATATCCCCCTAAAAATATAAACAAATATGTGCTCATCGAAAAAAAAATATTTTTTTATAATTCCGAGTAGAGTATCAAATGAAAGCCCTTGGTACGTGGGTTAACGATCAAATTTTTATTTTTGCAAAATAAATTATTTTGAAGCGATTTTTGCCAAAATTGTGCAAATTTTTTTTTGTCCCACACCCTGTAGCCCAGATGGTTTAAACTAAAAATCTGAAAAAATTCTAAGTTATGTACATTGGTGTGAACCGGAATAGTACAACAGTAATTTTTGATCAGATTATGTTTTTGGAAAAAAAAACGCATTTTTTGTGATTTTTGGCAAATAATGTACACAAGTTATAGCTTTGCAACACGCTACACTGAAACGTGTATGCTGGTGTAGTGGTTTTTGACGCTGGTTTTTCACCCAAGTAACTCGATCCGAAAGGGATCGAACCCTGCGAGAAGAGACAAAATTATTTTTTGTTTTTTTTTTTTAATTTTTATATTGTTTAAATTATTTTTCAAAATTCTAGTTATATTTTGGCAAATGTTGCATTTAATTTTTAAAAGCGTATATTTAATAACCAGTGGAAATTGTTTAAATTATAATTTAATTCTGTTTCAATGTACACGAAATCAGAGGGGCGGAACTTATAACAACCAATGGAAGCCATAGGTGCAATTTTTAAAATTCTTAATGAACCTTGCTATATATAAAAAAAAAAAAATACTGCATATATTTAGAAACCTAAATAATGGTATTAGGTGTTCGAATTAAAATTAACAAAAAAATATTTTAATATAAAATTTGTTTTCGCATCCAAAATAATCATCATTCACTTACTAAATACCTGCAAAACCCTGAAATGTGTTAAAATTCACAATTCACATCAATTTTTGTAAACTAAGGTAAATTTTTAAGATAAGCAGTGTGTGAAATGCATATTAATTTAATCTTTATATTGCTTTTTTAGGCCTAGCTCTGTTTCATTATTATTAATATATTATTATTATTAATATAAATTTTTATATGCATTGCCAGTGAAAATTGAATGTTCCACTTGTCAGCGATTTTCGTCCATGATTAACATTTTGAGCCCCACGTGTCCACCGGTGGCTCAACTGATAACCCACTGGAGTGCATGTGGGGCTGAACATGTTAGTATATACTAAATGAAAACCATGGAATTATCATAGTAATATTCAATGTGCGTTACTCTGATTTTTTCAAACCAGTTCCTCTGGGAAATAGCGGGGGAACAAGAGGTGTGTCGCACATTTTTTACTTTTATTTTATGCCGATGTTGATAAATATTATAACTTATATAACTGAGCAACTCGAGTGCGTCAAAGTTATTATTAACAATTTTATCACAGCATCATTCTAAAGTCGTCTATTAACCAAACTAGCCATATTATAGAAATCTAAGTTAAGTTGATAAGATTCATAATAATTTTTGCTGTAATGTAAATGATACGTGAGATATTTCAGTTTTAAGTAGAACACAAAATAATCATTTCTTTATTCCAAACTACTATTTTGTATATATTTTTGATGTTAAGCATATGTATTGAGAACTGATATGCTCGAATACGCTGTCTGATGGTCAAATATTGTACTAGGCACTATTTGAACTTATTACGTATGTTTTAGTGTTGAATTTTCATTAGAATGTCGACAAGAGTTGTAAAAAGTATAAATCAGTATATATTGTAATGTTTTTGGCTGTCATTCAAGACAAAACAAAGCATATTGCCAGCTGAGTACTAAAGCCAACAGCCATTTTATCTTCGATCACAGCGCCGCCACCGGTAATGTCACTTCTCATTTAGTAAATGTTAAGTATACTCCCCAAATATATGTCCTATTAAACACTGCATTGATGGAAAAAATGTTTCTTAATATACACTTTTCACGAAAATTAAATATGTTAGATATATTGAGATTTTAGTTTTAGGGTTTCCTTACGTAACCCCAAATATTTATCCAATCGAAGTAGTTTAGTATAGTATATATACAATAAAAAAGTTCTGTATTCTCATTATAAACAATTTTTGTTATACATGTTTTTGCCGTTAAGTCAATAATAAGGGAGATAATAATAAGGGACAATAATAAGGGAGATTCAAAAGTTTAGCTTTAGGGTATCGCCCCATTACCCAGTAACGAAAACATTCATAGAAATAAAAGATCATTTTTCGTATTATAAACTAAATTTGTCATATATTAGGTCTGTTCTTTTCGCTACCTTGCGTCTTATTGCAAGACGCGGCTGTATTGACGCGGCGTTAAATTAATTACTGCGGCTATAAGAATTTAAGCCGAACTGCCAATTCAAGCGAACAAAAAATATTGACGCCGCCGTAAACCTTGGATGCGAGGTAGGGAAAAGAACAGACCTATTGTTGTGACGATATCGTCAAGCAATGGAGTATCCATGATGACAGAATTGTCAATTAATTTCTAGGAGTGCAAATATTCATCTAATTGAAAAAATGTATTGAACAAAAAAGATTTGTTTTCTAATTGTTTAATCGCCCAAAAATTAAAACATGAAATTTAATTCAATTTTTTACCATATGTATTTATTGCAAAAATGAAACTATGCAACATTCCATAATAACGTTAATGATGTTCCAATTAACATAAACTTCTTATATTATGATTAATTTAAAATTAAATAACAATAATTTTAATAATATTTATATTACCAGTTTTATATATATTGTAAATTTTTAGGAAAATAATTAGTAACAACTAAACTGTGTTTTTGCTCCCACAACTGCTTTAGATATCTTTGAGCCTAGCCTTAGGGTACGGTGAGATTGCCGTATCGGCTGTGTGCAATTCCATCTACAGCAGGTATGTGCAACTTCCAAAAGACCGAGGGCCGGATAGCGATCTGAAATACATTTGCGGGCCAGAATTTTTTAAGAATTTTTTTTTTTTTTAGAATCACCAGTTTTTTTTTTTTTTAATTACTTCACTGAAATTTTCTTTATTATAAAAAAATAAATCATTCTAAATTTTCTAAACTATACATAGTTATAACAAGTTCATAACATACATAAAAAACACAAGAAAAAAATAAAAAATCTTTTATAATGCATAAATATTGTTAGATAAGAACAAAATATTTGTTTAATTTGAATGGGACGGTTGAGACTTCATACTACTCACAAGTTTGTTAATGTTCGGGAAAACAACTGATGTAGAAACACGCAATGTGTTTTCCAGATGCGAATCCGTTATTCGCGTCCTTGTTTTTGATTTAACGATTTTCATCCTAGAAAAAAACTACTCACATTAGTAAGTGCTTCCAAAGATCGTTATTCTCTTCTGAGCAAAAACTGTTCCGGAGTTCCGGAAATTTGTCAACTAGGAAATATTTCTTATAAAACTCAATTAGTGAAATCTCCTTCATTTTTGATTTTAAATCGGAGTTCTCCTGTAGCTCAAGTAGTTCCATTTGCAGAGAAAGTGGCGCTTGTTCCACATTAACATCAACCGTTTAACCGCATTTGATCACTGAATTTGATCAATGGGATTTTGTTACCACGGGCCGGACAAAAGGAGGCAACGGACTGGATCCGGCCCGCGCACATGCTTGATCTACAGGGTACCCCCCCCCTAAACAACATAAGCACGCTATGCTTTGATACGACACCAGGCCGTTCGGCCACCAGGACTTTCCACCACCCAGGTGTCAAAAACTACACGACTCACTACCGCACCAGACATTCGGCACGCCAAGGACACCAAGGACGTCGCCAATTGCGCTTAACAGGTACCTCCTACATATAGGCCAGCCGCAGTCTAGGTGCTGCCGACTTACGCCCAGCCGTCACGTCCAGTCCAGGTAGCACTACCTCCAGGCCTAGTCGCCTTCAGTGTATCACCCCCGCTAACGTGATACTAACGCCATTCTCCACTGCTCTCATCAACTAATGGTTGGTTTGTATACGGAGCAAGAATATGGAATGGGAAATAAGAATAGTACACAAGAATAAAAAACATGAAACCGTTTATATAATTTTCACAGATCATCATTTTTTTTTTTTTTTTCAAACATCATTTCACACATCATTTATACAGTAGTAGAGTAATAGAGCTGTATAATCTAAGAGTCTTGTATACATCGTGTCCACATTGGTGTATTTAAATTGGTGGTGAAATCATACTAAATATTTATATTTTTGAGTCGAACTTAATTTTGGTGAATTATATGTGTAGTGGTGGTATCTCAAGTTTGGTGGTGAGACTTTTATGTGACAATTATTAACGTAACCTAACTTTCAACTTTCATACAGAATCTAATAATTTGTTTCAACCATAGACTCAAACCATATTAATATCATTTACCTATTAATTTGTGAATCAGTTTTGTAATAGACTAAAAGGGGGCACCATGCGTTGTCAGAACTGTTCTAAGTCTGTTAGTGACCGTGAACAATCGGTCACCTGTGATAGCTGCAAACAGCGTGTTATTACAGATTATTACAAATTCTGATAAGAACTCTGCAGTTAGAAGAAATATTTGGAAAGCAAATTTTCAACAAATATCCTCTGATCTTGCTGCAGCATCATGGGCTACACTTCTCGCTTAACCTAATTTAGAAGATCAATGGGCGGCAATATGTGATGAAATCATCACTACCACCGAGCGAAATACACCCATAGTTCGCAAAAGGATTGAGTTTATTAAACCTTGGTTTAATACGTCACTTCACAAATTACATAAATTAAAAGGTCGTTTGTGGAAAACCTATAAAAAATCGAACTTACAGGTCGATTATATCCGTCACCGTACCATTTCCAACAATCTAACCAGAGAGATACGCAATGCACGATCCTTCTATGAGTCTCGACTTGTAACTCTTGGCCCAAAAGCTCTATTTAGCTATGTACGATCACAGACTGACGCTAAAGTTTCTATACCGGTTATAAATGATGCTAAAGGCATGGTGTGTTATGATCCATCTGTTGTGGCTGAATTATTTGCTGACGTTTTCAAGAAAGCTTACACAGAAGAAACCTATGGACTTCTTCCCCTTCTTGACCCGCATTCTCGTATTATAAATAATCTAGACGATATAGACTTATCTCCTGAAATTATCTGTATGTCTTATTATTAGTATGAACTGAATACGATGAAGTCATCAGCAAACCCTGGTCCCGATGGTGTACCATCTATTATCTTGAAGAACTGCAGTGACATCCTTGCAGATCCTTTATATAAAGTTATGCGCAAATCATTGCATGAAGGATACCTTCCGAAAACATGGCGTCAAACACTGGTGACACCGATATTTAAAAAAGGAGACAAGTTGAATCCTGAAAATTACCGACCCATAAGTATCGGATCTAATTCGAGAAAGATTATTGAACGCATTATATCACAAAAAATCTTAGAATTTCTGACTGCAAATGACGTAATACCTATTGAACAGCACGGATTCCTACCAGGCCGGTCGGTCACATCAAATCTCCTTCAGTGTACGCATGCCTGGTAACTGGCATTGGACAATTCCATTCCTACTGACGTCATCTTTCTGGACTTTGCCCGAGCCTTCGATAAGGTGCCTCTCAATAGACTACTCAGTAAACTTGAACATTATGGCATTCGGGGTAAGCTTCATTGCTGGATTAAAGCATTTTTATCTGATATGTCGTTCCAGATTCGCATTGGTGACTCCTTGTCAAAGGCACATCCGGCTCTAAGTGGAGTTCCACAAGGCTCGGTTCTAGGCCCTATTCTTTTCCTGATCTACGTAATCGACCTAAAAACATCTATTTCTTCCCCATTTTCCATGTATGCTGATGATACTAAAATGTACAATGACGATTGTTTAATTATCCAGGATGATCTTAATAAAATCTTCGACTGGACTAACACTTGGCTTTTACCACTGAATATCAGTAAAACCATTGTACTTCACATGGGCCAAAACAACGCAAGTCATCCATACTTTATTAACAAAGTAAAGCTTCAAGTGGTTGAAGAACAGGTTGATCTGGGAGTCACGATAACATCTGACCTAAACTGGAGCCATCAGGTTAAAAAAGTGATTAAACTTGCGAACTACGTGTCCTACGTAAGGCCTCATTTGGAGTTTGCTATCTCAGTTTGGGCACCCAGCCTCAAAAAAGACATTTGTGTGATGGAGAAAGTGCAAAGGCCTTTCACAAAGTTAGCTCGTGGATTATATTCATTGTCCTATGAAGAAAGACTGCGAAAGTTGAACCTTACTTCTCTTGCAAAAAGACGTCATCGTGGGGACCTTATTACGATGTTTAAAATAGTGCATGGTGATTTTAAATGTGATTTGTCGAATATCTTCACCCTGAATACGGACACCAGGTTAAGGGGTCATAGTTTAAAATTAAGGCGACAAAAATTCCAAAAAAAATGTGCGTGGTAATTTTTTAACCAACAAGATTTTTAAATCCTGGAACAATTTACCTGCCAGTGCCTTCACATCCAGCTTGAACAATTTTAAAAATTGTATAGATTTAGTAATTTGATTAATTTGTATGTAATTAGCTTATAATTGGATGTATTATTTATGTGGATATAACATTGTATGCTCTGTTTATGTAAAATGGAACAATACAAGCCTTAATGGCTTCAGTTCCTTATTTTCCTTAATAATAATATCGGACATAACATTTCGTCGCTGCGCCTGCGTACTTGCGTTGGCCTGTGTTTAACGGTTATCGCTTGACAGGTTGTTGTATTTAATATAACCTTTGAAAAAATTTCATGTTCAGTAAAATGGATTCAGAAGATTTTGTAAATTTATTTGCTTGTGTTTCACACATTATATTGTTGTTTCCAACCTTCAGATCACAGCTGGAAAACAGCTGTTGAACAAATTTTATTACGGTCGACATCTTGACCGTTGTACGCATGCTTCCCGTCTCTTATTTTTGGAATAAGAATAAAATGTTAAATGTTACCAACTTATCTTGTGTTTAAGTTATATTTCATTCCTACATAAACCGATATACGCCGCAGCAATGTTTTAACATCTTGTGTACTATTCTTATTTCCTATTCCTTATTCTTGTTCCGTATATAAACCAACCATAACATATCAAACCATACAGCGGCAACTTCACAGAATCATACAGCATTCTGTTGACTTATTATCAACAATTTTTGTTGCATATATTTTTAAGTCAATAATAAGGGAGATATTCCCGTTTTATAATAAACAGTTTTAACCCTAAATAACCCATCCCTCCCCCCCTAGAATAACATTTTTGAGAAGTCGTATCGCTTATATTCGAATCTTGGTTTACTCTGTCATCAGACAGATAGACAGACAAAAAATGATTTTTTTGTGGATATTGTATCTTATAAACATCTAAAACCTGTGGAAACCATAAGGCCTAAAAAATAAAACAGACATAGCATTAAATATGGTCACGTGGGTGGTTTGATTGAAAGGCAACTCCTGGTGTACACAACAAATTTATAATTATACGAGGGCTACCTTTTAAGTTTTTACAAAAACTAAGAAAGATTTTTTTTTTTGAACAAACTGTATCATTGCTCTTCAAAATATTCGCCTTAGGGTAATGATACATTAATTCGATGTTTTTCTCCTTCAAATAATCATTTGTTTGACGTGCTGTGTGGAAGCTTGCATTGTCATGATGAAGAATGATGCGACGTTTTTGGTTGTTATTCCTGATTTTGTCGATGACTTCTGGCAAACAAATTGTTGTATACCATTCAACATTGTATACCATTTTTGAGCTTCGGTCAAATTATACGGAATCTGTCGGGAACAGATCTTTTTCACAGCTAAATTTTCATGCAAAATCTAATGTATTGCAGTCTGTGATATGCCAAAGGATGCCTCTATCTCACGGTAAGTCACATGCCCATCTTCTTTATTCATTTTGCGCAGAGCATCGATGTTTTTCTAAATCACAACCGATTTTGGTCTACCTTCACGAGATTCATCACTGACGGACGCACGACCACGATGAAATTCTGCAAACCAATTGTAAATAGTCTTTTCTGATGGTGTTTCATTACCAAAAGTTGAACGAAGTGAATCTATGCATTGTTGTTGAGTTAGGCCCTAAATCCTAAAATATCATCTAACGAAAACCTTCACGAGTAATATCCATTTTTTCACAAACTTGTTTTTTTTTAACGCGCACTATCAACAAACTACTTGGTCAATTTATAAGCTGCCACAGATTTCACAATAACAAATGTCAAATTTTAGGAATATAGTAATGACACATTTCAAATTGCCATCTAGTGGTCATTTGTAGAAACATAAAAGTTAACGCTCGTATATCCAATTTACAATGTAATTCTTCGGTCCACCCCGTTTTGGCTAGGATCTACTTGCACCTATCTCAGATGTGGGGGCTGCCCATCAGGGAGTCGAGGAGCCGGAGAAGCCTGCTCCCACTCACATGGTACTGCTTGCTATGCTCACCAATATTTCGGTGCCCTCTCCATATGAAAGTGAAGAGCAAAAACAACGGTCTCACGTCTATTTTTAAAGATCACACCTCCATTTTCAAATTTTTTCACTTTAAAACGCAATTGTTTGCGGATATTGGCGGGCCGCATAAAATGCCTACAAGGGCCACAGTCGGCCCGCGGACCGCGGTTTGCCCACCGCTGCTCTACCCGGATACCATGTGACGTCCATGTACTTATACTACTGATTGATCTAGTTCCGATATTCATTCGTCATGACAAATATTACCATATTACGAAAATGCAGCGTATGCATTACGTAATCAGGTAACATATTCTAGACGCTGACAAATAGTTTTGTAATCAAACAGCTGAACGTCACAACGTCTAGGTGTCCCAATCCTGACCCAGGATTACCTTCGTAATATTATAGATTGTATAAATAAGTACCAATTTTAAGTATTAAATAGTTACAAATTTTGAACCTTTACAGTTCAAATGCATATTATGTAGATTTTTGCTGTATTCATCTTCTCGAAATTTTAGATACGCTTCTGTAATACTTTGAGGAAATTTTTATATCCTTAACAGTACATGGGTATTTCCATATTGTTAAATGATATAAAATCAAATTTTTATAACAAAAGTAGAGATAAACAATTTCCTGGGTTTTATTCCTGGACGGAAGACTTTCCTCAGCTGTTAGGGTAGTTCCAATTAAATGTTATTGTGATAGATACATGTTTAATAAAGAATGTTGTTAAAACCGGGAATTACTTTGCCATCAATCCACCCACGTGACAATATTTTTAATCTAAAAAAAAAAGACATACACTATCTTAGCTTTAATTACAAAACATCCATAAAATGATTTCCCGTAATTTAGCCATGAATTAAAAAATAATGAATTTGGTCAAAAACATAAAAACTGCAATTTTTTCCAAAAGTGCAATCTGATTAAAAGTTCCTTTCATACGTTTTCGGTTCAGATCAATGTAAATTATGTAGAAATTTTTCAGATTTGCAGTTAAACCTCTTTGGGTTATAGAGTGCGGAACAGTAACTTTTTAGTATATTTTTGGAAAAAAACGCGTTACTCAGACATTACTGAATTAATTTTAAAAAAATAATAATAAATTTATTTTCAGAAATTGTTTATTGTAGTCTAAATTATATCAAAAAATCGCGAAAAACTCGCGAACTTTTAAAAAGCCACTAGTAATATAGGTTACAAATATACAAATAAATTATTATTATTTTAATTGTTACAGACTACAATATACAAATCTTATAATAAATTCAAAATTTATCTTATTCAATATAATAGTCCTTAATTTAATTTTTGACATTTGAAAATTGCACTCTCTTGTGACAGTAGACACATTTCGTTTGTTTCTCTTGATAAATGATAAGATGGTCGATACTATCATATCGGGAATAAGCATGTGCATTACTAGATGATCTGGAACGTCGTCTTTTAGGTGGTCTCTTGTGCGTTTCTAAGGTATTTGTTGCAATAACCCTCCTATTTGGGTGTCGTTTTATATTCTGTTGTTTCCACTCTGCGATTTGAGGTATACGTCGATCAACCAACCAAAATTGAGAGAGGCACATCTTCCTCGGAATTAATCTCAGAATTAGTATTTTCATCATTATCAACAAGGTGAAAGGGTCAATGATTTCAACAGGTGACCTCACCAATTCCTCGTCACCAAAATCCTCGACATTTTGGACTTCCTTTGCAGATTCAGATAGAAATATAACTACGCCTATAAGATTGTAATGTTTTGCTTCAATATCCATGTTTTCAACAATCTCTTAAAGCTCGTGCAATTTTAGAGCTCTGCTTCGACTGAAATAATAAGGATTATAAATGGAAAAAAATTATATAACTCATAATATTATATATTATAATTATTTCTTTATTATTGTTTTATTTATTGTTATAGTACAGTGACTGTATAAAGACAGTGTGGCCATACGATGGTCTCATTTTCTATTAGTCGAGCTAAAGTCCGCCATTTTTCTTCCAACTTTGTTACAGATTACATATGGTTTACATGTGTTTAGCTTGTGTTTCAGCAGATTTAACTGATATTTTCCAATAATATACGTATATTTAGCCATTTTAGACGTTTAATAGTGAATATTGTTGTATTGTGTGCTATTTTTTTTTTAAATTGAGAATATTAATATTCTTAATTAAAAAACGATCGTAACTCAAAATTACGATCGTTTCATCAACTTTAAATCTAGGACTACAAAATTAGCCCGAAGGGCCCTTTTTGTAATCACTTTTAATGTAACGATAATAATTTGTTCCAATGTTATGTAAATGAGTACTTTTAAAGTTGAGAAAAGTAAAATTGAAATGTGATTATAAAAACGTGCGTTTTCCCAAAAATTAGAGAACCCAACATCACTTTTTACCAACCTTATCAATATTTTTTTCCTATCTTTTTATTCTAATTCTAATGTCCTGTTTGAACTTGTCTTCTTAAATCTAAAATATTGAAATTAAAATAAATAAGTACATTTTTAATTTACGACTGTACCCCCATTTTTATAAAAAAAAAAAGTTTTTGTTTATATAGGTCCTCAAATAAAATTATAAAATAATAAAAACATATCTCTTTTATTTCCTTTCATGTCTTTTTTTAAGAATTTTTTAGGATTTCTTTTTATCTTGCAAACATTTCAAAAAAGTACCTTCATTGGTAGGTAATTTTAATATTTATCTAAATAAATGTTGAATCATATACATTTTTTTTTTCTTAACAATAAACTGATATTCACATATATATATATATATAAACATAAATACGAAAAACTATTAAAAATTTAATAAATATTTTAATATATTAGGATATATTAACATTTATTCCATATAACCCAATACAAATATGGAATAAAAATGGCGGCTACAGTTCATATGGCCACACTATCCTTACTGTATTACGGAGCCACTGGATTAGCCACTGTATTACGGAGGCCGCAGGTTCCCCACCTATGAGACTAAACATATACCTAATTTTCAAAAAAAATCGTGAAAAAAGAATAGTAAACTTATGAAGTGAACAAGTTGTTTTTTACAACTATAACTAAATATTAAAAATGCCGACCTATAATATGTGCCGCCCGGTGCGGACCACACCCACCGCTCTCCCCTAGGTACGCCACTGACAGTAACAAGTGATATATTAGTTTTTAGCTGTTATATTTCATTTTTATTCAAATATATTACCTATTATTATATTATCAGTTCTTCTAAGCGCATTTATCTATTTTTGTCGCCTGACTCCAGACAAATCGTTGAATTCAGTTTTAAATTTATAGTTTAAAACTGCTGGCAATCTATAAAAATGCACTTGGTCACGTCCGCCACAACTACCACTTTCTACTACACCACAAAATAATGGCATTTTGTTTTTTCCACCACAGAATATCACGCACAGAACATAATTCACACACAAAATATCACGTAAACACTTATGTCAAAATCTTTGTTTTCCTCCAGCCGCCATATTGGATTTTAAAGTGACAGCATTCTGGAGTGCCCTATAGGCGTTAAGAAAGGATTTTTTTTTGTTTCTCTATGGAAATAATTAAATAAATTAGTAAGGTTACTTATTTCAGACTTGTCTTATTATATAAGACAGCTGTCAAACCGTTTTTTTTTTTTTTTTTTGTTATTGTCATTAATAAAATTAAATTTATGTATGCGTTATACAGAGTGGGCCAAGTAAGACCTACCAATGTTAAACACAAATAACTTTTTTATTTTTTGATATAATTATTTTTTTCTTTTTTTAGGTTATAATTGAATTCTTGGAAATTTATTATGGAACCATACAGTACACAACAAAGCGTTAAAATTATCGAGTTTTTCTATTCTTGTCCACGATCAATTGTTATGACGCAGCGTAAATATCGGCAACATTTTAATTCAAGATCAGCTCCCACAGCCTTCATGATTAGAAGTTTGGTCGGTCGTTTTGAGGAACTGGGTTCAGTGGCCGACCGTCCTGGAAGAAGTGCCCATCGAAATATTCGCACTGAAGACAACGTGGAAACTGTGCGGCAGAGTGTTGCAGATGATCCAACTCGTCGTCGTTCCAGCCAATTGGGCATTTTCCTTTTTGCGGCCAATGGCGGAGCAGAAACCTAATTTGTGGTTTTAACAAGATGGAGCAACTGCGCACACTGCTAGGCAAACTATGGACCTGCTGCGTGAAATTTTTGGCGAACGTCTGATTTAAGAAAAAATCAGATTTCTCTTGGCCACCTCGCTCGCCAGATTTAACTGGTTATATTTAAAAGACAAAGTGTATGTTAATAAACCAGAGACTATTAGACAGCTGAAGCAGAATATTTGAGACGAAATACTGAGCCTTCAACCAGAAAAATTACGTGGTATAATGGAAAACGCGTTAAAAAGAGCCGATCTCTGTATCGAGAAAAATGGTGGACATTTGTCTGATGTCATATTTCATACATAATTTCCATAAAATATATTTAATGTAGAAAAAGAATTAATCAAAATAAATGATTATTACAAGAGTTATCCGTGTTTAACATTAGTAGGTCTTATTTGGCCCACCATGTACAAGATGCAATTATTAATGTCGTAAGCATGTAATAAAATTGGCGGAATGAAAAATAAATAGTAGATATTAATAATAATTGTTCTACGGTTATTTATTTTTAAAATTTTATTATGATTGTTTTAAACACAAAATAAGTTATGTATAATACATTTGAAAATAAGAAATTAATTCACGGAGTATTCTATCATTTTAATTTTTTCTGAGTAATCAGTTTCTTCAGGCACGTCATCGACAATGTACTGATCTTTTGTGGGTGATTCTTCATATCCACTCTTGCAGTTTTTAAGTTGCGTAATACTGCAGTTGCTACTATACCAATCATAATCTTGTTTCTCAAATTCGAAGCGAATATTAGAATTCTTAAATATTGTATTGTAAGCCGTGGATCGCGGCTAACGTTTAATACAAAATGTCCTTTTCGATACATGTTTAGTTCAGCATTTTTTCCCCAAAAGAAAGCAGTTTTACCCAATGCTACAACCACTCGCGGGTACCGGGCTATTTCGTAAAATACTCGTTGAAATTTGTATATTTAATTTTCAGTGCAAGGTATACAAATGAAATCAGACTTGTTCATTGGAGTTAAGGAATTATTTCTGCAATTAATAAAATTCAAACAAATTATTTTTTTTAAGTCCATTTTGCAATTTATTGTTCCAAGAAATCAATTAATTTTTAACTTTTTGACAGCGACAGCATTTATTTGTTACTTATTCGCTGCTTTGACTATTAGTTATTCGGTAGTATGCTATCTGCCGGATAGCATAGTTTATTCGTTGGAATAACTTTATCTGAAGGTGGAAAGACGCTGTACTGTTTTTATCTGTCAGATAACGTTACCAGCCACTTTATATAAAGGTGGAAAGACTGGGCCTAAATGTATTGTCAATACACAATGTAATATATTGGCTAAGGGTACATGCTTATGTATGCATGCGCAGGTGTGATATTTTAGTTAATACAATGTAATATATTTTTATTTGATTTATGTAAGACTAGTTCGTTCCCGATCTTCAATAAAGATACATGTTTAGATAGTAACTGGTGTTAAGTTAATTCAACCTACCACACGACACAACACACAACATAAAAAAATAACTTTCCCTATTGGTTACGTATTACAAAATGAGACAGATAATAAAAATTACTAGATTTCAAAATCTAGTTCCGCCTAAACGTTTGGTATAGCCTATATGAGAAGATGATTCGGTATTTCCATATTTTTAATCAACATAACATTATCAAAATTTTATAAGACCAGAACAAAACATTTCCGGTACATCTGTCCTGTATTTATATAACATGTTGCAACATTTATTACTCAGTCAATAAAGATGATGGCACAAGTTCATATCTTGCTACTCTCCGTGCTATTTAGTGTTCAGTATTGTTCTAGTGATCAAATAATCTATAATTGTACACCATGTGAATGCATGAACCAGAACAAGACCACCAGTGTTCCGCCAGTAGAACTTTTGTGTAATTATAAATCAAGTAATATATTTGATAAACTTCAGAGGGAGAATAGTGAATATATTGAAAAATTAATGGTGACTAATCAAATCCTAGGCGACTTAACAGAAAACCTTTTCTTCGAAAAACTAAATCTTACAAATCTAAAATATTTACAACTCGACAGATGTCAACTTAAAAATATTCATAAAAACACTTTTAAACCACTGCGCAAACTAGAACAATTAATGATTGACGTTAATAATATCGATCATCTGCATGAAGATACTTTTAAATTCAACAGCGAGCTAACGTTATTGTTTTTAAGACAGAACGGTTTAAATAAATTAGAAGAAAAGATTTTCTGGAATCTTACAAATCTACAACATTTAACTTTGTATAATAACATCCTGACAGAACTACCAGAAAAAATATTCTGTAAACTTATAAATCTGAAAAAGTTATCATTATATAAAAATAAATTAAGAATTCTTCCAGAAAATATTTTTTATAACCTCGTAAAGTTGGAGATATTACATTTATCTGAAAATAATCTAACTAACCTTCCAGAAAATATTTTTAGTAATCTTAGAAACTTAAAAGATTTACATCTATATAGTAATAAATTGAAGATGCTTCCAGAAACAATTTTTATGAACAACGTGCAACTTACCGATCTATATATACAAGTAAATCAATTTTATACATTAAGTGAAAATATAATAAATGGTTTAGAAAATCTAAAAAAATTTCAATTGGGATCAAACAACTGGAAGTGCGATTGTCATTTCAAGAAATTCATGGCAGCAATTAAACGATTTAACTACCAACCAGAATGTTCGAGCCCAGAAATGTACAAGGGCAAACCTTGGATTCAATTGACTGATCAGATATTATGTTATGATGAAATAAATACTGTACCTATAATATCTGTAAAGACAATAATACAAAATGATGCAAATGTAACAGTTGAATGTAAGGCTTCTATTCCAAAAGACACAGCAGTTCATGCAGGATGGACCTTCGAAAATGGGTCTGATATTGAACAGTCAGTTAAACACGGACTACATCATATGATTAATTCTGAATTAGTAACACAACTAACGATATTCAACTTTAATATTGAAGATGAAGGAATTTACAGGTTTGTTTTTGATAGTTTACTAATACTGACTAGTGACTAGTTTATAATACTAGATTAGCTGGATAATTTTTATATTTTTAGGGTTTTGTAGGTATGACCACCAAAAAACCCTTATAACGTCACTCATATGTCTATCTGTCTGTATGTCTATCTGCCTGTCTGTCTTTCTATCTGTCTGGTAGAAATTGAAGCCAAACGGCTTAACATAGAATGTTAACATAGTAGAATTTTGGCATGCTTATACAACTCTTTGACCCGCATATAGGAAAAATACTGAGAGCTAAAAAAACACATATCGAGATAAATATAAACAAATATGTATTTAATAAAAAAATATTATTTTCTTTTAAAATTTTTGATAAAACGAAAAATTTTGAAAAATTTTTCGAAAGTTTTTCTTAGTCTCAATTTTTTCATACTTATATGTAACGTATCCATGGTCATGATAAATAATATCTCTGTAAGAAAATATTAGGCCAAGTTATTTCTAAAGTCCATTTACCGTAACTTTGAAATGACGTCACAGTTGAAAAACTCACCTTGTTGCCAATTCGTAAACTGTCAAAAAAGTTAGGTTATATCGAATAACTTCTAAAAATATATTGAAAACCTATATTTCTATATGGAGGAAAGGAATTAATGTAAATTATGATGCACAGCAGTTCTTTCTAACCGATTTCTCGCGAAATTTATGGTTTATATTATATTAAGTGTGTAATGTAGTATTTTAAAAAAAATAAATAAATTTCAGTGTATAAGAATCATCAGAAATATTTGTTTTTAGAAATGTGTCGTGTTCTTTTAACACTTTTTATACAATTTACTTTAATTTTTCGCCTGGTGTCACATTGACACAGCGGGTTCGGGAAGCAAACGCGGAGTGCTCCGAGTCACACTGTTTAACTCCAGACCGCTCGAATAAACGCGTTTAGACCTTTTCTGGAACGCTCCGAGCTTGCTTTCTGAACATACTAAATGATATCGGAAAGCAATGATAAAGAGTCAAATTTTTTATTATTCGAATAGAAATTTTTGAATTTCAGATGTTAGATACAATTTTGTTTCGAACAGTGAATATTCAAATATTATTTCCAGTCAAACAGTTTATTGCCACTAGCTGCAAGTGTAAATTTCATGAGTATGTTAAAATTACTTTTCGATGATAATAAACCATTCTACGTAACAGACCTGTAGGTTAAAATTACAAAAAAAAAAGAACGTAACAAATGTAAATAGAACATATTTTATTAATCATATATAATATTTGTTTATCGATCAAGATACAAAATTAAATATTGTTTTTGTTCACTTACATTACAAATTATAAAACCTGTTAAAATATACAAACACAATATACAGATAAAAGTACGTTATAGAAATATCACCCATCATATTTGATGTCTATTAATCTTTTATGAGTTTTAAAAAACCCTTAAAGTTTGGTCTAAATCGCACTGTAAGAAATGGTAGTTTACTAAGGTACCATTGCAGTTTTAAAAAATTAACTCTACCAATATCTCGAAAACTATTGCTACGATCAAGCTAAAATTTTATATCTAATACTCTTTTATGAGTTTTAAAAAACCCTTAAATTTTGGACTCAAACGCTTTGTTAGAAATGGTAGTTTACTAAGGGTACCATTGCAATTTTAAAAAATTTACTCTACCAATATCTCAAAAACTATTGCTACGATCAAGCTAAAATTTTATATATAATACTCTTTTATGAGTTTTAAAAAACTCTTAAATTTTGGACTCAAACGCTCTGTTAGAAATGGTAGTTTACTAAGGTACCATTGCAATTTTTAAAAATTTACTGTACCAATATCTCGAAAACTGTTGCTACGATCAAGCTAAAATTTGATATCTACAACTCTTTTATGAGTTTTAAAAACCCTTAAATTTGGGTTTCAATCGCTCTCTTAGAAATAGTAGTTTACAAAGGTACCATTGCAATTTTTAAAAATTAACTAAACCAATATCTTGAAAAATATTGCTTCGATCAAGCTAAAATTTGATATCTAATACTCTTTTATGAGTTTTAAAAAACCCTTAAATTTTAGTCTTAATCACTCTGTTAGAAATGGTAGTTTACTAAGGTACCCCTTTCATGTAATTTTATATTAAAGTGTCGACAGTAACATACTCTCCTAAAATCAAATTAATTATCTTTCAAAATAATTAACAAGAGACAAAACCATCCTTTGAGCACGGTTACTAAGAGCTTTGGACATTTTTATTACACTAAAATTTAAAAAAAAAATAAAATATAATCTCACTAAATAAGCACTTAAATGTCAACCTGACAAATAACGATTGAACAATCCAATTACAAACTGACAACATTGGAAAAAATTACCAACATTAAATAAATAAATGTACTAACTGAGTTATGGATTGATGTTGATTAAAACATATCATAACGTTGGTACTTAAATTAACCAAGTGTGACGTCATCTCATATTTATTGTGAATGGAGTTTACTCTGCTGCTAGAATGTATTTTATACAAGTACTTTATGATGACGGTCGGTCCTGTGGTGGCCACAGATGATTTTTTTATTTTATATTCATTTATATTTTATATTCTTACTTCTTATATTCTATCATTTATATAGCTCTGATAAAGAAATAAAATATTTCGAAACTGGTCAGCTAGGTCTAGTTGTATCATTTATGTCCACAACCCGTAGAACCTTCTCCACATATATCAAATTATGTGAAAATATGTCCAGCTGTTTTTGCATAAATCTCGGATAGACAGACAAAAGTTTTTTCTTGCGGATATCTATATTAACAAAATTGGAGGCTATATCTGTTTTTTTTATTTTTTTCCCTAAGGAAATATGAGGCCGAAAAAATAAAAAAAACAGATATGGCCTTTATTTTTATTAACGTAGATTTAAAACCGAAATCAGAACAAAATTGTTTCATATGTGAAGTTAAATCTATAACAAAATATCAACTAAGGATTATTTGTTTTAAGTATGTAACACCAAAGAAAGCCTGGGCCGAAAATATCAAAAAAAAAATATATATATATATATATATATAGTCACGCACCCTTTAACCCAAAAGGATTAAACAAAAATATATGAAAAATTCTAGGTAATGTACATTAATCTGAACCAAAAACATACGAATGGAATTTTTGTTTAGCGTTTTTGGATAATATTACACTTTTTGTGTTTTTTACAAAATTAATTATGTTTTTAATTCATGGCTTAACTATAACTAATAATATTATAGATTATTAGTCATAGATTAATATTGGAATATTTTGTATTTATGGCTAAGATTACCACTAAAATTAACTACTAAACGAGTGTATATCTTATATATTTAAAATTAAAATTTTTATAAAAAATCTTTAACAGTTGAGAATCGATTTCGTGTGCGTAAACTCCGCCTACTTATTATACGTCATGATTTAACCTATTGTTTGAATTATTTTAGTTTATGTTTTCAAGGTATCAAAGAGGAATCATTTATAGTAGAGCAATACTTAAAAAACACATTGTTAACAGTGGAAAATAAATATGAATCCATTTATCAATATATGTCTTATTAATTTAATGTAGACTTAGATTCGAGGCAAATGCAGAAAAATCGATTGGACTTTTTAAATTAAATATTATTATTATGGGGTTTGTCAGGTCTTGACAAGCGTCCACTAATCTCAAACTTCAGCAACCTTTTGAGCCGCGTCATACTAGAGACTATAATAATAATATAATAAATAATAAGAATAAAAATAAAAATAAAAATAAAAATAAAAATAAAAATAAAAATAAAAATAAAAATAAAAATAAAAATAAAAATAAAAATAAAAATAAAAATAAAAATAAAAATAAAAATAAAAATAAAAATAAAAATAAAAATAAAAATAAAAATAAAAATAAAAATAAAAATAAAAATAAAAATAAAAATAAAAATAAAAATAAAAATAAAAATAAAAATAAAAATAAAAATAAAAATAAAAATAAAAATAAAAATAAAAATAAAATGAAAAATAAAAATAAAAATAAAAATAAAAATAAAAATAAAAATAAAAATAAAAATAAAAATAAAAATAAAAATAAAAATAAAAATAAAAATAAAAATAAAAATAAAAATAAAAATAAAAATAAAAATAAAAATAAAAATAAAAATAAAAATAAAAATAAAAATAAAAATAAAAATAAAAATAAAAATAAAAATAAAAATAAAAATAAAAATAAAAATAAAAATAAAAATAAAAAATAAAAATAACCAAAAGTGGAGCTATTATTATTATTATTATTATTATTATTTTATTTAATTTTACATCGATATTTAAGCAACGAGGCTAATTGCCTATGCCAGAGGGCGAGCTCCTACACCTGGATAAGGGGTGAATGATAGTGAAAATGGGGGTAATTTTAACTTATTTTTCTCGCTCGAATCACCAACGGAGAATCGATTCAGCAACATCACAACTTACAGCTACAACACACCTCACAACTACACGATTTAACGAGCTCGGTAACTCCGTTGGCAAATTAAATATTATTGTGTCAAAATTTACGTAAATTATTTAAATTTAGTTTAAAAAATTAAAGGAAAGGTCTTTGTACTCAAATAACGAATAAGAATGATTATCAAAAATCTGTTGATTTGATGTGATTATTGAATAATAGACATTTACGTATAATCCGAGTGATCTATCACAGCGCTTAGACCGTTTCTAAACAATCCGATGATCTAGCAGGTTTGCTGTGATTAGTTTTGTGGGGATTAACGCGAATAAATTTGAATCTCACAACCAGTTTGAAACTGATGTAAACATAGCAAAAAAAAAAAAAAAAAATTATTAAATATGTACTTTGTGGTGACAACTGTGGTGTTGTTGGGGATTAAAATTTTATTTTGAAACATGTATATTTTTTTTGATTTTTACGTTTTTGTCCATTATTGTTTACACGAGTGCTTCGCAACCTTTTCTCACCTACGACATACCAAAGTTCTCCCTAGAATTCCGCGGCAAATCAAAAGCTAAAATATATAGATATTAATTTGATACACCAATTTTACAATAAATTTTTATTTTTTATTTGATAAGTATACATACATAAAAACTATACTATATTTACTTTTATGCAATCTTAATAATTATTATAAAATAATGCCTTACTAACGTGATACCTGGGATTGTTTCAATGAAAACAAATGTTTTATATTCGGCTCGATATTTGATAGCGCAACCCGAAGTTCTTGGTCAAGACCTTTTAAGCATGACTGCTTATCATTTTTAATTAATATAGAGTTGAAAGAATTTGCTCACATGAATATGTCGTCGAAAATGGAAGTAGTGTTAGGATGGCTTTGTTGAAAATGCGAAGATATTCTTTCTTAACGGAAATCCAGACAACATCTACTGCAACTTCAGCGAAGTGAAGTTTCAACGTCCCATCATTACTTAATTCTATAAATTCCTCTCGAATTTGCAGAGACAGTGCTTCCGTAGAATTTATTGCATTGGTTGCAAAGGGATTTCGAATCCAATCGTATTGTTTCATATTAATAGAATAAAAATAGCGATCAAATTTCTGCTGAAGCATACTTAAATGTTGTTGGGCCAGATCCACAATTAGTTGCTTGTTTTCAATCGTACTATGGTTGGTCCTTTGGTACATTTCAAAACATCCTTTTTGCAACTCTTCCTGCCAAAGTTCGAGTTTTATTTTTGAACCCCTGTAATTTGTCGGAGCACGTCAATATATTCTCATTCCGACATTGCATTTTTTTATTAAGTTCATGCAAATGCTCGAATATATCAGCCATGTATGCAAGTTCGGCTATCCAGTAATCATCATCGAGGTGCTGATTAAATTCGGGCATATTTTGATCTAAAAGAAACTCACGCACCTCGTAGCGAAGCTCAAACAATCTAGCCAAAACTTTGCCTCGGGATAGCCAAAGAACTTCAGTATAAAACAATAAGGATTCATATTCGGCTCCCATTTCTGTACAGAGTATTCCAAAGATTCGCGAATTTAGGGCTCTCGATTTAATTATGTTTATGATTTTAATGCATTCATTCATCGTCTTCAAAAGTTCCTCTGGCAAATTCATGACCAGCAATGCTTCTCGATGTATGCAGCAGTGTGTAAATTGCATAATCGGATTTTTTGATTTTACACAAGAGACGAAACCTTTTTTACTACCCGTCATTGCCGCAGCACCATCTGTGCAAACAGCAATGCTATTACTCCATTGAATATTATATATTTTGAAGAAATCATCGGTTACTCGCAATATTTCTTCACCGGTAGTTCGCTCTGGAACCTCCTTACAAAATAAATAATGTAATTTAATAAAGTTTTCAACATACTCATTAGATACCTAGTTTTCAGTATTTTATGTTACAATCAAATAATTATTATTATTTTAATGGTATTTTTAAGATTGAAACATTGAAAAAATTTAGTTCGAACAATTTTGTGTATCAGTGTACATTAGCTGAGCGCAGATAACGGGAATATTTCATTGCACGTATTCTCGTTATTGTGTTTCTAAGGAGGACCGTTGAAAAATTATTTAGGAATATTGTCTTATTTGACCGCGTCACACCAGTATCGGCTCAAGGCACACCAGTATGCCGTGGCACACCGGTTGCGGAGCACTGGTTTACACTATACATAATATAATTTCAACTTCTTCAACAAAAAATCTTTTAGTCAATTATAGATATTATTGGTAATAAACAGGGCCGTGCAGTGATATTTTAGCGTCTGAAGCAGACATTCTTACAAGGCGCCTGAGGTGAACAATTATTAAGGCTGCCAATTTATTACGAATGCAATGCCCCCCCTCCCATAAAAGTATCTACTTACCATTTCTTATATAGATATGTTTATATTCCAAGATTTTATGCAAAGTTTCACTGGAACACCTCTTTGTGTAAAGGAATATTCTTTCTGCAAATTCTCAGTAAATTTGCAAAAACGTTTTTCGGCGACATAATAAATGTTAAGGGTAACTAAATTAATTAATAAATACCAGTGCAAGTCAAAGTCGCAATTTTGATTGCCAATAATAGTTCTGAACATCAATAATTAAACATTAACAATAGTAAACAGATGTTAGTACCATAATAATATTATTATTAAAGTTATACAGTAAAACTACTTGCAAAAGACATCTTACAACTGACTTACCTCAGAACACTGAAAAATAATGCACTCGCTAAACATGATTGTTTATTGTCTATGGCTAGAGATGGACATATTGTTAGTTGCAATAAAGACGTTTGGTTAGATTCCGCAAACCTTTGATAATAATTTGCCGGTTTTATTGCATTTATACCGTCTCGCCTAACAGACACGAGGGACAATAAATAGGTTTCCGGGACGATTTTAGATGCCGATATTATAGTGGGACATGGATCTGGCATTAAAAATCGTAATAAATCCTAAAAAAGCCTAATAAATATCAAACATTTCTGGAAATTATCAAACGCCTTTCTTACACTCTGCGTAAGTATCCTCTTCTGTCTGGTTATCGCTATCGTTTTATCTGGAGCGGCGTAGACAGAGTCTTGTAGAGGCGGCGACAGCACTTAAAAACAATGTAAGTTTACGATTATCTATACATTCTTTCATTTATATCGACAAACTCGCCGCTCATTTGTACGACGACCAAATAAAATTTATTATGAAAATATTATAAAAACTAGCAGACCCGTTGCCAACAACGTTGGCAAACTGATATCGAATAGAAATCAATATAAGCAGGAATCAATTATTAAAATTTGCATGATTCTGCGTATATTAACAAAACAAAAACGTTCTTGATTATACCTAGGAAATCCTAAAAAGCTGCATAATGCGTGTCGTTTAAAAATTAATATCGGGCCGGGTACGGCCCGCGGGTCATATGCTGGACATCAGTGGTATAGCTGTTTCTGATTATACCTAGGAAATTCTAAAAAGCTGCTCAATGCGTCTGGTTTAAAAATTAGTATCGGACCAGATACGGCCCGCAGGCCATATGCTGGACAAGAACGGTATAGTTGTTTCTGATTATACCTAGGAAATCCTAAAAAGTCGCTCAATGCGTGTCGTTTAAAAATAAGTATTGGGCCAGAAACGGCCCGCGGGCATAACGTTAATTGACACAACATTCTTTAATTAAGCCAAGGTATATACTGACTAGAGAGTTAAGAGCTATATTCTCGCTAAGGCTAAACACATAGTGAAGCAGGGAGCAAAGCGGCGAAATTAAATAAATGAATTCCTGTTAACACGCGCATAGTGGAGCATACTGCAGCGAGGTTATATCGTTGTTATAGTCGAGCAAAGCGACGCGTTCAAACAATTTTGATTTCTCTGCTATCATCGTTGGTAAAATAGTTGTTTAAAATGGATATTGAGGCATTTACAAGTAGTTCTCATTTATAAGAGGTATTTATAGTAGGTTCCGATTGAAATTTGTCCATTTTTTAACAATTTATGTTGATGTTTTTCCAAAATATAATCAAACGTTGAAATACTCATGCGAAAATAAGAATGAAACTTTTCTGGATGTTCGCGGAGTTGCATATGGAAATGATGAAATTCACCATGTATATGTCTTTTAGTTATTCTGTGAACATTGCACCTTCTAGTGTGTTTAATTTTATTTTTTATGCTCTATCTCCGAAAGAATGATAGTAATAAAATTTATTATTTGTAAAAAGTTATTGTATTATCACACAGAAGCGGTAAAACAAAAGCGACAAAATCTAAATAGTTCGAAACGAAATAATGTTAAAAACAACCGAGTGTGCCGCACATATTACATGGGAATACAAACTAGGGTTAAATACAATAGACCATAAAAATTTGACCCTAAAATTTTGAGGAAAAATTTAGTCACAGGGGTGTGTTTAATGATATGATAAATATGCTCACAGGAATGCGTTTAATAAAATGATAAATAGTAATATAGAAATACACAAAACCAAGTTAAACGTGTTTAAAATGTGCACGCCACTGGTAACTGCCTGTCAAAATGATTTATTACTATCAGTCTTTCAGAGATAGAGTATAGTTAATACCAAATTTTCAGGGAAGAGTTTTCTGTTAGTAAAAAATCCATTATAATTTTGTGAACTTTCTGCTCGATTTTAATCGCGTCACTATGTGTAGACACTCTTTTATAAGCGCAACATTCTTTCGCTGTTTCACTCTCCGCTTTCATCGCTGCTTTGCTCACTGCTTCACTATGGGCTTAGCCTAAGTAAGCTGCTGTCGGAGAACGTCGCTCTGAATGGTGGGGAACGACCGACCACACACCTCAAGCTCCGCTAGCTCCTAGGAACTTAGCGTTACGAGGATACACAGAAATTAGGGCTTTTATATATATGATAAACAAATGTGAAATATATGAAAGGCATTCTCGTGGCCCAGGCGCAATGGATAAATCGTTCCATGCCACCGCACGGCCCTGGTAATAAACTCATAATATAGTAAAACCGCCATCGGACGTCACACTTAACCTCAAAATTAATATTGCTTACGAAAATGTTCACAAAATCTGGGCAATCCGACATATTTTGTGACGTCACTAGATCAATCTGAGCAATTCTGTGGATTGATAAAACGTAAATGCCTAGTGTTATATACATTCAGCATTCTGTTGGCTTCTTAAGCCTCATTCATAGCTCATGTTTTAATAGATAATTTTAATTCATAGTGCACAATGTTAATACATAATGTTAGTGGATAAGCACAACACAAACGTACCATTTTATGCTAAATATTTAATAGATAAATCGATCAAGCTACCATCTATACGTAATAGAAATTGCTAAACAATTTATAATAAAAATATCTTGTTATTAAATATATGTACTGTTTTTTTTTTTTTATTAAAAGTACTCCTAAAAAGAACCAAAATGAAATTTATTAAGTTAATTAACAAAATAGCTATAATGTTCCTGAAGCTACCCGCTCTAACCTAACTTTTTGTTTTCACAAAAAAAAGTTAACTTTTGTTTCCACCCTATTTCCCAAAAGTGTTGGTCTAAGAATCCGAAAAAAATCTCAATAATGTACATCGATGGAAACCAAAATATTTCAGAAGGAATTTTTGTCAGATTATTTTTTTATTGTTGTAAAAATACATATTTTATTTCAAAAGTTCATGTAGCATTTTAAATAAAAGCTCTTGGGTCATTCCATGTGAATTCACCAAAGGTCTCCCACTCGACCCTTTCTAAATCTAATGAAATTTTGTAATAAAGTAGCCCTAGACCCCAAATAAAATTGTGCAAAATATTAGAGCTCAATCTGCTTTGGTTCTTAAATAATAGGTCCATGTTCAATGGGCTCTCATCCCGTTAATGCGTACATATCGTAAAAAGAGCCAACTTTGACCCTTTATAAAATCACGTCTAGTGCCCAGAGAGGTGTGAAATTTGGCATACCTGGACAACTTTTGGTGCGGAATACAGTAGTGTAATCAAAAAAGTAGTTTGGGTAGCCATTCAGCTACCAATCCATGCTAAAATCACTGCCAAATTGTGTCGCGAGAAATTTGGACCCCAATTTGGAGACCAGTTACTCATTACCAAAAGGTCTAAACGCAATGATTTTTTGCAACGATGTATAACAAGCACAATACTATGCAGTGCTGCAATAGCAACTCTGTTGTATTCATATGTCCAGAGATGGTCCACTTGAAAGTTGGCCAAAAACATTTTTTTTGCAAAACTAGCCAACTTTCAAGTCAAAATATCGCAATATGCGTCATTCCCAATTTGGTTTTGAATGACACCATTGGATAGAGCAGATTTTTCTGTACAATAATAACTTTTATTTAGATTGGGATCTGAATTCCTAGTTCAGCCACAGGACTCTGAAAATGACACTTTTATATGCGAGGTGTACTTATATTGTAGACTATTGCAGGCTGTCAAATTCAGAGCATGGCAATTTGCAGAAGGCAAATTTATCCATTATTAGTGTAATCCTTGCTTTGGTCCATGGTGGCTGAGCCACTACCAATGCGAGTGGGTATAGGTTGTCAAGTGACATTCAGAAGAACCACGCCATGGCTAGCAATAGCACATGGCAATAAACTAGTGCTGTCAGAAATCGATCTTGACGAAATCGGAACCGATTAAAAAAAAAAACGGTTTCGGGTTTACCCGGTTTTGGAACCGGGTAATCGGAACCGGGTAATCGGAACCGGGTAATCGGAACCGGGTAATCGGAACCGGGTATCCGGAACCGGGTAATCGGAACTGGGTATCCGGGTAACGCGAAAATTACAAACCCGGTTTTACCCGAAAACCGAAACCGGGTACCCGAAAAACCGGTTTCGTTTCCCAGCACTAAAATTATCTCGCCTATGACTATGGCTAAGAATTTAGGAAGTTCGCACTATTTTCTGTCTGACTTTATTTTATGGTTTCGATTCCCAGCATTAATTTTAATATATTTATGTTTACATTTTACTTAAATCAACATCGGGAATTTGTATTCATTCGAATTCCTGGGGTATTTTCCCGAACCCAGAACCGAGTATCCAATCTAGGAACTCGGAATCGCGTATCTGGAACCGGGTATTCGAAACCGGGTATTTGATACCGGGTATCCGGAATCGGGAATTTGGAACCGGGTATTTGGAACCGGGTAATCGGAACCCGGTTTTACCTGAAAACCGGAACCGGGTACCCGAAAAACCGGTTTCGGTTCCCAGCACTACAATAAACTAATGGAATCCTGATCCATGACGTATCCGTAATCGAATCCAAATCAAATTATTTAACTAACTGAATACAGTAATTTCAAGTGAGACCTGTAATACATTAATATTAATATTGCTTTTTATTTATGTGTGTATTTATTGCAAATAAATACACAAATAAGTAAACAGCAACGTTTGACCTGCTGACACGATACTACAAAGATGTAAAGATAAATATAGAACAGGAACCTAAAATAGCACTGATTTTTAAATAATAATTCTGAATCCCACCCAAAAATGTTCTACCCAATGAAGCTTAAAATTTTTCCAATCAGTTTGGATATCAATTTGCTGGCAATCATGATCAGTGCACAAAGAAGATATGGAGAATCATAATTTGATTTTTTCGATATCGCACCAAGGTATGTCATTTTCAGAGTCCTCTGGCTGAACTAGGGATTCAGATCCCAACCTAAAAAAAAGTTACTCTTGTACAGAAAAATCTGCTCTATCCAATGGTGTCATTCAAAACCAAATTGAGAATGACGCATATTGAGATATTTTGCCTTGAAAGTTGGCTAGTTTTGCACAAAAAATTTTTTTGGTCAACTTTCAAGTGAGCCACCTCTGGACATATGGATACAACAGAGTTGCTATTGCATCACTGCATAATATTGTGCTTGTTACACATCGTTGCAAAAGATCATGGCGTTTAGACCTTTTGCTGACGAGTAAGTGGTCTCCAAATTGGGGTCCAAATTTCTCGCGACAAAATTTGGCAGTGATTTTAGCATGGGTGGATAGCTGAATAGGCACCCATACTGCTTTTTTGATTACACTACGTTATTCTGCACCAAAAGTTGTCCTGGTATGTCAAATTTCACACTCCTACAGGAAATAGAAGTGATTTAACAAAGGATCAAAGTTGGTAATTTTTGCGGTATTTACGCATGAACGGGACGAGAGCCCATTCAATATGGACCTGTTATTTAAGAACCAAAGCAGATTGAGCTCTAATATTTTGCAAAGAGACATTTGGGGTCTAGTGCTATCTTACTACAAAATTTCATGGCATTTGGAGAGGGTCGAGTGGGAGCCATAGGTGTCTTTTTGGTGATTTGAGATGGAATGACCCTCTTAGTACATAGAACGAAAACTTAAAATAACAAACCATAAATTATTTTCAAAATATTTATCATTTTGACTTGAATATTGCAAAAAAAAAAAAAAAATGTACCCCACATATAGCATGCTGCTTTAGCTTGGGTACTAGATACCTGAGAAACACTGAAATGTGTGAAAATTCACACTTCACATCAATTTTTTATTAATTTCAGCACATTTACTAATTAGTACATCATAAACTGCAGCCACAAGTCTTTTTAGAATTTCCTGTATAATATATTCGTCTATTTTGAAATTTATCACTGTATAACTGTGAATCCTGAAATATGTAAAAATTCTCACTTCACATCTATTTTTCAATATTAGTTTTAACATTCTAACTAATAATTATATCTCAAGCTGCATCCACAAGTCTTATTCGAATTTCAAGTATAATATATTCCTTCATTTTGACCGTTCTCAGTGTTTTAATGTTAATGTTATGCCTGGGCCACACTTGCGTTATAAGCTTTGCCGATAATTGCGCGTTATATAAATTCGTGCTAAACTGCATCTATCGATATCGTGCTAAAACGCAACTTGTGGCCATAGCTGCGTTTTCGCCGCTACACTTTATTTACGTTTACAAGGTACAAGCGTATTTATTTTGCTGTAAATTAAATAAAATAATGGTGTATATCCATCATAACTGCACCCTAAAATTATTTTTTACATTTAATTTTACAAATTCAAACATAATCTTATCTGATTTTGACACAAATAAGTTGTAAAGAAATATGTATAACATAACCTCAAATGATGCCGGATAAACAACAATACGCGCCAACAGAACATACTACGCTCTGCGCTAAGTTCCTTTGATGTGCGCTCTAAAACCGCCACTTCAGTTATCGTCATGTGTCTAGTGGCGCGCACTGCTGATATTGTGAACGCAAACCGATAGTAGCTGGCCACATTAGCGTGTATGTCACGTTAAACCGAAGTTTAGCGACGATAGATGCAGGTGTAGCCCAGGCATTAGAAGTTTGAAGTATACAAACTATTAACATTATGCGTTAAATTGTTTCTTACACTTATGCACTAAATTGGAGCTATGAATGGTTATACGGATTTGTGTAGAACAAACAATCTTACGCGTTAACATTAACACTATAAATTAAGTTCTATGTATTGAACATTAAAACATGAGCTATAAATGGTACTTTACCCTTATTAAATATCTACACAACCTTGAAATGTGTAAAAATTAACACTTCACATAAATTGGCTGTGTAAGTGTCTGTATTTTTTATTTATTTCTTCTATTTGACTCACTGTGTATGTTTTTTCAGTTGTAAAATATTTAACAAAACTAGCAGCATATCAATCAAATTGGACTCAGTTCGTTGCCATGTGAAAGCTATTATCAGTAATACCTCAGACATTACTACTACTGAAGGACTATTAAACAACAACAAAAATAAAACCACACTAATATGTCATACAGCAAATTATTACAAACCAATCATAAATTTAACAGTGGTTAATAATGGGAAAATATTAGAAGGAATGCAACCTTCGTATGTTATATATCCGTACAAAAATTCAACTGTACTTGCAGAGTTGCCAAATTCTGAAATTACCATCGACAACGAAAATATATGCAGGTAAGTTTATATATTTGTCTAAAATCATTCATTTTTAGGGTTTTGTACGTATGACCACCAAAAAATCTTTAAAACGGCACTCATGTGTCTATCTGTTAGCATGCTTATTCGCGACTAAAATTACCGAAACGGCGCCACTATTGCTTTCTGAATTTTTAACACGAAAAAGGACAGTCATCATTCAACGCATGTATGTAAACAGAATCGGTTTATAATCAATTTTTGGTCAAATTTACGTTTTCTTGCTGTATATAGTATATTTGAATTACAACCGAGTATTAAAAAAGTGGACAAATATATGTAAATCCATTTTATGATAATATTTTCTGTTTGTAAATGAATATTTTCAGAGGTTATAATGTTGGTGCCAGGTTACACTCACAGATAAAATAAAATATTATACTTTGAACTTAAAACGTTTATTTGAATACGTAATATCTACACATTTCTCTAGAGATTTCATAGAAAGAGAACTGGTAATTTATTCTACACAAGAAAACTGTCAAATATTTGCAAACTAACAAACTTATGGAACACCCACATGAAATAACAAGGGGGTTTTAATTAAATAAACAATAGTTTACACAACATTTACACACAGGGAAAATGAAAACATCTGAACAGTAGAAATTCCCTTTTATAAATATAAACAAAATTTTAGAATCATTAATAAACTTTCTTCTTCATTTGTAGCAAAACAAAAGTATAGTTGGTGCATTTATTAACTTTTAAGGCATTTTTCTCGTTGGTATTAAAATTAAATTGCAGAACTAATAAACAAACTTTGTCATACACTATAATTAAATTCATCTAATATCAGCAATGTTTTTCCTCTGAATGGCAACCATATACACAACAGGGAGTATTTAATCTTTTTTTCTTAAATTTATCCCTTTATTCGTTGTAAAAGCGAAGTAAGAATGGATAGAAACAAAAAGCCACATGATGAACTATACGTTTACAATGACAGTATACTTTTTTGTAGTGTTCGCTTTATTGTCGCTAAAGGGATACGTGTTAATTTGAGTCATCAATACAACTCTTTGACCCACACGTAGGAAAAATACTGAGAGTTCAAAAAAAAAAAACACAACCCAAGATAAATATAAATAAATATATGCTATTTCAAACTTTTAAGCGGAACAAAATGGAATTTAAATTTTCTTAATTTGTCGCTAGCTACTTTTTTCATACATGTGGGTTTTTGCTGAATAAAATGATAAAAAGCTTCACTCAATCGGTAAAAGTTACTAGATTTGAAAATATAGTTCCTCTTAAAGCAAAGAAACCGACTTTAAGATTTTAATGACTTTTGTGGTGTATGCAGACTTTGACGTATTCATGTGAACCAATACTACGATATTATTATAAATTTATTTTAAACTATATTGACGGTTTGCCATCATCGTGCAATTATTATAAGTCATCGTTCTTTATAGATCACATTGCTTACTCTCTCCTCAAGTGTAGATTCAACCCGTTAGAGGCTAAATAATTCCAATGCGCCAATGTAATTTAGAGTAAAGTAAGAATAGCAATTTAGGGGTGAAATATATAAAACGGTCAAAATGAAATGATCTTATATTAAAAAGACACCTAAATGCGAAAAAGTACAATATATTTACAGTACAACAAAGACAGAAGATACATACAAAGGGTTCTATAATTCACCCCGAATCTAGAATCGCCCCTTTAGGTTGATGATTAGAATATTGTAAGCAAAAATCAAATCAATATATCATTGGACCTAAGAGATAATGAAGAATCCAACTTTTCATTCCGTAGGGGACGAATTTCGAAAAATTCCATATAAGCGGGTGCTTGCGACTTAAACGGAATATATTTCCTGAATTCCATATCTCTATGTCAAGGGACGTTCTTTCGAATAAAAAATACAAATTTACCCCTTTAGGGATGAAATCTAAAAAACTTTCAAATCGTTTTCTAAATATTTTAAATAGAAAATTATGTACCAAAATGGAATTTTATAATTCACGAAATAAAGAGGTTTCAATAATTCACCCCAAATGTAGATTCACCGCTTTAGGGATTAATAAGGGCAAAGTCCTGAATTACAGTTTCAAATATTTGTATAGGTTAGGTTTTTATTCCTGCCCAAACATTAACTGAAAATCGGAGTTAAAAAATTGTTTCACAAATCGGATGAGGATTGACATCTGCCCAATAACGGGTGTTGTGAAAATTTAGAATTCCACCTCTTGTGAAGCAACATACATCTGACAATAATATTTTTGAAACAAATCCAGGATTTTGGTTGTTTTGCTGAAGCAACCAGTCGCAAGAAAGAACTCTTCGTGGATAGTCGTCTAAATGTGTTTATACGGATTCCTCAATATCTTTTAGGTTAATAATATATCGCCTTGCTTTTGCTTACAAAGACTAGCCATATAAATGTTGAAAAACATATTTTTCAGGATTTTGTACTAACCCCTAAAAGAATGAATCTACAATCGGGGTAAATTATAGAACCCGTCGTATATCCTGTGTGTGTTGTGTTATATTTATAATAAGTTATTTTTTTATATAAGTTTTGACCGTTTTTCTTAACCCTTTCGTGCCCACAGGCACACCTATGTCCCAAGACATGTTTAATGTATTTCACTGGGAAAATTTTAATCCGAAAATACAAATAAATTACTGAAAGTGGTGCTGTAAGTGTATTTTTGTATTATAGTTTGTGTTGGTAGCATTGATTGTGTAATACTGTTATAATATAAAATTTGACGCTTCTTTCAGTCGATGTTACAGTTTTACGTAAAAATTTCTTGTGTCTCGTGTGTCTTATGTAAAATAAAATGAGGTAAGTCAATATTACATGTCAATTTTGATGCTAAAGTTGTTAGTTTAGAAATCACTTACGTTTCCATGGTTCTTTTTGCAACTAAAAAATTGCGGGACATTATTGTCCCACTGGTATTTTTCGGTGGTATAAAATTGTCCCAATAGTATTTTTCAGTGCCAAACGAAAATTGATAGATGATGAATTGCAGTTCTTTGTTAAACATTTATCGGACATAGAATCTAGTGAAGACGATCCATTTGCTACAGATGAGGATCAGACTATGAAAATGATTCAGATGAGTCAGATGAAATTGATTTCTCTGAAGAAGACGAAGATAACTCTGCCATTGAAGCAGAAATTAGTCCAGAAGAAGTCAAGGATAACGCAAATGATAGCAATGCAAATAAAAATGTAGTAGATCCAGATATCGTTTGGTCAGATGTACTTCGAAATTTTGTACCAAAATTTCCTGTTTTTCCGGAACGAAGATGTAAGATTCTACAAGGTTGCATGTTTTCAAACAGCTTTTTCCTCACAGTTTGTTGCTTACGCTATTCATAAAATGGCAATATACTAAAGAAGTGTTGGTGCTGACTAATTGTTATAATGATGACACTGTACTTGTAAAGCGGAAGCAAAAGAATGGGGAAAAAATCGACGTGTCCTGCCCAGAAGCAATTTCTTTTTACAACCAATATATGGGTGGAGTAGATCTTGCCGATCAAATGTCTACTTTATATGATATGAAAAGAAAAACTTGCAAATGGTGGAAGAAGATTATTTACAGAATAGTAATGGTGGCAGCCGTCAACAGTTGGATTATATATTGAGAAAAAAGTAAACAGAAGGAACCCTTTCTTGATTTCTTGGCAGAATTAGCGGAGGAAATGGATGAATAGGGAAAGTTGGTAACGAAAATCAAGCATAGACGCCGCTCTTTGGGTAGACCTTCTAAATCAAACAAACAAATGCTTGACGTGGGAAGCCATTTGCCACTATTTGGACCGACAAGAAGGCGTTGCGGACGATGTGCAAAGCGACACATTGAAAGAAGGACCAAACAATATTCTCAAAAATGCAATATACCATTGTGCAAGAATTGTTTCACTCCTTTCCACACCTAGTTTATAAACATTTTTGTATTGCTTACGTTCTAAAGTATTAGTTTGTACTAGTGTAGTAGTTCATTTTGCAATAATAAATAATATTTGTCTTTATAATCTTGATTTTCATTGTATCCCATTGGGTCAAAAGTGTCCCACCAAAAAGTCCCATTGGGACCTGTAAGTCCCAGGGCCTACAAGTTATTGTAAAATGTATTGTTTATTATAAATCAAACATATATGCTTTCATATGCTCCTCTGACTATATAAAGCCAATAAAAATGTTTGTAACATCATCCTGCAAAAGTGGGCTCGAAAGGGTTAAAGTTCACCCCTAAAGGTGTAAATTGGTATTTTTTATTCGATAGAATGTCATCTAGACAGAGATACATAAAATTTGGGGAATATATCCCTTTTATGACTTAGCAACCCCCTAAGAAATGATTTTTGGAAATTCAACCCCTAAGGAGTAAAATGTGTTTCCATGGATTCCTCAATATCTCTTAGGTCCAATAATATATCGCCTTGGTTTTTGCTTATAAAGGTTATCCATATAAATGTTGAAAAATTATTTCAGAATTTCGTCCTAATCATCCCCTAAAAGGGTGAATCTACAATCAGAGAGAATTATAAAAACCGTCGTATTTCCTGTGTTTCTTAAGTTATAAAATTCCTGCTTGGCATATAGATGTCTTTTTAAAATAATTTTGACAGTTTTTTAAAATTTCATCCCTAAAAGGGTAAATGGGTATTTTTTATTTGATAGAACATCCCTTGGACATAGATACATGATATTCGCAAAGTATATTCCCTCCATGAGGTAAGCACCCATTAAGAAGGGATTTTTCGAAATTCAACCCTAAGGAGTGAAAAAGGGTGAAATGTGATTTCAAGGATTCCTCAATACCTCTTACGATCAATAAGATATCGTCTTGGATTTTGCTTAAAAAATTACCCATACAAATTCCGAAAAACTTATTTCAGGATTTTGTCCAAATCAACCCCTATAAAGGTGATTCTACAATCGGTGTGAATTATAAAAACCGTCGTATTTCCTGTGTTTCTTAAGTTATAAAATTCCTGCTTGGCATTTTGTCTTTTTAAAATATCTCGAAATAATTTTGACAGTTTTTCAAAATTTCATCCCTAAAAGGGTAAATGGGTATTTTTATTGGATACAACTTCCCTTGGATATAGAGACAAAAAATTCAGAAAGTATGTTCCTTCCGAGATGTAAGCACCCACTAAGAAGAGATTTTTCGAAATTCAAGCCCTAAGGGGTGAAATGTGATTTGAAGGATTCCTCAATATACCTTAGGACCAATGAGATATTGACTTGGTTTTTGATTAAAAAGGTTACCTATACAAATATTTGAAACTGTAATTCAGGACTTTGCCCTTATCAATCCCTAAAGCGGTGAATCTACATTTGGGGTGAATTATTGAAAATCGTGTTATTGCCGCTGCAGAACATATCCGCAATCATACTGGAATGCAACAATTGGAAGCTTCTTTAATACGGAGAGCCCAAGCATGTTTAGATGCAAATGGAGCACATTTTGAGCATTTGCTTTAATTATATATATATATATATATATATATATATATATATATATATATATATATATATATATATATATATATATATATATATATATAATAAGTATATTAGATTATTCCGTTCCAAAACTATATAATGTAGAAGTTATTGGGATAAACGATAAACGAGGTAAGTAAACTCAACGATTACTGAGACCCAATATTTCGGTCAAATTTTTTGACCTTTTTCAAGGGCTGAAAATTTATTAAAATTAAGACAATATTTTACAGAATATAATTTAAAACTTACAAAGTAAAATTTAAGAGTGTCCTCTGGTGTTAAACATTACACTAATGACTAGATAATTTAACTCAAACACCCATAACCAGCCCTAGAGATGAAGTACAACCAAAAACCAAGTATTTTTCAATCCCTTACATCCAAGAAGTTACACCTATCTTCAAGAATATATTCAGGGACCAGGATATAACACTTGCGGAAAAATCGCTACGGACGATTAGGCAACTCTTTTCACACCTAAAAGATAAAAGACCTGCAAAAAAGAAACGAGATGTAGTATACAAAGTAGATTGCCAGTGTAACTTAACTTATATTGGTCAAACTTCTCAAGGTTTAGGTCATAGAATTACACAGCATATATCGGATGCCAAATGCAAACCAAACTGCTGTACGCTCAGCAAGCATATATCTACAACATCTCACAAACCAAATTTTGATAACACAGAGATACTGGCTACTGAAACAAATACATACAAAAGAACCTTTTTGGAAATGTGTTTCATTAACAAATATAAGGACAACCTGAACGCCAAAACAGATATACAAGGCCTCAGCACAATTTATAAGAATCTCCTACATATCTCTGAACAAAATTTAGGTTAAGTCTGCATTTGTTTACAAAACATATCTTATCATGATTATAGTCAGAATATCAGACACTACATTACCGGCACGATAAGAGATGCAAAAAATATGGTCACATGATGCGATTCCGCCAAATATTATTGGAACAATAAGAAGAAGGTCTACATATTTCATATATCATCCAATTAGAACGCGCCAATTTCATTTATAACCGTTTTTTCTTTATATAGACTGTGATATTAAGATTTTTGTATTTTTTTGTGATATTATGTTTAAATTTTTAAATTATCTAGTCATTAGTGTAATGTTTAACACCAGAGGACACTCTTAAATTTTACTTTGTAAGTTTTAAATTATATTCTGTAAAATATTGTCTTAATTTTAATAAATTTTCAGCCCTTGAAAAAGGTCAAAAAATTTGACCGAAATATTGGGTCTCAGTAATCGTTGAGTTTACTTACCTCCACCGTTTATCCCAATAACTTTTACATTATATATATATATATATATATATATATATATATATATATATATATATATATATATATATATATGAGGAAATAAAAATTCTTGATTACTCGTCAAAAGTTTATTATAAAATATTAAGAGACGTTTCGACTGGTAAATCCAGTCATCCTCAGTCTATAAATAAAAATTACAATTGTAAAATACAAAAAAATTCAAAAAATAGTAAAACAAGAAAAGTATTTTTTAACAAAACAAAAATAAGTAAAATTGAAAATTGATAAATTAGTGTAAATTGAAAATAATTTAAACATATTAATTGAAAATTATCAAAATGGCGTGAGGCGCCATTTTGTGAAACTAAATTTATTACAGAGATTTAAGAAAATACAAACATTAATCAAAATTAAGCAAATAATTATAAAAAGTTATATAAAATAAGTGTTCTTAACTAGACAGCTTCTTACCTAGAGTACGTTGTCAATATTTTAAAATAAGTATATTCTTATAAAAAAATATACGGAAATGAAATTGAAAAAACCATCCCAAACACATACAGAGTAGACAGGCAGTGTAAAACAGGACGGCTCGAGATTGTCTGGTCGTTTGTGATATTACTCATAGACACCTAGACGTCACAATATATTAAGTAGGTGAACGTAATATGACAAGTAGATAAGCGCACAGCTGATTTTAAGGCAAAAGTTTAAAATATGATTTATTTAAACCAATCGTGTCAGTTTTTTTATTAACACATTTATCTTTAGCTGTGTGTATGCACAACATCTCCGATATCATTCTTTTGTGAAAATGGGCTTCTTTATCTAAGATCTTGACATTTTCAAAGTCAAAAATATGACCAGTAGTGTTAGAATGAACCGCTAATGCTGTACAATTAGGTTTGACCCTAACGTCGCTTTTGTGTTGGCATATACGTATTTTTAATATTTGTTGAGTAGTCCCTATATAAGTTTTACTGCATTCTCCGCATGGTATTTCATATACAACATTAGAATTTTCAAGAGTAGGGATGTTAGATTTAAGTTCGGAAAAATTACGATTATTGTTGTTATCAGAGCTGAAGGCTAAATTAACGTCAAATTTCTTGAAAATGTTTTTATAATTAACAAACTCAGTGTTATGATACGGAAAACTAATGTACTGGTTGTTGTTTACATTTATATTATCAGGATTGCTGTTAAAAGCTGACCATGTTCTTTTTCTGATACATCTCACAATGAGATGGGTGGGGTAATTATTGGCAATAAAGGCTTTTTTAATGTTTTTTAGGTTATCAGATCTAAAATTAGGATGGGCTAACTTGATGGCTCTATCTATAGTGTTATTCAGGGCGTTAATTTTCAATGATAAGGGGTGGTTTGATAAGTAGTTAAGGTATCTCCAACTATGAGTATTTTTTTGATACCAATTAGTAACTATTAGATTGTCATCCGATCTTATCAAAGAAACATCCATATTTGCAATACTATTATTATCTTCTTTCTCACAAGTGAAATTTAGACGTGGATGGAAAGAGTTGAAAACCTCAAGCAACGTGTTGAGTGAGTTTTTATGATAAATTAAAATGATATCGTCTACATATCTGTAATAGATAACTGGGGTTTCTGGTAATTTATTTAAACAATTGGATTCGACTTCTTCCATTACTAAATTTGCAACAACGCTAGAAATGGGGCTACCCATAGCGCACCCATGTGTCTGGGTATAAAAGTTGTCAAAAGCTTTGAAATATGTATTATTAAGGCAAAATTCAGTCCCACTAAGAAATTCATTTTTGGAAAGGGTGGTGAAAGGTTTTATTTGGTCCCATTTTTCGCCAATAGTTTTGAGTGCAAGGTCTGTTGGTACATTGGTATATAGAGATTCTACATCCAATGACAGCATAATGTGGTTGTCTGGAATTTTGACATTCCTAACCTTTTTTACAAACTCAAAACTATTTTTGATGTTTCTGTCAGTTTGGCCTACAATATTCGATAAAATTTTAGCTAGAAATTTGGACATTTTATATGTTGGAGAATTTATACTAGAAACAATGGGCCGGAGTGGTACATTGGGTTTATGTATTTTGGGCAAAAAATAAATACGTGGGGCATTAGCATTGGTGATAAGAAGAGAATGTTTAGTCTGGTCATTAATAGATTTGTTGTTAAACCACCTTTTTACAATGGAGTTGTTTTCAATTTGTAATTTATTAGTTGGGTTGTTTTTAATTTGTTTGTATGTGTCAGCGTCATTCAACAATACGTTAGCTTTGTCGGTGTATTCCTGTTTGTCCTGGACAACAGTAATGTTACCTTTATCAGCCTTGCTAATAATAATTTCCGGGTGTTCTTTTAAGAAGATGTTAGTTTCTTTGTTAATTTGTTGAAAAAATTTATTATTATTATTTTTAATTTTTTGATTTTTATTTCTGTTAATTAAGGTTTTAGTGTAATTTGTGACTTTATCCCTAAGGTCTTGACTATCCTGAATGTTATATTGTTGGATGGCTGTTTCTGTGCATTTTATGATGTTATGGACCGTTGACTGTTTCAGCTTATGGTCTTCAAAATTGAATTTAGGTCCTAGGCTTAAACAGAGTTTAACATTGGAAGGAAGGATTGTTTTACTTATATTTTTAATCCAGTTTTCCTGGATTTTAAGTGGTGGTTTGTTGTGTTGCTGGATACAAAGGAACTTCCTTATGTGTTTGGTCTTAATTTTTAAAAAAAATATTGTCAAATTTGATGTCAATTTGTTCAAAATAATGTTTAGTATTGAAATTACTATTGTCAAATGTTAAAATTTTATTATGTAAATAACCTAGTTTTTTGTCTAATTTGTTAATATTCGCGATGCTGTCTTCAATTTCTACGTTAAGAACACTTACCTTAAACAACTGAAGAGCGTTCTTGAATCGTTGCCGGTTCCAGAGGTGTTTTACGCCATTATGGTTCAAGTTTTCGATGAATTTAGGTACAATCTTCTCTGCGCGACATCTTAATAGAAAATTTCTTCTGTTAATAGCCTTAATTTGTTTCATTCTTGTTTTTTCATAGGTTCTGATGTGGTAGTAGTTACTTCCAAGAGTTCGGTTGAGGAATCTGTAGTACCCGGATTCCATTGTTAAGTAGTTGGATTGTTGTTCTTGACGAAAAATGTAGGAGGAAATAAAAATTCTTGATTACTCGTCAAAAGTTTATTATAAAATATTAAGAGACGTTTCGACTGGTAAATCCAGTCATCCTCAGTCTATAAATAAAAATTACAATTGTAAAATACAAAAAAATACAAAAAATAGTAAAACAAGAAAAGTATTTTTTAACAAAACAAAAATATGTAAAATTGAAAATTGATAAATTAGTGTAAATTGAAAATAATTTAAACATATTAATTGAACACATTTTTCGTCAAGAACAACAATCCAACTATATATATATATATATATATATATATATATATATAACGGAACTTAGGCTTAGATACGATGCAAATCCCATAAAAACACTCTGTAATTTTTAATTCAAATTGTATTGTGACAAATTTTTGCAAATTATTTATATTTATAAAAAGTAAATAAAAACTCTCAGTACTCAAATTAAGGAATAAAAGTGATTATCAAAAAACTGTTGATTTTGATGTGATATAGAAGAAATATTGTGGTAGACATCCAGCATTTTGTTGGCTTCTTAAGCTTATTAAATATCTACAAAATCCTGAAATGTGTGAAAATACACACTTCACATACATATTTTTTTCTTATTATTTTTATATTCACGACTATGTATCTTATTTCAGCTGTAAAGTTTTCAACAAAATTAACAGCAAACCAACAAAATTAGATGAAACTCATTGCAAAGTGAAAGCTATTGTTAATAATACTTCACTCATGACTATCAACGACAACAATAACACCAAGCTAATATGCCATACAACAAATTATTACAAACCAACCATCAATTTAACTGTGGAAGTTACAAATGGGAAAATATTAGAAGGAATGCAACCTTCATATGTAATATATCCGTACAAAAATTCAACATTAATTGCAGGCTTACCGGATTTCTTATCAAATGCTGAAATTACCGTGGACAACCCAAATATATGCAGGTATGTTCAGTTATCCAATTTTGAGCTGAAAAATAGATATTTATGGTTCGCCTATATTTGTCTTTTATGATAGATAGATAGATATTTTTATTATTAATATTTTATATTTACCTTTAGCCTTTTTTAGGGTTTTGTAGGTATGACCAAAAAACCCTTATACCGTCATTTTGTCGTCTGTCTGTCTGTCTGTCTGTCTGTCTGTCTGTCTGTTCGGTAAAAATTGTAGCCAAACGGCTAAAACTAGAGAGTTGAAATTTGGCATGCTTATACAACTCTTTGACCCGCATATAGGAAAAATACTAAAACATCTAAAAAACATATCCCCCTAAAAATATAAACAAATATGTGCTCATCGAAAAAAAAAATATTTTTTTTAAATTCTGAGTATGGTATCAAATGAAAGCCCTGGGTACGTGGATTAACGATAAAAAAATTATTTTTGCTAAATAAATTATTTTGAAGCGATTTTTGCCAAAATTGTGCAAAAAAAATTTTGTCCTACACCCTGTAGCCCAGATGGTTTAAACTAAAAATCTGAAAAAATTCTAAGTAATGTACATTGGTGTGAACGGGAATAGAACAACAGGAATTTTTTATCAGATTATGTTTTTGGAAAAAAAAGCATTTTTTGTGTTTTTTTGCTAATAATGTTGAAAACTTATAGTTATATAACACACTAAACTGTAACGTATATCTTGGTGCAATGGTTACGGTACTAGCGTTCTGCCCAAGAAAATAAGTTCGAATCCCACGAGAAGAAAGACAATATTATTTTTTATTTTTTTTTTGCATTTTTATTTTGTTTAAATTATTTTTTCAAAATTCTAGTTATATTTTGGCAAATGTTGCATTTAATTTTTAAAAGCGTAAATTTAATAACCAGTGGAAATTGTTGAAATTATAATTTAATTCTGTTTGAATGTATACGAAATCAAAGGGAGGAGCTATGACTAGAAACAACCAATGAAGCCATAGGCGCAATTTTCAAAATCATAATGAACCTTGCTATATAAAAAAAATACTGCACATATTAAGAAACCTAAATAATGGTATTAGGCACTCGAATTAAAATTAACATAAAAATATTTTAACATAAAATTTGTTTTTAAACCTCTTAGATTAAGAGATGATAAATTATTTTTAAAAAATTGTTCATTTTACAGTGAATACTACAAAGCAAAATATATCCTACACACTCAGCCTTCCGCCTTCACTTAATATTTTTAGATTATATATCTATCTAAGAGGAATTTTTTCAAAATTTTATTGAACCTTGCTATATAAAAACAAATACTGCACATATTTAGAAACTTACATAATGGTATTAGGCATTCGAATTAAAATTAACAAAAAAAATATTTTAACATAAAATTTGTTTTGGCATTCCAAATAATCATTATTCACTTACTAAATACCTGCGAAACCCTGAAATGTGTGAAAATTCACACTTCACATAAATTTTTTATTGTTTATTGCCGGTTAAACAAATTACATTTGTTATTCACAAAGCTGTGATCTACTTACAAAACAATTAACAGTTACTATTTACGGGTTAACATAACTACCCTAGATTTACATAATTGTCTATTTATGTACATACATATTAATAAAAAGGTATTTTATGAATAATAAGACATGATTTTATTGATGAACTAATACGTCTCGCACATCATATGATATATTTTCTACTCTTCTATTTACATAAAACAATATGCCTTAGCAACAATATAGCACACTACGATCGTTAATAACTGTAAATGTTGCATAATTATATTTTCGTTAACACGGCCAAACTGACACGCGGAACGTTCTCGAGACGCAACTGCATTCTTCACACCATTAACAGCATTGTTGTTATCAGCAACAGCAACCTGCATATCACCAGTTGTCTGCTCCATACCAACAACAGCATCCTGCATCTTGCATACCAGTAACAGCATCCTACATACCAGGATCTCCATTCTTGAGCTGGTCCACCATTCATCTTCTACTGCATCTTGGAAGTCTTCACCTAATTCATAATTTGTAAATAGACCAATTTGGGCGCAGAATTGATATTTCGCAAAATCAACCATGCACCAATATCAATTAGTTAAAATAAATATTAGCTCAAAACAAAACCTTCTAGAAGCAAAGTATAAATCGTGATCTGAAAGTTTAGAGACTCTTTGTTATCATGTCAATTCTCTACCACGAACTCAGTGACTAGATCAACAAGCTCAGATACTCAGTAACTATCTATTAGTTCCCTTCATTACAGATTGTCTACAGTACAACAAGCTCAGAGACCATCTATTCGTTTCTGCACACACAGTGCTTTATCATCATCATCAGCCTGTTGCCATAGCTCACCATCTGCCACCATGGTTGCCGGACTAATGCCACTGGCAGCGGCTTGTCTTGCGGTACTTAACAAGCTTTTAAATCTCAACTCATTATCTATTACATATCAGTTTATTTTGCCATTCTCGGCGATTAGCCTCGTTGCAGAAATAGGCCGATGTAAAATAAATAAATAAATAAAAATAATATTTTGCCATTCCGATCCCAGTGATCTGTCGTTTATCTTTTCCAATAACCGCTCAAATTCTAAACTCAAATCTCGAAACTCAGATCTTAATTATCAAATCTCAAATATCAAAAACAAAATCTCATATTTTGGTGTCTCAAGTCTTAAAACTCAATTATTAAAATCTCAAATATTAAATCTCAAATCTAAATTTTAATCATTATGGCTAACACATGCTATATGATTTAACCAAAACAATAAAATGCCTCTTACCATCATCAATACCAGTTACCTTCATACAATGTGTTTGTTAATAACAAAGCAATGCTCGTTGATCCTGACAATTTTTAGATAATTAATTTTGATGTTCTCAGTGTTAAGATTCTGCATTTTTCAAACAAATGTCACATTTCAAATAAGTATCTTTTCCATAGAAACCACTTGAAGTATTTTTGACAAAATAACTTAAAATTCGCCATTAATTCATAATTCTACCTCATAATTCATACTACCTTTATATGATTCTAAATCGTCACCTTTAACTTAAACCTTTACATTAGCCTGTGCAATATTATACAACAATTTCTTTACACCAATGTATTGTTGCATTAAAAAAATATATTTTTAATATAACACTTATTTTATATTTCTTATGGGTGATAGGCCAATCGCACTTCTGATATTAATAAAAATGGTATTTTATGAATAATAAGACATGATTTTATTGATCAACTAATACGTCTCGCACATCATATGATATATTTTCTACTCTTCTATTTACATAAAACAATATGCCTTAGCAACGATATAGCACACTACCATCGTTAATAACTGTAAATGTTGCATAATTATATTTTCGCTAACATTCTATATAGCTACACTTTCACAATTGTTTATGTTTCTTATGAATTTTTGGGTAACCTTTTTAATAAAATTGTTTATGCACGGCACTACTAGTTCGTTATGTATCTGTTCATCTCGGATGAACCAGTGAGCATTGATGGCAATTCTAAGAACTTTATTTTGGAAAGTTTGATTTTTTTTAAGTTAGTTGGCGACGTGTTTCCTCATACATCAGAAAAGGTTTAAGTAGGGATTTGTAGAGCAATGTGGCGCATTTAACTTTGAGTTTTGATTTTTAGTTAACTAAGGGGAATAATTGCTGTAATCTCTCTTAAGCTAATTTCAGATTTTTATTAATATATTAGCTCCAGGTTAGACGAGTATCGAGGTGAATTCTTAAATATTTATCCGTCTCATTTTTTGGATTCCATTCGAGTTGTTGATTATTAATTATAATGTTCTGTGGATTTCTCACTCTTCTGAGGCCAAATATCTTTGTTTCACATTTTCCAGTATTTAACAGAATGCTCCACTTGTTGAGGCATTTAGATACTGTGTTTGTAGCTGTCTGAAGATTTTTTATAGCTATTTCTAGTTCAGAATGCTGTGCTACTAGCGAATATAGCTATAGCGGCTTTAGTGGGCGGTAAAAAACTAAAAAATACATGAAATAGAATTGGGCCTAAAATATTTCCTTGTTCCTGCCTTGATATGTCTTAGGGACGATGTTTGGTAGTGAGTTTTTACTGAAAATGTGCTTTCTTCCCGAAATGAAAATAGAATTGAGGTGATGTATGATGGCAACTTTAAGCGTAATAATTTGTATTTTAATCCTTCTAACCAAACTTTATCAAATGCTTGAGCGATATCAAAAAATCAGACGGTTGTGTATATTTGTTTTCAAAATCTGTTTCGATAAGTTCCGTTATCCTTAAAAGCTGCTATATTATGCTGTGTCTCTTCTTGAATCCAAATTGGAATGGTGGCAAAGCTTCAATGTTATCCAATTCCCTTTCTAGTCGTTTGTGGATAACTTTCTCAAACAGTTTTGAGAAAGTGTTTAAGAGGCTGATTGGTCTGTTGGTTGACTTTTATACTTTCCTGGCTTGTGAAACAATAGAATGTGAACAGTTTTCCATTGCTAAGGAAAAAAGCCCACAAAAAAAGCATTAAAAATCGATGCAATGAGAGCTAGGAAGTTACGGAAAAGGTTTTTCAAAATAATGTTCGGAATTAGATCGGGACCCGGTGATTTCGTGATAGAAAGAGTTTGAATGATTTTTTTAAGCTCTTTAGGTGAAGTATATTTGATGTTGTCTGGATGTGGCATATGACTTTCTACATAGTTAATCTCCATATTTCTATGTCTAGCATTAGCAGTGTTGGCTGGAGTAAAAACTTTCTGTAAATGATTGGCAAGTATCTTACATTTACTATTATCAGTAAAGTAAGTATCATCTTCTAGTTTTATAGGTGATATGATGTTGGGTTGATGTCATATTTTTGTTTGTCGTCTTCCGCATTCAGGATCGTTTGTTTGCAATTCTTCTATTTGTCGATTACATGTTTCGATTATTATTTTGTCGAGTTCTCTTTGAATTCTGTGAGTAATATTGTTAATATGATTTTTGAGTGTATAGTTTCTTGATTGATTGTATTGTCGTCTCAGTCTGGTTTTAGTTTTGATCAGATTTAGTATTTATTAGATTTAGTGTCTTGATTGTTCCATGTTGTTTTCGTTGGCACTTTCTTTCGTTTGTAGTTATTTTTATGCTTTCGGTAATGTCATTCGAGTAAATATGAACTTGCTTGTCTATTTCTTCATTATTTTTTGTTTTGCTTGACAATATTTTGGTATCCGGAGTAGTCCTAAATTTATTCCAGTCAACTATGCTCTTTATGAGATTAACTTTTTGAAGTATAATTCTTAGCGAGCTATTCCACGATTTAATCACTGGTACGAGATCAAAATTTAGTTTGGTAATAACTGTCTGTGTTGTTGTTTAATTATTAAACTGTCTAAGATGTCTGGGTGATGGTCGCGCCTTGTAGGATACTGGTGCTTCAATATTTAAGGAATTTTCGGGGGCCAGCATATTTAGCAAAATGCCATTTGGATTATTACATCTACAGCCCCACATGACATTTTTACTGATGAGATCTCCAATTAATAATGCGAGAATTGTGCTTGAGAAAATGTTTGTTAAATTTATTCCGTTCACACTTAAAATACTTACTAATTTCGTGTCGGACAATTGAATTTGGATACCAATAGTTTCTAAGTTTTGACATCTTAGCGTGGATAATTCATTATGTTTCATTTTATGTTTGATTATAATTGCAACTCCTCCAGATGCATGTTCTGTTTCTCTGTCCGTTCTGTAGATTCTATATCCCGGTATTTTAAAAGTTTCATTTGTTATTAAATGTGATTCTGTTATGCATGCATTAGTAATGTAATTTGGTATCTATATAAAAAATCTATGAATAAGGTCCGTTGTCGTTTTTCTCATTAGCATTCCAGTTTAGGAATGATATTTGCTGCAATAATCTATTTTGTGGCATTGAAAAGATGAGGGATAATATTGTCAAGAATTTTTTAGTTTTATAGTGTCTATGTAGGGAGTGATTAAATTCAGTACGATTATTTGTTCCATTGATGATGATGTTTCAGGAGGAGTAGATGAGGTTGAATGATTTCTAGTCATATTTGCGTAAGTGCTGGAGGTATTGCTGGGAATAGGTGGGGGAATACTGGTCGTAGGATAATCTTGCGTTGGTTGTAAATTATTAATATTTTGTGACCTTCTTGTTCTATTTGACTGATTTTGTTTCAAGTTTACATAATAACTACAGCCCTTGTAATTTTCCAGATGGTGTTGTTTGCAGTTGACACAAGTGTGTGGTGTTTCTGGCGATTATGTGACTCTTTATATGAATGGTTCCCTAAGCATTCTATTGGCTTCTTACACTTATTAAATACCAACAAAATCCTTCACATATATATTTTTTTCTTTCTCTTTCTTATTTCAGCTGTAAAGTTTTCAACAAAATTAACAGCATACCAACAAAATTAGATGAAACTCATTGCAAAGTGAAAGCTATTGTTAATAATACTTCACTCATCGCTATCAACGACAACAATAATACCAAGCTAATATGTCATACAACAAATTATTTCAAACCAACAGTCAATTTAACAGTGGAAGTTAAAAATGGGGAAATATTAGAAAGAATGCAATCTACATATGTAAAATCTCCCGACAAAAATTCAACTATAATTGCAGGCTTACCGGATTTCTTATCAAATTCTGAAATTACAGTGGACAACCCAAATATATGCAGGTATGTTTAGTTATCCAGTTATAAGCTGAAAAATAGATATTTATGGTTTGCATATATTTTTCTTTTATTTATTTATTTATTTATTAACTTTTGGCCACCCAACAGGCACAGGCCCAATAACAGAGTGGCACTACATATCATATGTTACAAATTAAATAAACAACAAGTTCACATGATTTTAGAAATTAAAGATGAATTACATTAATACATAAGATATAAAATAACATACTATACATTTTGTGTTAAATTATTGATAATATATATTTTTAATAACATTAAAATTATTAGCAAATATGTCCGGAAAATCAACGTTAGCTACTAAATTATTTAATTTGTATGTAGTACGGTGCAAGGGTGAATTAATAGCAGAATTAGTATTTTTAATAGACAGGGAGAATATATCATTAACTCTTGTGTTGTAAGAAGGTATTCGAAAAAATAACTTTTCTAGAAGGTCCGAACAATCAATTTTGTTATTTAATATTTTGTAAATAAAGTTAATATCCATAATAGTTCGTCTATTTTCTAGAGACAGCAATGTCAATTTAGAGTTTGGAAATTCGTAATTAATATTTTTAATAAATCTATTTTGTACATTTTCTAACCTTTTTATATAAACAAAATATTGAGGAGACCAACATATAGTGCAAAATTCTAACTGACTTCTAACTAATGAGTAATACAGAGAAAGAAGAGTTTTATGGCATTTGAAATCTTTACTTATTCGATATATGAAACCCAGCATCCTATATAACTTTTTGATAATTAGATCCATATGCATATCAAATATTAACTTCTGATCGAAAGTAACACCTAAATCCTTTATGAATGAAACGGAAGAAATGTTTTCATCGTTGAGGTAATAGCTGTAATTGATAGATGTCTTGTTTCTCGTGAAAGAAATTGTTGAGCATTTGGAAATATTTACATTTAATTTGTTGACTTTAAGATAGTTTTCCAACCTATTTAAATCAGATTGTATATTACGGCAATTTTGTAGAGAAACTATTTGTTGAAAGATTTTTAAATCATCAGCGTAAAGAAGGAATAAAGAGTTCTGAAAGCAGGCACCTATATCGGTTATAAAGATATTAAAAAGCAAGGATCCTAAGTGGCTTCCCTGCGGAACACCGGAAGTAATATTTTTAACTTGCGATTTAAACCCATTTACTACAACACTTTGTGTTCTTCCAGTCAAATATGATAAAAACCATTTTAACATATTACCATGTATCCCTATAAGATAGATAGATAGATAGATATTTTTATAATTAATATTTTGTATTTACCTTATTTCTTTTTTTTATTGTTTATTGCTGGTTAAACAAATTACATTTGTTATTCACAAAGCTGTGATCTACTTACAAAAAAATTAACAGTTAACTTAATAAAAACTATATTACTTTCGCCTTTTGGCTTAAAATCTAATTTCCTTCTCTTTTTATTGCTGTCTTTGACTCCTTTTCTTAATTTTATCTCTCCTGTTGTCCACTTCTTTCATCCATTCATATCCTCTTCCTGTTTCCCCCAATATATCCTTTCTCGTTTCCGGTCTCCACATTCTTCCAAAAATGTTCGATTGTGTGTTTGCCTTCCCTACAATTCTATAAGTTTTTTCTGCCTCTTTCATCCAAAAATTGTTGTCTCTCTCCTCATTTCTACATCTAAATCTTGCTATCACTTTTTTATTCTCTCTACAGTTTCTGTCAAGTATTGTGGTTTGCTTAGCGTCCAAGTCTTTTCATATTTGCTGTTGTACCTTGACTTTTTTTTATTTTTGTTTCTTGTTCTATTACTCCCTGCCCCAGTTCTTGTCCATTCTTTGTAATCTTACCGCCGTTGTTGAACTACCATTCATTTATTTCCCTTTCTTTTCCCATTTAGATAGTGGCTTTCCTTGTTGATCCTTTTTTAGAGTTTTGTAGGTATGACCAAAAAACCCTTATACCGTCATTTTGTCGTCTGTCTGTCTGTTCGGTAAAAATTGTAGCCAAACGGCTAAACCTAGAAAGTTGAAATTTGGCATGCTTATTCAACTCTTTGACCCGTACATAGGAAAAATACTAAAACATCTAAAAAACATATCCCACTAAAAATTAAACAAATATGTGCTCACTATTATGTAGATTTTAAATGATATTTTTTTTATTGTTTCTTTTTTCTATATAGTATTTTTAGAATAGGTATATATTGTTTACTATGTAGTAAAATATGTAGCCAATTGTGTTATTTAATAAATATTATTATTATTATTATTATTATTATCGAAAATTTTTTTTTTTTAAATTCTGATTAGGGTATCAAATGAAAGCCCTTAGTACGTGGATTAACGATTAATATTTTATTTTTGCCAAATAAATTATTTTGAGGTGATTTTTGCCAAAATTGTGCAAAAAAAATTTTTTCCCCACACCCTGTAGCCCAGATGGTTTAAACTAAAAATCTGAAAAAATTCTAAGTAATGTACATTGGTGTGAACCGGAATAGTACAACAGGAATTTTTGATCAGATTATATTTTTGGAAAATAACGCATTTTTTTGTTGACGATGTACAAAAGTTATGTAACACACTATACTACATGGCGTATCCTGGTCTAATGCACAGAGTACATTAAGGTCTAATGGTTATCTTGCTTGCTTGCTCCGCAGTAAACTAGGGTTCGCTTCCGGGCAGAGGAGACAATTTTATTCTTGCTGAGCGGCGAAGCGTAGTGGTACCACATGTGCTCTGCGTTGCTAAGGTCTCGGGTTCAAATCCTGTTCAGGCATGGAATTTTCTAAAAATAATAGTTGTCCTGGCTAATTACCAAAGCAGCAAAGGCCATTAAAATAAATTTATATATATTTTGTTTCTTTTTTTCTATTTTTATTTTGTTTAAATTATTTTGTCAAAATTCTAGTTATATTTTGGCAAATGTTGCATTTAATTTTTAAAAGCGTAAATTTATTAACCAGTTGGTATTGTTGGAATTATATTTTCATTCTATGTGTCATGTATACGAAACCAGAGAAAGCATATGACTGAAAACAACCAATGGAAGCCATAGGCGCAATTTTCAAAATCCTAATGAACCTTGCTATATAAAAAAAATACTTCACATATTTAGAAACCTAAATAATGGTATTAGGCATTCGAATTAAAATTAACAAAAAATATTTTAACACAAAATTTGTTTTGGCATCCCAAATAATCATCAGTCACTTACTAAATACCTGCGAAACCCTGAAATGTGTGAAAATTTACACTTTATATCAATTTTTTATAACAAACTTAAAAACTTTTTAAAACTAATATATTCGAAAATATGTATTAAAAATAATAAAAAGATGTAATGAAAATTACATTATATAAAAACAGCTCACCACAACCTAGCAGCTAAAATATTTTATATAAGTATAGTCTGTTTCTTTGGTTTAAACAGAACTAGATATTAAATCTACTAACTTTTAACGATTGAATGAAGCATTTTATCATTTTCTTTAACAGAACCTAATTCGATCATTAAAAACAGAACTCATGACAATATAAGAAAAAAATCAGCTGTGGCCACCACAGGACCGACCGCCATCACAAAGTACTTGTACAAAATACATTCTAGCAGTAGAGTAGAAATAACTTGATCTAATATTTTCTAACAGAGATATTATTTATCATGAGTATGGAAACATTGAGACTTTTTTTATAAAATTTTGATTTAATTTTACAAAAAAAATTTTTCGGCTTATCAAAAAACGTCTCATATAAAAGTTATTAGCTATTGCATTTATAGCAACTTTTGTTAAATAAATTTTTTCGAAATATTTTTATGTTGCTAAATATTCGCAAAAATCTTAAAATCGACACGAGTAAACTCCCATTTCTAGTCAACCGATTTTTACCAAAAAGTTGATCAACTCGTGCAATTGATGTCAAAAGCTTAAATATGCAGTTTCATAAAAATCCTTTAAGCCGAATTTGCTCTGCACGTGTACACAGGCAGACAGACAGACGGACGGACGGACGGACGGACGGACGGACGGACGGACAGCAGACCGACAGACATCATGCTAAAAATAGTCAAAACATTATGTAGGGACCTCAATTCGTGGAGATCCATCGAATTCTCGAAATTTCAAGATCGGTATGATCACAATACCTCCCTTATATATGTTGGCGGTCGGTAAAAATGGTTTTTTTCTGGCTATTTGACGTTTAGAGGTTAGAATTACAGCTGGTTAAAAGTTAACACCATGTATTTGGCTGGAGTTAAAATTACAAATATAATCTACTGAATTAACCACATCGAGGTTAAAATTTTAACGCTATAGAGTTACAGAATAACAAAATATTGTAAAGCTTGATTAAATTTTTTAACTTCGATCTTGAGGTTAATTTTTAACTTTTTAAGATACAGAATAGACCAGAATATGATTTAAATTCTTTTGCATTTGTATATATAACTCATGGATAAAACTGTAGTTTCAACTGCAAACAGTAGAGATTTAAGTCCTGAAACTGGTACAAATTTTCGACCTTCATTTTATTTGGTTTATAACAGGCTTTACACATGTTTCAAATATTCCACTTCCAGCCATTGGGCTAAAGAATCCAGGGGTGCCATAAATAGCCAATGGTGCTGTGGGCTAAAAATTTTAACATAATCCAGAGGTGCCAATATCTAATTTATTTTTTAGTTTTGGATATAGCAGCTTTTGCCATTGGGCTACTTATTTCTTCCATTCGACTCACTAATATGTATGTTTTTTCAGTTGTAAAGTGCTCAACAAAAGTAGTATTATACCAACCATATTAAATACGACTCATTGCAACGTGAAAGCTACAATTAACAGTACCATTGCTATCAACGACAACAAAAATAATACCAAGCTAATATGTTTTACAAAAAATCATTACAATCCAACAATAAATTTAACAATGGAAGCCAAAAATATGGTATTATTAGAACTACAGCTATATGCACATATAATATATACATCTAAAAATTCAACTATACTTACCGAGTTGCCAAATTTCTTATCAAATGCTGATATTAGCGTGGAAAACCATATATGCAGGTAAGTGTATATAGGGTATATTTTTTGGGGTATCGCCTTTGGAATCTCATAACCTATAAGAGATAAAAGGTCTGTTAGATTAGACTAGGAGTCTTCAAACTTTTCGGAAGCGGACCACATCAATATTTTTTAAATAAATGGCGAGCCGGACAAATTGAATTCCGCTGGGCTCTTGGCGCTTGATTTTAGAAACAAGCTTAATAATAAGAGTGATATTATTAATAAAATTGAAGAATATTTTGCGGTTTTCTTATTATTTTAAATTTTTATGTAAATAAACTTTTTAAAAAATGTCCACAGGCTGGATGATACCTTCTTGCGAGACGGATTTGTCCCGCGGGCCGTAGTTTTGAGACCTATGGGTTAGACCAGTGCTTTCCAACTTTTTTGTCTATGCGACACTCTTAGAGCTAGTTAGCAAAATGTTAAAAATGGGAAATATAAATAGATTTTTGAAAAATTTTAAAACAAATTTATTCCACAATTACTTTTGGTGATTCATTTAAAAATAGTTATCAATGGGAGTTTCTGACATACGAAGGGCGTTTGATAAGTCAGTGACTTTGATAAGAGATAAAGTTAATAGGTTAATAAAAGTATATGTTGTCGACCTCAGAAGTATGAATATGTAGTTTATTAGTCCGGGAATTATCCCGGAATCTATTAGGGTCACCTATTAAGGTCAGGAACAAAGAATTACTCAGTATTGACGTAAAACTCGATAAACATGTATTATCTTCTCCAGTTACACTACATAATTCGAAACAGAGAAATGATACAAATTAGGAATATACAATAAATTAGTCACTTGTGTCTTAATTAAATATAAAACTTACTCAATAATGGTACATTTGAAGTGATGTGAATAATCCTCCTCCAGATGAGGGTGGATAGTAAAAAACTGTCATATTTTATTATAGCAATATTTAAAAAAAAAAAGAAATTAAAAACCAGATTAAAATCACTATAAAGTCATAAAATTCTTAAGTATCACAGACTAGAAAATATTATAAAATAAAATACAGTAAAATAGACAAAAATCAATCACAAAATATCACAGAATTAAAATGGAAGAAAATTAACCTTAGTTGATTAACATTGTGAAACAGAATGCGACAACATTCAAATTAAAATGGGCGTATAGATTTATTATCTTTTATACAGCTGATGACGTAGTCATAACAATTTTGTAAATTGGTAGTGTCTTGTTGGACATTAATATTATTTTTATTAGATTTTATGTATATCATTTCTTTTATAATAATTATTTTCAGTATCTAAAATAACATAATTTTCAAAGTCAAAATTAGGATTTTTCTCAGTATTGTGTATAGGAATACGAAGTTGTTTTAAATTTCTAACATCTTGTTTGTGTTGTGTTATGCGTTTTTTTACATACTGGCAAGTCTGTCCTGTGTATGTCGACAAACAATCTTTACATTGAATTCTGTAAATGACATTAATATCCTTATCTTTCTTATCTTTATCTTTTGTCCTAGAAAATAGTAGGTTCACTGTTTTGTAATATTTGTACGTGATTTTTATCCTTGGGTTATTAAATAATTTTTTACCGACCGCCAACATATATAAGGGAGGTATTGTGATCATACCAATTTTGACGTTTCGAGATTTCGATAGATCTCCACGAATTGAGGTCCCTACATAACGTTTTGTAGGGACCTCAATAGGGGTTTTGTAACTGTCTGTCCGTCCGTCTGTCTGTCCGTCCGTCTGTCGGTCCGTCTGTCTGTCCGTCTGTCTGTGTACACGCAGAGCAAATCCGGCTGAAAGGATTTTTATGAAACTTCATATTTAAGCTTCTGTCATCAATGGCACGAGTTGATTAACTTTTGGTAAAAATCGGTTGACTAAAAATAGGAGTTTACTCGTGCCGATTTTAAGATTTTTGCGAATATTTCACAGCAGAAAAATATCTGGAAAAAATTTCAAGTTGCTATGCAAATCAAAAGTTGCTATAAAAGCAATAACTAATAACTTTTATTTGAGACGTTTTTTGATAAAACGAAAAATTTCAAATAATTTCTGTAAAATTTGTGAAATTTTTTCTGTCTCAATTTTTTCATATTTATATGTAACGTTTCCATGGTCATGATAAATAATATCTCTGTTAGAAAATATTAGGTCAAGTTATTTCTACTCTGCTACTAGAATGTAATTTATATAAGTACTTTATCATGGCGGTCGGTCCTGTGGTGGCCACAGCTGATTTTTTATACAAGGTGTTAAATTCTTAACGTAAGGTAATGAACAGTATGTAATGGGAGTATTATCTATATTATTTTTACCGACCGTCACATATATAAGGGAGGTATTGTGATTATACCGATTTTGACATTTCGAGATTTCGATGGATCTCCACGAATTGAGGTCCCTACATAACGTTTCGACTATTTTTAGCATGATGTCTGTCGGTCTGTCTGTCCGTCTGTCTGTCCGTCTGTCTGTCCGTCTGTCTGTCCGTCTGTCCGTCTGTCTGTGTACACGTGCAGAGCAAATTCGGCTTAAAGGATTTTTATGAAACTTTATATTTAAGCTTCTGCTATCAATGGCACAAATTGGTCAACTTTTGGTAAAAATCGGTTGACTAAAAATGGGAGTTTACTCGTGTCGATTTTAAGATTTTTGTTAATATTTCACAACAGAAAAATATTTTGAAAAACTTTATTGAATAAAAGTTGCTATAAAAGCAATAGTTAATAACTTTTATTTGAGACGTTTTTTGATAAAACGAAAAATTTCGAATAATTTTTGTAAAATTTTTCGAAATTTTTTCATACTTATATGTAACGTTTTCATGGTCATGATAAATAATATCTTTGTTAGAAAATATTAGGCCAAGTTATTTCTACTCTGCTGCTAAATAAATACATTATTTTATATAAGAACTTTATGATGGCGGTCATTCCTGTGCTGGCCACAGCTGATTTTTTATTATTCTTTCCGAATTTAATATAATATTGGCTAATGATTTCGGGAATTTGTTATAAGTAAGAATATGGAATATATCTTGTCTGACCTCATCCTGAAAGTCCGGATGTGTTAAGCATAAGGCTGTATTTTTTAAATTGTAACCCGCATTTATTTTTTGTGAGTTTATATGAAGAGATGTAAAATTAAGAAACCTATCTGGAGTTATTTCTTTCTTGTACCATTTAGTTTTAAGTTTATTGTTATGTCTCAACACTGTAATGATAAGGAAATTTATTTTTTGTTCTTGTTCTATTCAGAGCCGGCCTTAGCAAGTCTGGCGCCCCGGGCGAGATTTTTTTGCCGCCCTCATAAAAAAAAAAAAAAATTAAGAAGGTCTTCACCTGCCAGATCCAAGTGAAGAGCTAAAAAAGGTCCTCACGTTTAAAATACAAGTGATGACGTGACCGTCCGCCGCCCTTCCTGGCCTGGCACCCCAGGGCGGTACAAAACCCATACTGGTACAAAAATTTTGTTGGTAGTAAGTGTTATTGAAACTGAAATAACTACTATCAAATAAAAAATGTATAATTTTAACAAAAGTATCCTGATATATCTGTGTATAAACTGAAAATGTCCCATTTATTCAATACCACTTTGATAACTAATTCTTTCGGTATATTACTAAACAATGAAACTACATCCAGAGATATCAAAAAATCATTATTTGATATAGTAATACTATCTAAAATATTTTTAAGTTCATAAGATTCATTTTTCACATCATATTGGCTATGTGTGTTAACTTTATTTAAAATTTGTGTGATAAATTTGGATTACGTCAATACTGAGTAATTCTTTGTTCCTGACCTATTATCCCGGAATCTAATAAACTACATATTAACAGGTTAATGTGTATTTAAAAAAAAAATAGAAAAACATTCGATTTTTGGAAATATAACTTGTATTTTTTTAAATGGAAACAACATACGTTTTTATTACCATAAGAAGAATATTTTCTGCTTTTTAATGATGTATAATTTCCCGTATTTATTTTTTAAAATTGTAATGTTGTATTTTTTCTAACTGGTTTAATTTTTATTTATTTTAAGCTGTACGCTCGAGAAGAATATTCAGGAAAATTCAGAAGCAAGCTCCGTGCATCTTGATGCAATAAAAGTATCTGTAATTTTAGTTTTAATATTAATAATTGCAGTTATTGCATTATTCAAATATCGTCGTTACTTTCGGAAGATTTTGCCCGCATTTTTGGTATGTTACTGTTCCAAATCCAAATACAAATATGGTTCGATGCAAGATATTGATTGCGTATTTAGTGCCGAAAAAGATGCTTGCAATATCAATAAGGACTAGTTCCAATTAAGGTAAGAGTGTTTCCATACTCCAGTAATAATACCCAATGAACTCCCTTATACATTAGAACTTGTATATACTGGATGTAACACAATAAATGGGTTTTTCACGTCGGGTTTTTATTTTCTAAGATACAATAAAGGCTATAGCGGGATAAGATAGTGAAAACTGCACCGCTCCAGAATTCCATTTTTATTTGACCATTCGAAAGTACTTGGTCGAAAACCACCTCAAAAAAATTTTCAGCCCCCGAAACCCACTAGGGTGTTCTCTATGCGAAAAACAACGTTTTTTCGACCTTCATTTTTCCTGGGCGCTTCTTTCATCCAAAAAATCTCCAAACATTCACAGACGTGTGTTTCAGCACTACAAATAACCATGATTTTTTTCAGATTTTTTCGATTGAAACTAAGCTCAGGAAAAATCTTTGAAATTTTCAACGATTTTTTTTTAGGTTATGTAAATAATGTTTGGCCAACTTTTAAGTATATACATTTTGTGTATTTTTTTTTCCTCTTTCGAATGGCGGTGTTAGAATTGTCAGTTTCACGCCGAAACAAGCTCAAAAATCGAAAAAACTGTTTTTTTTTAACTTTTTTTCCATTCTTTTCGCACATAATCTCAAAAAAACAATGGAGAAATGATTTTTCACACTTTTTTTTGGTACCGTCAAGTTCCAAAATTCAAAAACCACCATTTTTGAATCACAGTGTACGCATAATTACGATAAAAACGTTTTTTTCCAACATTTTTCCCATTTTTTTAGCATATAACCTCAAAAATCAACGGCAAAATGATTTTTCATGTCTTTTTTTTGGTATTTCAAAGTCCTAAAGTTAATACTACCATTTCCGAATAACTTTGTTTTCACAATTACCAAAAAAACTTTTTTCTCAACATTTTCCCATTTTTTCAGCAAATAACCTCAAAAAACAGTGGCTAAATAATTTTTTATGGTTTTAAAGAAAAATGATTTATTAAGGCAAAATTGATATAACTTTTATTACATTATTATAAACATGTTTATTTTATATATTTTAGCAACAAATGAAATAACATTTCACAGAAATAAGCATTTCGGAAGAATTCTTGAATCAATTAAATTGTGCTTTTAATCTTCATCGCTGTTTTCATCTATTACTGGGTCGATATCTTCGCTAGTAAATAATTCAGAAAGAATTTTTGCAGGTCTGATAATTTTTTACTTATATCTTGCATGACTAAGATAATATATGACTACAGCAATATGAGAGCAGGAGCCAACAGCGCGTAATCCATTGGCAAAAAAATACCAAAATTACCAAAAAAAATTTTTTTTTTGGTAATTTTGATATTCACAACTGGCAGTTTTGATTTTAGGACACAATAATACGAAGAAAAAAATTATTTTCCACTGTTTTTTGAGGTAATTTGCTGAAAAAATGGGAAAATGTTGAGAAAAAAGTTTTTTTGGTAATTGTGAAAACAAAGTTATTCGGAAATGGTAGTATTAACTTAAGAACTTTGAAATACCAAAAAAAAAAAAACATGAAAAATCATTTTGCCGTTGATTTTTGAGGTTATGTGCTAAAAAAATGGGAAAGAAGTTAAAAAAAAACAGTTTTTTCGATTTTTGAGCTTGTTCCGGCGTGAAACTGACAATTCTAACACCGCCATTCGAAAGAGGGAAAAAAAAAATACACAAAATGTATGTACTTAAAAGTTGGCTAAACATTATTTACATAACCTAAAAAATCGTTGAAAATTTCAAAGATTTTTCCTGAGCTTAGTTTCAGTCGAAAAAATCTGAAAAAATTCATGGTTATTTGTAGTGCTGAAACACACGTCTGTGAATTCAGATTTTTTGGATGAAAGAAGCGCCCAGGAAAAATAAAAGTCTAAAAAACGTTGTTTTTCGCATACAGAACAACCTAGTGGGTTTCGGGGGCTGAAAATTTTTTTGAGGGGGTTTTCGGCCAAGTACTTTCGAATGGTCAAATAAAAATGGAATTCTGGAGCGGTGCAGTTTTCACTATCTTATCCCGCTATACCCTTTTACGTAAGTATTTTACGTAGTTCTTATTTCACCATAAAACTGCGTTCAGAGCTTTATAAATTAGCTGATTGTGCATTGTGCGCTGTGGATATGTGTAGTAGATAGTTTTAACATTCAAGGCAACGTTTATAGCTAAGAAAATTAGTGAGTTCCGAATAGTGCGACATCTGTGTGTCTTTAAACCAACTACGGTGGTTTCGTGAAATGTTTATTATCTATTATTGTTTTCCTAATTCTGATGTCCTAAATTTTTCTAACTAAACTTAATCTAATTATCTAAACTGATCATATTTACTGTTTTTTATTATTATTATTTTTATGGCCTTTGTTGCTTAATTGCTTTTGGCAGCTAACCAGGACAATTTTTATTTTTGAAAAATTCCATGGCTGAACTTGATTCGAACCCGAGATCTTAGCAACGCAGAGCACGTGTGTTACCACTGCGCTACGCCGGTCGGCATATTTACTGTTCGTTTTTGTAATTTTGGGCGAGATTTGTTGTAATCGGCGCGATGACATTTTGTTACGTTATGTAAAGGAATACAATGTGAACGTTGTCTCCGATGTAGACTGAGATAGCCACTATACAATTTTTGAATATCTTTCAGTTTAGGACTACCTAATTCAATCCATAATTTATAGTTTATTGTTGAAGCTACCAAACCAGGATCAAATTCCTTGCGAACCGGATGATCATTAATTTTTAGGTTAATCCAAGCTCCACGAAATGTATCTGATATATGACAAATACTTCCAATCCATTTTCTTGTGTCTTCAATGTCATTTTCTTCATTCTGTGTTCCGTGTACACACTTTACTTCATGCTTCTGTTTATTAATGCTATACTTATCTTTGCTTTCATCTTTACACATATAACCAAAATGGTTAAATTTTCCACAATTGCGACACTTTTGTCCTTTAGCTGGACATTTATCATATGCATGCTGCCTTCCACATCTACCACATGTATTTTCTTTGGGCCTTATTTTTCCACCTTGTTTATAATTTCGCCTTTTAAGAACTTTATTGACTGTTTCTGAATTCTTGTCTTTATTGCAATTTAGTTCCGTTCTGATCGTTCCATTCCTTTTGCTAGATCAAACACTTGTTGGAACGTTCTGGGAACGGTCGACCGGTGGACCAGATACGACGGACCTCTAATTGAACGCCAGTGTGGTTGATTCCGCCTACGAATTTATCGCGCAATCTACCATCTAATGCGGATCCGGAATCGCATCTTTGACTACATTCACGGATCCTGTTTGCGATTCGGAATTCCGTAAATATTTCTCCATTTTGACTATATGCTTTTTCAAAATTGATTCTAGCTGTGAAAACTGTAACGGTTGGTTGATAGATTTGCTGCAAAGCTTCTTTTACTTCCGCATATGTCTTTACTTGAGGAATAATTGGTGAGAAATAGTTTCTATGAGCTTTTAATATGTCTCTTCCAAGATATGCTAATAAAATTGCTTGATACCTCAAAATGGAAAATGTAATAATCCCAGGAAAAATTATTTTTATCAAATTCTTTAAATTGAAATTTTGACATTATTCTATTAATTTCTTCACCATCGTCTGCATTATTCATAGGTAACATCCTCGTCGCCACAAAAAAAACAAATGAATGCTATTATAATTATATACAGTCTAGAACAGCGTTTCCCAAATTGTGGGTCGCGACTCGGCACCGGGTCGCAGAAAATTTTTGCCGGGTCGCGAAAAAAATTGTAAAAACACAAAAAAGATTTTTTTTTGTACATATTATTTTTTTTACGTGAGTTAATCACTAGAATAGTGTGTATTTGTGCTCTTTATTATTATACTATATTCTTTATTACTATACTATACTCTTTATTACTATTTATTACTCTTTATTACTATAAAGCTACTGCTTTAAAATAAAATTTATTTTGTAAATAAATGTTTTTTTTTCATAAGGTGGGTCGCGAAAAATTTTAAAACTTCGTACCGGGTCGCGGTCTAAAAAGTTTGGGAAACGCTGGTCTAGAACATACAGTCTTAGAATAGATTTATTTAACATATATTGACATATGTATTTATATTTTATCATAAATATAGAAAGAAATAGATACGAAACTTACGTTATATTTTTTTAAACCAAATTAGCGCTGTAGTTGTTCGGTTATGGAACTAGAAGTTGTGGGGGAAGAAAGGGTGGGGTTTCCCGGGTATTTCAAATGCTTCAGTGGATATAGTTGTAAACATAATTAAATGTTATTATTAAATGAAACAATTGTTATGATTTATTTTGTCTATTTTTAATATTATTAACGACAACAATATTAAAAATAAACAAAACAAATCATAACAATTGTTTCACTAAGAACAAGCAGTTAGAAATTATATAGAAACAGAAAAACAATAACTCACAAAAAAAAATTTTACAATAAGATATATACTTATTTACATTCTGTTGTCTTTTATATGTTGTAGCTAATTGACATAGTTTTTAGCTTCAAAAACCATGTTTTTGAGATACCAACTTCAGAGTGGAAAAAATGTTTCGAAAATTGGTTAGATCGCATGCAAAAGTGTATAAATTTTAAAGGCGAATATTTTGAAAAGCAATAAAACAGTTTATTTCAAAAAATTTTTTTTTTCTTTCTTTGTTTTTGTGAAAATTTAAAAGGTAGCCCTCGTACTCAATGAAATTACTGACCTACACAACCCGCCGCTCATAGGAACACTAAACATGTAAATATAATTTGGAATTTTTTTCTTACCTATATAATCTTTTTATTATTTTTATTACCTGTGCATACCTATTTCTTCTTGTTTATATAAATGTAAAACGTAGTTTGTAGTCATTGCAACTTTGACAATGGCGAGAGCCGAAACTGAAATCAGTGAAAATAAATGTTACGTGAAACAAAAAACAATATTTTCTTTCAACCTCTTATGTACAACAATTTTACAGAAAAATCATGTGATAATAATTACATATTACTTTTATTTTTAGGAACCAAAGAAAATAATATGGATCTAGCCGCAACCAGCAAGAAGACAAGAAGTTAGAAATAGCAAAAAAAGACAAACTGTGTTATATGAGACAATAGTTACAAATTAGCCTAGTTCAAAAATCTGAAATAAAACGAATTAATCATTTTGTGTTGCATCTAGAGTTTTAGGCTTATATATGCCACAATGTCAAATTCTAAATTTGTAATGTTTGCTGATGGTTTGAAGTTATTTTTAGAAGTTAAAACCACAAATGATTGTATCAGTATGCAACGTGATGTTGACAAATTACAAGAATATTGTTTAAAAAATAAGTTAAAATTAAATTCGTCTAAATGTTTCAAAATTTCATTTACCAGGAACAGAAATGTAATAAATTATAATTATAAGAAAAAAATTATAATTCCTATCTCAAATGTTAACGAAATCAGGGATCTAGGTGTTACATTGGATTCTAAATTAATATTCAATGTACATATTAACAATATTGTAAAGAAGGCATATCAGATGTTGGGATTTATAAGGAGAATGAGCGAACCCTTCAAAAATAGTTCTACGGTATTCTCTCTTTACTTCACTTTAGTACGTACTCACTTAGAATTTGCCTCAATGTGCTGGTCTCCTCAATATTTCACATATATAAATCGTATTGAAAAAATTCAAACTAAATTCCTAAAATATTGCGATTTTAAATTTCCAAATAACAATAATCTTTAGAGAACAGACGTACTTTACTTGACATGACTTTTCTTTATAAAATTCTTAATAATAAAATTGATTGCCCTGAGCTACTTGCCTTGCTAAGTTTTCGTGATCCACCTTATCCGACCAGAAGTAATGATCTATTTTGTTTACCATTTAATAGGACTAATTATGCTTTTAATTCTCCCATTAATAGAATATGTTTTATGTTCAACAAACTTTCAACTTCCGAATCATTTCCCGACATTTTCGACACGAGTATAAATGTTTTTAAGAAATCTCTAAATAAAATCTTACATTATTCTCTTATTACATAATTCTGGACTATCTTACATAAATACCTTAAATAAATTATTACATTTTTGATTTATATGGTTTTACAACTTTATCTAACTTGTATACACGAAATTTTTGTATAATATGAAATTGGTTTATGTTTTATTGTTTTATGAATTACTGATTCGAATATTTAATTTAATTTTATATGTTTTCTGTGCTACACTATTATTGGGAATCCTCCTGTTGTGTAGCCTATTTTTGTAAATAAATAAATAAATAAATAAATAAATGTCGAGGTGTTGTAATTAGTGATGTACCGGCTATCCGTATTCGTATTCGCGGATGACCCGTAAAAAATATAAATCCGTATCCGATTTTCAAAGGCGGATTTTGAGCGGGTATCATTTAGATAAATTCGTTAGTTTTAATATAAACTTGCGCTAACAAATGCCGAAGGTGGAGTAAATGTTACTCTTACGTTTAAAATGACGTAAGTGGAGTAACACATTACCTGCCGGTAGTTTTATAACGGACTAGTACACCTTAACTATTAAGTAAAATTAATTTATTCAAAGACAGTGTGTGAGTGATTCTGCACTCAACTAAATTGTATGGAAGGGAACTAAAACATAGAAATATTGTTTCCTGCGCTTATTAATAGGTGCCTATAAGCGTATATTGTCGGCGCTTGTTGACACTGTTTAGTGGACACGTATAAAGATTATTACCGCAGCCTATTTACTGACATTTTTTTAAATTAAAAATGGCCTGGTTTATAACGAATGTTTCTATAGTTGCTTGGGGTATAATATATCTACTAAAACAAGCTATTTTAGAAGACCAGACGTTGGAAACAAATTCATAACAAAATATTAAAATTTATTTTGCCTATAAGTAATTGTAAAAGACGGTAATTCATTGCATCGAAGAAATTTTCGCTACAAATTAAACTAAAAAAACATCAACAAAATATTAAAAATAAGTGACTGTCAGCTTCTTGCAAGCTGATAAATAATGTTTCAATTTTTTTTGTTTATTTATCGGCGCATATTATATACGCTGACAAGTACCAACAAGCGTTTTACGTGTCCGGGTACATTTGAGACACAATATTATTCTCGCTATTCAGTGCATGTTAATAAGCACTTATCTTCTTCTTCTTCTTTGGGCATTATCAGTCAGGTTGACTTTTGGTCTCACTCACATAAGTCCCCCATCTTACTCTGTTCATTGTCAGGTGTTGCCAAGTATCCAGTATACCAATATCCTGTATTGTTAGATCTTTGGTTAGCTGATTTCTCCATCTCTTGCAAGGTCTTCCCACTGGTCGACGAGTATTCAAACTTCCTTCCTATATCTTCCTAACCATTTTGTCCTCCGTCATCCTCATAACGTGTCTTACACACTGTAATCGTCTGCCTCTCAGTTCTTGTGTGATACTCGGTCTTGAGCACAGTTCTCGAATATCTTTGTTCTTACGGATTCCATTCACCATTAATTTGAACGGGACTAAATATTCTGCGTATTATTTTATTTTCGAAAACTGTGAGGTGTTGTCGATCTCGCTTTGTTAAGGTTGATATTTTAAAATTGCATTAGGGCAAGTATTTACTTCATAGCATACCCACAGCATATTGTCCATATATTTTGACTTAAAAATCATCAAAAGAATATATTGGATTTTTCAGTAAATAATTCTTGATAGTTCTTTTTTAGAGTTTTGTAGGTATGACCACCAAAACACCCTTAGCATTGTCTCGCTCTCTTTGAAAATAATTAATAAGAGAGAAAACCATCCTTTGAGCGCGGCTACTAAGAGTTTTCGGCATTTTTATTACAATAATATTTTATTTTATGTAAAATAAAGTTTAACCTCACTTAAATGTCAAACCTGACTTAAAAATGACTGAAAAGTACAATCTAAATGTGACAACGTGGAAAAATTTTATACCACTGGTAATACTGGGCAATACTAGAGTAATACAGAATTACAACTGTCAGTATCTGAGTAAAATAATTTTTTTTTTATATATATATTAATACTCTTTATTTAACTAGATCTACATACATGATGTAACACATAGTTTTGATTTTACAGTGTTTGTCAGGGTTTGTCACGTTGTGGGGTCGGTTCGAAGAACTCCCTTGTCACTTAATTTTATGTCTGTTAATTCGCTACTAATGTTTAATTAGATTGTTCGGGATCCGCACTATCACTGTCACTGTCTATTATATTGTCTTGCGGTAATTTTCTCTTTAATCTTCTGTGGGTTTTTCGCTTGCCCAGTTCATAGTGTGTGGTACCGGAGCACTGTCCAATTCTGTGGAAAAATGTTGTTGACAACTTTTTCATGATTTCTTCTATTGTCATTATACCCAGTTCCTCGTGTAAATGGCTGTTCGTGATAAACCACGGGCTGTTGGGGGCGATCCGTAATACTTTCGACTGAAAAGCATGCAATTTTTTAATGTGTGTTCGGTGTGCAGCACCCCATACCATGCACGCGTAGGTGAAGGTAGGTCTCAGTATGCTTTTATATATTAAGAGGGAACATTTTCTTTTAAGGTTGATTTCCTATTCACTAATGGATAGAGCATCGCTAATTTAGTTTGGGCTTCTCGTAGTTTTTTCGTAATGTGGTGTCTCCATGTTAGTCTGTTATCGAGATGCACCCCTAAATATCTTATTGCTTGGTTAGGCGGGTTCCATGGAATAATGTTGTTCTTAATAATTATATCTGGCAGGTTACTAGTTTTTCTTAGCGTGAACATTTTTATTTCACATTTACTTGAATTTAGATTAATGCACCATTTTTTAAAATAATCAGTAGTGATGTCAAGGTTTTTTTGTAGATCACTGACTGCTCTGTTTTGAACCTCGTTTTTTGTAACAATTGCCGTATCATCTGCAAACATGGCGATTGCTGCATCTGCTGGAGCGGGCATGTCGTGCACAAATACGTTGAATAGAACAGGGCATAAGACTGATCCCTGTGGGACTCCTGCTCGTATTTTTTTAATTTCTGATAAGGTGTTATTGATATTTACTTGGAAGCTTCTATTTTTCAAAAAAGATGTTAATATTTTCAAGAGGTATGTCGGAGTTTTAACTTACAATATTTTCAATTGTTTCGGTAATGCGAAGTAGTTGGTGTACAGTGGCGTGCTTCTTTTTAAAACCAAATTGGAAAGTCGGTATGATGTTATTTTCGTTTAGGAATTTCATCAGTCGGGAATATATCATTTTTTCAAGGACTTTTGAAAGTGAGGGAAGTAGGCTTATTGGACGATAGCTTGATACGTCATGCTTATCCTTTTTCGGTTTGTGAAACAGTTTATTTTCAGCATGTTACCAATGTTTGGGAAAGTATCCTGTCCTCAGACAAGCATTGAATATGTTTACAAGTTGAGTTATGGGCTTTGGTGGTCAGGATTTTAGAATATTATTAGTAATGAGGTCATTTGCTTTTTTTAATATTAGATTTTTTATGATTTCTTTAATATCTCCAGGTGTGGTTGTTGAAAACGGTTCTGTTGATTCCGGTAGGGGTTGATTTGCGACTTCGTGCACTTCCTGGTAAAATTCCGCATTGCAGGCTTCTTGGTGTGGGCTGAATACCTTTTCTAAGTGTTTCGCAAAATTATCGCATTTTTCTTTATCGGTACTAAATATTTTGTCTGTTGACTTTATCGGGGCCACTGTATTGTTTTTATTTAATAATTTTTTTGTTGCTCGCCACATTGTTGGGTCACCTGCTTCGAGACTCTCTATGTAATTTTGATATTTTTTTATTTTGAAATTATCTAATTCCCATTTGACTTGGTGACCAGCTTGTTTAATAATTTCTTGTGATCCGGGTGGCGGGTTTTTTGCCAAGTTCTTCTTATTTTATTTATTTTTTTTATTAAATTAACGATATAGAGAGGTGGACGATATTGATTATGGGGTGTTTTATGATGAATATACTCTTGTATTGTCGATTTTTTTATGGCAGTTTTTATTTGTGATTTTATATGAACTTGTATGAACTTGTGATTTTATATATGTTTTCATCAATATTTTCCGGGCTATGCAGGTTGTTTGTGCAATTAATTTGTTGACTTAACTCATTTTGAAACATTTCCCAGTTTATTGGTCCGTTTATTAATCTTGGTGGGGGGGGGGTACAAATGTGAGGAATATTTGAGAATGTGTGGATGACTGGTGTATGATCTGAATCTAATTCGTGAATGACTTGGCGGTGTATCGAGCGGCGGGGATAATATGTGGGTTCGTTTGGTGGTGTGATTTGTATGGAATACAGTGACATGAATGTGTCCAGTTTTTTGACACTAGGATTTTCAGCACGACAGCCCCAGATTGTATTTTTGCTGTTTAAGTCTCCCATTAATAGTGTTGATTTGTTACTATTAAATGCTGTATAGATGTCCTGTTGTAGGAGAGTTTTTGATGGTTGCTAATAGGCGCATATTATTTTCAGTGATGAGTTATTCTGTAGGGTTAGTTCTGCCTCTACGGCTTCTAGATTACAGTAATCATGCTGGGGAATTTGATGTACAGAGAGATTTTTTCTGCTTATTATTGCTACTCCTCCAGATGCTGTAGGGTGATCTCTGTCACTTTTGTGAATAATATATCTTGGTATGTTAAATTTTTCGTTCTTTACCAAATGAGTTTCACTGACAAAAGCTATAGAAATATTGTACCGAGTTAGGAATTCTATAAATATTGATCTTTGTCGTTTGATACCGTCAGCATTCCAGTTGACTATAGTTAGGTATGAAAATGTTTTATCGTTATGCATTTTGGAATAAAGATGACATTAAGTTTAAAAAGAAGGATTTTATTGTTTCTATATGTGGTTTGATTAGGTCGATTACTGCGTTGTTAATAGGATGTGAGTGGGGTTGAGGTGGAGAGAATTGTTGGCTGGAAGGTTGATCTTGTACGTTCGGTTGAGAGGGTTCATTTCTAGTAGCGTCGGCATAAGTTCTGCCCTGATTTGTTGTATTTTGATAGTATACCGGTCTAGACGGGTTGATAACTGGTCTGGTAATTCGGCCCGCTTGGTCGTTGGTTTTCCTGTAGTAAGGACAACCCTTACAGTTTGCAGTATGCTCATTATTGCAATTACAACATTTTGGTTTTTCCGTGGGGGATTTGATGCATTTGGAATAGTGGTGATTGCCGGTGCATTTGACACATCTTGGGGTGAGACGACAATAATTTTTTGTGCGACCGAATCTTTGACATTTTGTGCATTGGGGTATATCACGTGGATTGCGTCTTAATTCCACTGTTACTACACAGTAGTTTAACCGACACATATAAAAATGTCTTTTGCCTGTTCAGTATTATCGAGTTCAACTGCACACAATGGCATTGGAATTTTATTTTTATTAAGTAATCACACGACCTTGGTGACTGGGGATTCCATTTCTGACAAGTTTTTCATTATTTCTTCCGGGTTCAATGACACGGGGACTCCTCTAATAATGACTTGTAATTTTTTATCTTTTTCGCTAGGAAAGGTAAGATACTTTACTTTATTTTGATCATAATATTTAGTGATTTTCTGTAATCCGCTTGGTGAGTTAGGTCTATTCGGACTGACTTGCCCCTGTACTCTGTTTGAAATATATGCTCGCAGTTTTCTTTTAGATCTTTAACGACTTCCTGATAATTATTGGCATCATGTAAGAATAATGGTGGGATGGAAATTTCGTTATCTTCGGGCGTATTTGATTGGGATAAAACGTATGTTTCCGCAGAATTAGGGATGTAATATTTGTTATTGGAGATAAGCTCCCGGCTGTCAAATGTATATCTCTTACATGTTTCACTAGATGATGCACTGGTAGAAGGTCTCTTATTGTTTTCATTGAGCGCAGTATCGTCACTATTTTCACCGTCACTTGACATGATGATTTTTAATTTTTTCTTATGATTTTTTTTATTTAGTTTTTGGCCCTTCATGGGGTGTGTCCCACTTGTGCAACCATTTATTTTTATTTTTATTTTAATACTGATTTTTGCAATTATAAAATTTTTATAGATTTAACTAAATGTTAAGTCACTTGTGTAACACTGATAAGCACGTCTTTACTAAGTCACAGTTCGTACAAGAATAAAATAATGGTGTACTTAACTATAGTAATTATTTTTGAAGTAATTTTTTGAAACAAATATTAATTTAATGTGGTCAGTAACTATAGTAAAATTGAAAATAATTTAGTAATAAATTTTGTACTAAAGTAGCTTTATGAAACCAATAGTAGTAATACTATAATATTTTAATGTTGATTTATTAGTAAAAACTAGAGTATTTTTTTTATGAAACAGGCTACAGTTCTCGTTATATCTTGTTAGTTAATCTTTATATTTTATATAATTTGTAAGCACATTTATTCAATTATTATATCAATTTTCAGAGTTTTGTAGGTATGACCAGAAAATCATTATAACGTCAGTCATGTGTCTGTTTTTCTGTCTGTCATTACGGTACAAAACGACTAAGCCTAGAGATTTGAAATTTGGAATGCATATACGAGGTGTGTAAATTAAGTAACCGGTCTGATTTATTATTATTATTATTATTTTTTTATTTGAATAAAATTACAATTCTACATTGTCTGCCTCAAAATAACTTCCTTGGGAAGCCACAAAGCGCTGGAAACGGTTCTTCCAATCCTCATAGTAGTGCTGGAACTCGGATACTGGAATAGCTTTCAGCTGGTCGATTACGGACGTTTGAATGTTTTCGAGTATCCCAAAATGACGTCCCTTGAGGTGATTTTTCAATCTTAGAGCTATAGAACTAATAGAGCTATGCGTGTGATATTAAACTGTGACAGGTATACTAATGTTAACGCGATGTTAACAAGGATGAAGTGGTTTAACGTGAAAGGATTCTGTGAGATGAAGGCATTAACATTTATTCATAAAATTAGATTAGGTTTAATGCCTTCTTATTTCAGGAATATTTTAATAACACATAAAGAAGTCCATGAACATAATACTAGAAGCAAAAATAATTATTAGTTGGAAGGGAAAAAAATAACAAAAGTCAAAATTATTTATTTTTTAGTGCTATTATTAAGTATAATAATTTACCAGATGAAATTAAAAGTATTAAAAAAATAAATAATTTTAAGACTAAAATTGTAGAGTTAGTAAGTTAGTAATTAAGTAATAGAATTAAGAGCACAAATGTATTTTTTTTAAAAAATATTAGGATTAAGTTATATAAATTTTTGTAAATTTTTATAAGATTTTTATAAGATGTTTATTTAGCAGATATGCTAAATAAAGTTATTATTATTATTATTATCCTCAACATTCCCCGGAGTGTAAGACACGACACGGGAGCTGTCGATGCCATAGTGTTGCCTCAGGTGGTAGTATATAACGCGTAAAGCAGCATTGTGTCGGTAGATATATGACACGGCATAGAAGGGGTATCTTTTTACACGTTCTGCAGGTATGCGCAATATATTCCTGCAAGATGTTTTTACGATATGTCAGCGTGCTCCACCCCATCCTAACATGCAAATATAAACCCTTCTACCTCAGATCTGAGTCCCAATCAACGCAGGAAGGCAAAAGTCAAGTTCCGGGACAAAGACTAGTCCTGGATGACTTGGAAGAACGTTGATCGCAAATTTTTCCTCATATGTTCCTCCATAAGGATGTTATGTTCCACCTTCTTGATAGATACATTGGCTTGTCTGTACTCCTCGTTAGACATACGCAGGCCCGTAACTAGGGTGCGGCGAAAGAGGCGCCTGCCGCCAGCGCAGCTGTGTTGGGGGCGCAAAATTTTTAGATGCTGTCCTTTTTACTTGCCCGACCTTAATATATAAGGGGCAAGTATTGTAATCGCGAAAATTTTCGATGTCGAGATTTTGACGGATGACCACGTTTCATGGTCCAGGGAATCCAAAAAACCTATTTTCGAAGTGCCGTCCGTATGTGTGTGTGTGTGTGTGTGTGTGTGTGTCTGTCTGTCTGTCTGTCTGTGTGTATACACGATAACTCAAAAACGGTTTAAATTAAAGAGTTCGTTCTGGTACTAAAAAATTCTCCTATTAAATGGGAAGAACCCTATTGTTTTTTATGAAAATCGGTTGACTAGAAATGGGAGTTTACTCGTGTCGATTTTAATATTTTTGCGAATATTTAGCAACAGAAAAATATTTCGAAAAAATTTATTGAACAAAAGTTACTATAAATGCAATAACTAATAACTTTTATTTGAGACGTTTTTTGATAAAACCAAAAATTTTGAAATTTTTTTGTAAAATTATTTAGTCTCAATTTTTTCATACTTATATGTAACGTTTCCATGGTCATGATAATTAATTCGTAACTAGTAAAGCAAGCCTTGGACAAAAATTTGTATAGAACATAATTTGATGTATTTTTGAAGATTTATCTAAATATTATTATTTTTTTTTTTAATTTACATTTTTTTTTTTAAATATTTTTTTATGGGAGGGCAAGTCTAGCGGAGGTTTCCCTTCGCCACTGGTTTCATACTTATATGTAACGTTTCCATGGTCATGATAATTAATTCGTAACTAGTAAAGCAAGCCTTGGACAAAAATTTGTATAGAACATAATTTGATGTATTTTTGAAGATTTATCTAAATATTATTATTTTTTTTTTTTTAAATTTACATTTTATTTTTAAATATTTTTTTATGGGAGGGCAAGTCTAGCGGAGGTTTCCCTTCGTCACTGGTTTTTTGTGTCATCAGAGGTGAGAAACTCTTTTTTGCTCATCATTTGTGTTTTGCAGGTGAGGACCTTTTTTTGCTCATTACTCAGTATTTTTTTTAAGCTGAGCAAAATTTAATAAAACATACTGTATTTTCAGCATTCTTAATAGGGGCGCCAAAATATTCGAAAGGGTGCAACTTGGACACTTGCCACTGGCGCTTAATATCCTCGTTAATAATAATAATAATAATAATGTTTATTGAAGGTTAGCACCATACATATAGTTGTATACCTTAAGTCAATTACATGTTAACAATATATCTAGTACATTAGAAACGAAATATATTAATATATATTACTATTACTATAGCACACAGTGCAATACATTTATTATACATTCTCCAGTTTAGTATCTAAAAATTCTTTAATACTATAAAAACTAAATTAAACCAATAAGTTCAAAGTAGCCCTTTTAAATTTGCTGAAAGTTAAATCTCTTATATGTGTTGGTAGTTTATTATAAAAAACAGGTCCGTAATAGGAGATACTTTGTTTGGTTTTATTTAGTCTTAGTTTTGGTAGCACAATGTTGTTCTTATTTCGTGTGTGGTGTTTATGTATATGTGAGTGTGTATTAAAGCTATGTAAGTGTTTTTTTGTGTATAGGAGAGAATTATAAATGTATATGCTTGGGAGAGGAAGGATTCTGAGTTTTTTGAATAAAGGCCTACAATGGTCTCTAAATTTGGCATTGGCTAGTATTCTTATTGCTCTCTTTTGCAGTACAAAAATTTTATCTGTATCTGTGCTTGAGCCCCATAGGATGATGCCATAATTTATGTGAGCATGGAAAAGAGCAAAGTAAGCCATTCTTGCTGCTTCTTTCGTTATTACTTTGCTAATTCTCCATAACGCGAATATAGCTCTCGATAATTTTGTACATAACTGGTTTATGTGTTCTTTCCAAGTTATTCTTGCATCTATATGTACCCCTAAAAATTTTGCACTGTCTTCTTCTGCAATCTCAATATGCTTGTTTGTGATATTGAGATGCTTTGTTTTTTCAGTCTTAAACAACAGCTTGTTAGCGTTAAACCACTCCGTTGCTAGATTTAGACACGTGTTTCTTAAGGCAATTAAGGAATTCAGCTCTTCTGTTGAGCATAAAAAGTTTGTGTCATCCGCAAATAATACAGTCTCGAAAGCTACATACTTAGGGAGATCATTCATGTAAACAATAAATAATATAGGCCCTAATACTGAACCTTGTGGGATTCATATTTTCACGTTAATTAGTTCAGAAAATATTCCTCCAGAATACACACATTGTTTCCTATTATTTAGATAAGAACTCAGAAGTTCCAGCGCTGGTCCTCTAATTCCTATCTCTTCTAACTTGCTTAGAAGTATTTCAAAGTCAACACATTGAAATGCTTTTGCCAGATCACAAAATGATAGTGATATATTTTTTTTTTTCATTTAAATTTTTATAAATAAATTCAAATGCTTTAATTAACGCATCTGTAGTGCTTTTGTTTTCCTGGAAACCAAACTGTGCAGGTGTTATGATTTTATGTTTATTTAAGAAAGCAATAAGTCTATTTTTTATTATGTTTTCAAACACTTTAGATATTACTGGTAAAACAGATATAGGTCTAAAATTTCCTGGACTAAATTATAGACCGATTTGACAACTTTAGTTGTAAAACCGTAAATATCGCGACTTTTCGAATTTGTCATTCCTTTGATAATGGTTTCAATTTCGTGCTTATCTACCGGATTTAAAAATAAAGACCCGTGATTATAGTTATTTTGCCTCATCGCTGGAATTATTGTGGAGTTAGGAAGTTGACTAGCAATTATCAGAGGCGCTTCTATAAAATGTTTGTTGAATTTGTCTGAGGATATATTACTTGCATTTATAATATTATCTGTTTTGTTTTCAGCCTTAATCAGTTTCCATACCATTGCACGTTTCTTTTCTGCAGTGTTAATTTTGTTGCTGTTTTTATTTCTTTTGAATTACCTTATTTTGTATCTGTAGAAGGTTTTATATTTCTTGTATAGTTTCTCAACTTCTGTATTAGAATGACATGATATTGACTCAAATAGTAGATTTAACGTTTCTTTTATACTTGACAGTTCATGAGATTAACCATAATTAATTTTTTTTCGGTTTGATTTGACATTTTCTCTATTTTTTATTGAAAAACTGTTGTTGAATTCTGTTTGTAGAATTTCATGGAAATCGTCGTAACATTCTGTACTATTTTTACAATTATAAATTAATTTACAGTTAATATTATTTAAACTTTTGCCAAATTGTTCTAAATTCGAATCATTTATTGTGTAATCCGGTCCTGTTTTATTATTGTTCGGACGTTATGGTCCTGGACATATGAGTACCCGCAACTCTTCTGTTTGGCGCTAATTGGGTCAATCCCAGACAATCTGCTGTGCCGCCTCACACAGGAACGCTTCTTTACCTGCAAATTCATTAGAACATATTTTTTATAATCTCACAAAGTTGGAGATATCGAATCCCCTTCCACCTCCTTCGGATTTTTATCTTCTGAATTTGTGCAGTCAGCTCTGAGGTCGACTCAGCCCTGAGTATTTAATACTTAAAATGCGAACCTGTTTATACACAGTTAATAGGATTGGTTGAAACGGTGAAACTTGTTTTGAATACCACGTTAACTTAAGAAAATAGATAAAAATTAGATAGTTCTATCTGTTTTTTAAGGTTTTGTAGGTATGACCAAAAAACCCTTAAACCGTCATTTTGTCGTCTGTCTGTCTGTCTGTCCGTTCGGTAAAAATTGTAGCCAAACGGCTAAACCTAGAGAGTTGAATTTTGGCATGCTTATACAACTATTTGACCCGCACATAGTAAAAATACTAAAACATTTAAAAAACATATCCTCCAAAAATATAAACAAATATCTGCTCATCGAAAAAAAAAATATATATTTTTTTAAATTATGAGTAAGGTATCAAATGAAAGCCCTTATTACGTGGATTAACGATCAAAATTTCATTTTTGTAAAATAAATTATTTTGATTCGATTTATGCCAAAAATGTGCAAAAAAATTTGTCCCACACCCTGTAGCCCAGATGGTTCAAACGAAAAATTTAAAAAAATTCTAAGTAATGTACATTTGTTTGAACCTGAATAGTACAACAGGAATTTTTGATCAGTTTATGTTAAATAACGCATTTTTTGTGCTTTTTGCTTGACCATCTAAAATATTTAATAACTTATGTAATCAAGCAATCCAGCATGCTTGTATGGTGTAATGGTTAGCAGTCTCGCGTTCTAATTTGCAAACTAGGGTTCCGCACTCGAGACAATCTTATTTTTTCTTTTTTATTTTTGCATTTTTATTTTGTTTAAATTATTTTTTCAAAATTCTAGTTATATATGGGCAAACGTTGCATTTAATTTTTAAAAGCGTAAATTTAATAACCAGTGGAAATTGTATAAATTGAATACATGAAATCAGAGGGGCAGAGTTATGACTTAAAACAACCAATGGAAGCCATAGGCGCAATTTTAAAATTCTTAATAAACCTTGCATATATTAAAAAAAAAATATATTGCACATATTTAGAAACCTAAATAATGGTATTAGGCATTCGAATTAAAATTAACAAAAAAAATATTTTAACATAAAATTTGTTTTGGCATCCCTACGAAACCCTGAAATGTGTGACAATTCACACTTCACATCAATTTTTTATTTTGAATCTATAAAAAATAGGCAATTTTGAGCTTCTCACCCACTGAAATAGTTTGTTCACCACTTCTTTATATATCTGCACCCTTCTCAAAATTCTAGATACGCTCCTGTAATACTTTGAGGATGTTTTTAAAATAATCAGAAACTTCCATAATTTAACACAAAAAAACAACAGAAGAGATAAGAAGTTTCCTGTTTTATATCTATATATAACATAATAACATACTTATTACTCAGTCAATAAAGATGATGGCAGCAGTTCAATTCTTACTGCTCTTTGTGTTATTTAGTGTTAAGTATTGTTCAAGTGATCAAATAATTTATAATTGTACACCATGTGTATGCATGAATCAGAACAAAACCACCAGTATACCGCCAATATCAATTTTTTGTCATTATGAAGCAAGTAATATATTTGATAGTCTTCAAAGGGAGAACAGTGAATATATTGAAAAAATGATTATTTATGATCAAAATTTAGGAGAGTTAACAGAAAATCAGTTCTACGAAAAACTAAATCTTACAAATTTAAAATATCTAGAACTCCAGGGATGTCAACTTAAAAATATTCATGAAAATGCTTTTAAAACAATGCACAAACTAGAGCAATTAATGATTGATGTTAACAATATCAATCATTTGCATGAAGATACTTTTAGATTCAACGGCGAGTTAAAATTGCTGCATTTAAAAGAGAACGGTTTAAAAGAATTACAAGAAAAGATCTTTTGGAATCTTACAAAACTAGAAAATTTAACTTTATATAATAATGATTTGACAGAACTTCCAGAAAATATCTTCTACAATCTTATAAACCTAAAAGAGTTATCATTTTCTAAAAATAAATTAAGAATTCTCCCAGAAAATATTTTTAATAATCTCGAAAAATTGGAGATATTACACTTATCAGAAAATAGTTTAACTAATCTTCCAGAAAATATTTTTTCTAATCTTGGAAACTTATTAGATTTACATCTGTATACAAATAAATTGACAAATCTTTCAGAAAATATTTTTTATAACCTCACAAAGTTAGAGATATTATACATATTTGATAATAATCTAACTTATCTTCCAGAAAATATTTTTTATAATCTTATAAATTTAAAACAATTACTTATGTTTGGAATTAACTTGAAGATTCTTCCAGAAAATTTATTTTCCCGTCAAGAAAATTTGAATATCTTAGACTTAAATTCTAATCATTTAACAAGCCTTTCAGAAAATAGTTTTTTAAGCCTTACAAAACTAAATATTTTAAATCTGAATAGAAATGACTTGACAAATCTCCCAGAAAAAGTTTTTAGGAACAATAAACAACTTACAGCCATATATTTACATGACAATCCTTTTTATACATTAAGCGAAAATATAATAAATGGTTTAGAAAGTCTAAAAGCATTTGCACTGGGAGGGCACAACTGGACGTGCGATTGTCATTTCAAGAAATTCATGGCAGCAATTAAACAATTCGACTACCAACCAGAATGTTCGAGCCCAGAAGTGTACAAGGGCAAACCTTGGATTCAAGTGAGTAAAGAGTTATGTTGTGATGAAAAGAATGCGATAATTTCTTTAAAGAATAAAATACAAAACAATGCAAATGTAACAGTCGAATGCAACGCTATTGTTCCAACGGGCACTGCAATTAATTCTGGTTGGACTTTTGAAAATGGAACTGTTATTAAACAGACATCGAAATACAGAATACGTCAAATTATGAATCTGGGATATATGAGAAATAATTATTCCACACTGTTAACGATAATCAAATTTAATATTAAAGATGAAGGAATTTACAGGTTAGTATTCAATAGGTTTAGATGTGGTAATTTTACTTTGTACATTTGTACAATTTCGTCGGTATGACCAAGAAATCTTTATATAGTTTATTTTGGGCCGCTTTTACAATCGTTAGATAAAGCTTGTATAACGCTATAAAGGTATAAAGTCAAACAATCGCTTTTACAATGCTCAGATAAAGCTCGGATAGAATAAACATCGGAATAAACACCAGAATATCTTATCTGGTCAACGACACTTCAGATAAAGGGCTGTATAAATTATTCCCTTGCTCTGATTGGTGAATAAGTATTTGTTACCCAGCAACGGTAAAAAATAAATAAATTGATATATCGCTACACAAGTTCAAAACAGAAATAACTTTTTTTACAGATTTTTTACAGATTAAATTATTTTTGAAAAACTTCAGAAAACAGTAACCAGTATCAGTTTCAAAAAAGAAATTATGTCAATTACAGACAAAATACTGATATTATAACTTATTAAAAAGGGAAACAATCTTTTGAAACTGATACTGGTTACTATTTTCTGAAGTTTTTCAGTAATAACTCGATTTGTAAAAATTTCAAGTTATTTCTATTTTGAACTCATGTAGCGATATGATAAATGTCACATTATAACGTTTATTTTTGTTATATAATTGTTCTTGCAGCAGCATAGTGGTTAGCTCACTTATTTTGAAAGTGTGAGTGTATTTTGAATCATGAGATCGACCTAGTATGGACAAAAAGATTTAAAAAAAATAATTGGCTATTGCAACCATACGATCAGATTCTTTACAATGAATTCAGAGATCTGTATCTCTGGGGTATAAATGTGGGGTACGCTTCACAGGGCACGTAAAATCGGTGGTCTCGGTTACTGTAAAAAGTAATCGTTAGGTCAAGTCAGAGGACGCTAGTCGCGACCTGAAAATCTTTAAAACCTAGACTTTACCATACGAAATAATAATAGTACAGTAATCCCTGTTATCCATATATTTACTCAGCAGTTTTGATTATACGCAGTTGTGAAATAATAATTTTATTTATTTTTTAATAGCGTAGCAATGAACAGTAGCAGCCGATTACCGCTGGAATATGCTCCTAGCACTTTTAGCGCTTCGAACTGGCAACTATCACCCTTTCCACACTATGTTCATACACATAATGCCTGTTTTTGTATATGTGTAGTGTTGGGCTGGAGCCGGTTTGAATGAATCGGTTGTTATTTATTTATATATTTTTCGAAATGCGAACTGGTTGTTAATGCTGTTATACAGTGAAAAACACTCCTGTTATTAAACAGTAAAAATTAAGAGAACTGGTTGTTACCATTTTGGCAGTCCACCACTGTACATAATATACGCTTAATCTTATTACTCGCGTTTTTCTGTCCAGTGGAACGTAAGCTCCACGATGACACGGGTTTACAATATATGAACCACAATCAGAGCTACTGCGTGCGATTGTACATAGCCTGCACCGCACACGAGCGGCTCATCAAAGGTACGTCATTTGGTATAGATCCTAATAGAATTCTACTTGTAGAGGGTGGTCTTATGAAAATTTACACATGGGCGGTATTTGGGATCGATTCTATAAGAGGGCGGTTTTATGAATATTTGCATAATAGAGGCTGACACTAACGCGGCGGATATACCACAGTAAAAGAATTATCTGAGTCGAATATTTCAACATCTCCCAATATTTCCCCAAACATGCTCAAAGATGTTGTTAATAGTAATATCAATTTAAATTATGACTTTTCTAATATGTTAGTTTATGTGTCTAATAATACAAACTTTATTTTATTTACAATAAAACCATGGATACCTATCCGAGAATAAAAAATGCATTGTAAAAGCGAACGTTGGAATAAACTTATACCTCCGATAATTATGCCGCTACTTATCCGAGGTTTTTAAAAGCGGCCCTATATCAGTTCATAAATTTATAGTTATCATAACCGAATCATAGCAACCGAACAGCGTCAAGGGAGTATCAAACTTAGAACATTATTCAAGTTTTACTTTTGTATGTTTTTTTTTTATCAGGATTCACGACTTTAGGTTTTGACTTATCACACAATATTTAAATATTGTTTAAGACTTAGAAATATTTTGTTTGCGCATGCGTACATCGTTTTATTATTACAGTTGATAGTTTTACTTTGAAAAGTTTATTAGTGAGGTTTCCCTAAATTAATTAGTTCTTCTTCCATAATCATATTTTTAAAATATTATATTTTAAAATAATAATTATGCAACAAACTAATCTGAACGTAAGCAAAAGACAAAGACGCAACAGCTGAGAGAAACAGAACACTAGTTGGCGCACGAGCTTTTGAAAAACCTGGATAGAAAGACAGATGAATTGAATTATGTTCCATTTGCCTAGTCTTTAAAACCTAGTTTTTTTTCATACTATCACGCACAAATGTCTTCGTTGCGAATGCAAAAACTTTAGTTTTCCAAGTCTAGACATCAATATTAACTCTTGTGTGATAAGACCTTTGTCGCCTAGTCACACGGCGGTTACTATAATCTGAACGTTACGTCTTTTATATTGACAGTTGGCATTCTTGTACAATGTTACCTAGTTGTTCTAACATTTCGATTTTCATTAAAAAATGTTTATTTGGTATTATATTACACATTATATCATACAATTCTATTTATAAATATAATATAAACAATACCAAAATGTGTTGATTGATATTGCCCAAGAAGGGATACATTTTCATTTTAAAACCGTGACAACATTGTATCACGTATACAGGTTATCATCACTCATGGTCTGTCAGCCTGTCTGTTTGCCTGTTCTCTGACTGTCTAACACAGGGGTCCCAAACTTTTTTGACCGTCGACCCCCAGAAGAGTTTTTCGACTTCGTATCGACCCCCTCTATTTTACAATTACGTTATTATAATAGGGCAAGCAAAAAATACGCTTATGTGATTTCTTATATTGTTTATTGTACAATGTTTTTTATTTATATTACATTTATCTAATATAATTATATGTAATTGCCTAACACTGTCAATGTGACGGGTGTGGCTGGTGACTCTTTGCAAGATTAGCAATGTCAGGTTCAAAATTTGTTAATATCAGCCTTAAATCGCCACGGAATTCTACATCTAACTGGTTTCTCTGTTTTGTCAGGATGGAATTAACATGGCTAAAACCAGCCTCAACCACTGTGTAGCTACACAGTTGTATATTAAAATTATACTATTAATTTTTAACTTTTTTCCATAGACCCCCCCTCGACCCCCGAGCCAGAATCGACCACTTTGGGAACCCCTGGTCTAACACTACGGTAGAAATTTTGACCAAATGACAAATTAGAGAATTGAAATATTGCATGCACATATAGAACCTTAACCTGCATAAAAGAAAAGAAGAGATTTTGAATAAACATTTCAATTGAAAAATATTTACATAAATGTATTTTAGGATACAAAATATTTTATTAGCAAAAATAATTTCTTGAAACATTTTTAAATAACACGATTTTTTTTCTTCAAAAATGTGTTTAAAAAACTTTTGTTGCTACCCTATTGCCCATACGAGTTGGTTTGAATCTAAAAAATTCTGAATAATGCACATTAAAGTGTATCAAAATAGTTCAAAGTTTTCATCAAATAACTTTTTGGAAAAATATAGAATTTTTTCTTGGGGGAAAATTTGTATTTCTTAGTGATTTATTTGTTTATTTCTTCTTTTTCTTTGGACACGAGTTGACTTTTGGTCTTCACGAGTTGACTTCACTCACATAAGTCTTCCATCTTGATCTGTTAATTGTCGGGTCTTTTCATGTGTGCCGTATGACAATACTTCTTAGATCATCCATTAGCTGATCTCTGCATCTTTTGCTAGATATACCTACTGGTCAGCGAGTATTCAATTTTTCTTCTTATTTTTTGTTTACTATTTATCCTTCTTAATCCTCATCACGTGTCCAGCACTCTGTAATCGTCTACACCTTAGTTCTTGTTTGATGCCCAGCTTGAGTACAACTCTCAGATATCTTTGTTTATGGGGATTATTTTTAGTATTCATTTAGTTTTTTAAAGCTTTGGAAACATAGAATAGTCGTAAAAACGTCTCAGTGAGATAATTACATCAATAATGACGCTTATTCATTTCCAATATATTATACTTAATTGGGCTCAACAGCGCTATGACACAAGCTGACAGAATTTGAACTAGTGGAACGAGTAACTGTTTATTGTTTACTAGTTGCTACCTCGTGTTGTTTGTATCGCGTTTAAACTTTAATGTTGCAGTTTGTTTGTAACATTGAATTTTGATAGCAACTATTATTCTTTTTTATATTATTTTGTGTTATAATGAGTTGTCATAACACACACTGCTGTTTATTTATCACTCTAGGAAAAGAAGTGAGAGAAACATTTACTTCCATTTTTTCCAAATGAAAAACAATTTGTGAAAATAATAAATATATTTGGTGTTGTGGAAGAGATGAATAGGTAAAAAGCCTGGTAAAATGCTATAAATACGGGAAAATGAGTGAGAGTGTGCTAAAAGCATTTAAAAGCTACAGATTACATCAATATTGTTAACTTATTTACATTTAACAAACTAGTATTTATTTAAAATATTCAGCAAATAAGAAATACACAATTATAAAAATCGAGGATAAATAAATATCTACCCATGTAACTTTAATATAGGATTAGGGCATGCGGTCTCAAATATTGTACGTAGATATTCTGATACAGCTTCACTGAAGTGTTTGCTTTCGTTTTTGATTAATTTTTTCAGGCAGCGAGTTTCTAACAAAGGTTGCGGTTTACAGGCGCAGGTTATCTTGCAGTTTTAATTTTCCAGTGACTTTGTGAAGTGGTGATTTTAGACTGCTTGTTTGTAAACATAACCCACATAAAGGCCTTATCACACTAGAGTTATTATTCAAGTCTAAACTTGGAAAACTAAAGTCTTGGCATTCGAATCGAACTCTTGTGTGTGTGATAGCATGACAAAAAACCTAGGTCTTTAAGTCTGAGCAAATACAACGAGATTATTTTCCCCGACTTTAGAAGACAGACGAAATCCAAGTCTTCAAATGCGCGTGTGCGGTCTCGACCTCTCAGTTAGATCAAGTGAGATGGGTCTATTGTTAACGTTATGTACGCAGACGCAAGTCACTTTTCCCTCTTTCACGTGTGATAGCTGAAGACGTGAAGACTTGAATCCTCGAAAAAGACTTACAAAATAAAACTTGGATAGCGTTCTAGTGTGATACGCCCTTAAGTCGACATGCTCATCATTTTTTTCCGAAATTCCGTATAATATAACATGACCAGCGTTTAATAATTTCTCTTTTTCAACTACACACCTAGAAGAAGGTGTTGCATTTAAAAAATAAAATGATTTAGTAAGATAGCTGTTAATTATTCATTGTAAATCGAAGATTTCACATGTAAACAAATGAGGACAACTTTCACATTACTCGTTTCGCTCAGCTGTTTCACAGTGATCATAGTGCCGCCATTGGCCATTGTTGAGTCCAATAGAATTTTAGTTATAAACATATTTTTTATTTTTTAGTTCTTCCTAATTTACTTTCTATATATTTTTACTAATTACATTTTTTGCCTAAATATAACAAAATATTTTTTCGAAATTGATTGGGAACGCAAATTTTTACAATTTTCCTTTTTTGTTTTTTTTTCTATGCGTTTTCTAGAGGTTGGTCATCAAGGTAATTTTACTTTGGAAATTACGGCCCGAAATAAATTTCTAGATGAACATTCAAACCACTGTCGTATATTTCCCAGCCACAAAGTTCTTCACTTCCCAAATTCTTTCCCTGTAGGATATTTCCTGCCGATATTCCTATTTTTTTATCCAAGTGCCAAGATATTTGTACTAAGAGACTGCTGCTATGTGGTTACCATTTACAATTAGATATCTGGCTGCGAAATTTAATTTGGTCTTGCTGAAGTTCATATAAAGGTCATATTTCTTGCTAACAGTATGGACTCGATGAATAAGAATTCGAAAATCTTGAATGTTGTCTGCCATGTTGTTTTATATTTCACTCACAAATATGTATTTAATTTCAGTTGTAAAGTGTTTGACAAAAGTAACAGAATACCAATAAAATTAAATACAACTCCTTGCCATGTGAAAGCTATAGTTAAGAATACCTCACCCATCGTTATCAACGATAACAAGAATAATATCAAACTGATGTGTCGTACAACAAATTATTCCAAACCATCAATCAATTTAACAGTGGAAACTAAAAACAGAAAAATATTGAAAAGAATGCAGCTACATTTACATGAAATACTTCTCGATGATTCAGTAGTAGTCGCAGAGTTACCGGATTTCTTATCTAATGCTGCAATTACCGTCGACAACCAAAATATATGCAGGTAAGTGCATACAGGTGTCTTTGGGAACTGTTTAAGTATTTTTATTAAGAGTTACAAAGGAGTCTAAATTAGGAAAGATCGAGTTTTCCACTTTGAAACTAAAGGTCGGTTGTTCTACGTCTAGATAAATTGCTCGATACCTAACTAAAAGATAAATTTATATCACCCATTTATCCGGCAGATAAAAGTTTTGTGTTATTCCATGAATTTAAATTATGTTTATAATTGATGAGTTGCCTAACAATGGAATAAATACAATATCTAAACTATGTATTAAGTTTGCAACCCTGACTGACAGCTAAACGGCAGAAATTGTGATTTAGTTAATTTCTGTTTGAAGAGATGGCAGCACATGCCATTTATTTCCGAAAATCGCGCCAACATTCAAATTATTCTTTTCAAAAAATATAATAATTATTAAAATTAACATAAAGTCTGTTCCTTTGGTTTAGGCGGAACTAGATTTTCAATTCTAGTTACTTTTACAGATTAAGTGTGGCTTTTGATAATTTTGTTTAGCATAAGCCTACTTCACACCATAAAAGGAGAGCTCATGACTAGAGCCCTGCGCGGATAAGCTTTCCTGTATCCGCAGCTTTTGTAAATAATAAATCCGCATCCGATCCAATTCCGAAAAAATATCCGCACAACAGATTTTGCTGTCAGTTTGGAAAGAACTAACATGTTTCGCCTTATTTGGTAATCGCTGCTCTAAAACACTACTGAATTTTTTTGGATCTTACCAGTTTACATATTACTAACCTAACCTAAGGGACGCCAAAAATTTTGGGGCCTAGATGTGCTAATAATTTTGGAATCTAAAGAGAGACAAAAATTTTGGGGGGCCTAAGCGTTCTTTTTCGTAGGGAACAGGTGGCGTGCTGCTCATAAAATACGTGTTGATAGTACTGTCAGGTATCATATTAATGTCAACTAACATCTCACGTCAGTTTTACCTTTTACAAAGTGAAGAAAAATTAATGCAACGTGGTTATATATTTTTTTATTATTGAATGCTTCATATTTTTGTGACCTAGTAATTCTCTTACGCCATTTCGCGCATGCGTTAGGCAATGCATCTTTAATTTTTCAAATAGCAACATATGTTATTTTGCAAATTTTTTGAATCAGCAAGACTTTACTCCGGTAGTATAAAAAAATTTACATGTTACATAATAAAATTTTCGAAAAAAATGTATATAGGTAAATTTTGGTATTTAAATAAAACTTACTAAACAGTTTTTTGTATAAAAGAAGCTTTTATTAAATTTAAAAGCTAGAAATAGTGCAGAGGTAGGAAGAATTATATCGAAAGTGTACCAAGCAAGTTTTGTCCGAAATATGATTTTCTATATTCAATAATAAAAAAAAAGTTATGTTGATTGTCTCAATTCAATCTCGATCATGGACAATTATCTTAATAACAATAACATAGAGTGAGATAGAATGCTACAAAATATGTGTATACAGACAACCAAAGGTAACCGAGGATTGCGTAGTCAGAACACAATCGCGTGTTTCTCCGAAAGTAACCAAAGATTTATGCGGATGTTCACGCGGATATTGCGGCCAAGAAGATATGAAATTTTAACCGCATCCGATCCGCAACCGCATTGTTTAAATGATAATTTATCCGCATCTGCAGAAAAATTGCGGATATCCGCGGATACTTGCAGGGCTCTACTCATGACAACTTACAAAAATGAAAATTCTAGTTAGTTCCGCCTGAATGTTTGGAATAGCTTATACAGTAGCAACGCCGAATAAACCAGTATTATTCGATAATTATTAATTATTAAACGAACTAACATCAAACTATATTGTTATCAAATTATGTGTAATAAAAGAAAGGGGCTGATTTTTTCGGGGGAGATGTTGCAAATGCTAATAAATGTTTAATTTTATACATACATACATAATCTATAAAAGGAAAGAAAAATAATCTGTCAGCTTTTTGGACAATACGTATATTTTAGAAACACAACTTTACTTTTTATACTATTATTTGAGTCGGTGTCGAGATACTTTTGTATGTTCAGTGGTTTTTTCTTTCCTTTTTTCACCTTTTTGTTGGTATGACGCTTTGTAGGCCTACTACAGCTTTTTTCTCAATGTTATGCGCAGAGCCGCAGTAAAGAAAACTTGGGCTAGGGGCAGAGCCGTGTTTTGGCGCCCTTGGCAAATAAAAACAAGGTCTTCAACTCCCAAAATCCAAGTGACGAGCAAAAAAAAAAGGTCCTCACGTCAATTACAATGGCGCCCCTTAGCAAGCCCGTCAGCGCCCTTTTCCTTAGTGCGCTAGGGGCCGTCGCCCCCTCCGCCCCCCCTTACTGCGGCTCTGGTTGTGCGTACCAAATTGCGCTGAGAGTTGTGTTTTGGAGTCCTTGGTTGCATATTTTGCAATTTGGTGGTTTAGTGTAGCACCGCTGTCTGCTCATTTAATGTAATTGTTCAGTGGTTTGATATACAATTTTGTGTACTGTTCATTCTTTATCCTCGTGCGTACCATTGATCTTGGGGGGGGGGCAGTACTCCGAATTGTATGATAGTCCACCCTTCAGTTATCTTTTTGTACAGTTCACGCTGTTTGGTCTTAAATTATTACCCTTATTTTATATTTTGGACTTATTATAATTGAATTTTATTGTTACAATATGTTGCTCAGCGGGTAGTGCTTCATTCTCTAGGTTTTGCAGGTACCAGACCCTAGGGAGTGTCTGGGAGTGGGGAACTACGAGTCGTTATATTATTATACTTACTTTTTGTAATTTATATTTTAAATTTTGGAAATTTTCTGTATTCCTCAGAAGGCTGACTATAGATTTGGTTTATATTGTAATTTAAATTCCATATAGCTATTCCGTTTAACCTGTTGAACTATTCCTATTTTCCAATCTTTAAACATTGTTAATTTCCTAATAAGCGAACTTGTCAGTCATTACACCCGCCGTACTATTGTTGATGGATGATGTTTGATGATGTTAGTTTAACGTAACATTACATTAGGTAATAGTATAACATATCATTGTATGATTTAATATTACTATTGTTATTGTTATTGTTATTATGTATAGCACCTGAGGAAGCTAACAATGGTTTAGCGAAACATTGTGTTTCAAAAATATACGTATTGTCCAAAAATCTGAGTGATTCTTTTTCTTTCCATCTAATTATTTGGACGTTAAACAATTTTCTATAATCTATAAACTCTTATACCTGAAGGTGTCGAGTGTACATTTAATAACTAAATTTTTTGGTCGGCCGGTATCTTACATCACTTTCTCCATTCAGTTCTATTATGTGTTAAATTCTTCATATTTTGCATATCTATTCCTTTATATTTAGCTGCTTCCTTGATACCCTCAAGCCATCTTTTCCTAGGTCTTCTTTATTAATTTAAGTCTAATTTTATTTAAGAAATAAATAACCAATTGTTTTTCATTTGAAATCTCCTTAAAGCTGGGCAAGATTTTATATTTGGTCCTCCTAATAAATTTTGAGTCCCCTAAATAGATTTTGACCTACTTGTGCGCATACTTAGTGACTTGGGCCACTTTCATTAACAGTTCAACTCCCCGACTAGTAACATCGCCACATTTAACACGATTCTTTCATATATGTATATTTAAAAAAAAAATTAAAACCTTAATTATAAGATTAGATCTTAATTTAGATGTCTAAATGGGCCTTTAAACTCAGGTTTAGTGATGTTGTTAACAGGAGTCTTATGCTGCGTCCACAGCTCTTAAATTAATCGACTATACGCTATGACTTATGCACTGTTGGTTGTCACTACAAGTTTGTCATATGGTAATGCGAGCGAGCGTTCGTAGCTCTGTTTTAATGCATTATGCTTTGTCGATTGTAGATAGTGCGTTGTTTTAATGAGACAGACATATACACACACATTAGCTATCTCACTTTACATAATCTAAAAAATACTTCACATATATTTTAACAAATTTCGGAAATCGTGAAACGAACAAGAATTGTAGTTGCGGTTATAATTTTGTTATTAAAATTTAGTAAGAAATCACGATCTCGCTGTTGACGGGGTTGTAAAAAGTCACAAATATTTTTATTCCATCGTAATTGGTTCGAAAAAAACATAGATGTCACAACATTCGTAACGTATTAATTTCAGAGCCCTAAACGCTTTCGTTAAACGCTGAAACTATCTACTAATTTTATCCAAAATGAATAGTCTATAGTCGACTAATTTAAGAGCTGTGAATGCAGCTTTAGTCTTTTTAAGGTTTTGAAGAAGGTTAAGAAATGACCAAAAAACCCTTATACCGTCATTTTATCGTCTGTCTGTCTGTCTGTTCGGTAAAAATTGTAGCCAGATGGCTACACCTAGAGAGTTGAAATTTGGCATGCTTATACAACTCTTTGACCCGCACATAGGAAAAATACAAAACATCTAAAAAACATATCCCCCTAAAAATATAAACAAATAGGTGCTCAAAAAAAAAAAAAAATAAATTCTGAGTAGGGTATCAAAACCCTTAGTACGTGGATTAACGATCGAAATTTTATTTTTGCAGAATAAATTATTTTGATGCGATTTTTGCCAAATTTGTGTAAAAAAAAATTTGTCACACACCCTGTAGCCCAGATGTTTAAACTAAAAATCTGAAAAAATTCTAAGTAATGTACATTGGTGTAAACCGGAATAGTACATCAGATTATGTTTTCGGAAAATAACGCGTTTTTTGTGTTTTTTTATTGACGATGCACAAAAGTTATAGTTAGGTAACAAACTATATTAGAAGGCGTATTCTGGTCTTATGGTTTGCTCTCGGGCAGAGGAGTCAATTTAATTTTTTGTTTTTTTTTTCCATTTTTAGTTTGTTTAAATTAATTTATCAAAATTCTATTTATATTTTGGTAAATGTTGCATTTAATTTTGAAGAGCGTAAATTTAATAACCAATTGGAATTTTTGGAATTATATTTTCATTCTATGTGTCATGTATACGAAACCAGATCAATTTTCAAAATCTTAATGAACCTTGCTATATAAAAAAAAAAAATACTGCACATATTTAGAAACCTAAATAATGGTATTAGGTATTCGAATTAAAATTAACAAAAAAATATTTTAACATAAAATTTGTTTTTAAAGCTTTTAGATTAACAGACAATAAATTATTTTAAAAATATCGTACATTTTGCCGTGATTACTACAAAGCAAAATTTGTCCTACATACTCAGCATGCCGCCTTCACTTATTATATACCTGCGAAACCCTGCATTACTCGCCGACTCCTTTATTACTGGTTCGATAATATGACTAGCGTGCTCTAAGGATGATATGAGCCAATACTAGTGTCTAGTAGTATTAGCAATGGCAAACGTCCAAAATAATGGTGTGTGCATTAATTCTATTGCAAAATAATTTCATAGATATTAATGACCTAACTGTAGAAATACATAGTATCGAGTGAGAACAAATAAAATTACTGAAATTTACCGAGCATTTGTTTTTTTATACCTTTATTACATTATTTTTCACCTAGATATTTCGAATAATTCTGTTCGCCAAAAGATGATGCTATTTTGAAATGATATGTATATTTTATTTATTTAGCATATATTTTTCGTTTTTTGTAATGGTGAACTATTCCTAACTGAGTTAATGTTTATTTGTTTAAAGCTGTACGCTAGAGAAAAATAATAAGGAAAATTCGAAGGAAAGCTCCGTACATCCTGCTGTAATAACAGTACCCGCAACTTTAGGTTTAATATTAGTAATTGCAGTTACTACATTCTTCAAATATCGTCACAAATTTCGGAAGAATTCGCCTGCATTTCCATTTAGTTCCTATTTCAAACCAAAAGACAAAAATGATTCCGTGCTAGACATGGATAATGTAGTTAATGAAACAGAAGATGCTAGCAATACCAGTTCCAATAAAGGTAAGAGTCTTTCCATACTCTAGTAGCCAATACTAATGAATTTTCTTATACATCAGAAATTCAGTCTAACACGAAAAGATACTATTCCAAAACAACGTATAAAAATGGTTCGATGCAAGATGCGGATTACGAATTTAGTGAAAACGGAGATACTAGCAATACCAGCTTCAGTAAAGGTAAGAGTTTTTCGATGCTCTAATACGAGGGCTACCTTTTAAGTTTTTACCGCCAACGGAGTGACCGAGCGCATTAAGTTGTGCGGTTTTAGACTGTTAGAAACAGTCTAAGGTCTGGGCGGTCGGTGGTTCGAGACTCCTTCGTTGGTGATATTATTCGGGCGAGAATAATATGTTTATATTACTCTCATTTTCACAATCATTCACCCATCATCCAGGTGTAGGAGCTCGCCCCCTGGCATCGGCGATTAGCCTCGACGCAGAAACAGGCCGATGTAAAAAAAAAGTTTTTACAAAAACTAAGAAAGAATTTTTTTTTTTTTGAACAAATTGTTTTATTGCTTTTTATAATATTCGCCTTTAAGATTTATACACTTCTGCATGCGTTGAAACCAATTCTCGAAACATTTTTTCCACTCTGAAATTGGTATCTGAAAAATATGGTTTTCGAAGGTTTCAACAGCATTTTGAGGTGCTGAAAATCGCTGTCCACGCATTTTTTGTTTGACATTAGGCAACAAAAACAAGTCGTTAGGGGATAAATCAGGTGAATACGGGCAATGAGACATTAATACGATGTTTTTCTCTTTTAAATAATAAATTGTTTGACGTGCTGCGTGGGAGCATTGTCATAATGAAGAATAATGCGACGTTTTTGATTGTTTTTGTCGATGACTTCTGGCAAACAAATTGTTGTATACCATTCAGCATTAACTGTTCTCCGATCCTAAAATGAAAGTGAATCCTTGGAAGTTCTTCGTGAACGAACAACTTGTGGGTTTCGATTCATCTTGGAAGACTGAAACAGTGGATTGTTGCTTAATTTCCGGTTCATATGATTACATTCTATGATTAAGTTTCGTCACTTGTATCGATGTTGTATACGAATTTTGCAGAGCCTAGGTTGAATTTTTTTAGCATTCCCTTACATTAATCAACACGAGCCTTTTATAAGCTTCGGTCAAATTATGCGGAATCCATTGGAAACAGATTTTGTTCACAACTAAATGTTCATGTAAAATCGAATGTATTGCAGTCTGAGATATGCCGAAGGATGACTCTATCTCACAGTAAGTCACATGCCGATCTTCTTCAATCATTTAGCGCACAGCATTGATGTTTTTCACAACCGATTTTGGTCGACCTTCACGAGATTCATAACTGACGGACGCACGACCACTACGATATTCTGCAAACCATTTGTAAACAGTCTTTTCTGATTGAACGAAGCGAATCTATGCATTGTTGTTGAGTTAGGCCTTTACTAAAATCGTAAAAAATCATCCAACGAAATCCTTCACGAGTAATATCCATTTTTTCACAAACTTGTTTTTTTTAACGCTCACTGTCAACAAACAACTCAGTCAGTTTATAAGCTGCCACTGATTTCACAATAACAAATGTAAAATATTACGAATATAGTAATGACACATTCCAATATTGCCATCTAGTGGTCGTTTGTAAAAACATAAAAGATAATCCTCGTATATACACTTTCTTAATTTTAATAATAATTATCTTATAATAATTGCTTTAAAACCGCATTATAATTTAAATCGGCCCCTCTACCAATCCTGAGCGAACTCTTAATTTTTAAGTACGTTTTATTGCTTTCAACCGAGTTGCGAAAATTTAGCCAGAAGAAGGTGTGCAAAAAAACGATGAAGTATCGTTTGTCGTTTGAAGCGTTCAAGGTCGGAATTGTCATTTTGATAATTCACCATAACCATAAAATAATATACAAAATGGGTCAAAGAGCTATCATATTATTTGCTATTAATAACTTCTATCAACTTAAAAAAGACTACGATGTAGAAAAATTGGATGGTAGTATTTTATATTATATAATTCAGAAGTATTGGGTATTTTAAGTCTGTTTAACGTGTAATAATTAATTAATAAAAGAATTGAAGAAAAGATAGTCTTATTATTTATAATTAAAATTGTTTTTTAGCATATGTAATGATCATCACATCACATTTTCACATTTTAGAATAAATGTCTTCACATTTGAAGCAATTTTGCAAATTCGTTGTTGTCAAAATCTTTCAAACAAACTTTTTAGATTAACCAAAACCATATTTTAGCGCGAAAATTATCTTCCCACCAACGCTACGACCTCACGAACTCGGGTGGTGAAGTGGGAAGGAGGTGGAAAAATATTTGCAATAAAACGGCGAATTAAAACGTACTTTTGTTGGACTGTCCTAGGACCTGGAAAGAACGCATGTAGTTGCATTGACACTAACATAATATACCACGCACGGGTGGCGACGGCTCTCTCCTACAATAATGCAAGATACAGGTTTTTTAAGTCGCACAATAATTTTGAAGTGGCATTTCGGAACGTGAAATTTTTCATTTCGAGCCCAGCATGAAAAAGTCTAATGAATTCGTTGATTTTTTTTCTTTTTTCTTTTCATTCAAGTCCATAACTAGATCTAATCATAGTTACTGTTTATAGGAACAAGAAAAATATTTATGGAACTAGTCACATCCAGACAGGAGGCAACGAATCAAGAATAGCAAAAGAAGACACACTATTACACAAGGTGTTTTCTGGAACTGTTTAAGTTAGCAATGAACTTCTTTATTATAAGCGATATGAAGGAGGTTAAATTAAGAAAGAATAAGGGCCGGTTTTACAATTCATGGTTACTTGTTGGTTAGCTCAAATCAATGGCTAACGACGTATTTGTTATATAATAATTACCATAAGTTTCCACGGTAACCACTAGCCAGAGACTTAGCTGCCGATTGTAAAACTAGCCGCAAGTATTTTAATTTACTTATAAGAATATAAATTAGTAAAACAACTGTGCATTAGTTCAACGAGTTATTAAATGTAATGTATTTTTATTTAAGAGATCATTAGGGCATCATGGGTGTAAACCTAATATTAAAAGAGTTATTAAACAGAGTTATTAACAAGAGTTATAAAAGAGTTATAGAGAGACTTAATTAAAGAACTAAATCCCATGTAAAACACAATATGATCAAGAAAAGTGCGTCTAGAGAGCATCGGAATTTACTTATTTTTAAATTGGGTTGGCAATATCATTTAAATCAGCGTTTCTCAACTGAAAACGTATCGCGGACCAGTCAAATATTGAATTTTCTACCGCGTACCACTAAAAATAAATGCACTATTAAACAATTGTATATGTAAACTCTACATATATAAATGTATATAAAACCGCCCCCATAAAAACAAAATTAAGTACTCTATATCAGCGTTCCGCAACCATTGGGTCGCGACCCAATTTTGGGTCGCGACCCGTTTTTGGGTCGTGGAAATTTAAAAATGGGTCGTTACTTGCAACCACTTATGTATATGAAAATTCTGACTGCAATTAAAAATAAATATAGAAATCGACGGACTCAGACAAGGATGCGTACTCAGTCCGCTACTGTTCTCACTGGTTCTAGACGACGCCATAAAAGAAGTGAGACAAAATATTAAAGAATATTCTGTGGGTTACTGGAAAATGGAAAATGTGAAAGTAGCAGAACTTTGCTATGCGGATGACATGGTCATAATAGCAAGGAACGAGGACGAACTACAAAACAACCTGAACCAATACAGTAATGAATGGAAGAGAATAAATATGAAAATTAGCACACAAAAAACAAAAACAATGGTAATAAGCAGGACAAAAACGTAACACAAAATAAAAATAGATGACAAAATAATAGAACAGGTAGGAAAATTCAAATACCTAGGCACAGTTTTCGCGGAAGATGGAAAAATGGATGAAGAAATTATGGAAAGAGTAGGCGCAGCAGGTAGAATGTTCAATAGCATCAAAGCACCGTTCTTAACTAAAAAAGAAATACTAACTAACATCAAGGTACGGCAAGGTTTGACATACGCCTCAGAATCCTGGACCACTACAGAGACGCACAGGTCTAAAATAAGAAGCTCCGAAATGAGATTTTTAAGGAAAATCGAAGGTAAAACAAAATTGGTCAGAATAAGAAATGAAGTATCTCGAGAAAAACTAGGCACAAAACCAGTAGAGACTATAATAGAAGAAGGACAGCTAAGATGGCTGGAACATATACACAAAATGAGTGAAGACAAAATAGTAAAAAGAGTTTATGAAGCAAGAACAGTGAAGAAAGTTAGACCAGGAAGACCGAGAAAAACCTGGCACCAAGAAACAAGAGAAGCTGCAACGAAGAGAGGCGTAAAGTGGGAGGAGATAAGAAAATATACAAAGGACAGAACACGATGGAAAGAAGTATGGAGAACAACACCAGAAAATAAGTAACTCGACTATAGCCTTACACCGCAAGGTAGAAAGGCGTCAGGATTAAGTAAGTAAGTAAGTAAGAAATCGACTTCAAAGCATTGACACAACGTTGAGGATTGCATTAACTAAATCAATTGAAGCAAGAATAGACAATTTGGTGAACGAGAATCAGGAGCAGAAGAGCCATTAGTATGTACTGGTATAAAATTATTATACAGCTGTGTTCATAATTATTAGGCACCCTAGTAAATTTTAAATACATATGCAAAAAGGAGCTGGGATATTAAAAATACACTATATATTGAAACAAATGTTTATTATTATTAATAAATTGAATAAAAATTATTATATTTTTAATATTTTGTTGCCCGTCCTCGGGCTTTTATAACCGCAGCTATGCGTTTCGGCATACTACGTACTAATTTTGAGCAAATGGTTGGGGTAATTTTCTCCCATTCGCTCAAAATTTTTTGTCTACGTTCACCCCGGGATGTCGTGGGATGTTCGTGTACTTTTCTCTTCAATATGGGCCACAGGTGTTCAATTGGCGAGAGGTCAGGGGTTTGAGCTGGCCAATCTAAGACCTGAATTCGATTATCAGAGAACCATTTCCTTGATGCCATGGAAGTGGGCAGGGCGCATTGTCTTGTTGAAAATAAACATCTCTGACATCTTCTCCCAAGTTTTGACCAAAAATTTTTTCAACAGACGGCCTTAACACCTCTTCTAACATGGTGGTGTGGGTACCGGAGTTCATACGACCCTCACAAATAAAAACATTTCCTACACCATGGGTACTCATACAACCCCATATCATTATACTACCTCCACCATGTTTAATTGTGGGTAAGATGCACTCATCCCGGTATTCCTCGCCCTTCCTTCTCCTCACAAACTGGGGCCCCGAGTGACCAAAAATCTGAAATGTAGCAAAAGAAAAGCCTTAATTTATCGTAATATTTAAAGGTCTCCAGATTTGATGGAACTGATCGAAACTAAGTTTAAATTTTAAAATATACATGAGTTTTGTTACCTCAATATTTGTTTCATCGGACCAAACCACTTTCGCCCAGTCGTTAGTCGTCCAATTTTTATACTTTTTGGCCCCTAAAAAGCGTTTCTTTTTATTTTCTGCGGAGAGCCATGGCTTTTTTCTACCCTTGCGGCCTTCTAACCCTTGCTCTATTAAACGCCTCCTAATGAAATCGATGTTCCAGACGTTTCTTGGAGGTCAGCAGCAAGCTCCCTGGACGGTTTTCTACGGTTTTGCAGCGATAAGCGCAGCAACTGGCGGTCTTCTCGCTGTGTTGTTCGCCGTTTTCTTCCACTTCTTCGTTTGTTTGTAAATGAATTGTCATATTTGAATCTTTTCAACGTGGTTTGAACAGCACAGCGTGAACATTTAAATTTTTTGGCAATTTTCACTTGACTTAAACCCATGGAAGATAAAAGGACGATCTGTGCCCTCTCAGCTTCACTCAGTTCGCGTTTTTTTGGCATTCTTCACACAAATAGTTTTCTAAACTTGTATTTAATAAAATATCACCGAATAAAAATAATTACCCAAAAATAAAAGTTTTTAATGTCACCATTTTTCGACTATCACTTTGGACTATCTATGAATAACTAACGAAGAATAATATAAACACGCTTAAAATGCATAAAAACTGATTCTAAATGTTTACGTTTTAAGATAACTAACAGACCATAACAAAACGTACACAGATTTCGCGGTCATTTTGTAGCCGTCCTGTTTTACAGGGGGTGCCTAATACTTATGAACACAGCTGTATGTTTATAAAATGAAATTATTGTCCTGCACTTGCATCATTTTTTTTAACGTACATGGGTCGTCCTATAATTTTGTTATTATTTTTGGGTCGATAGATACCAAAGGTTGCGGAACGCTGCTCTATATAATACAAGTGATGTCTTAAAAAAAAGGTCCTCACTTCTAAAACACAAGTGATGTCCTAAAAAAAAGGGTCCTCACTTCTAAAATACAAGTGAGGGCCTAAAAAAAAAGGTCCTCTCTTTTAAAATACAACTGATGACCTAAAAATGACCGTCCGCCGCCCTTCCTGGCTTGGCACCCTGGGCGTTCGCCCGACCTCGCCCCCCTTAAAGCCGCTACTGGCTACAATCTGCAAGAAGCTTGAGCTGAAGAATGGCAGAAATTCAATTACTCGTATAAAGGACCATTTACCTTTGAGTTTATAACAATACTTGCTGGGTTTGACTTGTCAAGGTATCATTTTTATTTATTTATTTATTTAATTTAATTGGAATTAAACTACAGTAGAACCTCGATTATCCGAACATCGATTATCTGAATTTTTGATTATCCGGATTCTTTTAAATGAGGAAATTATTTTACGAATTCGCTGTGTTACGACGCTGTGTACCGGTTTTCACGTCATGACGTGTCTGGACGTTCGATTTTAATATTTTCTTTTAATATTATTGATATGTCATCGAAACGAAAACCTGTTGTACTATGTTTAAAAGACAAATTAAACATATATCATCAGTGCATTGAAATTAAGTGACTCAGGACATTATTGGTCTGATAAATATAGCGTCGGCACTTCTACAATATCGGATATAAAAAACAAAGTGAAAGAAATACACAGTTTACTGAACGTATATATATCAATAAAAAAAATATTCATGCTTAATGTACGTAATATTTCTTTCCTATTTCTCCTAACTTTTTTCGATTATCCGGCTTTTTCGTTATCCAGACTAGAGATGGGAAAAAAACATCGATGTATCGAAAACATCGATGTTTGTTTTAAAAATATCGATGTTTTTACCATCGATGGTCAGTTGGCGATAGTATCGATAAAACATCGACGTCTACTACCGATGTCGATGTTTAAACTTTCAGAAACTACCGCTAGAGGCGCTGGAATCTTAAAAATTGAATTTTTATTAAAATTAGTACACAAAATATAAGCGCCATCTATTGTGATATAACAATACTAATAGTGTTAGTTCTTATTCTTCTTAGCAGTTAGCAGAATACGAAAAAATAAGAAGAAACTTCTAATTTTTGCAAACAATGCGAACGACCAACGACGCCAACACACTTTTTCTTTTTGAGTCTTTTTGACACTTTCCCAGTTGTTATTCCTCCAGTCCCTGGATTTTTGTTAGTTGTCATTACCTATTTTTTTATATATTGAAGTTGGCTTTTCCTGAACAAAATGATCAAAAGCTTCAATTAATCGGTAAAAGTAACTAGAATTTAAAATATAGTTCCGCCTTAACCAAAGGAGCAGACTTTATTTCAACTTAAAAAAGTATAAAAATAATTGTGTATGACAGTGTTATTTTTATGTTAAATAATATAAAATTAACATTAAGATTACTATATTAGTATTGTAATAAAATCCAATATTTCATTTTAGAAATGTAAAAATAGTAAGGTCTGTTCCTTTGGTTTAGGCGGAACTAGATTTTCAATTCTAGTTACTTTTACCGATTGATTGAAGCTTTTGATCATTTTGTTCAGGAAAAGTCAACTTCAATATATAAAAAAATATCTAATGACAAATTACAAAAATGAAAATTGTGGTTAGTTCCGCCTAATCATTTGGAATAGACTGTAGGTACAAATTAGGATTATTATATTGGGTATAATAATATTAATGTGAAATTAATTACTATTAAAAAGGAATATTTCTATTTCAAAATCTAATAAATGCTTTTTGTGCATTATATGTTACTTTTTTCGTAAATTATCTTTACATTATTAAATAAAACCTATATAATATAAATAAATAGCTTTTTTTGATATTAATAAAACATCGATGTTTCCGATACATCGATGTTTTTCCTTCGATGTTTTTTCAACATCGATAGTAAGCGCCGATGTTAACATCGATGTTAAACATCGATGTTTTGCCTTCGATGTACAACCCTAATCCAGACTACCCTCATCCCCGACCTAGTCCGGATAATCGAGGTTCTACTGTATTTATAAATCTACAGTAAGTTTAAAAATAAAGATGTACATATGAAGATTTGTGATGTAAAACCAGTTTGCAATGATTTTTAAATGTTTTTAGTTTGTAACAAAAAATGTCAACATTGTTAAAAATATGGTCAGTTAAATGTTGGCTCACGTACGCTCACGACTTTAAAGTTTTTAATCACGCAAGTCATGACACACACGTGAATATATTATGTAATATATTCACGGCGGATCACGTCATGTTTATATTCACGGCGGGTTATGTAGTGATTATATTCACGGAGAGTGGCTCAACGAAAACTGGAAACAAGATTCAAGAATTACCTACTAATTAAAATGCAAAAAATCGTTAAAAAATTGTAATAGATTGTACCTATTACAATTTTCAACTGTATTTTTTTAAATTTAATTTTTAATATTATTATTATTAGATTTATTGAGAACTATCAATTTTATAATATATAGACCAGTGGTTCTTAACCGGTGTTAGAGAATGTGTTTTGCCAAAATTTGAAAATCAGTGAAAAATTAAAACGGTTATCAAGACGGGAAAAAATCATTGTTTTTAGTTTTCTCGTCTTTACTTGTAGGCTTTACTTGTACCTAATTATGAACTTATATTAGCTTTTATCGATTTCTATAAAGGATCGTACTCTCAAAATGAAATTTTCTAAAATAACAGTTGAAAAATTTTTAATTTCTGTTCAAACCGGGTTTAAAACTATTACTGAGAAAGCGATCAAAATTTTATTACAATTTTCAACCTAAAGACGCGAGCTTGGTTTTTCAACAATAATGAATATTAAGACAAAGAAACGTGAAAGCCTGACAAATATAGAAGAGAAAATGAGAGTAGCTATTTCACACATAAGACCATATATTGAAAACGTTTGTAGAAGTTATCCGGCCAAAATATCCCATTAAAAATATTGTTATAATTTTTTTTTTTTTTTTATTTACTGATTGTTATTTGCTATTGACTGATATGTAAACTGTTATGTATGTGATTTTTAATATATTATGTAATATAAAAAAATATATATACTGTTTTATTTTACTGTGTTCCGCAAAAATTATGTAAAACTGTAAATGTTCCGTGAATCAGAAAATCACAGAATATTAAATCATTAAAAGTAAAATAAAACTTCTCAATCGGTCGTCAAATTGTAAAATATAGTAGTCAATTAATAAGAGACGTTTCGACTACTCAAGCGTAGTCATCTTCAGTAAATATACAATAAAATAATACAAAATAAAAATATAAAAAATACAAAATAATGTTAAAATATAGTAAAAACAAATTTAAAAAAACAATATTCAGAAGAAATGTACGAAAATAAAAAATTACGTTACCTTACCAACAAGGTGTGAAGGAGGTTCACACAAGTCTAAACAGAAAAAACATAGCCCGGTAGGAATGGACAAAACATGTCAAAGGTAGGAACATGCGCATAAATCAAATAACTAGACTTTGAAAAAGTTTGTCAGTGATGTATAACATGTACTTAAATTTTGTGTGTCGTTACGTTTGTTGACGTTATTATGGAAGGTACTTTGAGTTTTAAGCCTAGTGTCGCTTTTATGCTCAGTAAGCCTACATTTAAGCGCTTGACTAGTGGTGCCAACATAAATTTTGCTACAATCAGTGCAGGGTATTGAGTATACGACATTAGCTTTTGACGTTTTCTCAATCTTTGATTTTAAGTTTGTGAAGTTCTTCCTGTTATTTTTACCAGTGGAGTGAGCAACTTTGAGGTTATGTTTACTCAAAAATTAGCTGTAACCATGTAATGATTTATTCACGTATGGAACAGAAACATAACTTAGACTTTTATCATTCTTTGGTCGTTGAGAGCCATTATAAATGAAATTAATGCGATTTTTGATGAATTTATTGATCAGACCTACACAATAGTCATTGCATATGAAGGCGTCATTTATTTTTCGCAAATTTTCTGGTCTAAATTCTGGATTTGCAAGTTTAATTGCATGATCAATGGCATTATTAATAACATTAATTTTTTGGCTCATCGGATGGTTCGAGTAGAAGTTGATATATCTGAAACTGTAGGTTGACTTTTGATACCAGTTTGTTTTGATAGTAGGACCATTCTTCTCCAGAATAATTTTGGTATCCAAGAATGATATCTCACCGTTTATATATATATGACCATATGTGTGTGTGTGTGTGTGTGTGTGTGTGTGTGTGTGTGTGTGTGTGTGTGTGTGTGTGTGTGTGTGTGTGTGTGTGTGTGTGTGTGTGTGTGTGTGTGTGTGTGTGTGTGTGTGTGTGTGTGTGTGTGTGTGTGTGTGTGTGTGTGTGTGTGTGTGTGTGTGTGTGTGTGTGTGTGTGTGTGTGTGTGTGTGTGTGTGTGTGTGTGTGTGTGTGTGTGTGTGTGTGTGTGTGTGTGTGTGTGTGTGTGTGTGTGTGTGTGTGTGTGTGTGTGTGTGTGTGTGTGTGTGTGTGTGTGTGTGTGTGTGTGTGTGTGTGTGTGTGTGTGTGTGTGTGTGTGTGTGTGTGTGTGTGTGTGTGTGTGTGTGTGTGTGTGTGTGTGTGTGTGTGTGTGTGTGTGTGTGTGTGTGTGTGTGTGTGTGTGTGTGTGTGTGTGTGTGTGTGTGTGTGTGTGTGTGTGTGTGTGTGTGTGTGTGTGTGTTTGTGTGAGAGAACATACAGATTTCATATCTTTAACACTCATTGATTGGCAGCATTTTCAATTAAGTATTTGATTTCAATTATGTAATTTCATTACAATTATATTAAATAAATAAGTAATAGCTACTAACATACCAAATAAAATGAACAAATTAGCTAAAAACTAACAAGTTCTTAGGATTGTGTGTGAAATTTTACAGTTTTCCTGTAAAAAAAAAACGTGAGTCACGGTTTTTTTTGTTAGTTGGTACATGAATTAACACATTTTTTTAAATTAACAAATAATGAAATTATCGCCTCATTTTGTTTTTGACATCAATATCCAACTCATATGGGTCGAGATCTATTTTTCATAGAAAATAAGCAGTGAAGAAACTTTAAATACTCCAAAGGGCTCCTAGAAATATTTTTATAAACAGAAGAGGGAGAAGAGAGTATATTTTACATTTTTAAATATATTTTTATCCTAAATAAGCTCGTTTTTTTTTATTAACGCTTCAGGGGCCACAAAAAAATATGTTGCGGGTCGTATTCGGGCCGAGATCAGCCATTTGACCTCTCCCCGTCTTACACATAACATCATAAGTGCCCCCTCTAACCATGAATCCTGTATACGCCACTGCGTATATTTGTTTATCGGTTCTCTGTCGATCAATCGGCATGTAAAGTCTCATGAACTATAAAAAGATTACTTATCAAGAGCTAATAATAATAAATAATTGTTACAATAATTATAAATAATATAATAAATCAACAAAAATAAATGTGTTTATATAAAATACAGAAATTATATTTTCATTTAAAAAATAACAAGACGTCTAGTTCAAGTCTTAAATTTCTAATTTTCATTATAAACTCAAGACAGTAATTTGATATTTTTCTGAAGGTGAAATATTCTAATTTTAACAAAACAAAAAAATTTAACCGTCAACATATAATTCAAAAATATACAAGTCGACACCTGTTTTTAATAGCTATAAAAAAATCGAATAACGCCGTCCATAAAAAAGAAAAACAAGCGTAGGAAAAACGATAAAATTTGGAAGTTAATAAACAGTTGCATATTTATCACGTTTTTCAGCGACAGAGAGAGACTATAATTTTAAGATGAAAGACACATAATGTGGTGTTTTGAACTGCATTTCAAAATAGTATTTCTCAAACATTTAAAACAAAAAACAAATGTGTTTTAAAGTGACAGGCAGTAAAATAAATATAATCTAGAAACTAATTTTTGAGCAGTAAACGACTTGAAAATTGGAACTAGATATTTTTAGCTTATGGCAGTTTTTAACCCTTTCAAAGTCGGGAAACACATTATAAAACTTTTATTTGCGGAATGCCAAAATCAATAAATATATAAGAGGTGTTAACGAGAACAGTTTAAGTATTGCTAACTTATTTACTGTAAGAAATACAGTGGTGGCCATAAGTATGGAACTTTTTTATTTCCTAAAAACAAAATAAATTATTATAGGATATGTTTTGTTTTCCTTGTAATTTGTATATACTTCAAAAGAAAAAAGAAATAGGGGAGATGTGGGGACGGTGGCACAATTGGTACAGTGGAGCATTTGAAATATCTTTGAAATATAGAATATTTCCATGTCTGTTTGGGTATATATAGGCCCCTCTGGTACTGATAAATTATACTATCTACATTTTGAGTCTATAAATTTAAGTCCCACCATTTATGATGAAAATGTTGATTTGAAGTTGACAAACTAAAGTTTATCGTAACAAAACAAAAAATTATTTGAACGAGACACAACTAAATTAGTAAGAAATTTTGTATTACATGTTGTAAATTGGTCATTTGTCTACAGAGTAAAGCAATTTCTAATGTTCTAAACTATATCATTTATTATATTTGATAATATGTTCGTGAAAATAGGGCTAGGTTAACAGTGGCACACGTGTTACGTGGATACAGTGTTACAGTAAGCCAGTGTACCCACGTACGGTGGTACGAGTTAGAAGAACAATTCCAAGCTGCACAAAATAAAAAAGATCAGAAAATTAAAAGATATTCTTGTAAGTTCTGACACATCTGATACTGATGTCAATGTTGATGAGAATTCAAACTCAGATGATAATGTTGACAGACTACTTAATATTTGAAGGATATGGAAAGAATAAAATTAAGAGCCACTCTATACGGGAAATCATAGAAATAACGACTGACGATATTGTTGTAACATATCTCCGACGGCTGACTCTACTCTTTAAATGTATTAAAACAAATGAAAATTACACATTTAAAAAATCAGAGCTGACAAAAGCTTTACCATCTCCTGCTCCGTCTGGTAGCACAAAACACCGTTTAGACGTTTTGATTTTTAGAGTAAATTTTATGAAATATAATTAATATTAAAATAAAAAGTATCAAAACTTACTGCTTCCAAGGAACTTACCAAAGTTTATTTTTTTATATTAATAATAAATTTACATTTATATATTTATAAACATTATTTAATTACTTTTAGTAGTAGTTTGTTCCAAAAAAATTGATTTTTTTACAATATTATTAATTTTTTAGTGCCTATCAGATGATTTATTTTTAAAGACATTGAATTGAAGTTTCAATAAAAATGATTGATACATATACAGATTTTTTAGATATTTATTATATTTACTGTTCCACTGTATCCCTAATGCTATTGGTACACGTACAGGTACACTGTACCCTCACGTATAGGTACAGTGGCACAATTGCAGAGGTCAACAAAAATATTAATTATAAATGGCACGTGATAAGGACATTAATTTTTAACAGGTTTTTTAAACAACGACATTATCAGTATTAAATGGCGAAAATATTTATTTAAAAAATTCAAAATTGAAGATGTTATGTACAGAAAAGCAAAATGTGTGCCACCGTCCCCACATCTCCCCTATTTTGCAAGAATTAGAATAAATTATTTTTACATATTCAGTATTTTATATTGAAATTTTAAACATGCTCTATTATGCAATAACTAGCTTGGTGAATTGAAGATTTTAGTATAAAACTTCATTATTGTATTGAAGTGTTTTATAGTACCAAGCCTCAGAAAAAATATTGTTCTTGCGATGTAAAAACAAAAATTATTCAATTATACCACAATGGCAATAAACAATGTAACAGTTTTAAACTTTTCAAGACACCAAAAGGTACGATTTCAAAAATTATAAAGAAATTTAACGATAGAGGCAATGTGGACGTTAAATGAAAAAGTGGTCGACCTAAAAAAAAACACGTCAAGAGTAGATAAAATTATTAAAAGAATTTCAACATGTGATCCGAATAAAATATCAAGACACATTTCTCAGTAAATCTTAGAAAATTTTAATATTTCATTATCAAATCGTCTTATAAGAAGGATACTTAATATTATAGGACTATTTGGTAGAGTAGTGGTAAAAAAACCAATTATTTCTAAGAAAAACAGAAGTGCTCGATTAGATTTTGCTAGAGATCATTTGGAGTGGTCCATTAATAAATGGAAAACGGTCCTTTAAAATGATGAAAGCAAATTTAAATTATTCGGGAGTGATGGAAAGAAATATGTGAGGTATCCGAAGGGTGCAAGATAGGACAATAAGTGCCAGATTCCCACTGTCAAACATAACGGCCGAAACATCTGGTTTGGGACTGTTTTTCTTTATCTGGAAGTGATTCAGTAATAAGAATCGATAGAATAATAGATCGATTTAAGTATAAACATATTCTAGACCAGCGTTTCTCAACCGGGGGGCCGCGAAGTCATACAAGATCGAAACATGAAAGTATAATAAAAATGCATTCAATCTTGCAAGATATAAATTTTATTCATATTTATAAATACGAGTATCTTATATTTATATTCATAAAATTATACCTTTCATAACATAAATAAAATAAATATTCTATTTATTTTTATACATAATATACTTATTTTGACAACTAATTTAAACTACAAGCTATTTCAAATGTTTAAGTTGTCACTAGCTAATCTTATAATGAGTAAATAGACTTTTACTAAACTCAAATGATCAAAAGCTTCATTCAATCAATAAAAATTACTAGATTTGAAAATCTAGTTCCGCTTTAACCAAAGAAACAGAATATAAGTAGACTATATCAAGGTCAAATAAATTGTATGTGTCGGTTGATGAGTTTCTCTGACAATGGTTCGCGTTGGAGGTACTTCAAGTGTTTTTAAGTTGTACTTTGAAGTAGGTACGACTTGAAAGTGCAATATTTTTTATTATATATTTTTTTAATTGTTCTCCGAGCTACAGATAATTCAAGAGTATGGATACGAATGTTTAAATTAAAATGGAAGGCACTTTGAACACGTGTAAATAAAAATACTTTACTTTCAAGTCGTTATAATGAATATAATCGTCATTTAAAAATATCACAGTTTTTGTCAACCGTAAAAGATATTGAAAAAATGTTAAGTAAAAGTTGTTCAAAAACTCTATCCAAAGATATCCAATATGACATCCATTTAAAAATTCGAAATTGTCCTTGATGTCATGTACTTCCGTTTTTTCCCGGAAAATTTCAATACTACCATTCAATTTTGTGGATAAATTTTCGTTCCAAATTTATCCCAACTTGCTCACACGTCGCCTTTTCGAAAAAACTCGTGTTCCCGTTATCTTGATACACCAGAATATAGGGGGGCCGCGGACAATATTTATATAATTTCGGGGGGTCCCAGGCCAGAAAAGGTAGAGCAACACTGTTCTAGAGAGTATGATGCTTCCATATGCAGAAGAAGAAATGCCTCTGTGAAGATTATTTCAACAAGACAATGGACCAAAGCATTCGTCAAATTTGGTAAAACTTTGTTTTTTACATAAAAACGTACGGGTGATGAAATAGCCATCTCAGAGTCCTGATATTAATCCAATGGAGCGCCTTTGGGAGCAGTTAGATAGGCAAATAGGCAAATACAGCTACAAACAACGACAAACTTTTTAAGATTATAGAGCAAGAGTGAAAAATTATCCCTCAACAAATATGTGCTAATTTAGTAGATTAGATGCTAAGAAGATGTTTTGCTGTGGTTAAAACAAAAGGCTACGCCACCAAATATTAAGGAATTTTTTTAATTTTTAATTTAAATTTATTTTTGTATAAGTTTCCATACTTTTTGACCAAATAAATTATATTTGGTCGTATTTATATGAATATAACAAAAGTTTCCATACTTATGGCCACCACTGTATGAATTAGGAAAGATGGGAAAAATATTTGAACATTAATAAAAATCCTCGTTCTAACCAGTTATGAAGGTAACTGCTTAGAATGAGGATGACTAAAGCTGGGTTCCTATTAACGAGTCGATCCTGTAATGTACCGCGTAATGTTATACGTCGAGTAACATTTTTGTCTAGTTTTACGGGACATTCCAGGAATGGTCCACCATACTAAATCATCAAAACACCCAAACTTTTTATAGACAAATGTCTCCAACAATAAACCGCGTCAATTTAAAGAAGACACAAGTATTTGGAACTTGGACAAAAGTAGGAAAGAACAACCTATGCTCACTTTACTGAGAATTGGGCACACTAAAATCACATATGAACACCTACTTGCATGAAGTGAACCCAAAATTTGCACACAGTGCAATACACCTCTAACAGTGGAACACATACAAATAGACTGCCCTAAATATTGCACCAACCGAAATAAATACAAGATACCAAGCACCATGAAAGAAGCACTACAGAACAACAACACTTATTATTTGTAATAATAAGATTACAATTATAATTTTAATATAATTATTGTAATTGAAATTAAGGTAATGTAAGTCTTCTTTTTAAATCAAAATAATTTTAACAGCTGAGAATCGAACACTTTTTTCCGGGAGTTACATTACGTTATGTAATGCAAGTTGCGTAGCTCTCATGTGTGAAAGCTTTCATTATTTATCGTTAATAGTGAATAATGCGTTTCTTCTTCTTAGAGTGCCATGCTCGATGCTCTGCTAAACTGCCACTTTCCTGTTGAGCATATTCCGAGCATAGGCTATTTCCCCGTATACAGTTGTGTTGTGTGTGTTGCCTGTGTAACACAATCATATACGACCTACAATTTATTAACGTGGAATCCGAACCACTAATTATATTGGGGAAATTTTACCACGGCGTTTACCTCGATAGGGCAACCATCGAGTTGTCGTCCGAGGGTGAAATGGTCGAAAAATTGTAAGGTATTTTTGCCGGTGCCGGGGAATGTCCACACACTAACTGAGCCACGATCGTTTTCTAATGCGTTTCTGATATTGAAAAAAAAAAACATTTATCAATATGTTTTTAGGGTTTTGTAGGTATGACCAAAAAACCCTTATACCGTCATTTTGTCGTCTGTCTGTCTGTCTGTCTGTCTGTCTGTCTGTCTGTCTGTCTGTCTGTTCGGTAAAAATTGTAGCCGAACGGCTAAACCTAGAGAGTTGAAATTTGGCATGCTTATACAACTCGTTGACCCGCACATAGGAAAAATACCAAAACATCTAAAAAACATATCCCCCTAAAAATATAAACAAATATGTGCTCATCGAAAAAAAAAATATTTTTTTTAAATTCTGAGTAGGGTATCAAATGAAAGCCCTTGGTACGTGGATTAACGATCAAATTTTTATTTTTCCAAAATAAATTATTTTGAAGCGATTTTTGCCAATATTGTGCAAAAATTTTGTCCCACACCCTGTAGCCCAGATGGTTTAAACTAAAAATCTGAAAAAATTCTAAGTAATGTACATTGGTGTGAACCGGAATAGTTCAACAGGAATTTTTGATCAGATTATGTTTTTGGAAAAAAAAGCATTTTTTATGTTTTTTTGCTAATAATGTTGACAACTTATAGTTATATAATACGCTAAACAGTAACGTGTTTCTTGGTGCTGTGGCTAAGATACTTGCGTTCTGTCCAAGAATTCGTAATCGGACTCATGTTCGAGTCCTACGTGAGGAGACAATATTATTTTTTATTTATTTTTTGCATTTTTATATTGTTTAAATTATTTTTTCAAAATTTTAATTATATTTTGGCAATTGTTGCATTTAATTTTTAATAGCGTAAATTTAATAACCAGTGGAAATTGTTGAAATTATAATTTAATTATATATTTGAATGTACACGAAATCAAAGGGGAGGAGCTATGACTAAAAACAACCAATGGAAGCCATAGGCGCAATTTTCAAAATCTTAATGAACCTTGATATATAAAAAAAAAAATCTTTAAAAACTTAAATAATGGTAATAGGCATTCCAATTAAAATTCATAAAAAAATATTTTGTCATAAAATTTGTTTTGGCACCCCAAATAATCATCATTCACTTACTAAATACCTGCAAAACCCTGAAATGTGTGAAAATTCACACTTCACATCAATTTTTTTATTAATTGAATGAGGACTTGGATGCAAAGCAAATTGCATAAAAAAATTGTTGGATTTTGAATATAAATTTTATTGACAAAATTTTTTCAATTTATTACATTAAAAATAATAATAAATGAAAGCTCTTATTACTCAAATTAATGATTAAAAGTGATTATCAAAAACTGTAGATTTTGATTTGATTATAGATATATTTTGATTAAAAATATATTGTTCAAGACATTTAGCATTCTGTTGGATTCTTACACGTATTATACTCTATCTCAGAAAGACTGATAGTAATAAAATTTATTATTTGTAAAAAGTTGTTGTTTTTTTACACAGAAGCGGCAAAACAAAAGCGACACAATATGAATAGTCCGAAACGAAATATTGTTAAAAACAACCAGGTGTGCCGCACATATTATATGGGAATACGAACTAGGGTTAAACACAATAGGTCATAAAATTTGACCCTAAAATTTTGAGGAAAAATATGGTCACAGAGGTGTGTTTAATGATATGATAAATATGGTCACAGGCGTGTGTTTTATAAAATGATAAATAGTAATATAGATATACACAAAACCAATTTAAACGTGTTTAAAATGTGCACGCCACTGGTAACTGCCGGACAAAATGATTTATTACTATCAGTCTTTCTGAGATAAAGTATAATACCTACAAAACCTGAAAATTCACACTTCAATAAATTTTTACGAGGGTCGCATTTTATATTTCGGGATTTGAGAGCAAAAACCATGATTTATAAACAAAAGTGGCTTTACTGTTTTTCAAAATATTCTCCATGAAGATCAATACACTTTTGTATGCGTTTGAACCAATTTTCGAAGCAATTTTCTACTCCGATTAAGGCTTTTCCACTGCGTTTGTTAAATTTAGTGGGATCCAACGCGAACCAATCTCTTTGACGGCCAAATGTTCATGCAATAGTGAATGTATGCTGGCCCCACTAATGTCCAAGGATACCTCAAGATAATTCACATGACGATCTTGCAGTATCAGTTCACGCACAGCATCAATGTTTTCCGGAACAACAACCAATTTTAGACGACCTTTACGAAATTCGTCCTTAAGGGAACTACGGCCACGATTGAAGTCAGCTAACCATCGATAAACAGTAGTCCTTGATGATGCTTCATCGCCAAAAATCGAATTAAGTTCATCGATGCACTGTTGTTGAGTTAATCCACGTCGAAAGTTGTAAAAAATAATCGCTCGAAAATGTTCACGATTTAATTCCATTTTTAGCCGAGATGTTTTTTTTTCAAGTTACTGTAAACAACACAAATAACGCTCGTACGGCAAAACGTTCTGAGTACGTATACCTTCAAAAATGTCAAACTTTACGATAAAAGCGTCAGTTGCCAGATGGCAGCACTAGTTTAGCGCAATCCCGAAATATAAGAGGCAACCCTCGTATGTCATCAGTTGAATCCCGTTTACTTCTTCTTGCCATCACTTGGATCAGTTTTACTTTTCTTTCATCGGCCCCGCATTTTTTTATTGCAGACAGCTCTGTAAACCCTACGACCGGTTCTGCTGAATATACTTCATCTTTTTGGGGCTCTGCGTAAGTGAGCTCTGACTGTACTTCAATAACCATTTTGTAATTTGTTTTGAGTAAGCGCGAGGCCCCAACAACCACAGAGCCTTGGGTGATTACCACGGTCGCTCATATCTTAAGTCAGCGCTGTATAAACCTAATATATAATAGTATTTTTGTATCAATGCTCAAAACTGCTTTCCTAACCTAAAAATCTGTTTTTACACTTTAAAATAGCCAATTTGTCTCAGTAAATTGGTTAGAAAGAGATACTAATACTTGAAGACGTTGTTGAGAGAGAAGTAATTACGTATAAATAATTGGTGTGACAGAGATAAAACCTCAAACGAAGAGGGTGAATAGCAAACAACGATAAATAGATCTGAAACACATTGGCAAGAAAGGGACAGAAGATGGGGTGTATTTTCTTAAGGAGCGAGAGAAATGAGATGGTGTTGTATGGTTGGAAGAGAGAGATGGATATAAAATGATTGATTGGGCAGGCATGACAGGCAAAGTAGTAGTTTACAAGTTAATTACCCAAAGTGAGTCTAATGAATTACTTGCGGCCGAGTAGCAAGTGATTAGTGTAAATTAAGGTTACTTTAAACTAATTTAAGATATTAATTACCTTTGTTGTTACTGTATACTCTAAATAAAGGTAAGAAATTTTACTTACTTGCAAGTTTACAATGTTTCCAGTGGCAAGTACAACTGGCTGGCTGCTAAATTTATTTTAACAACCTTCATTTTAAATAAATGCTATACTAAATAAATAATAATAATTATAATAATAATAATAATTAAAGACCTGACAAACCCCATAATAATGGTTAAAACGATGCAACACAACTCTCTCGGGAGAAGTACAACAAAGTTGCCAGTTCGGTAAAACGAGGGATGATAGACATGTTGACAAAGGAACACATGAGTAAAAGTATGCATTCTGTGTTCTTCAAATGTATTAAAAGTCTAGAGTTGTCCACCGACCTCACGTTATCGTTTCTTAAGTCTGCTGGTTTGAGATCGGAAACAGAAGGTTTTGTGTTTGCGTGTCAGGATGGTGTTATAAATACTTTGGCGTACAAGGCCCGCGTATTTCAAATGGCGGAATTCACACTCTGTAGGTTGTGCCACCACTATTCTGAAACGATTATGCACATTCTGTCTCTTGTTCATCTCTTGCAGCGTCGAGCTACGTGTTTCGACATAATGCTGCTCTCCGCGTGCTCTACTACCATCTTAGACATGCCTATGGTATTGACCCAATTTCGGTTATACCGTACGTCCCTTTTGATATAGAATCGGTGGTGGAAAATTCCAAGTGGCGAATTTATTGGAATTAGTCCTTCCCCACCTCGAAGTTACTGACAGCCACTAAGCCGGACATTACCTTCCTGGATATTGAGACCAAACAGTTGTTTGTGATCGAATTCGCAAGTCCAGCTGAGAAGAATATCTCTCTCAAGGAGGAAGAAAAGAGGTCTGAGTATATGGATATCTTGTACGAGCTTGGAAAGCTGTGCCAGGGTATAAAGTTAAGCTTGTAGTCTTGATAGTTGGTGTTTTGGGTGGTATGAAAGCCTCCTATCGAAGGGAAATTGAGTTCATTCCCGGCTGCAGATCCTCTGCCACCTCCCTGATCTGCAGGATGCTGAAAGCTGTGTTGCTCGGGTCACTCCGCATTGTGTGGGCACTGGATCTGGCGTTATTTCCGCGTCTGCATATCGCCAGGGTTTTGGATGCAGCCGTATGTATTTAGCTCCACTAGTCTCTAGTATGACGCTGCTCAAAAGGTTGCTGAAATTTGCGATTAGTGGACGCTTGTCAAGACATGAGAAACCCCATAATAATGGGTCCCTAACGTCTAGCTGGTGTATAATTCCAGAGAAGGTTCTCGGATTCTAGACCTTCTGTCATAGACATGAAAGCCACGTAGTCATTATGACGCTTTCACCGGTGCTATTATCCCTGTAAAGCCCTGCAAAAACTGAAGCTGAATCAACCTCCGAGATGGCTGCACAATTTGGAAGATGAAAATTCCGTAGTAAAGGAAATCAAGCCTGCGTCCTTGTACTCCTTGCCTATAGGCAATCCTATAGTTTTCGAGACTTTACATGCCGATTAATCTAAAGATACCGATAAACAAATACATTACACAAATATACAAATACACAATTCTATGTAAACTATTAATAACGTATTTGAACTACTCGTATAATATGTTTAATTTTGTAATAATAAGAAGTGAGTAGATAGCGCTGCAAACCGAGAGCACGTACTAGGATCGCAGTTCTACAGGGGACAGATACATTACAGCGGGAAATTTAAAAAAGGTTACAACTATGGCATACGCGTAGTAACTGGGTTAGCCACTAGTTTTTATTGTTTTAATATACATAATCAGCTGTGGCCACCACAGGACCAACCGCCATCACAAAGTACTTGTATAAAATACATGCTAGCAGCAGAGTAGAAATAACTTGGCCCAATATTTTCTAACAGAAATATTATTTATCATGACCATGGAAACGTTATATAAGAGTATGAAGAAATAGATACTTAGAAAAAATATCGAAAATTTTTTCAATTTTTTTTCGTATTATCAAAAATTTTTCAAATAAAAGTTGTTCGTTATTACTTTTATAGCAACTTTTATTAAATAATTTTTTCGAAATATTTTTCTGTTATGAAATATTCACAAAAATCTTAAAATCTACACGAGTAAACTCCCATTTCTAGTCAACCGATTTTTACCAAAACTTGATCAACTTGTTCCATTGATGTCAAAAGCTTAATTATGAAGTTTCATAAAAATCCTTTTCACAGAATTTGCTCTGCACGTGTACACAGGCCGACAGACAGACAGACAGACAGACAGACAGACAGACAGACAGACAGACAGACAGACAGACAGACAGACAGACAGACAGACAGACAGACATACAGACAGACAGACATCATGTTAAAAATAGTCAAACCGTTATGTAGGGACCTCAATTCGTGAAGATCCATCGAAATCTCGAAATGTCAAAATCGGTATGATACCTCCCTTATTTATGTTGGTGGTCGGTAAAAAGGGATTAGTTCATAAGGTATTGAAATGTTTTGAGACAAGATAAATAATATACTTCCGTTAAAAAATATTAATTTAAAAAAATTATTTTTATAAAAAAAAAGAGAGATTTAGTTTAAAGGGTTGTTCCGCCAATATGGCAAATGTAACTTTACATCTTCAAAAATAACAGCAGCAAAATTAAATGTGGAACATTAATAAAAAAAAAAGATTGTCGGACGGTCGTAAGTGCAAAACGACCGTAAGTCGAACACGTTTTAAGCCGAATACTAGCTGCATTAAAATTCCTCTGGAAAGTTAATTTAATAAATCAACACTTCAAATTTATTTTTAAAGTTTAGTTCTCTTTCTAAATTAGCTTTTTTTTAAAGTATCCCCTTACCCTGCATTAAATTCTCCATTGTTAAACATCCCTAACATTTATTCATTCTTATCTGTCTCGTCATTGTATTTAATTTTTTGCAATTAGAACATTTTAAATCTCCAAGGAGTGGAAGTGTACAGTGTTGTAAATTACAGTTGTGCTCGTCTACTGTTAATAAATGATTGTGTGTGGAAATTGAAGTGGGCGCCCCGGCCGCGACCCCACACTTGCCGATATCCGTTGGGAGTTGCCCTGAACCCACATATCGAACTAAACGTGTACCAAATCCCAAACACCTAATCAAAAGCTTTTCAACAGTACGATCAATTATTTAATGGACGAGATAATGCAAATTATAAAATTTAAATGATACACCTGATTTATGGGAATATATTTTATATTAGAAGTGTTATAATTGGCCTGAATAATGGTTACATTGAGTTAAAATTTAATAGAAATTTAATTCATTTTGCGTTAGTTCGCCTAACTTTTTAAAAATGTGTGAAGTTTATGATTACTGCAGTAGAACTGGAAGAAGCTGGCATGGAGATTCGGCAGGAAAATTATGACTCCCAACTCTCGACTCCCAAGCCCATATTTTTGAAAACCAACTCCCGGCTCCCGGCTCCCGGCTCCCGGCTCCCGGCTCCCGGCTCCCGGCTCCCGGCTCCCGGCTCCCTGCTCCCGGCTCCCGGCTCCCGGCTCCAGGCTCCCGGCTCCCGGCTCCCGGCTACGGCTCCCGGCTCCCGGCTCCCGACTCCGACTCTCGACTCCGAGTCCTATCCCTCGTAAATCGGAAAGTCTATTCCAAATGTTTAGGCGCAACTAAATGGAATTTTTTATTTTCTTTAGTTATCACGATTTCACTTTTTACGATCGAAATGGGCTCTTAATAAACAAAATGATAAAAAGTCTCATTAAATCGTTAAAAACTACTAGATTTCAACATCTAGTTTCACTTAAACAAAAGAAACAGACTATACTTATATTAAATATTTTAGGTTGGAGTGAGTCGTCTTTATAAAGTCTCATTTTCATTACATCTTTACTATAAGTGCGATTTTTAATAAAAAATAATAATATATTAGATTTAAAAATTTCACTGTATTTTTCATAATATGTCATTTTTTCATTTTAAGATTTAGATTTTGGCTGCCAATATGAAACATGAAATAATCACAAAACTCGTTACAACTTGATAAAACAAAAAACAAGTTAAGTTCTGCTTAGGCATAATAAACCGTGTTTACAGTATATAGAGTATACAGATAAAATAGATATGAGTAAAATCATAAATCTTTACTGCCTCATCATATTAATCTGTTAATATTAATCAAATAGTAATAATCAGTAGTATTAATCAAATTTTAAAATGGAGAACTAATGTTCTCCAATGACAAAAATATTCAATAAAGGTTTTACTTAATGGTAAAACCGTTAGAATATTTTTACTTTCGTTTTCGATCTTGAACTAAAAAATTTATCCCCGTCTCCATCCTCTAAAAATCTCTGGTAATATCGTTAATTTGTTTTCGTATTCTGTCTGTTCCCATCCTTGATAAAAAACTAATCGAGTGGTCGGGAGTCGATAGTCTTTCCGACTCTGACTCCCGACTCCTCCAAAGTTCCACTCCTCGACTCCCGATTTCGACTCCGTCTCCCCATCCTGAGTACGAGGGATCGAAGTCAGTGAATTCGAGATGAACCAAACTTCGAATTTACCAATATGCGACTTACTGTTAAGCATAGTCTCTTATTAGCTTGATACATCAAACCCAACGAAATTCCAACTTCTTTAAGCTTTGTATATATATATAATCCTTTATTTCCCCTCGACCTTTCGGTGTTTTGGGTATTTACTACAATTAAAAAACATATATCTTCTATCAACATCCCAACGTCCTATCAAACATACATACATCACATTTCATTACTTTACATTACAATTTATTTTATTCCATTCTCTTCCCTTCCAACCATTTCTTCACCCCTCCTCCTATCACCCTTCCTTCTTCCCCATTTCCAGGTAACCTCAGCCCCCTTCCTTCCGTTTCCCCCCTTCTGCTTCCCACCGGGCCTCTTCCTTCCTTCCTTTACCCCTTCCTGTTATCCTTCCCCAATCTCAATCCATCTTGCTTCTAATTACCTCGCCCACCTCTCCCCCTTCCATCTTCGTGCAACAGGTCTAATGTGCTCTCAATCACGCTTATCCCTTCTTTTCTTCACCTTTCCATCTCTGTCGCATCCACTCCGCATCTCCAGTAATACTCCTTTCTCATCTCCCCCCATGCGTACCATCTTCTTTTCTGTTCCTTTCTGGCTCTTTCCTCCCAGCATTCCCTCACTATTCTTTTGTCTGTTTCTATTCTAACTTTCTCCTCGTGCTTAACCGCCCTCTTTCCTGTACCCACTTTCATCTTATCCCTTTTCAGTTCCTCTCTTAAAGTATACCCTGGTGTTGTTCTATCTACCCCTAAGATCCATCTCAAATACCTCTCCTGTACTCGTTTTACCTTATCCCATTTCTTCTCTTCCCATATTTTCACCCCATATAACAGGATGTTCTTCACCACGGCGTCAAACATCCTCAGTCTCCATCTAATATCATCGTTAAACTTCCTCTCTCCTATACTCCACAGCTTCCCCATGACTATTGTTGCCTTCTTAACTCTTTCCCTTATGTGTAGTTCAGCCCCATTGTTCCTCGCTAGTACATAACCCAGGTATTTTAAACTCTTCACCTCTTCTATTTATCTGCCTCCCCATTCCCATTTTATCTTCTTTCTTCTCCCTCCTCCTTCACCGAATACCATTATCTTCGTCTTGTCCCTGTTTACTTCTAGTTTTTTTCTTTTTAAATAATTATCAGCCCTTTCTATCATTCTCTTCAGCTCCTGTTCCCCTCTGCCATCAATACAATATCGTCCGCGTAACCCAATGTCTACAACTTCATCTTAAGCTTTGTAAAAAGTACGATTTCTCGAACTCTACAAAACTGAGGTGTGATTCAGCGATGATCTCCTCGTTCGTTGCAAATCTTTTTCCAGTGAACCATTTCTTCATATTTGGAAAAAGAAAGAAGTTGCAGCGGCTAAATCTGGAGAAGAGGGTAGATGAGAGAGCAGTTCGTAATGCAATCCAACCCATTTGGCCGTTGCAATTGCAGATGAGTGGTCAATTTATCCACTGTGAGCAGTCGCATCACCTATTTTGCCGATAACTTTTTTATGTCAAAATATTCATGTAGGATATGAAACACATTCGTCTGAGATGTTGACCATCTTGGCTATCTCATTTATCTTCACTCGGTGCCCGACCAACACGATATCATGAATTTTATCCATCTCTTCAGTTACGACCTCATTCTGATGTCACGGGCGCTTTGCATTATTCGTGCTCGTACGACCACAATGAAATAGAATATTATCCTTTTGTATGAAAATTGGCCAGCGACCCAAATGTTGCGACACCCCTGCAGTAGGTCGCTTGTTTTTTTCGCATGTACTGGACATGTCGCAACTATTGCTTTAAAGGATCAGAGAACAGTTAATGCTGAATGGTATACAACAATTTGTTTGCCAGAAGTCATCGACAAAATCAGGAAAAACAACCAAAAACATCGCATCATTCTTCATCATGCAAGCTCCCACACAGCACGTCAAGCGGTTGATTATTTGAAGGAGAAAAACATGGAATTATGTCTCATTGCCCGTATTCACTTGATTTTTCCCCTAACGACTTTTTTTGTTCCCCAATGTCAAACAAAAAATGCGTGGACAGCGATTTTCATCACCTCGAAAACCATGTTTTTATGATACCAACTTCAGAATGGAAAAAAAGTTTCGAGAATTGGTTTAAACGCATGTATAATCCGTCTCAATTTGTAATACGAAACTAGATCTGGTTGCTTTGGTGACTGTTGTGGTGTAAACAGACTTTGGCGTATCCGTGTGAACCAATACTATGACAATATTATAAATAGGTAGAAGTAGTAAATAATTTCACTCAGCTTTTTGGAGAAGAAGCGTTTATTTTAACAAAACACAACGTTTCGCCAACAACATTGTTGGCTTCTTCAGGTGCTATAACAATAACATCATGATAGAAAACAATCTTATACAATCAGTAACAAAATTTACCTATGTTAGTTAAACGTAGTCATAACAGACTGTACATCAATCATCTCCAAGAATGGTGAATTGCAGAATTCATTGACATTAATGTGTACTTGAAGAAAACACACCATAGGAAAACAGGAGTTAAATTTCAATTAAATATTGTAATATAATGATCAAAAATTAGAAACTATTATTAAAATTTTACAATGCAAAACGAGACTAAATAAACTATACAACTGTCCAATATTAACTTATTCATAAATACAATGATATCAAGTTTTATCGACGCCTCAATATGACAGGCTGCGACACTATCCCCCCTGACTACCTGGTACGCACAAATCGACAGAGTTGACAGTGTCCCACCCTGTACAACATAATGCAACGATAACCCCCGAAATCATGAAATTTTCACAACAACCAACTCAGTGGAAAGAACCAAAATGAAGTAATTGAGTTTCGGAGCAATCATACAATTCAACGTACCAATCCCTCAAAACAATGGTACGTACAAAGTAATGAGAGAAAGGTACCTCAAACGGTATATCAAGTCCAAACCCCAAAAACCCTTAAGGATCCATACACCCAATTTAAATACAATATGAATTGCAGAAATAATAAATTTTAAACCGGTACAGACACCGGAAAACCCTAACAGTAACAGTTGGAAACCCAGAAGGATATAAAGTATTAAATCTTCATACAGTCCGACGTACTCAATCCCCAAAATCGATGGTACGCACAAATATCTTGTGGAGAGAGTACCCCAAACTGTATATCGGACCCAAAACTCTATTACTCTGGAGAATCCAAACCGAACTGCCTAACACATGTTTAAATGGTATTAATACGTTAAATTTATTAATTTTTTTTTTTTTTTGTTTTGTTTTGATTTTGTGGAGATGGGAGGAAGGAACCACAAGGTAAAAAGGATATTGTTCAAGTTAACTCGCCAAACTCTTCAAAATTCTGAAAAAACAGACTAGAATTAGCATAACCTCAAAATGGTACATGTGAACTGAAATTAACTTCGAGTAATCAACAAAATAAATTACTCACCAAATAGGTACCCCGTGTGGAAACAAAACAATTAAAGAATTGTGCAAATAAACTCAATATCACAGATGTAATAAGATATAAATGAGACCAATGTGGCTCAGTCACTCCCAAAACCACAAATGGCGTTAAAGTCAAATTGACCACAATGCAATCTGCAAAAAATGAGGGAAATTCAAACTACAAACTCTCATAAACTGGAAAGAACAACAAGATGTGATTAATGATATTACTATAACAAGCTGTTAAATTTTGAGTATCAGTTTTATAATTGACTGTAGGGAATTTATTATAGAAAATCATTTCGCTAACACTGCGTTTGAAATAATTTTGTTCCGTGTCTAGGATATTAACATTTTTTAAATCAAAATTATGATTCAAATCAAAGTTTAGTTCAATGTTTAGCTAGGGCCGTAGATTCCCTTTTGTTACGATTTTTCTCCCTACAATCGTATGAATGGTTGTACATTCTGGCATTAAGATACTGTTTTGTCTAACCAATATATGAAAGATTGCAGTCTAAACAAGGAATTTTGTAGACCATGCTCGATCTGTATTCATAGATCGACATGTCCTTAATTTAAGAATACAGATTGTTTATGGTTTTGCAATTATAAGTTACAATTTTAAAGTTATCATTACTAAACAAAACTTTGATAGTGCTGGACAAATCCTAAATATACGGAAATATTAAATGAGAGATATTATCCCTATCTAAAGGTATATGGTTTTCACCATCCTTGGAGATGATTGATGTACAGTCTGTTATGACTTCGTTTAACTAACATAGGTAAATTTTGTTACTGATTGTATAAGATTGTTTTCTATCATGATGTTATTGTTATAGCACCTGAAGAAGCCAACAATGTTGTTGGCGAAACGTTGTGTTTTGTTAAAATAAACGCTTTTTGTCCAAAAAGCTGAGTGAAATTATTTCCTATTTCTACCTATATTCAAAATTGGACGTTAAATTACTAATCTAATATTATAAATGTATTGTCAATATACAACATAAACCAGTGGCGAAGGGACACCTTCGCTAGACTTGCCCTCCCATAAAAAAATAATAATAAAAAAAATACATAAAAAAAAATAATTATTTTTTAAAAAATTTAAAAGAAGATTTAGGTAAATCTTCAAAAATACATCAAATTATGTCCTGTACAAATTTTTGTTCAAGGTTTGGTTTACTAGTTACGTTTTTTTTTAAATTTTAAAGTTTAATTTTTAACTTCTGTTTCCGGTTTCGGATTTTAATAAAAAACAATAGGGTTGTTCCCAATTATTAGGAGAATTTTTTAGTAAAACACACACACACACACACACACGCACGCACGCACCCACGCACGCACACACTCACACACACACACGCACGCACGCACGCACGCACGCACGCACGCGCACACACACACACACACACACACACACAAATTTTTGAAAATTTTCGCGATTACAATACTATACATTAAGGTCGGGCAAGTAAAAATTAATTTTCACTGTTAGTTCCGTGTTACAAAATGAGACAGCTAATAAAAGTGTATAAATCGTAGAGGCGAATATTTTGAAAAGGAATAAAACAGTTTGTTAAAAAAAAAAGTTTCTTAGTTTTTGTAAAAACTTAAAAGGTAGTCCTCGTATTTATTTATTACTAGCTGAAAACCCGTGCTTCGCTACGGTATATTGATGGTCTCATTGGCATAAAATCCGCAGTTTGTTTTTAAACTTGTGTATGGGTAACCTTCGTAACAAAAAATCTAGTCGATATCTCATCTGTCCTAAGAGATATTGAGGAATCCGTGAAAAAACAGTTTACTCCTTCTCACCAAATAGGGGTCGAACTTGAAAAAATCCTTTCTTAGTGAGTTCTTACGTCATACTGAAAAATGTACTCTCCTATAATTTTTTATTTTTATTTTATTTTTATATATTTTTATTTTAAAAATGTAATCCCGTAATTTTTTATTTCTAACAAAAAAATACTAATTTACCCTTTAGGAGTGAAAGAAAACTGTCAAAACACATATATGCCAAAATGGAATGGTATAACTCAACAACCGCTGGATATACAAAGGGTTCACCCCGAATGTAGAATTCACCCCGAATTCACCCCGAATGTAGATTCACCCCTTTAGGGGTTGATTAAGATAAAATCCTGAAATACATTTTTCGGCATTTGTATGGGTAATTTTTATAAGCAAAAACCAAATCTATATCTTATTGATCCTAGAAGATATTAAGGCGTCCTTGAAATCACAATTCCCTCTTTTCACCCTTTAGGGGTGATATTTGTTAAAGGTAAAAAACTGTTAAAACCATTTCGAGATATTTTAAAAAGACACCTATGTGCCAAAAAGAAACGTTATAACTCAACAAACACAGGAAATACGACGCGATGTATAATCTACCCCGTTTGTAGAATCACCCCTTTAGGGGTTGATTAGGACGGAATCCTGAAATAAGTTTTTCGGCATTTGTATGGATAATTTTTGTAAGCAAACACCAAGTCGATATCTTATTGGTCCTAAAAGAATTAAGGTATTACTGAAATCACATTTCACCCCTTTTCAACCTTAAGAAGTGAAATTAAAAAAAAAAATAGCAAAATCATTTCGAGATATTAAAAAAAAAAAACCTATGTGCCAAAAAGTAATGTTGCAACTAAACGAACACAGGAAATACGACAGGATGTATAATACATCCCGATTGTAGATCCACCCCTTAAGGGATTGATTAGGACAAAATCAAAAATTTGGTTTTTTGGTATTTGCATGGGTAGTTTTTGTAAGCAAAAACCAAGTCAATATCTTATTGGTCCTAAAAAATGTTAAACAATCATTGAAATCACATTTTACCCCTTTTCACCCTTTAGGGGTTAAATTTAAAAAAAATGTCAAAACCATTTCGATATTTTAAAAATACGCCTATGTGCCAAAAAGAAACCTTATAACTCAACAAACACAGGGAATACGACGGGATGTATAATTCACCCCAATTGTAGATTCACCCTTTTGGGGTTGATTAGGACAAAATCCTGTAACATATTTTTCCGTATTTGTATTGGTAATCATTGTAAGCAAAAAGCAAGTCGATATCTTATTGGTCCTAAGAGATATTAAGGAATCCTTGAAATCACAATTCACCCCTTTTCACCCTTTAGGGAGTAATTTTAAAAAACTGTCAAAACTATTTCGAGATATTTTAAAAAGATACCTATGTGCCAAATGTAATGTTGCAACTAAACGAACAGAGGAAATACGACGGGATGTATAATTCACCCCGATTGTAGATCCATCCCTTTAGGGGTTGATTAGGACCAAATCCTGAAAAAGTTTTTCGGTATTTTTATGGGTAATCTTCGTAAGTAAAAAGCAAGTCGGTATCTTATTGGTCCTAAGAGATATTAAGAAATCCTTGAAATCACAATTCATCCCTTTTCACCCTTTAGGGGGTAATTTTAAAAAACTGTCTATAATATATATTTCGAGATATTTTAAAAAGATACCTATGTGCCAAAAAGTAATGTTGCAAATAAACGAAGACAGGAAATACGGCGGGATGTATAATTCACCCCGATTGTAGATCCACCCCATAAGGGGTTGATTAGGACAAAATCAAAAAAGTTTTTCGGCATTTGCAAGGGTAGTTTTTGTAAGCAAAAACCAAGTCGATATCTTATTGGTGTTAAAAAATATTAAACAATCTTTGAAATCACATTTCACCCATTTTCACCCTTTAGGGGTTAAATTTAAAAAAGTTGTCAAAACCATTTAGAGATATTTTAAAAAGACGCCTATGTGCTAAAAAGAAACCTTATATCTCAATAAACACAGGGAATACGACGGGATGTATAATTCACTCCGATAGTAGATCCATCCTTTAGGGGTTGATTAGGACAAAATCCTGAAATATATTTTTCGGTATTTGTATAGGTAATCATTGTAAGCAAAAAGCGATTCAATATCTTATTGACCCTAAGAGATTTAAGGAATCCTTGAAATCACAATTCACCCCTTTTCACCCTTTAGGGGTGAAATTTTAAAAAACTACCAAAACCTTTTCGAGAAATTTTAAAAAGACACCTACGTGCTAAAAAGTAATGTTGCAACTAAACGAACACAGGAAATACGACGGAATGTATAACTCACCCCGATTGTAGATCCACCCCTTTAGGGGTTGATTAGGACAAAAACCTGAAATATGCTTTTCGGTATTTGCATGGGTAATCTTTGTAAGCAAAAAGCAAGTCGATATCTTATTGGTTCTAAGAGATATTAAGGAATACTTGAAATCATAATTCACCCCTTTTCACCCTATAGGGGTGAAATTTAAAAAAACTACCAAAACCTTTTCGAGATATTTTAAAAAGACTCCTATGTGATAAAAAGTAATGTTGCAACTAAACGAACACAGGAAATACGACGGAATGTATAACTCACCCCGATTGTAGATCCACCCCTTTAGGGGTTGATTAGGACAAATTCCTGAAATTAGTTTTTCGGTAATTGTATGGATAATCTTTGCAAGCAAACAGTAAGTCGATATCTTATTGATCCTAAGAGATATTAAGGAATCCTTGAAATCACAATTCACCCCTTTTCAACCCTTAGGGGTGGAATTTTAAAAAACTGTCAAACCCATTTCGAGATATTTTAAAAAGACACTTATGTGCCAAAAAGTAATGTTGCAACTAAACGAACACAGGAATTACGACGGGATCTATAACTCACCCCGATTGTAGATCCACCCCTTTAGGGGTTGATTAGGACAAAATCCTGAAATTGATGATTCGGTATTTGTATGGATAATCTTTGCAAGCAAATAGTAGGTCCATATCTTATTGGTCCTAAGAGATATTAAGGAATCCTTGAAATCACAATTCACCCCTTTTCAACCCTTAGGGGTTAAATTTAAAAAAAATGTCAAACCCATTTCGAGATATTTTAAAAAGACACCTATGTGTCAAAAAGTAATGCTGCAACTAATGAACACAGGAAATACGACGTGATGTATAATTCACCCCGATTGTAGATCCACCCCTTTAGGGGTTGATTAGGACAAAAACCTGAAATATGTTTTTCGGCATTTGTATGGGTAATACTTGTAAGCAAAAACTAAGTCGATATCCCATCGGCCCTAAGAGATATTAAGGAATTCGTGAAATCACATTTCACCCCTTTTCAACCCTTAGGGGTGAAATTTCAAAAAACTGTCAATACCATTTCGAGATATTTTAAAAAGACACCTATGTGCCAAAAAGAAATCTTGCAACTAAACGAACACAGGAAATACAACGGGATGTATAATCCACCCCGATTGTAGGTTCACCCCTTTAGGGGTTGATTAGGGCAAAATCCCGAAATTGGTTTTTCGGCATTTGTATGGGTAATACTTGTAAGCAAAAACTAAGTCGATATCCCATCGGCCCTAAGAGATATTAAGGAATTCGTGAAATCACATTTCACCCCTTTTCATCCCTTAGGAGTGGAATTTCGAAAAATCCCTTCTTAGTGGGTGCTTACGTCATGAAGGGAATATACTCTCCGAATTTCAAGTTTTTAGGCCCAGGGGTTCGGGCTGGGCGGTGATGAGTGAGTCAGTCAGTCAGTCAGTCAGTCAGTCAGGACACTGCCTTTTATATATATAGATAATACAATAAGTCAAATTTTTTCATACTCATTTACTCATTTTATTTCAAAATAAATACTGAACAGAAACTTGAAAGAAATCATTCTGACTCTATTAAATGAACTGCAAAAATGTAATTTACAACAATAATTCACAAAACTACAAAAAAATCTTTAATTAAAATACCATAAAAGAAAAGCAAGAAACAAATTCTCCAGCTGTCATCCGCATCCTGTAAAACGTCCACGTCACCCAGCTGAATACTAGAAATAAACAAAGCTAACGGAATATCAGTATACTGAAGTAACCGAATCCAATAAACGTCGTTTAGTCCTGATCCCATCCTCTCTTTATACCAATAATTGGATTCTACTATTTGTCAGGATATCCGTCAGACTTGTATATTCTCTTAAACTAATTTCTCATCTGATAATACGTCTTTTGTGATTTTCTCTCTCGTTAATAGTGAATTGGTAACAATTGTCAAGAGATACCAACTGTATGAATTGGAGAAATAGTGACGAGAATTGCTCAAATTCATGAATAAATGAAGAATGTTATTTGGAATTGGTTTCTTTTGAATTGAGGAGGCATTGTCAATCAATTGGCTATTTTTGTTTTATCGAGTTCTATTGATAACCAATGGAATAAAAAATATTTGATTACGTTTCAAAAAGGAAAAATAATTTATTATCTAGTCTAAGAATAAAATTAAATGTCTGTGGTCACTATTCCGTGCAATTGCTATTATCAGAATGATAATATCCTTTATGTTATCTTATACATTAACTAGTTTCACGCCCGACTTCGCTCGGAGACAGTTCATTATCATTGACTTGAATTTTTTTGGAACACAGAATATACCTACTCGTTATTAAGTATCAGTACAGAAAACAATACTGTCACGGCTAGGTTGATTTTGGTGGGTTGGTATAAATAAAAGAATATTTCAAAACACTTTTATTAATGCAATTTATTAGCAAAATTAATTTACAGATTTAGCCATATACGCCACTGTTGTTCAGTACAACTTATATTAGTCCTTTTTGTGTGTAAAACATCATAATTTCAAATATACCTAAGAAGACATTGATATTTACATTTATCTACAAAATGAAACCAAATACCGATTTTAAGAGCGCGATTGTCTCCAAAACTACTCTCTTTATTATATTTCTAATATTTCTACTCTATTTCACGTTTTAGGTGTAATTTTAATTCGTATCATATAATTCGTTGGAGCATATTTGCAAAGTGATGTATTTTCACTTGAACAATAATTATGTCACTTTATCAAGAGTAGGCAATCTTAAAAAATGTTTATTTATACGAAAAAAAAAAAAAAATGCCAATATTGTTTACAATGAAGTAATTTACAAATTAACTACTGTTGTGGTTAACAAATTTTATCATCAACTCTCCGAGCAGCGCCGTGTAATCTGCTGGTCCCGGGAGGGGCCCAGGCCCGTCGGCCCTCCCCTTGGCTGCGCCACTGATAAATACTTAATTTAAGTACATCTAGTGCGATGAAGGAAGTAGGGGCCTTATCGGTTTTTTCTTGCCGAATGAAAACTGAGGCACCTAAAATTGTATTTTATTTAACAAGCATATAAGGAGGCTATATTGCACAACGATGAAGTTTACCACCCGAGCTGTAGGCGAGGATTATAATCATCCGAGTGTAATATAGCCATTATATGCGACTCAAATATAATATTTTATCTACAACTATTTAATTTTATCAATAAAAAAAATATTAAATTTAATTTTAAAACACAAAAATGTCAAAATGTCAAATGTCAAAAGAGTCAATTGTAAAACTTCAGAACCTACGTCATCAAGATGGCTACCGAACAATCAGCTGATTGTTACCTACAACAATATTTAAAATACTATTATTTATTATTTTATTTATTCTAACTTGTAATTCATATTCTGGTTATAAAGATAAGTTGTCATAGCTATGTGAGGCACACATAACTATTTAACTTACTAAAAAAAAAAAAAAAACTAGCTGTGTATAAAACGATCATTATTTACGGATGAACACGCATACGCGTCACATTATACACTGCGTGCAATATGAGCAGCCTAATGTATTTACAATTGGATATATATGCATTTATTTTTCCCTCTTATATAATCGAGAACTAATTTTAAAATATTTTTACATAGCATTTTAAAAATCGTAAAACATTAGGTACTGCAGAGTTACCGTGGTTCTGTGGTAAGCCGGTCTACAGAGCACAGGAACACGGGTTCGAATCCCTCCACCTTCTTCGGATTTTTATCTTCCGATATTGGGCAGTCAACTCTGAGGTTGGCTCAGCCTCAAGTATTTAATATTTAAAATGAGTACCTTATTCAGCGATAATAGAAACATCACGACAGCCACGTGAATTTCATATATATAGCTGGCGGTCTAGAAACGGAGAACTTACCTTCTCTGCCTCTATACGCCTATCTAGGTGTTGGGAACCCATTATTTTATTATTATGATTATTTTAAGTACTGCTATAAATTCCTGTAAATATAGGAAATATAAAGGATGTTTGTACAACAAAGCATGTTATATCTTTGATAGGGTTATTGATATTTGTTTCTGTTTTTTTCATTATTTATTAAAAAATCAAATCTCAGTTCTACACGTACCATCAAATCTTCTTCCAAGTACCGCTAGTGGTACGCGTTCCACCGGTTGAGAACCGCTGCCGTAGATGATTAATTTATAATTTTCTTGTTCAGAAACACTGACACTATCCTAACCACATATGTTGACAAACAGTTCTATTAATTCTTTGATGTGACAATCTAGAAATCCATATATCGTTTCTTCCCCCATACTTTAAAAATAATTCATCAAGATTTCAAAGCGTAACATCTTGTATTCATTCATTCACACTAAAGTAAAAGATATGGTTACACTCTAGCGAGCATTCCAAAAATGTTAATTGGACTTTAAAATTAGCCACCAACCAACCATTTGTTAAAGTGATGGTTAAAAATGACGACCGTTAAAAAATAACTAATAGATTTGACAGTAGTGAGACTATTGGAATTTTTTGGGTGGTTATTAAAATATTTGAACGATTTTAAAATGAGATTTTAAATAGATTACATTTTTCAACTGTTCTCTTCCATCCAAGTGTTGCCTTCAATTTTGAGCTAATTTTGTAGTTTCTTATCTTGTTTATTGGATATTTTGTGACATTTACATATGTTTTACATTTTTGTGGAGACATTAAATTTTGGTAAGCACCTGAAAGAATGTTTAAAATTAGGATAAAAATTTATCTCGACTGTTTTAATAATTTCTATATTTATATTCGTTTTTTATACAAACAACATAAAATAAAATACAGATGTTTTTTATTATGATGATTAGGATGATACAGTAGTTCGTCTAGCATGGGATGAAGCACAGGAAATAAGATGACGTATAGGACGATCCAGGGTACACTGTTGGTAAAAAGACTCACCATCGTACAGATTTTACGTTTTTCAAATATTACTGTGGTTTATACTGGCATTTTAAATATTTCTTTGCGTAATAATGTTTTGCCACATTATTAGTAATATTCCTGAGCTACCTTTCCAGAAAGTTACGGTGTAATTATGTAATAATTAACAGACTAATAGAGTCCAATATCATCATTATATAAATGCCTTTTTTCCAGTGGAAATCTTTTATAGACACCGGAACCGGGAAAAAGCCCTCTTCGGTAGCGTCGGATTCTCCATTTGACCTACCGACTAAAACCACTTGCCTGTGCCTCTAGTTTGCAGTCAAAGAACTATTGGAAGACAATGCGTCTTAATTACAGGCAAAGTAATAGTTCTTACGTAGTTATGTTTTTTTCCGATGCCTGGCGGATGCGCTCCCCCACTTCCTTCGTCTGCATGATGTTATGCAGCATGCTCCATATGTACTCCAATGTCTCTTTGTCCTGAACCATCTTGGGTACAAGGTTTCTTGGAGTTAGATCTTCGCCGATCTCTCGACTTACTGCCTCCTGTTTTCTATGCTACCTGCCACAGATGAAGATTGTGTGCTCGGGTGTATCTGTATCACCACCATGTATGATATAAATGCCTAGTTTCAAGAAAGAATTCCGGGTCAACGTAAAGATTTACGCGATTTAAGATGCTTTATTGTCTTTGTGTCTTGAGAGCGTCTACGTTTCACCAAAGAAAAGGCCAAACAAACTATGCGACGAAACACGGTAATCAATAATTTTTCACCATAAAGAAGGGAAATTGTAGCTTGAGTTCACTGCAGTCAATCTTCAGCGACTATGTTAATTATGAAGTATAAATACACAAGAAAAACAAGACAAACCGCGAAATGAAGAACCAAGGAAAACAACGCTTAATCTTCGTTTATAACAGGTCCATAACATAAACGCATCGCATATGCATAAAGCGAATTATTGTACTTATAATCATCAAATACCCATATTTGGTGACCCTGACGTGATAAATTGTGTAATGCCTCGAAGGCTTGTTTTCTGAGAGATTTGAGTAGATAAGGTTGCAATTGGACAAAATACAATTTGCCGAACTCAGTTTGCATAAAAATTAATTTCAAAGACGTTTCCTTTGATGCTAATAATTCTTATAGGTCTTCATCAGTTTATTGCTCCTTTACAAGTATATCGTTGCTTATAGTTTGAGGAAATTTTATTGAATTGATTCGAGATAAGGTGTCCGCAACAATATTCTCTTTATCTCAATATGTTTACATGTTGAATATTTGTTGTAAATTGTACTATCATTATTTATTATTATTAAGTAATTATATAAACATTTTATACTTACAAACTATTTAAATATTATTTTACAATCTAAACAAATATTATAACAAATATAGTAAATCCAAAATTACAATAAAATTAAAATTAGAGTTATTATACCTAAATTTAATCTAATACAAATTGTTCAAAACTCAGGGTAATAGGTAACTTATCTTAGCTTTGAATGAGTTTATGGTTGGGGCAAACACAACTTCTTCAGGGAGAGAGTTCTCCAAGTCAAAGACACGATTGGTTACGAAGAACTGCCTCAGCTGTCGTTTGTACTTCTCGTGCTTCAACTTGAGATGGTGACCTCGAAGTCTCTCGTCAGTATTGAGGTGGAACAAAGGTGACATACTGGTGGAAAACTCGTGTATATTAGATCCCAATGTCGCAACTGACTAGGGGTAAATTGTATTTTGAGGAAAGTTAAAATGTATTTAAAATGTATAGCACTGCAAGGGGGAGTACTGTGGCGCTGGTCGTCATGAAAGTTATGTATTTTATTTTCAATTATTATTGTGTTATCAAATAAAAAAGTTAATTAATAAAAAGATCCTAAACTTATATAAAATATTTCTTTCTTTTATAATTCAAATACTCATAGATTTATAGCAATCAACGATACCTGCAACATGAAGACTCATTATTAAATTATATATTAAATCTGCCGGAATCCACCCAGGGTTGCAATGAAGAAGGATTAGTAGTTTCTTATTATATATCATCTATTGAGACATGACAATTATGCCTTGGCATGCGTCTTGGTAAAATGAGAGCCTCTAAACTGCACGGTTAAATCAAATGATCTTGGCAGCCAATCACTATCGCTGGATTTCGATACAATTTTTCCAAGAAACATTTCTCACAAAAAATCAATTGTAGCACGTGCTATATGACAAATAGTGTCGTCTTGTTGAACTACAGGTAGTATAGTAACATAAAATGACCCTAATAAAGTAACAAAAATAGAAAAAATATGACCCGTTAATATATCTAGCTTATATTATTGTACCTCCACATATACTTTGCGTGGATGTTTAGGTCGGTTTTTCAAAATGGATATTATGTTTTTGAAAACAGGCACTACGTCAAATCTTTGACCGTCAACTAATGCAAAACTATCGCAAATGGTAGAGAAACTGTACCATTTCTTATGTCAAATTAAAGTGTGACATCTTCTGCTTTATTTTAGCTTTTGCTTTATTTAAAAACTTAAATAATTATGAATGATTAATATGAAAATTGAAGAAGTTGGAAATTATCTTGTACGAGTACAAGTTTGGTCAAAACGCGACAAAAGCAATCCATCAATACAAACAAGGCATTTGGGGCCTGTACTGCTCCAGAACATACATCGTGACGTTAGTTTAAAATAATTCATTTCGGCAACAGAAGCCACAAAAATGAATCACGTAGTAGACTAGACGTAGTGTTTAATAATGAACATCTAAAGGATCTAGTTGAGTCTGCTCCATGTCAAGCGATATAAAAACTCACAGAATAACTCAACGTACAACCCTTCACCTTCCGACACCTTCAAGTCATTGGGTAAGAGAAAATACTCGAAAAAATGGGTTCCACATAAACTGCAGCACAAAACAGAACATGACGACTTGTGTGTATTCTTAATTGCAATATAAAGTACTTTTTAAATTGGGCTATAACTTGCGATTAAAAATTAATCCTATACGATAATCGACGACGTTCTACTCAATGACTTGACCAAAATGAAGTACCAAAAGCTGTCCTTAAAGCTACACTCAGCCAAAAATTGCATAATTCATCAAACAGGAATTGTAACAGTTGCAAACGGTTCTTACCCAAATTTTCTCACCTATTAATTAGCACTTTATCAAACACCTAGAAAACTGTCTAAGGAAGAAAACCTTCAATAATCATATATTGATCTAAAACACGACCTTAAGAATCGGATAGTGTTTGCTTTGATTCAAAAAGTTTATATCGACCTGAGTTTTGATTGTTTGAAGATTATCTCGAAATTCGTCCATTTCATGTGCAACAACCTAACATCATAGAACTCCACGCGGCGCTAGCAAATATGCTGACACGCATTTACAAGGAAATCTGAAACAGTTTTAAAAATACCGGTATCCGGTAATCCTAAGAGTTTTCAGTTCCCAGAATTCCTGGACATTTTACTGGACCAATTAACACTTTATAATTACAATGTTTCCTAATATCACTAGGCCTTATCCTAGTTCTGACAACAATCGTTACGTGGTAAAAATCAATGATTCTAAACAGGTAGCATTGTTATGTTAGTGTGAGTTTGTTTTGTCATTAAACTAGATGATGGGTAGCTCGCTTTGCTCGGCTTCTTCTAACCAAACCCTTACTAATCTAACCTAACCTAAGATAGTGTTTTGTCATTAAACTAGAAGATGGGTAGCTCGCTTCGCTCGGCTTCTTCTAACAAAACCCTTACTAACCTAACCTAACCTAACCTAAGATAGTGTTATGTCATGAAACTAAAAGATGGGTAGCTTTTCCGCTCCGCTCGGTTTTAGACTTTTACTAACTAAACCTAAACTAATTACCTTGTTTTTAGATGCATAGTACATTATTTTCTCCCATATTAGCCCAATTAAAATGCGTATCATTGTGTATGAATTTATAAAAATTATTTGCATGCAATTGCCCATAACCTGTCTTATTAAACCTTAAAAACAAAAAATTTATTTAGTTTATTATATAAGTTTTCTTATTATATTTCTTTATTTATATTCAAACACAATGTCACTTTATTTATCTTTTTTTAAACCATATAAAAAATTTTATGCAATTATTTCTTAGTCTGTCTACTTTTATTGACCACTGCTTTTTTGACTTTCCGATCCCCTCGGCATTCCTCTCAAATATTTACAAAATATTTTTTTTTTTCGATGAATTGACGATTCGATGAATTGATCATTCGATGAATTGATTTTCGATGAATTGATTTTCGATGAATTGATTTTCGATGAATTGATTTTCGATGAACTCGTCGGTTACCACTTTTACTATACCACAATAGCACTTAAATCACTTGTTACTCTTAGGCCGCGAACATACAGAAAGCTGGTAAATCAGCGCTGACAATCGGTACCGAAAACAAGCTTACTGGGTTACTGGTTGAGCACACGCTAAACGCTGATATTGCATGTGACACTGACAGATGACATAACCTATATATTGTTTTTATTTATTTTTTTCCTATTTATCCTACATTTTTTAATTATATAGGCCTAGCATAGAGTGAACGTTAGTTTTGAAAGTGTATAGCTACTCGTTCGTATATTGGCTCAATTATATGTTGAAATAAGTAAAATGGCGATAACTATATTTAAAAATGGAACCAAAAAGAAAAGGTATACATGCAATAAACCAAGAGAGACGTAAATATGGGGAATACCATCACCTTTTTCCTCAATTAAAAGAAGATGATGCAAGATCTTTTTAAATATTTTTTTTTGTTTCGGCGCTGACAACATGCTGCTTAAACTGCTTAAACGTTTCGGTAAGCGGGTAGCCGACACCGACCGGCGCCGACCAGTACACTGCGTGTGCGGTTTTATTTGAAAACATAGACAGATACTGCGGCAGATCAGCGCTTGTTGCCAGTAAAGCCGGTGCCGGCTTTCTGTACGTTCGCGGCCTTATACCACAGCTAACATGTATTCAAACGAATTTCTCAATGTATACCAAACTACAGACTTAATGATTGACGATAATGATAACTAAAGCTCTAAGATCGGGGCGTCGGACGATTGGGACGATCTTATCAGTGAATACTGGATGCGTCTAAATGATTATTTAACCGTCACGTTCACATGGTCAGTCAGTTAGAGTGGTTTGACTGACTGACTATGTGAACGTGACGGTTAAATAATCATTTAGACGCATCCAGTATTCACTGATAAGATCGTCCCAATCGTCCGACGCCCCGATCTTAGAGCTTTCGTTATAATATGTAGAGTTAACACTAAATAATACGCTGAAACTTTAGTCCTATCCCAACGCCTCAGGAATGCAAATACCTGAGTACTATTCTTGAAATCAAGTAGCAAATAGAAATGAGAGTTAGACGAGGATAAAGAAGGTCAAAATGGTAAGAAAGATCTGGGAAGGGAGACTGCACATCACATATTAGTGTCAGTTTATACAGATTTTAGAAATACATATTTAATATCGTACACATTTCAGTTTTATGAAAAAAGTTTGAAGTTAATTACACGTGGATTTTTATACTCTAAATAAGTTTACTAAATTAATGGAAGTTTATGCCTAAACACTTAAAACTTAAGGGAATAAAGTGGTAAAAGAGATTACACGCCGGCGTAACAAAGGTTAAAGAGCCTCCCAGAGAATTCTAATAACAAAATGGTGTTCCGGAAATTAACAAAGGTGTGTTGCTGCTTAAATTAACATAACCCAGAACACAGAGCGACAATGCGGAAACGGTGGATCCACGATATCACATATTCGAAGCACATATGCAGCGTTCAACGTTCCGTTCGGAACAGAATCAGCCATGATGATAACTAGAAAGCCATAACATGCGAATTACAAGCTCCCAAGATCATATCTATAAAACATTCGCGCATTATGACAAGCCATAAACCCTGATTTGAGCGAACTGCTACGTTCCTAGCGTCGACTCTGTTAAATATTTATAAAACAATCATCATTCGGCCATCAAGCAACATGGCGCCGAGCTCATGGGACTACAGGCAAACTACAAACTGTTATGAAGCAATCTATTATTCATACTCGAATAGAGGTGGTGCCCTTAAATTTGTTTTCGCGGTAGCAAAGCCATCGCAAATGTTATCCGACGCACAACACCTAACCTCACTTAGCGCGCGTAAAATAAACGTGATATTCCCTGAGGTGGTGCGACAAAAACGAAATCGCGAAAACGCTGAGCTAAACAACACTCCCTACACCCTCTCTTTAATTTTATGGCCGTGTTCACTTCTGTTCATTTTGGTTATTGTTGATGTGTGTTTTATTATTGATGAGCATATTGCTGGAAATTTAAATCAAATTCTTAATGGTCCTTTACGGAAATAGAATGAGGATTACAATTGCTTTTTTCATTCTTTTTAAAAAATATAGAATGACTTTAATTCGAATAAATGGATTTAAAAAAGTGTAGATGTTTCAAATATTTGGTCCCATCCAAGTTAATGATAAATAGATAAGTTGTAAGATATTTCTCAGTATATACACAAATCCGAGTATCACACAGGAAATATGACAATTACAATATATAGACCACGTGATGAAGATGAAATTATACAGAATGTTAATAAGGCCAAGGAAGGAAGATCTTATCATCCGTCGACAAACGGAAAAAACTCGAAAGAGATAGAAAGATCATTTAATAGATTACTGAACAATTATAGATACACAAGATATCAGACAAAAATCTGACTCTAAGTATATCAAATTAAAGTCATTTATTAAATTTCTACACTGCTGACCTTCTCTTTTAACTTTCTACCTGGTGGAATACAGTCAATTCATTTAACGTGTCCATTCTAACATAGCTGTTTTTTTTTAGCCAACGTTGCATTTATTGCAATGTCTATTTACAATCTGTCACATACATGTCATTATATTATAGTTGCTGTCGTTACATATTACAAAGGACCACCAACAACTAGTTCTGATCCTAACACGGCCGTCCTGACCTTGCCGCGTCCTCGCGGCGTATCAAATTTCAACTGCAAAATAAAACAACTTACTATTCAACACGGCCGTCTTACTCCGGCCGCGTCCTCGCGGCATCTTCAAAATTCAAAGCAAAATAAAGCAAGGAAATGAAACATAATGTTAGTTTTGCCCAACTCCATGAAGTTCCTAATCATCCAGAGTATCATCGAAGCCCTTGAGGTCCCTGAGCATTCAGAGTCAAACAAAACAAACACAGCTCCTTAAGGTCATTGACCATCAAGAGTAAAATAAAACTAACACAACTCCTTGAGGTCCCTGGACCATCCAGAGTCAAACAAAACTAACACATCTCCTTGAGGTCCCTGACAATCCAGAGTTCCCCTGAACTCCTTGATGTCCCTAACCATCCAGAGCCAAACAAAACAAACACAACTTCTTGAGGTCGCTCACCATCCAGAGTTTCCCTGAACTCCTTAAGGTCCCTGGACCATCCAGAGTCAAACAATACAAACACAACTCCTTGAGGTCCCTCACCATCCTGAGTTCCCCTGAACTCCTAAGGTCCCTGGACCATCCAGAGTCAAACAATACAAACACAACTCCTTGAGGTCCCTCACCATCCAGAGTTCCCCTGAAGTCCTTGAGGTCTCTGACCATCCAGATTCAAACAAAACTAACACATCTCCTTGAGGTCCCTGACAATTCAGAGTTCCCCTGAACTTCTTGATGTCCCTGACCATCCAGAGCCAAACAAAACAAACACAACTCCTTGAGGTCCCTCACCATCCAGAGTTCCTCTGAAGTCCTTGAGGTCTCTGACCATCCAGATTCAAACAAAACAAACACAACTCCTTGAGGTCCCTCACCATCCAGAGTTCCCCTGAAGTCCTTGAGATCCCTGACCATCCAGAGCGAAACAACTCATTATGGCTAAAACTTGCCATATCATCAGCATTGTACACTGTGTCTTGCGGTACTGCATAAGCTATCAATTCTCAACTCAACTATCTATCAGTTTATTTTATTACAGGTGGTCTACAGTACCCAACAAGGTCAGTGACTGTCGTTGCCTCATACTCAATAACTTATCATTTAGTCAAAGCAATAAAATGATTCTTACCATTGTAGTCATCCTCAGTTTAATCAGTTACCTTCGTACTATTTATCTATCAATAGACAAACGCTCGTCCATTCTGACATATTTATTTTTTACAATTTAATTGTGATATAGCATTTGTGTTTTCTATTTTAACAACTCTTTTGAGCCAAACATCACGAAACTTATTTTATTATTTGCAACTGACAATCTTTTTGTCATTTTCAAAATATTTTATGTATGGAACAACAAAAACTGGCCAATATTAGTTGTTGATCGAAGTATGATCCCTACATACTTCGGAAGTAAAAGCTTTATAGCGTTTGTAATAATATCAATTACAACACAAATCAGCATTTATTACAACGTCTATTTACAATCTGTCACATATATGTCATTATATTCTAGTTGCTATCGTTACATATTACAAAGGACCTTCAATAACTATTTCTGATCCTAACATACATACAAAACCCTGTAAAGAAAACTATATCCCCAGGCATCATAGCCCTCCTTTCGCCCCTCTCTAGGCCACTGCGTACACTTTTTAATATCACCGGGTTAAGTTTAAGATGTCACCCTAGTTAGAAATGATGATGATGATGATGATGATTGAATCATGATTCATCCTTTGAACAATTAAGCATTTTTAAAAATATTATTTTACTAACTATTCAAAGTCATTCAACTTAAACAAAACATTAAATCTCTTCTCAAAACTAGTTAGCAAGAAACAGCATTAAACGATATAAAACAATTTTAAAATATACCACAGTAGAAAACCATAATATCGTTAGTATCTGTTTATGAATCAGCTCTGACAAGTTTATACTAAATATCCACTCACTAAGAAGCGACTAAGCTATAAATACTCCCCAATAAATATGTCTACAGATCTTTCTGTTTCTACTAACTAGAGGTACTTTAAATGTCTTCACTGTGAAAATGCTCCAATTTCCGGCTGACAAAAAGAACGTAATTTAGTTACTTGCTTGAAAATAAGAGTTGAGCATATCAAAATATCTTGGATAATTTCCGTATGCTTGGATTATTTTCGAGGTATTAAATTTAATACTAAATTTAACTTTCTTTGAACTTTGTTTTGTGTAGCTCTTTGTTAAAGAGTACATGGGTGGCTTCATAGACGGAGATTGATAGTTTTCTCCAAAGGACAGAGGTGTAGTAAGAACTGATTTAATTCTAGACTATATTATTAGGGAGTACAAATAGCCTGAATATTATTCAAACCAAACGAAGTAGGGGCAAATGGTGACAAGCCGCGCACTTTAAGAAAATCCTGTAATAAATCTTATAATTTTCTAAAGACATATATATACCTATATATATTTTTAGAGTTTTGTAGGTATGAACAAAAAAACGCTTATACCGTCATTTTGTCGTCTGTCTGTTCGGTAAAAATTGTAGCCAAACGACTAAACTTAGAGAGTTGAAATTTGGCATGCTTATACAACTCTGTGACCCGCACATAGGAAAAATACTTAAACATCTAAAAAACATATCTCCCTAAAAATATAAACAAATACTTATGTGCTCATAGAAAAAAAAAATATATTTTTTTAAAATTCTGAATAGTGTATCAAATGAAAGCCCTTAGTACGTGGATTAACGATCAAAATTTAATTTTTGCAAAATAAATTATTTTGATGCGAATTTTGCCAAAATTGTGCAAAAAAATATTTGTTCCACACCCTGTAGCCCACATGGTTTAAACTAAAAATTTGAAAAAATTCTAAGTAATGTACATTGATGTGAACCAGAAAAGTACAACAGGAATTTTTCATCAGATTATGTTTTCGGAAAACAACGCATTTTTTGTGTTGACGATTTGAACAAAAAAAAAAAAAATCAAATTCTGAGTAAATTCTAATCATAAATTATTTTGAATCGATTATTGCCAAAATTGTGCAAAAAAAATTTTGACTCACACTCTGTAGCTCAGATGATTTAAACTAAAAATTTGAAAAAATTCTAAGTAATGTACATTTGTGTGAACCGGAATAGTACAACAAATTTTTGATCAGATTTTAATATAATAATAAAATATTATTTAATAACTTAAATAATATAATATAATTAAATTATATTATATTATTTTATAAATAATATATATTATTTATATTTAATTTTTTTATTTTATTTTATTATTAGATAAAATATTTATTAACTTATACAACACATTAAACCAGCATGCTTTCATAGTGTAATGGTTAGCGTACTCGCCTTCTAATTTGCAAAGTAGGGTTCGCTTCGGTCTCGAGACAATTTTATTTTTTCTGTTTTTTTTTTGCATTTTTATTTTGTTTAAATAAATTTTTCAAAATTCTAGTTATATTTGGGCAAATGTTGCATTTAATTTTTAAAAGCGTAAATTTAATAACCAGTGGAAATTGCTAAAATTGAATACACGAAATCAGAGGGGCGGAGTTATGACTTAAAACAACCAATGGAAGCCATAAACGTAATTTTCAAAATATTAATGACCCGTGCTATATAAAAAAAAATACTGCACATATTTAGACCAACCTAAATAATGGATTGGCATTCGAATTAAAATTAACATAAAATTTGTTTTGGCATCCTAAATTATCATCATTCACTAAATGCGAAAATCCTGAAATGTGTGAAAATTCACACTTCACATCAATTTTTTATTTATAGACGGAAACCTTACTGCTCAAAAATATCTGGATTTGTTAGAAAATAAAGCAATACCTGCATTAAATGCGCTAAACATTCCAGGTAAAGTGTGGTTTCAACATGACGGTGCCCCAGCGCATAATGCCAGAATAATTACAAAAATTTTAAATCATACATTTCCTCAATGTTGTATTGGACGTGGCGGCGAAATAGAATATCCCGCTAGGTCATCGGATTTAATGGCCAAAATTTAACTATAGAAAAACTAAAACCTAGAATAGAAAATGAATTCCACAGAAAAATACCGATGCAATTAATTAATGTTATGTAAAATGGTTACGTCCGTTTGGGGCATGGATTAACAGTAAATGGAGGAATATTTGAAAATTTGTTGTAGATTATTTTTGTTTTTATGTTTCATCAAAATTTTAAACTTTGTTTAGCAAATATATTTTTATTTTTTCATTCCAATTTATTTCCTAAAAAATTTTTTGCGTTTATTAATTTCTATAATCGAGTAAGCTATTGAGTATGTTCTATTTTAAAATAGAGCGCATTTTACAGTGCTGTCAATCAACGGTTGTTATAGAAAAGAAACATCTATGTTCTATGATAAAATAAACCTACGGTATAGATTGTTATTAATTTTATTTCAGATTGTTAGTTTTGTATAAGAAACTAATAATCTCTGGGGGCTATGTGTAGCGTTAAACGAGGTACTTTTAACTGATTCATAGTCGGTTGACAGTGATGATGATGAATTTATCATAGATTATTTGAACAGAAGCCAGTCTCGCGCCATAAGTGGAGGAAAGTAATGGTGCGATTATGGTCCAATATGTAAATCTTACAGAATTTAAGGCTAAATGAATCTTTAACTTCGACTGTTAAATTATTTAAAATTTTGCTATTATGATCAACTAAATTTAAATACTTCAGCTACAGAATTGTGACCTTGTTAGAGGCTAATTAAGTAACGTTCAACTGAGCATTGTTTGTCTCTGTCTGTGCGCATTGAATAAAGAGAGAAAGCAATAGTAAAGACATGTTAATTTAGTGTTTTTAGTGCTGGCTGTCAGAACATATAACGTGATATAACCAAAAACTTAAAATCTTTACTTATTGAAGAAAAAACAAAAAATACATGAATGTATTCAAAGTACATGATTTATTAAACCATGTTTACAATATTTACCCAAAAATAATAAATAGTAAAAGTATAATTTTAAGATAAAAATATATGTTCATAGGTAATTTTCATACAAAATAACACACATGGCTTAAGCGATTCGTAATGAGCCTGCATACTTGGTTTATAGCTTTGCTTAAACTACTCTGGCTCATGCAATTAAAAATGGAGTTACCCACAGCTTTTTGGTCAGAACCAGTTGCCAAAAAGTTGATAGTTCCTAACACTTATACCCTTTTCACACTAGATCTTTAAGATCGGATGTTTAAGTGAATGTATCTTTAAACGCTAATGTGAAACCGTATGGCCTCGTCTAAATACAAGCGATGTTTAAGACAGAGATCTGCGTCTTAAACTTCGTACGCATTGCCAACTTAATTTCTATTATAAAAAAATACTCCTTGAATTTGTGCTGTCAACATTTTATATTATCATAAACAAGAATACTGTATTATATCGACGTTATAAGAAGTTTATACTTATTGTTATAATAAAATTATTTATTTTAATAATGTGTTTAATAAAATACAGAGCTACAATAATTGAGATAAAATGTATCGACTTACATGTTAATACAGGTGTAATATATTCTTTATTGTAGTGCCTTTATTGTAGAATGAAATGAAATATCCTTAATTGTTTATAATAATTCAAAATGTGCGTCTGCGCAGACAATTCAAAACTGGTAATTTCATGACGGTAACTTAAGGACAAAATTACTGTAGCTGATGACAGCACCAGAGATATAAACATCAAGTGTGAAAGCATACCGATCTTAAACATCGGTGAACTTTAAGATCACTCGTCTTAAAGATCTAGTGTGAAAAGGGTATTAGAGATGTAGTGGAAGTTCGTCTTGCCTTGCAGGTTGTCCATTATGTAGTGGTTGCAAAATTTCGTAGAAAATCATTTCTTTAGACAGCCGAAAAAATCTTCTAAAACTCTCATTAGCCATTTCAAATAGATTTTCTGTGTCTCTTATAAATCTTCGTTCTATGCGAAGATTTTTTCTAAAAATACAAAGTACATATTTTTTGTAATTTATAATGTTTATAAATTTATCTTTTATTACCCGTTATCATCTTCCTCGGCAATTAAATGAACTAAAAACATGGATCAATTCCATTTTCTTGTAAAGAAAAATGTTTAACTTTAAATACAATTTCGGGAAACGTTACAATCTGATCCAGTGTCAAACATAACCTCAAATTTAGCGCTATGGAGAGATATATCTGGCTGTAGCTTAAAGAAAAATTTAAGAATTTATTTAACGTTAAATGATGACCGTAATTGCACTTCACGCTAAAGCCTGTGACCTTCACATTTAAATAACTTAAATATTTAACTGAAATGACCATAATCGCACCATAAGAAACCGAAAAAAAAAACAGGATTCGATCTTGATTGTTTTGGTTAGTAATCAATTTATCAAACTTCAGCTACAGCATTCTGCAAATAAAATTTGTATTTTCGGAACGAGAAATCGTATTCTTGTTCGAAATCTGGTATTTACGGTACATACTCATATACGGTGCTCAGACTGGTATAATCATGAGCTCAAAAATCAAAAATGTAAACTTGACTTTGTATATGAGTTTAGTAAAGTTAATATAGAATATAAAACTTTGTATAAACAACTTAAAAAACGTTATAAATGGTATATAAAAAATGCTAAAAAAGCATATTATGATAACATGATAAAGATATCTGATCCAAAACCACTTGGAACATTATAAGACAGGAGAGTCATGTTTCAAAATCTAATAAAAAGGTAGTAGGTAATTTAACATCAAATGATTTCAACAAGTTTTTTCCACAGTAGCGGTACAGACTTTATCAACCATACCAAGTTCCACAGTTCCAAATAAATCTATTAAACCAATTCATACAAATTCTTTTTTTCTCTCTCCTGTCGACTCGAAAGAAATATTATCAATTATTAAAAATAGTTATAGCACAGATATTTATAATCTAAACACCAGCATCATTAAAGTATCAGCTGACTATATAGTGGATCCATTAGTTAATATTATAAACAGTGCATTTGATAGTGGGATATTTCCTTCAATACTTAAACTGTCTAAAATTGTCCCCATATTTAAAAAAGGAGACATCAATAATACTTCGAATTATAGGCCTATTGCGTTGACTACTATTTTTTCAAAAATTTTAGAAATTGCTTTGAAAAATAGACTTGTAAATTTTCTAGCAAAATATAGTTTGTTATCAGATCGTCAGTATGGTTTTAGATCTAAGCGGTCAACGACAAAAGCAGCCAATGAACTATTGACTGATGTTGTTAAAGCACTTGAGAATGGTCTTCATGTGTCTGCAACTTTTTGTGACCTCACAAAAGCATTCGATTGTGTCAATCATTATGACTTGTTATGCAAAATCGAGCGCTATGGATTGCGTGGTATCACCTTAAATTTAATAAAATCCTATCTACTAAATAGAAAACAGGTTGTGTTTTGTAATGACCTCATATCTAACACACTTACCCTTAATATAGGCGTAGGTCAGGGGACGGTAATTGGTCCGTTGTTATTTTTACTAGTTATAAGTGACCTTCCAGAAAACGTAAATGCTAGTACCGTTATGTACGTAGATGATACTAATTTTATTAATAGCGGTGTTGATCATAATGAAGTTAAAGATAATATAACAGCTACTATGGATGAAGCAGTTGTATGGTTTAATGAGAATAAGCTAAAACTTAACGAAGATAAAACTTTTCATTTAGTTTTCAGTCTTAACAGAACATTACACAATGATGATCTGTACCATGTTCAACATGCTACATATTTAGGATTTGTGTTAGATGAACAATTAAATTGGAGCATGTCAAATATGTAGCGAACAGAATTAATACCTCTAACTTTATGCTCTATAAAATCAAGAGATATGTATCTCTACATATAGCAAAAATAGTGTATTTTGCATACATACAGTCAGTTATTCAATACGGCGTTATTCTGTAGGGCAATTCTACAGATGCTATTAGAATTTTCAGAACGCAGAAAAATGTAATAAGAATACTCAGTGGGGTTGCAAGAAGATCGCATTGTAGACCACTTTTTAAAGAGCTAGGTATATTAAGTTTTCCGTGTATTTATATTCTACAACTCTTGTTATTTATAAAAGAAAATGGATATTTTTTAAATAGCGGAAATGACCTCCACAACTATAATACCAGAGCCAAAACAGATTTTCGTTTACCGAAAATTAGATTAACTGTTTCGAAGTCACTTCCTTCTTTTATAGGTGTTTCACTATTTAACAAATTACCTCAACATATCAGAGAACTTAATCTCCAAAAATTTAAAAAATCTGTTTTTAAATTTTTAATGGAGAAAATGTACTACAGTGTAAACGAATTTATAAATGATGATATAAATAGCTGCAATTTTGTGTAAATTTGTGCAACTTATTTAGTATATTTCTGTTGACATGGTTTTATGTACATTTTATGTATTTGTCAAACTTAATAAAGTATATTATATTATATTATATTACTATTAGTAGGGCCCTGCGCGGATACGTTTTTCTGTATCCGCATCCGCACATGCAGGATCCGCATCCGATCCGCATCCGCAGATATTGTAAATGAAAAATCCACAACCGATCCGCATCCTAAGAAATAACTAAGATGTTTCGCCTTATTTTGCATATCGTTGCTCTAAAACAGTGTTTCTCAACCTTTTCTGGCCTGGGACCCCCCGAAATTATGTAAATATTGTCTGCGGCCTCCCTATATTATGGTGTATCAAGATAATGGGAACATGAGTTTTTTCGAAAAGGCGACGTGAATGTAGGAAAAATTTTGAATTAAAATTTATCAACAAAATTGAATGGTAGTATTGAAATTTTCCGGAAAAAAACGAAAATACAGGATATCAAGAAAAATTTCGAATTTTTAAATGGGAACGTTTGTCATATTGAATATCTTTGGATAGAGTTTTTCAACAACTTTTATTTAAACATTTTTTTAATATTTTTTACGGTTGACAAAAAACTGATATTTTTAAATGACGATTATATTATATATATATATATATATATATATATATATATATATATATATATATATATATATATATATATATATATATATATATATATATTAAAAAATAAGGTTGATAATTACAATTATTCGACTCTCACTTAAACCAAGTTTATATAAAACGTAAAACTTTAAACAGGAATATGTCAGAAACTTGGTTTTTTAAGATATCTCACAATTGTTTTAGAGTAGAGTTTAATTTATCACATTTATGGCCAATCAATAAAAAGAAATAGCTATAAGACCAGCAAATGTTAAAAACTAAATTCTTAAAACCATCTTATTAAAAAATAAAAGTTTTATGGCGATTTCGAATAATTTAAAATCTTTATTTTATTAAATTTAATGATCTTCATAAGTTTTAAATGTGGCAAATTACCATGGTTAATTTTTACCAATATTTCCAAAAATGCCAAATAAAGCGAAACAGTAAATAATTATTTTTAAATTCATAAACTGGCAAAAATTCCAAATAAATTGTTTTTTCTACGCCTGTATAATATATTTCACTATTCAAGTAAGTATAAAGTAGATCTTAAGTGTGTAAAGACCTAAAGAGCAAAAATAAATAAAAAGCGTGAAAAAAGGGTCCGTAACGAGTCTTTATTTCACTCTTACCGAAAGTCCAAATGTGAGCAATTCATTTTTGGGGTCCTAAACGCCGCTTTCATGAAAAGAGGTGTCCAAACCGAATATTTCAAGTTCGCGCGGATGTTGCGGATATGATATTTTATCCGCATCCGCACGATAGAAATGATAAATTATCCGCATCCGCAGAAAAATGGCGGATATCCGCGGATAATCCACGGATAACTGGGAATTGCAGGGCTCTAACTATTAGCACTACATCCACTTTGTTGGCGTGAAGCCACATTCAGAGTTCTTAAATCAGTAGACTATAGACCAGTGTTTCTCAACAGGTGGTCCGCAAAATTTTTCGTATGTGTTTTCTGTAGTTTTTTTGTTATTTTTTATAAACATTTTTTATGTAAATAATTTACATTTTGTTTATTTTCTGTAAACTTTCTGTGATTTTCTACCAATAAAATAAATGTATTTAGTAGCACATTAAATATATTTGTTTTCTTGCAAAAAATGAACCAACAATTATTATTACTGGTCCGCGTTAGAAAATTATATATTTTACTGGTCCGCGGTGCGTTTTTGGTTGAGAAACACTGCTATAGACTACAGCTTGTACTATGTTGATTGTCACTAACAAGTTTGTCATATGGTAAGACGTACAACCGTTCAGAACTCTAAATTTAATACGTTGTTCTTTGTCGATTGGGGATAATGTTCTAAACTTATAGCTATAGTGCGTTCGAAGGTGAGTTTGCAGTATAGCTCTTATGGAAAATGGGAGCGGTGTTGCCAAATGTTGTAAAAGTGTCAAATGTGTCAATTATAATAATATGAAAAATTCGTATGATTTACAAAAATCAACTCTTATAAAACTCAAAATAACACTCAACAAAAACAAATGGCCATTTGTAGAATACTGCGTCTTCACAGATCAGCGCGTTTTAGAGCTGGCAACGGCGACAAGCAAGAAAAGGATACAGTCATTGTGTAAACCCATTAGAGAGTATGAAAATGAACTACTCCATATGCCCTGTGCTGCGAACTCACCTTTGAACGCACTATAGTGAGTTGTTTTAGTGAGGCAAACATATAAACACATTGGCTATCTCAGTCTATTGGAGAGACCGTAGATATTCAGATAAATTCTGTATAAAGTTACTGTGTAGTAACGTTACTACAAGATAAAATATTATAAATATATAATGACTTTCATTCATGATAGTAACTGACCTTGCTCATAGTGACAAATTTAGTTACTATGATCATAGTAACTGAGTTACAGAATTGGTCTGATTGTATGCCTTTACATAACTAACAAAATGTCATCATTAACAATCTTGCTCAAAATTACAAAAACAGACAGTAAATATGATCAATTAAGGTAATTAGGTTAGGTTTAGTTAGTTAAAATCCAGGACAGCAGAATTATAAAAACGATAAAAGATAATGAACATTTTAGGAATCCATCGTAGTTGGTTTAAAGACACACAGATGTCGGACTATTTGTAATCCACTAATTTCCAACAGTTGAAAAAAATAAACACATTTATTTTATTTGTAGATAATCACAGAAAGTTTACAGAAAATAAACAAAATATAAACTATTTACATAAAAAATGTGCAAAATAAATTAAAAATAACACTGCAAAAAACATATATAAAAACTTTCGCGGACCACTAAAATTTTTCTGGGGACCACTGGTGGTCCGCGGATCATCTGTTGAGAAACACTGTTGTAGACTACAATAACTATTTCCTGTGGCTAGGAAATAAAGCGTTAATTCCAATTTTATTTTTGCTGGAATCGCATCCCTTATTAGTGTATCAATTCGTTGTATTAATGGACTAACTAAATTTAATAGCCTATTAAAATCATCTGGTGTCATTCTTAAACACAGTCTGTACTCTTTCTCATCTTCCACGGCTAATTCACGAAATAGAAGGACTGATGCGCCATGGGTAGTTCTTCTATCAATCCATTTTTTAACCCATTTTTGTTTAGGCTTATATTCTGTACCGAATACTTCAATAAGACAATCAATTATTTCCTCCACAAGAAATGATGTAATTCAAAATACCACTTCTTTAATGGCATCACGCCGGCGACGATGTATATCCACATTCATAAACTATTTTTTGCAAAAAAATAATTTCACTACAAAATCACAGTGAAGATGTCAAATGTGTTTTGACACTTACTATCCAGAAAATAAGATATGTATGTCAATTGCGTATGAACACCTACTATCCTGAAAATAAGATAGTAGAGTAAAGCGCGTAGTACTTGCGCTAGTTACTAGCTCTTTTACTCTACCAATGTAAACCCGGCATAAGGGAATTTAACACATCTGGTTTAAAATACAGTAGCTACATAAAGTGAATTGTTTGTTTATTATTAACCCGGCAAAATTGTTAGATAATTCACTTCTATAGATTTTTATTTATTTAACTTCCTTATTTCTTTATAACAAGATAATGAGGAAGACAGAGAGAGAGAGAGAGAGGGAAGAATTTGTGAATAAGTCATAATTTACGTCTTGAATTAATACTAAGAATATTAACAAGAATAAAGGTAATGAAGCGGCAAATACTCTACTACGTTTTTATCGCATTTATTGCACTCGACAAAACAATTCCGCTTTCCGCTGTCTGTTCATATAATGCAAGAGCCGGCTGAGCGACGTTCTACCTACATATTGAAAACCAACAACCATGTTGAACGGTGGGAGAACTGACAACTGACCGACCGTTTCTCGGGGACACGTTTACTCAGCCGGATCACTGAGCCGGATCAATGAGCCAGCTAAGTAAACTGAACGACCTCTACTGATCCGGTTCCGCAAACTGACCGATATTCTCTTCTCTACTCTGAATGCAGCTCGAGAGTTCTTAAGTCAAACTGAGGAACAAAATTCAGTTGCGAATTAAATCAATCCTTTGGAAGAAATACGTAGCTCAGAGGTCGTAGAGTCCCATGTAGTACCACAAAGTTTCTGGATTATATTGTTGCTAGTTCGGATCTTTGCAGCATTATTTGTGAGATATTGTTTATAACTCAAGGTTCTGTCCAAAGTCACTACCAGATGTTTTAGATTTTTATTGCAAGCTAGGATGTAAGGTAAGTGTTGTGCGAAAGCCTGCATACAATAAGAAAATCGTTAATACAATACAATATCAATTTAAATACGATTTTAGATTTTATGAGAATTTGAGTTACATATAAGTTGATTTATAATCCAATTTTATTCGTATTGTTAATGAGTATCATTCGCATAGCTTGAGTTTGCTTGGTCTCCCGTGAGAATTGTTCCCCTACTCAAGTCAAAATCCTGGCTGCTTTATTAAGTACACTACCGATTAATTATGTTATTAATAAAATAATAGAAAAATATAACAGGAATAACTAGAAATTGTATTAAATAATTCTTTAGCTAACAGGTAACCTTTATTTGATCACGTTATTGCACAAATAATCCAATTGTTTGATATTCTGTGGACATTTCTAAATCGAATCTAATTTAGAATTAAAAATTAATACGCCGCGAGACATAAAGTATTAAATTGTAGCAAAGATAAATAAAATAAAGAAAAGAGACATGCTGAATTTTTTATGGTTCGTATCGGAACCTCAGGCTTGGGCTATTGTGTAAGAGATCAGATATATGGAGCACGCGGACACACAATCCCATACCAGTGCCTCTCAACATTTTTGAACTAGCAATTAAAATAAACAGAACAAAAACTTTATGAATCTCGAAGATAAATATCAAGATGATTAAATTATTCTCGCCACTTTCTTTGTAAAATTTAGTTTTTATCGATAGAGCGCTCCAATTGGATGATTTTGCTCAAACGCTCTGTCCATATAGTTGTTAATAGTCGTTTGTTAATGATTTTACGTTGCTGTTCTACCTACCTAGTGGCGCTACCTTTTCAAGGCACATTTGTACTGCCAAGAAAATAAACTATTCTTAAACTATGACAAATGCACAGTAATAACTTTTACAAGAAATTAAAATCAGCTGTAGCCACCACAGGACCTACCGCCATCACAAAGTACTTGTGTAATTTATGCTGCTTTATCAAAAAATTTCTCAAATAAAAGTTTTTAGTTATTGCTTTTATAGCAACTTTTGTTAAATAATTTTTTTCGAAATATTTCTCTGTTGTGAAATATTCGCAAAAATTTTAAAACCGACACGAATAAACGCCCATTTCTAGTTAACCGATTTGTACCAAACAGTTGATAAACTCATGCCAATGATGTCAAAAGCTTTAATATGAAGTTTCATAAAAACCCTTTTAGCTGAATTTGCTCTGCATGTGTACACGGACCGACAGACAGACCTACAGACATCATGCTAAAAATAGTCAAAACGTTATGTAGGGACCTCAATTCGTGGAGATCCATCGAAATCTCGAAATGTCAAAATCGGTATGATCACAATACCTTCCTTATATATGTTGGTGTTCGGTAAAAATACTATAACTTATAACTATAATTTTAATGGCACTCGTATCACAAGAACTGATGTTGTTAAAGATTTGGTACTGGGTTTTGGGAGTACTTGACTCCAAATTAACATTTGAACCCCACATTAACAACATTGCAGCTAAATCTATTAAAATGATAGGTTTCGTGATCAGATCAACACCAGATTTTAAATCAGTAGCTGCTTTAAAATCATTATATTTTGTTTACGTTTTAAGTAACATTCAATTTGCCTCTGCAATTTGGAATCCTTCATACGAAACTTACATTAACAAGAATCCAAAAAAAAAAAAAAAATTATTAAATACCTTTGTTTTAAGAATTTTTCGTACTATACTGATCATAACCGTTGTAGTGAGTTGAAATTATTAACGTTAAAGCCGCATTCAGAGATCTTTGAATTAACACGTTGTGTTGCTATGGATTGTTTTAACGAGGGCAATTGTTATGATCGGACATGCTCGTGCTTTATCGTAGCTATACTACTGTTGAGCAATATAGTAAGAGCTTGTACGATCATACCAATTGCCCTCGTTAAAACAATCCATAGCAAAACAACGTGTTAATTAAAAGAGCTCTGAATGCGGCTTAAAGGACCGTCGTATTTTGTCGGACATGAAAATGCTGTACAAAATCCTTAACAGGTTGATAAGTTGTAATGATATAGTTACTTTATTCAGTAGTTATAATATTGCATTCTACAACGAGTCTACAATACTCGTGCTTTACCTCTACCCAATATACCCTTTGCAAACACTAATTCATATCAAAATTCTCCCGTTATTCGTCTTTGTTCTATACCTATAATAATCTTTTTTCTGACATTGATATCTTTGGTACTAATATTAATTAATATATTCATGAATTTGTGTAGAATAAAAATACAAAATTAATTTTAAGAAGAATGAAAAAACTGTATTCACAGATATTTGTATTTAAACCAATCATGTATTTAGATATTTATACTATTTATGCTTGTAAATTGTGTAAGTAGAATTTTTTTTGTATTTTCTTAGTGAAAATTTAACTGGGCTAGTCCTGTCTATGTTCCAAATAAATAAATAAATAAATAAATAAATAAATAAATAAGTAAGCATTCGCTGGTTCATATGTTATTTGCAAAAGTTCGTACAGTTATAGTTTTTACTACCGCTAGTTTATATATATAATAATTTGGTTACGGCACGCGGTGTCTGTGTGAGTTTTTTTGAACTTTCCTCCATAGGCCTTTCGTGCAGTAGAAGTCTTCAAGGGGCCTCTTTCTATACAACGCATCAACACTCAAAGGTAAGTTACGTTTTACCACTTCTATCCATAGGCAGATTTATGATTTTGCCGCCCCTAAGCTATAGTTATTCTGCTGCCCTTAATTATTTGCAGTTAATTTATTATTAGTATGTATTTTACAATATTCTATTGCTTCTACCCCTATTTTACGCCCATTCTACCCGACCTAGCGCACACTGCACACACAATAAGTGCTTTCCAGATATGTGTGAAATACTCTGAACTACTCCGAAGTGCTCTACACTAAACTACTCAAAATTTTTGCATGTGGAACCCTTTAGTTGAGTATTTGGTGGAAAGAGGCGCTGCTATCTTACGTATTAACCATTGACGTCATATAATATAGACGCAGCACGATCTATACCTTAGCATTGTTTGTTATGAAGCCAAGACCCTGTGGATACGAAAGGGGATTTGCCCCCAGGAGTCTAACAAGTTGCCTAACTTATATTTATTTTGTTAAATTACTGCTAGGAGCAATCGTCATCATAGATATTCTTTGATCGTCATTTTGTGTTTACTATTGTTTTGTTGTTCCTTAGCGTTATTTTGTCGTATTCTTTTTTCTATTTTACCTTTCTATCATCTTTTAATTTTAAATATGTACTTTTACTAGTACTTGCCCATCACTGGTTATAGATGTATATCTTTATAATTTGTCAGATAATTTTTAATTTATCATTGAATAAATTATATATCTGCCCACATCAAATTTAGAAATTAACAGAATTGTCCACTTACATTAAAAAAATTAAGGTCTACTAGATTTAAAATGTATGTAATTTAAAAACCTATATATTTGGCTAATTGCCTAAGTATCAAAGACCATAAACGTGAAATAAAAAAAAGCTACTATTTTTTTTTTTTTTCATAATTGCATTAAAAATATACTAATAAATTAAGGTCAATTTAATATTATTTATGAAATTTATTTTATTAATATTTGCAGTTTACTGTTTTAAAAAACATATTTTTATTATACTTGCACTTCTTATCAGCAAACCATGGTTGTTAGCAATGAGATTTTACGACGTATGGTTTATATGACGTCTTTGGCTGTTTACAACACGCACAACTCCTCGGTGCATCTTCCCGCTCCCCGCCTAAGAGGGTGTTGGCTTCACAACACGCCGTTCTCGTTCTGTCTCTTTATTATTACTACCTCATTGGTATTAACAAATGTGAAAGAAAAACTATCCTAAATGTACAAATTATTTTAAATTTTACATATTTATGATAAGATAAATGGATTTTATTCAATATTAAAAAAATACAACGTTATAAATGCGTGATAAATCTTTAATAAGTTTGAATTGCATCAGCTGTTTACCCCCACTACAAAGGAACACCAAGTTCTAAAATGTAGGTAGGTTGACCGTCTTATGAATTATAAGGGCCCTAGGCCATAGGCATTTAACGGGCCCTCCTGCCAGGAATAAAATTAAGAAAAAATTTTGAAATGAATTTGAGATCTAAATTTATAACCTTCGTTATTCATTATATATAATTTTACTAAAATTATTGGTTGGTGCAAAATTAACGACGAGTTTTTATTTTGAGTTGAAAAATGACGCTTGTTTTATGTAATAATTATAAAAATATTCTTCTGTTTTTAGGTGAAAAAAATGCGTGTTGAAAATCATATTCATGTTTGTCATATAATACTCGACCACTTCGAAAAAGGATGGAAAGCGGCACAGTTATTTCGCGCTCTCAACGAGCTTTTCGGCAAAGCAACGATCAGTCAAAAACAAATTGAAAGATGATTCCACAAGTTCAAATCAGGTGACACAAGTCTTAAGGATGATGAAGGACGAGAACACCAATCGTATTTCGACGATCAGGCACTTTTGTCAGCCGTGGAAGAGGTCGATAGCATGACAACCCGGATACTGGCCGAAGACTTCAATGTCGACCAATCCACGATCGTCCGTCACCTAAAAAAGTTTGGAAAAGTGTGGAATTTGGCTGGATGGATGCCTCGCGAACTCTCCAACAACAACAAAGCTGATCGAGTTCGAATTTTCACCGAATTGCTGCAGAGAAACGAACAATCGTCATTTTTGAAGAATCTTGTCACTGGTGATGAATCCTGGTTGCTTTTCAAATATGTCAAAAGAAAGAAAGTTTGTGTATCTCCGGGTGAAACACCGAAAGGAATAGCAAAAGGTGTCCACAGTAAGATGGCAATGTGGTGCGTATGGTGGGAAATCATCCATTGGGAGATCATTGCAAATGGCATTTGCTTTTGGTGGAATGAAGATGATGAGCGTCAACAGAAGCGGATTCCGCACAAAAATGGCAAACGGCAACTCAATATTAACAGCGACGTCTATCTGGCTCAGTTCGATCGTCTCCACACAGCAATTTTTTTGTTTAATAAACTTATATAAAAAAAAAAAAAATCGTCGTTAATTTTGCATCAGCCCAATACATTTTACATACTTAAATTCTATAATGCCGAACAGGAGATTGTCTGAAATATGAATTTCCTGGAATATTTATAATATTAATATTATTCATTTTGTTAATTATTTATTTATTTTTTTGTTAAATCAGTAACTTTACGAAATAAAACTAAGACCGGCGACCGGGCCCCTTATATAAGCGGGCCCTAGGCCATGCCCTCGTTGGCCTAGGCGAAAAAACGGCCCAGGTCTGAAGTACTTTTGCTTGGAACAACTACCGAACTGTTCGGAGCAGCTCCGAGTTACTCTTTACAGCAACCTGGAAAGCGCCTAATATACACACTACTCGTTTCTCCTAACGTTACCCTCAAGGTCAACGTAAATGTTATACTGCATATAATATGATGAAATATTCATTAGTAGAAACTAAGAAACTAATGACTTTTATATTTCTTTAATGTGGTTTATACACATACAAGTCCACATACATTTGTCTAGGGATATTACTTAAATTCATATATAAAAAAATGATTTCAAATATTGAATAGTCAATAAAATCGTTGCAACGCTGTCCTAAGGGTTAGAGGAGATTATATTCTATAATTTTCAATTTAAATATTACTCTTAAATTTTCAATTTAAGTAGTAATATTTTAACAGTAGTACAATTTAAAAATTTTAAGTTTTTTTTTCTTTCAGCAATTAAAAATTATCTATATATAATAAAAGTACCTTTTAAAATAAAATGTCTTTTTTATAGACAAGTTGTTTACTTTTTGTCTTTTTCTTCATCTTTGGGCACTGTCAGTCGGCTTGACTTATGGCCTCACTCACATAAGTCCTCCAACTTGATCTAGTAAGTCAGGTCTTTCCTTTAGTTTTATAGTCCAGGTAATAATTATTAACAATTAAATAGGAACTATTGAGTATTTTTTTTATTATTATTATACTGATAATTCTTGTCAGTATATTACTTTCTTACTTTTACATTTGGTAAAATGACGAAACTACTAATATCTCACGACTTACCAATCAAATTAAAACTTCGATTAGTAAAATGCTACATCTTTCCAGTAGCGTTGCATGGCTTAGAGACCTGGTCTCTAACTAAAGACTTAAGTAGGAGAATAGATGTCTTTGAAATGTGGATTTATAGAAGAATATTTTGCATTTCGTGGACCAGCAGAACGAAGAACGAGGAAGTGCTCACCAAGATGGGAACAAAACTTCAATTAATGTTCCAAATTAAAAAGCGGAAGTTGGAACACTCGGGCCATGTAATGGTTAATAATAAATATTTATTACGGTTGGTAATAGAAGGAAAAATAAATGGCAAGAGATCAGAGGGAAGGCGGCAAATATACTGGTTGCGGAACTTAAGAGAGTAGTTTGGAATGTCAAGCATAGAACTTTTCAGGTCGGAAGCATCCAAGGTTAAGATTTCTAGTGGCATTAATTGTTAATGGCCAACCTTCGAAGCGGAGATGGCATTTAAAGAAGAAGAAGAAGATATTACTTTCAGACACGAATGCCATTTCTGACAAGGTCTCAACAAATCCGGGACAATTTCATAGACTGTTTTAATGCATATACTCTATCCGTGACCTATTAGAAATTCTAGTTACAGCAAACGCTGAATGTTCAATTGACAAAATGCTTTCTTCTTAACATCTTGTTGTGCGTAATGAAAATATGGGCGTAATAAGCTGGAAGTCATGAAAATGTAGATTTACAAAAAAAAATTGAAAATACATCGGCTGATAAAATATGAAATAAGGCTTCTTAGGAGGCTGGACAAAAAATTATAAATTATGTCAACCATAAAAAAAGAAAACCCTAATATTTCGGTCACATAATGCTACATCATGGTTATAGACTGTTGTAATTAATCATACAAGGGAACAGAGAAGGAAAAATATCTGAAAGAAGATAAACCGGACAGCTATATTCAAAATCAAGATGGTTCTAATGATAGCCAACAACTAGTAGGATGTACACGAGAAGAAAAATCAACTTTATTCTATTCCTTAATTGAAAAATATATGCATATATGTCTGCTTAACTTTAACAATAATTAAAGCAATAGAATGAAACATCAAATTTTAATTCTGGAAACCTAAAAATTCTCTAAAATTAAAACTGGTGTAAGTCCTGGTCATTCTTGAGTGTGTAGGAGGTAGGCTTTTTTTATCATCGTCATACATTTTATGCCGCTTCCTGCTTCCTCCAAGATCCTTTCCATCCGCGGTGGTTCTTCCAATATTTCTAGACAGCGACTCAGATGGTTCAGGGTTTCTGGGCGTTCTCTGCATGTCCGGCACTTCTTCTCTTCTTCTTCCCCCCAAAATTGATTACCTGCCGCCTATTTCCTACAAGTGAACTTGGCTATCATCTTCTGCTATTATTATCTCTTATGTATTTTGGTAATGTTTGAACTTGTATCTTTTGGTAGTCTTCATTATATCTTCTTTTGTCTATTTTATATTTTCTCTTTCGGTCCTGTGTTTCCTTATCTATGACCACCACCATATGTAAGAAATCATCGCCTACTTCTTGCACTTCTCCTTATCACTTCTAAGTCAAATCTGTTTCATACTACTTTCGTCTCTCTGTTCACCAATTTATTTGGGCGTTTTTCTTCTGTTCGAGTTTTACTGTCCTGGGCTTGGTGTTGATTCTGATTTTGTCCCGCTTTGTTTCCGTTAATGTTATATAGTTGGGAATCTGTTTGTCTAGCTGTAGCATCCATTTGATGTAGGTCTCTTGTGTTTTTTATTTATCTTCATAATCGCTCCACCTCCAGAACCCGAACAGAAGAATTCTTTTTACGATTTTGTCACAGGAACATTCATTTGTTAAAATGCGTACTAAATTTATTTTCTTTTCTGGTCCAGATCTGTCCCAATACGTGCCTTGTCTATTTCTGCCTGTCCTTTACAATCACGGAAAATAATAGTTAGGACTTTTTTTGTCATCACTTGTATTTTAGAAGTGAAGACCTTTTTATAAGTCATCACTTCCGAGTAATTTCTTAATTCATTTAAAATAATTTCGTCTTCTAAATTTGGGAAAAACAACCTACTCTTATTCGAAGAATAAAAAGTATATTACTATTACCGAAGAATATATATTATTTTGATAACACCTCGGTTAGCTTTAAAGCTTTCCTTGTAATCTTAATACTTACTTACTTAATCGTTGAACCCTTTTACCATATTCTCTTCTTTCGTGGGAGAAAGTTGCCACAGCTTTTTCCATTCCATCCTGTTTTTGGTCCTACTTCTCGCTCCATTCTAGGGGATATCTCTTCTGTCTACTGCACTTTTTTCGTCACTCCACTCTTTCCTCGGTCTTCAACTGCGTCTTCCTTACTCTGGCTTCCTAAACTTTCTTCATGTCTCTACTATCTTCCATATTTTGGATCCACCCTATCACCTAAGTTGTACTTCTTCTATTACTTCTTCTACTGGTTTAGTTCCCAGCCAACGGAGTGGCCGAGCGCATTAAGTCGTTCGGCCAATTGAGATTAGCACCTATGACAACCACCCAAAAACTTTACTGAGTCGTAAACAAAGTAGCTCTGAGCCACTCTTTACTACGTTCCAGGCTTAACTGGCTCTGATCTATAAGCTGTTCATAATTAGAATCATTATTCAAAATCGTAGTATCATCTGCATATAATATAGTATTAACTTGATTCATATATAATGGCAGATCATTAATATAAATTATGAATAGCCAATGGAGTGGCCGAGCGCATTAAGTCGTGCGGTTTTAGACTGTTAGAAACAGACGTGACTGGGCGGCCGGTGGTTCGAGCCTGGTTCGTTGGTGATATTATTCGGGCGAGAATCACCTCTCATCCAGGTGTAGGAGCTCGCCCCCTGGCATCGGCGATTAGCCTCGTTGCAGAAATAAAGGTCGATGTAAAATAAATAATATAATAATAATAATAATAATAGTTCCCAGTTCTTCTGTATTCTATGTTCCTTATCCTTAATAAACTCTTTTTATCTGCGACCCACTGAAGGAATCACATTTTGTATTGTAATTCAGTCAATATTTGATAAATAAAAGATCAAACATTTTTCTGTTCATTGCGATCCATTTTAACTATTTTAGGAAGGGTAGGGTTTTGTCCGCAGTTTGAAAACTGAAAACTTTATCCTGTAATAAGTAATTTACTAAAAATTTGTATGTAAATTGGGGGATATAAATTATTTTAGTCATACACTAATTATTACATTAATAATTATTGAATTGTTAACTGTAATTGAAATATTTTTGCTAAAGAAGTCCATCGTTGGTAAAAGAGCATTATAACGAAAATTCTACCCACACAGCGAATTAAGTATGCGAAAATCCACCTATTGAGAACTACTGTGTAGGGAACGTGTCCGTCAGATAACCCTAGCTAAAAGGGCTCTCAGCAGCGGCCGAGCCTCAAGTGTGGGCAAATAGACCGAGAGCTGATTCCATTACGAACCCTATTATGCATTGATTGAAATGAAATTGACACATCTGCTACTTACAACGATCGGCCGCGGTGTCAATGGCGCTGACGGTGTCTCCTTTACTTCACACACACACATATGTGATCGTGTATATGTCCTTACGTGTGGGGATGCATGGTGTATATGTGTGTGTGACTATGTGAACGGGTCTATTTACCGCCCGTGTTTACAGCCGCGTGTGGTCTCTCAAATGTATTTTATTATGAGGTAAAGGACTCGGTCCTTTGGGAAAAGAAAGGTACTCTGATATTTTATTGAATAATTTCTTTTATTTGCTGGAATCGGTTTCAATATAGTAACAAGATTTTTACAAAAGAATTATTTGAGTGGTTTTTTCTTTATATTATTTTTAAGTCATCTTTACTTATACACATTTACCATGGTGTAATTCTTATATGGTGGAGTAATATTATGTAAAAAAATGTAATATAATTAATATAATATATTGTAATGTTCAGTTTTCATTAAATTACCGATAGTAATTTGCTTAAAGAGCAGCAGTGATTAAACAGAGGTGCGAGAGGGGCAGAGACCCAGGGAACCCCGCTCTTATAGCCGCCAAAACAAGCGCTCAACTATACCTATTCTCAGCAACGAACCAAGAAACTTTGGAAGGGTGCAAAAATATGAATTCACTATGTTTAACTGAAACGAAAACATAAATTTTTATTTTTATATCTATTTTTATTTTATATCTACATACACAGGTACTTAATTGACAGACGTACACATTTATTGATAATATAATACACATATTCAGTTTTCTCTTGGACTTGCAAAATATTGTAAACGTTTTATGTGCATATTTTTTTTAAATTTATATAATTAATATAATTTATATAATTAAATTAATGTTTCGAAGATACTTTTTTAAATAATTTAACGTAGAATAGTATATTCTGTAACAAGGTTGGAATGAGAAAATTCGATGCGAGTGGAACATTCCGAGCGCGAGCCGCAGGCGAGCGTGAGGAACCACGAGCAACGAATTATCTCATTCCAACCGAATCACAGATCCTACTTTCTCCACGACCACCAAAAAGAAAAATAAATTAACAAATAATTATTTTAACAAACATTTTATCTTAACAAATAATTTATATTACACTAGCAGCGGGTACACTGCTTCGCTACCGAAATAAAGTAGTCGTAGCCCGCTTAGATCTGGCCCATTTCGAAATCGGTTCAAGACTGGTTGCTACGAATCGTTTTACATTCAAATATATTTATTTGTTTTAATCTACAATTGTATTAATATGTGCTTCTTATACAAATAATTTAAGTACGAATTTCTTTGTAAACATTGGTAGTACAGACATTTAGTATCAACACGTATAAGTATCCCGATGTGCTAACCTAGGAAAATGCCCATGTGAGAATCATTGCCAAAGGCAGCGCCGGTCACGTAAAGCATTTTATCTTGCACCTTACGAAATTATTTATTATAATTTTTATGATATTTATTATAATTACTTCGTGATTATTCCTGATTTATAAATCGTAATAGATCAGAGCACTTTTTTTCGTTAGTAAATATTCTTGCCACCGAAGTAAGTTTTCTACGTATTACTTTAGGGGGTTACAATAATGTTCAATAGCGAATTTAACGTTACAATTGTCGTCTAAAATGAAAATAAAGAAAATTGTGATATATATCCTCGGGAACATTTTTGTTGCAATATTAAACCCAAAATTCGTTAATATAGGTATATTTTGAATATGTGTATCTTTTATAGTTTAAATATTTCTTAATTGATCGGAAACCTGGTGTCTTACCGCGATGATATATAGCTTAAAATCTTTCCAGACAAATTTGGAATACGCTGTTGCAAATAGCACTAAAATCGGTTTATCCGTTTTTGAGTTTTAATACATATACCGAATTTAAACAGACGCCTATGTGCCAAAAAGAAATGAAACAGGTCACTTGAAGGGTTTTATAAATATCCTTGAATCTAGATTTTCCTTGTATGGGTTGATCAGAGCAAAATACTGAACCTCGTTTTTGTATATGTGTATGGGTAATCTTTGTAACCAAAAACCAAGTCGATATCTCATTATAGGTCTGAGATATTGAGGAATCCGTGAAAGAAACATTTCACCACATTAGGGGTCGAATTTAAAAAAAATCTTTCTTAATAGGTGCTCTTACATCATGGAAGGAACATTCCTTCCTCCACGAATTTCATGTTTCTATGTCCAGGGGACGTTCTATTGAATAAAAAATACCAATTTACCCTTTTAGGCGTGAAAATTTAAAAGAAAACTGTCAAAAAGTTTCTAAGATTTTAAAAAGACATCTATATGCCAAAACACAATGTTATAACTCAACATACATAGGAAATACGAAGGGTTCTATAATTCACTCCGAATACATAATAAATTTATCCCTTTAAGGGTTGATTAGAACAAAATCCTGAATTTAGTTCTTAACATTTGTATGTGTAACCTTTGTAAGCAAAAACTAAGTCAATATCTCATTGGGCCTAAAAGATATTGAGGAATCCCTGAAATCACTTAACAGCCCCTTAGGGGTCGTATTTCGAAAATTCTCTTCTTAGTGATCGCTTACGACATGGAGGAAATATACTTCTCGAATTTCATGTTTCTAGGTCTAGTGATTTGGGCTGAACGTTGATGAGTCAGTCAGGTCATGTATTTATATACATATATAAGAAAATTTTATAAATGATATACCTATATACAGAAGAAGATTAAACAGAAAAGATTTGTTTATTTATTTATTTATATTATTGATATTGTAACAACTTCTGTTATACACATGTTTAATGTTAAGTCAATATTAAGAGATATTTCAAGTTTATAAGTAGCGCTCCTTCTGTCCCCCTAAATATTCAGAAGCTACATTAAACAGAAAATAATCGTTCTTCAATCTAAGTCTTTATAAATTATCTTTATAAATTGTTGATGTAAAGTAAATAATAAGCGAGATATTTCCAGTATTTTAGTTTAAGCACCTCCCCCATCTCCCTTCCCCTGCTTCTTAACCAATTGAAAAATTTATAGGATAACATGTATTTGTATTTTTATTTTAAACAGCTTTTCTCATGTGCGTTTTTGCTGTTAAGTCAAAAGTAAATGAGATATTTCAAAAGTTTAGTTTTAGGTTGTCCCTTCGTAACTCCCGTAAATCAATCCAATAAAATAAAAATCATTAAAAAAAAATATTTGTTTTCTTATTACAGTGAAACCTCTATCTATCGTTCCTCGAATAATAATTTTCCCGTATATATCGTTATTTCTTGCGGTTCCGAATTAATTTCATACAAAACACGCAAAAATAGATCGCATCGATCATTTCTCTCTGTATCATTTTACCGCATTCATCGTTTAAATTACGCAGCAAATTTCGTGTTTTTTCAAATTGAAAACTTTTTTTATGCGCATTCGATAACTGATGCCGAAAAAAATTAATTTGTAACACCGAAAGAATATTGATTTCTTACGGCAATATAAAAAGCCAAAAAGCAAATGACGATGAAAGATTATATACAATACAAAGTATAATTTTTTTTGTCGGCATGCAGCTTCCTTTTTTATTTTGTTACGATATTTTTTATTTAAAATTTTATTTAGAATATATATGTACGTACATATTAAACATTTAAATATGTATTAATGTGTTTTTTTCCTATATTCCCGCATTCATTGTTTTCCCGCATCCATAGTTTATTTCAATAGGTCCCTTCAAAAACGATAGATAGAGGTTTCACTGTATAAGCAATTTTTCTGTTAAGTCTACGTCTTAAGTGATACCATTTTTTTTCTTCTGATTTTCGATTTGCCTCCTTATATTGACTGCATTTCCTACCTATATACCAAATTCCAACTCGGTACACACAGATTTTCTGTTTTATATATATAAAAGATTTTACCTACTATTATATTTAAACATTTAAATAAAAGAATAGAAAAAAAAAAATAAATAAAAATAACAAAGTTCATAAAAATGCCCTAAAATAAAAAACCAGAAAACAGGTGCTCCACTTTAGTCTCGCTCTGCATACACTAATCAAAAATTTTACTAAATAACAATATATAAATCTTATCAGCTAGAGCAGAGTAATGATGAATCGCGCCGAACGATGTGAACGATAAGTTCGTGAAACATTGAACGATGTTTCACGAACTTACTATAGTTGTCCAAACAACCATTGAAACGAAATTCCCGCGATCTCGCTGAGCGCATCATACATACTTCGATGGTCCAATATAATTAAAAACAAAATTATTAATTTCTCGTTTCTGATGGGACTTTTTTGAAATTTTCGATTTTTCTAGTTATGATGAAAGCATTCCCTACCTGTATGCAAAATTTCAACTCGGTAGCATATCTGGAAGTGGGTTAGAATTTCCGGACATAGCCACAAATATTGTCTTTTATATATAAAGATAACAAATTAAATTTTTTTAAATTTATTATTTGTTTAATTTTAATTTAATTTGCCGCACATCAGCCACTATTTTAGGTTAGGAAGTTATGTTGCATTTATTTAATGTAAACGTTGAATATATCTTAATGTAACCCTACAAAAACAAAAGACAACAAGCATGGAATAGTTATTCCATAACAAGTAATGTATATGAAATACACGCAAAATGCATAAGAACATAAGTGCTTAAGAATAACATTCCAACTCTTGTGATAGAATATTAACTTTCTGTAGTCAAAATTGGTTTTAGAATTGTTAAATTCTATAGTGGTCGTGGAGAAAATATTTACTCAGTAATGCATGTTGTTACTGGTCGTTACTATTATTTTTAACAACTTTTATAGAAAAACGTTTTGATAATAGTATATTCTGTAACAAGGTTGTAATGAGAAAATTCGATGCGAGTGAAACATTCCGAGCGCGAGTCGCAGGAGAGCGTGAGGAACCACGAGCAACGAATTTTCTCATTCCAACCGAGTCACAGATCCTACTTTCTCCACGACCACCAAAAGAAAAATAAATTAATAAATAATTATTTTAACAAACATTTTATCTCAACAAATAATTTATATTACATAACAAATTAATCAATTATTAAACTATTTTTTTTTATTTATTATTTGTTTCATTTTAATATAATTTGCCGCACATCAGCCACTATTTTAGGTTAGGAAGTTATGTTGCATTTATTTAATGTAAACGTTGCATATATCTTAATGTAACCCTACAAAAACAAAAGACAACAAGCATGGAATAGTTATTCCATAACAAGTGATGGAATGAAATACACGCAAAATGCGTAAGAAGATAAGTGCTTTAGAATAACATTCGAACTATTGCGTTAGAATATTAACTTTCTGTAGTCAAAATAGTATTTAGAATAGGGGATACGCATAAAATTTGTATTTCCTTAAAACTACTATATTTTGATATGTTAATGTTAGTTATGTCACCTAACAAAACAAAAATTACATTTTAATAAATATTATAGCCAAATTTTTGAATTAAAATATTGTAAATTTGAAATATGCCGCCCACGGAGCGAAGGTTGCCGAGTAAAAACGACTGAGTCATCAAAAGATAGGGGTTTCACGTCATAGATACAGCTACAACATAATATTTACACGTGTGTATATTGTATTGTTCGAGAGTTTTGTATTTGTTTTTAAACAATTTTTCACGCATTTATTATTAAAATGGCAGATAAAGATTTTGTTAGGGCTCAGAGTGATAATTTACCCAATACTGATGCATTTATGCTCATGGTATATATGAAAAATAATGAATGCTACAGTGCTGAAGAAATACGTGGTGTCAAAGCAGACCTGTAAGTAATTTTTATTTTATATTCTATAACTTTATGTAAACAAACGCTGCAACTCTGTAAAATGTAAATATTTATGTAATTTAGATGTCAGAATTTTACTACATTGTTTACATGAAGTTACAAAACGTTAGAGGCATAATTGAAATACTGCAATATAAGTTATCTATTTTAATATAAAATTTAATTCGGTAAACATGTATAAATTGTTTTTATAGAATTAAACTTTATTTTAATTAAAATCACTCTTACTTTACATAACCTATAAAAGTTATACAAACAAATAAGTTCACAACAGACTATGTGCGCCGGTAAGCTAGTAGTGTCATGCGTCAGTTAGAAGGGGTATGACGTCACACGTCGTTTTCGCGCGCTACATACATTTTAGATTTATTTAAGCCTTCAAATTACAAAAAAAAAAAAATTAAAAACTGTTTTTTATGTTTATATGCAACAAGAGGAATATAATACAAAAAATTAAAAAAATCATGCCTATCCCCTATTGGTAAATTCTATAGTGGTCGTGGAGAAATTTCTTTATAACACATCTGAAAACATTCTATAGCTGATTTTCGTGACTATAATTTATTTTGTCATAACTGGCATGCGTAAGTTACAATATTTAAATTGCAATCAACTAAATAAAAAAAAAAAGAAATAAGATTTCGAGTTTGTTTTTATATTCCGTATTATTTTGTTCTAGAATAAAATAGCTAAAATATTTAAAAATCTAGTATGTCCGAAAACCTAGATACATACATACCTAGTTTACATTTATATTAATAATAATATGCTTATATAATACTATACTTGGATATTTTTGTACAACATTTATATTTTTAAAAAGTGTCTTACAATGTGTAGCCATTATATTAGTGATTATTGCTTAAATTTTTCCATCAAACCCCATTCAACACCTGAAAATATCGAGAACTTTGGGGACCTCTGGATTAGAGGTTCACAATAGTCAATTTGTATACCAAAATGGTAACCCGCAAATGTCTCCCAGGAGCGCCTCATTATTAAGTACAAAATGTCACTTTAATGGTTGGGAAACCAAAAATGAACAAGTTACAAAGTCGAATATTTCTAAAAAGGTAGATAATCTCACCATCCACAAGAATATGATGGGACAGCTTAAACGAAAATTGCGTACAATTGACAACAGACTTGTAAATGTAAATGTAAGTGTTTTCTGTTAATTAGATATTAAGACGAAAAAATCCCAAATAAATGATTTGGAAAACAATGTTTCAATATATTGAAATTACGTTCGAAAAAAATTCTGGAAACTTACATACGTTATAAGTATAAATCAGGGCTTCGAACCGTTATTTTTTTGTTTCGGTTTTTGTTCCGGTTCAATTAAAAAAATAAATATCGGTTCGGTTCCGGTTTTCGTTCCGGCAAAAATAACGGTTTTTTCGGTTTTCGGTTCAGTTCCGAGTGATTTTTTTATTTAAATGTTTTTATTTGCATTAGAAATTTATTTTCTACTATAATTTAGAAGAACATTTTTTTCCTTATTTTGTAATAATCATACCAAGGCCACTGTCAGGGGAGGGGGCGTTCTGACCCCCCCCCCCCCCCCCGAAATAATAGAAGCGCATTTTTTTTTACTAATTAGTTAAAAAATTTAATATTTCTTAACTAATCAGCTCATCAGTTTAAAAAATAACCTTGAATAAAATGTATTTTATATTCACTCCCATAAACGTTATCTGAACCGAAATAAACCAATATTTTTTTCGGTTCAGTTCCGGTTTTCGTTCCGACCAAAGTTTTCGGTTTTCGGTTTTCGGTTCAGTTCCGGTTCGAAGCCCTGGTATAAATCGACCCATCCTATGAAGATCGTCGTAACTCAATATTTTAATTTTTTGACTTCTGTAAGTTAAATATTTAAATACACGATATTCTTTATGTGAATAAATATATCTGTATTAGATCAATTCTGTAAAAAGTTACTGTGTAGTAACGTTACTACAAGATAAAATATTATAAAAGTATATATATATATATATATTCATTCATGATAGTAACTGACCCTGCTCATAGTGACAAATTTAGTTACTATGATCATAGTAACTGAGTTATAGAATTGGTCTGAATATCTCAGAAAACTGTACGTTATGCCAGTGGTTCCCAACCTATTTACACCGGCGGACCACATTTCCAAATCACATTAGAGTTGCAGACCACCACCACGTATTATTTAGATTTAGATTAGAGAATTAAACTAAAATCTTTAAATATTCGCTACTAAAGGAATGGTCATACTCGTATATTCAATAATACAAATTGGTATTCACTAAAACATAACAAGGAAGATGTAACAAGAAAAAGCAGTCACAGCGTCTAAAAATAAAGTTTATGAAAAAAAAAAGAATGTATTGGTGTAGAAATAAGAATTAAATTATTTTTTATGTTGTTCATTCGTAACAACAATTTACAGTACATTCAGTGGGAGCCTTGTGATTACTTATCGCTTACCAGTTTTTCAATATTAGGCCTTAAAGAACTTAAAGACAATCTCAATGCCGTCTTAATGGCATTAAGCGCAGAAAATGCAGTTTCACACATGTACATATGTTGAATGGAAATGAAGGAGTATATTCTTCCCGAATTATAATCCAAAAACTAAATCAAAAGTTAATAGTTTCAAAACTGGTACTGATCGTGTACAAAAACATTTGCAATTTTTTTTTTTCAAATTGGTTTTCAACCACTGACGGAACGAATCTTTTATTGCTGCCGAAGTCGCGAACCACCTGAAAACATACCGCGGACCACGGATTGGGAAACACTGCGTTATGCTACCAAAATTATAGTTTTTTGAGACACGATATTCTAATATTTAACTTACATAATTTAAAAAATGAAAATATTGAGTTACGACGATCATAGTAGGACGGGTCGAAATAGAGTAGAGAGTATAAGTTTCCTCTTTCTTAGAAGTCGTCAGCTGATGGTTTAGAGATCTAAATGGTTGGAACGTATCTAAATCGTGTTCGATAACTGATATTGGGCGACAATAAGTGTTTGCACGGTTGTGCGTAGATCTAAGTTGTGTGATCAATTCGGCACGCTTGGTTTGGATGCGGCTTAAGAGAATGAGGTTATTTTATATAAATTACAGTCATGCTTACAAGTTGCGCATTTTCAAACCAATAGACATTTTAAATTACCACCATTTTGCGAAGTGGCGGCATTGACTACGGATTTACGACACTTTAGCGGTATGATTGAACATTGACAAAAAATGTTAAAGAGGAACTTGCTCAACATTTACTTTGTCTGGAGGATATGAACCCGTGTGTTAAAGTAGATCGGGTCAAACAATCGCAACAGAAATTTGACTGCACACTTTGTTTATGTAGTTAGTTGCCATCACTTATCAGTATTTGGCCCTCTTTTTAGCGTTTCTACCTGTAGCTTCCGCGTAGAAAATGAGCATATTATGTAAACATATCTTTTATATTATATTACAGAAAGTACAATTTCTACTTACACGCAGTTTTTATTTGTCATCGGGCCCGTAATTATCATTTTGCCGGGGGGTTAACGAATTCCCGGGCCGGGAAGTATTGTTTTACTGGAGTCCGGATCCACTTCCATCTTTTACAATTCGAAATATTCTGAAATTCACATGTCCAGTGCCCAATCTTTTCCCAGTCTGGACCCTGAACCAGGCAATTAGTTTTCTAAAATTTTTAATCATCTGGAGGGGGTACAGCAGTTTTTAATAGGGGCCAGCCATTGGTCAGTTTTAAATCAGATTGCATTATAAATTTTAATTTAGAAAACGTCAATTGTAATCAAAAAGTATCAATTGTAATTCAGAAATAAAGCAGGATTTTATGAACTGTTACAATTACATGTCAAGTTATTACATACTGAATTGCAATTAACGCCTTGCGAATTACAATTAATACTTTCTGAAATACAATTGACGCTTTATGAATTACAGTTTATTAATCTGAATTACAATTGACGCTTTCTGAATTAAAAATTACTAATCTGAAAGGAACTGCCGACTCGTGAGCCGTATCCAGCCCGCAACACATTTTTATTGTGGCCCTGAAGCGTTTGTGAAAAAAAACTTGAGCTTATTAAGGATAAAAATATTATATCTTTCAAAATGTAAAATAAACTACCGTTATTGGTTATAATTTTGTATGAAACATTTGGCACCTTGCTGCTGGATACTGATGTTTATATCAAAAACAAAAAGAGATGATAATTTCATTATTTGTTGATAGAAAACAATGGCATTGTTAATTCATGTATCAAATACTTTCATTTGATATCCCTCAAAATTTATCTTTTATCTTTGATAAATACAAATTTGTTTATATTTTTCATGGGATATATTATATTTTTGTTGTCACAGCATTTGTCGTACATATGTTCATTTCTCTAAATCCAGCCGCTTGGCCAAAATTTCTACCGAACAAACAGGCTCATGTAACGGAATAAGAATTTCTTTATTATACCTACGAATACCTAAAAATATCATGGAAGTTTGGACATTTTCTATTCATTTCAGTACTAATCATAATAAAATATAGCTTATATATTGTAAAATGCAAACGTTATTTTGCTGTACGATTATTTTAAATTTGTTAAATTTTTATTTCATTGGACCTTAAGGGGGACACGTGTCCTCAGTGCTCCACCCTGAATATGCCACTGGTTGGACGAATTGTTGAGATAGAATAGTTGGCAAGCCTATCTAGACCATCATTGTTGTAAATGTTGGAAACAACATTAAGACCAACGCTAGCTTGCATACTGTACGCTTGGTGAAAACCCGGCTTTATTCTATTAAGTTTACGTAAGTTCTGAGTGAAATTTTAAATTAATTTAAAAATATAATATTTCTAATAGTTTTTTTCTTTTCCTTCTTGTTATTATAACATCGCAAATACTCCGATTTTGATTATAAAAATCTGATAGAAAATAAAAGCATTAAGATTATTGCTCTATGTGTCTGAACCTTTAGAATATAACATTACCGCAATTAATTTACCAACTAGAAACGCAGAAACTTTTGAATTGCACACACAGAAACAATCCGATGTTTATTTCTACTCCATACCACAAGCTTCTTTGTCAGAATGCATAGCAAATCATTCTCATAATTACAAAGCAAACATAACACAGTAAACGGGACTATTAAATACCCGCCCCCAATAACGAGACAGGCCAATCCTGTTATACTTTGCGGGAGATCTCCGCCAATTAAATGTTAGATACCCCCACTTCCTGGACCAGGGATGCTGTAAAGCGCCATGTTTTGGAGTAGGGATATCATCATCTCAAAAGGTTTTCAAACATGATGATTTTAGTTCATCGCAAATCCTCAAACAGTTAGTCCTGCTAATAAACACATGTGTTTTTTTACGAATACAACGTGTTTAAGTGCAGTTTAAGTGCAGTTATGAAGAAATTACATAAACATTAGTGAGGTTAACTTAAAAGTATAATTTAGTTTATAGTTTAAAGTGTTAAAAAAACATTTATTAATGATGACAATGATGATGATGCAAAGAGTCTTAGAATCCAGTAACCATTCACCAGTAGAAAATATCAACACAACAACATCAATTAACTGCCTATCAGAAAAACATGAATATGATAAAAGAACCTCCATGGAAGTTGAAGCACAACTTTTCCTCCAACAGAAAAGAATCAGTGAAGACTCCAGAGATGTTGAAACATGTGACAAGAGCGAATCTGGCGAAGAACTCAACGTAGACGTTGAGAACGACGATAACTCATGCCCTGTTGACTTAACCCGACGGCAAGACGACAAGTTTACTTTCGAAAACTTAATACCAAAAACTGATTTTAAATTAAAGACTGTGAAAGACGATGAAGGTAGTGTAATGAACAGATCGGACAGTGTCTGTAGTGATGTGAGCAGATCTGACAGTCCCAGAGATGTTGTCAGTCCGTCAGTTGTGTCACATAACCGACGGCTGGCTTTCTCTGTTGAAAATATATTAGATCCTAATAAGTTTACAGGAAGACAAAGTGTGTTCAGTGACTCTGGAAGTAATGGTATGGTCAACTGCTGTTGGAAACCTCACCAAGATATTAATTCATCGGACATGGGGGGAGACGATGGTGAGTTAACTACAAATTCTTTTACTTTTAAGATTATAAATCTAAAATTTGGAGACAATTTTCAGTTAATTATCAGGTATTTCCATGTGTGTTGTGATTTCATGTATTCACAGGTACACACTTTTCGGCTGAGTTCTTCTTCTTATTATTCTACTAGGTGGTTTCCCATTCTAGGTTTGCCGTTTTCACGCAGCATCAACTTCCATCTTCATAATTTCCCTCAGTTAGAGAACGCATTAAGTTGTTTATGTGCTTCTCATTACACTACTGGTCTTCCTGTTTTATTTTCTCCTCTTGTGGACCATTGTAAAATCTCCCCAATCCTCTTTTCCTTCATCCTTTTAACATGTCCCTACTATCTTTAATCCCTATTGGCCAACCGTTTGGTAATTGTTGTGTTAACTTTCATTTCGTTCTATATTCTTTTTGTTTTACCCTACCTTTTCTGGTGTATTGTAATCTTCTTCTTATAAAGTCCAAATTGGCGTTTCCTGCTATGAATGTCCGCAGAGGGGAGCAAATGGATCACGGACCTTCCTTGGACTCGACAAAAAACATTATTATTTTTTTTTAAATATATTTAAAATTCCAAATTTTACCCCCTTGGAAAATTTTTGGACGCCCCTGCTTCCTGGTTCTTACATTATCTGCGGCATGTCGTTGTTTCGCCTCCATATTATATTGTTATTGTTTCTACGATGGCATGAAAAATTCTCCTTTTTGTTTCTTTTGTTATATTCTTATTCCATTTGGTTCCATGATGTGCTCGAGGCCCATTTTCCTCTTATAGTCTTATCATCTACGTCTGCTACTTATTTATTGGCTTATTTAATCCATTCTCTTTTATCATGATTAATATCGAGCTTTGGGTCTCTACGAGTACAGTTTTGTCATGCTTACACCTTATGAACAAACATGAACAAAGAAAAATATCGAACTTCAACGAGCACAAAGAACAACGATCTAAAAAACATGACCAAGCAAGAACAAACCGACGCCAACAAACTGTTAACGATGTGGTCAAAAATACAGATCGTGAAATGATGAAAGTTGAAGACGCATTTGTTTAAAATCTTTCCCTAAATAATAACAAAACCCATTTTTTTTTCTATCGTAATATTAACATAAATATTCAGTTTGGGGGGTCCATTAAATTTCTTGCGCTGCACATCGACAGTCAACTTAGCTGGCATGATCACATCAACTATTTGGCCAACGTTCTTAAAAGGGTAATCTACGTGTTCATCAGGTTGAAAACTTTTGTATCTCTTGATATGTTGCGTGTGTTTTATATGCTGCTTTACAGTCGCGGTTAACGTACGGCATCATTCATTGGAGTATAAGTTCGTCAGTCAACAAACATTTTCTATTCCAAAAACGATTTGTGAGAATTTTAAACAATGTTTCGAACAGGTACAATTGCCTAGAGCTCTTTAGGCACTGTAACATTAATAATGATAATAGTAATAATAATAATCTTTATTAAACTTAAAAAAGGTACAAGTTAAGTCAACAGAATGTAATTAATACACAGAAAATAATTGAAAAGTATTACATAGAATATAAAATTAAATAGTGTATACAATTTTGTCATTGAAGAATTCTTGCAATGAATAGTAGGTCTTTTCAAGAAGAATATTAAAATTCTTCTTAAATATAGAGGTTCTTTCTTATCTGAGGTCTTCGGGGAGATGATTATATATGCGGATTCCTATGTTCTGTCTTGATGAAGGCTTTAATCTGACTTTAGGAACTCTATGATTTTTCTTAAACCGAAGGCTGTGGTTATGACATTGTTCTCTAGTACTTAGGGTTGAATACATTTTCTTAATTTCCAGAGCTTGAATTATTACAAATTGGTCACAAAAAGTAAGAATCTTGAGCTTGTTGAAAATAAGTTTACTGATTCTTCCTGATTCTTCTAATAGCAAATATTGCATAGTTAAGTTTCAAACTGATTTTGTCTACATGAAGACTGCATGTCAACCTGCAATCAAGATGCAATCCTAAGAAAGTGCCTGTCTCATTACTTCCACGTTGTCTATTAGATGTAAAAGTTATAGTTTTTGTTTTGTTCTGATTGAGCGTTAATTCGTTTGTTCCAAACCTGTTTTTTGTTTCAAACTTTCTGGATCGTTGTCACTGGTTCCTAATGTTGTATCGTCCGCAAATATAACAGGCAAAGATGTTACGTTGTCCGGCAGATCGTTTATATATATTATAACAAAGAGGGGTCTTAAGATCGAACCTTGTGATACAACTTCCTCAATAATTGAGGGTTCACTGAATGAGGTTTTGTGACATATTATCTGTTTCCTATTTATTAAATAGGACTGTATGAGCCTGAGAGGAGTACCTCTGATACCATAATACTCTAATTTATTCAAAAGACGTTGATGTGGTACACAGTCGAAAGCTTTACTTAAGTCACATAACTGAATGGAACGATCTTGCTGATCTTCCAGTGCTGTGCAGATATATTGAATGAGTCCGTTGTATTTCTGTGCGATCGAAATCCATATTGTTAATCAACGTTGGCCAATTGACAATTTACAGTTTGTTCATATACCTATAGGTACCTAAATATGCATATGTGTCTGGTATATATTAAAGAAAATTCTGACAAATATGTAACCGTATCCTCGCGGCATGATTACAATGTTTGCTCTGGTGGCAACATCAGATTGACTAGTCTTAGGTTATCCAAATCTAGAAATGGTATATATTTGGCAAATAGATTATATAACCATAAATCAGGTACACTAAAAATGTATCACATAGTTTATTCAATACCAAAATGAAAAAAATATTAATTTAGAATTGTCTATATAATTCTAATGAATTCTCTAATATTAATATTTGCAATTCCCTTTGTTTCTTTATCATTATAATTATTTTAGATCGAATTAGGCATTTTTTGGTTTTTGTCTAAATAATGTTGCTTATATTTATTTCACTAATATGTAATGACAAATGTGAACGTCGTAAGATGCCAAGCATGAAATGAAATATTATTAAACATTAGCCATTTTTCGATGTTCAGCTCAGTACCAGTCCACATATTATGCACAGGGCCGCCCCTAGGCGGGGGCAAATGGGGCGCCTGCACCAAGCCCCGCGCTTCGACCGTTAAGTAATAAAATAATAAAATACATTAAAAATATTATTCCAAGTTTTATAAATAGTTGGAAAAAATTTATATTTTCATTGAATATAAGTATGTGTACTTTGTTAATAGTTATTAATATTAAAGAAAATATCGTTATTCAATGTATATATATATATATATATATATATATATATATATATATATATATATAGATGGGGCCCCGCAAATCCAGTTTTGGGGCCCCGCAGTTCCAGTTTTGCCCCAGGCCCCGCAAATGCTAGGGGCGGCCCTGCTTATGCATACAGCTCTTACGTTTGATCCGTTCTCTTTTCTCTATTAGCTTCCTAGTTCCTATATTCCTGTTGGTTCAGTGCTGTACTCTTCAACTTATACCAGTCTTTATATATTCCCTTTATACTATCTGTCACTGCATTTTTCCATCTGGTCTTCGGTTTAGCCTTGATTATCTTACCGTATACTCTGTGTTCCTAGGCTTTCTTTGGAATCGCTCCATTCTGACAATATGCCTCCACCACCTCAATCTGTTTTGGATGGTTCTGTGTACGAGTGTGCAACCTTCGTGTGAAAACTGGTTCTTTTATAGGGATCCCATAATCCTCAAATTGCAAAAACGGGACACATCTAGGGAAAAAAATATCGATATTACAGTCAGCTCTAGGGTGTCGAAGGTATCGATACTTTGTACTGACATCACTATCGTTTCGTAATATCGGTAGCGGAAAAATAGCAATATTTCGTGGTATCGATCGTATTAAAAAAATGACAAGTATAAAATTTCTTGTCTAAAATATGTTTGAACAGGCTTCAACTTAATTAGAAAAGAACAGGAAAGTCTTATGTTTTTCATGAAGATAGTGATTTTTACTCAGGACTTGTTAAAATGAAATTAAGATATTGGTTACTATTACAGAATTCAAATTTTAGTATCACATAATGTGGTGACTTACAGTAAATTACCAAAGTAATAATTTACCGATTGGAAAAGGCCGCCTAATTATTTAACATCATGCATGAAACGTTTTATTTGATGCTGTTGTCTGAAGTAGTTGATTTTAGGCTTAGAGTTTCTTATTAAAATCAAAATTATTACAACATTACTAAAATTATTTAATATCAAAGAGCATGATTAACCGCTAAAATCGCTGATTCTAATTACTATACAAATATTACCGATAATTATAATATATACTGGTATAATATCGAAACAAATACTAACGAGTATTAAAATATTAATAATATTTATTCGTGTTAGATACAATACATAATGTTTACACATTAAAAGTCATAAAGAGCCCTAATAGTAAAATAAAGTTAATTATTACATTCGTAATATTAAAAGTACATCATATAAAACCAAATAAAAGTAAATCTTAAAAAAATAAAACTTAAGATTCGCTACAAGTCAATATTAAAAAAATCGTTTATGGCATAAAGGCAATTTTTTGACAAAATATCTTTGACCTGCTTTTTAAAAATATTAGGTCTTAGGTCTCTCATTTCAATGGGAAGGTGATTGTAAAAGAGAGTTGCCTAATACATACCGTTCATTGATTTAGTTAATCTAATCTCAGGGTGCCGTAGGTTTAATTTTGCCCTAGTATTGTGCGAATGTGCACTCGAGTTGGTGGCCTACCTGGCAGGGTTCTCTTTTACAAATACCAGGCACTTGTAAATTAAGATACTGTATACTGTCATTATTTTGTTTTTTACAAACAATTCCTTACAGTGAGTCCTATATGGAACATTATTAATGTGTCGAATTGCACATTTTTGCAGTCTAAAAATTCGGATCAATTTACTGCTAATGCCCCATAGCAGTATCCCATATTCCATACTCGACTGAAAGGCGGCAAAATAGAAGGTTCTTAGTACCTCTGGTGATACGGAGAGCTTCAGTTGGCAAAGAGAATAATTCACACTCTTTAACAACGTTGCCAATTTGTCTATCTGACAATTCAAACTGAGCTGACCGTCAATGTAAAGACCAAAAAATTTTACCGGTTCAGCGTATTGTATCGATTAATTAGTGAATCGATTTAAACTGAATATCAGTTTTTTGGTTTTATTGACGGTTAGTGTCAATTTGTTGGAGATGAACCATTCTTTAGCTTTAGTGAAAGTCTCTTCGGATACTTGCATTAGATCATTTATTGAATTGTTGCTATTGAGCAGCGTTGTATCGTCCGCATAAAGAATGGCATTTGCGCGTTCTGTTTTCAGAAAATTTGGCAGGTCGTTAATAAATAGGTTGAACAACAATGGCCCAAGTATGGCTCCTTTTCTGATGCCAAGTTTTAAATTTCTAGTGGTAAATGTAGTTCCGTTAACTGCCACAAACTGTTCCCTATTTGTTAGTTAAGATTTTAAAAGAGAAAACGCCGTGCCGCGAATTCTGCAACGGTCGAGCTTATCAAAAAGTAGATCGTGAGATACACAGTCAAATGCTTTTGAAAGGTCGTAGAAAATGGCCTGAGAGGCCGAAAATTGTTCAAAGCCGTTTGTTACATTATTAATTAGCTCAACCGCTGCTTTTGTGGTACATGATTTTTTCCTGAAACCAAATTGTTTTTCATTCAGTATTTTATTTGCTGACAAAAATACATCTAACCTGACTTTTATAATATTAGTATCGATAGAAACGTATCATGACCTTACTAGTATCGTTTCATCCCTAAATACATCATATCTATAACACATGTCTACAAATTTCTCCGCTATAAACATATAACCGCACCTTTGAGACCACCTGTGAGAAAATCAATTTACAAGTAGAATTGAATATAACATTTTAAATATTTGACATTATCTTATCAGTGTATTTATGTTATTTATGGGGAAAATATAACGGCACGACAAAAATTTACATCAAACGATAAATACTGATGACGACAAATTAGGTTCTTTGAATGATAGAAGATGACACTAGACTATAAATATTATGCTCATTAGTGTGTACACCCAGGGAAGTTGTAGTTTGCATTAAAATAAATCTGAACATTGGGATAAATATATTAAACACATTAAAACAATTTTCTTTGCAAAAAAAAAAAAATAATAATAAAAACACAGAAGATCTGTAGTAACGGGACTGTCCCAGCTAAAACATGATGGATGAGATCCCATTTCTTATGTTATGATATGTTATCTTGTCACTTCAGCTTGCGGACATTATTTACCTCAAAGTTTCGCTCAAAAATACACTCCCACTCCTCAGGTTTAGATAAAAAGTAAAATTAAAGAAACCCCTATAAATTTCAATTACAACTAATCAGTCCAAAGAACTTCCAATTTTTGGTATCCTTGTTACTCTAACGAAGCAAAGGTTTTCGTTCAGCAACTCGACCATAGATATTTTACTCTTGCAATCGGCGCTTCACAGTCCTCGTAAGAAATTTGCCATTCTCAGCACAAATTAAAATTGAACAGCTGATTTCTGACTAAGATTACAGGATGCATTCGTTCTTTGAAATCACCCTTGTCTTCGTATCTGCGAATAATGCCATACAGAGACAAATTGATATTATATAATATTGATATAATAATCTGCATGTAATAAAGTAAGCGTAACTGGATGCGGTAAATCGGGAAACCATTCACATTTATCTACAAATTTCTATTTGTATTTTACAAACCTCTCCCGATAATTAATGTCAACAATCCAAACTTCCAACTCAGAGAATACGTTAAACTATTTACTATGCCATTTAGCATCAAAGTATATAATATATAGCGTTCCTAGACCTCCTATGAGGACCATAAGACTTTCAGATGAATTTCTCTGATGCTAAGCATCTTTCAAAATTGTGCGTCTCCAAGTTTGATTTTGAAGCACGAGTTTTTCTTTTATCTTGTGGATTTCAATCGGGTATTAACTACTAGTAGACATTGAGAGAGTATCTAGTTTGCAAAGAAATGGGTAACTAAAAAAAAAAAAAAACTTTTCTTATTTTATGGGTGATATCCAGTTCAATATCGCCATCGGCCAACGTTATGAAATAAGGGTAACTTTTAAACCTTTCATTTTCTTAAGCTGGGATATTAAGCCTGTTGGCATTATTTGTGCACGTAACTCCTTTGCCATTTTAACTAGACACCTATCTCAAAAAAATTTTTCTTGGACACGTTGTACAGTGTTCTTTACATTAGTATGTGTGTGAGAGAAATATAACGAATGAAACAAAAAGGAGATTTTTTCACATAGCCGTTAAAACAATAACAATGGAGAAGAAAAGTAGCGTATCTCAAATAAACTAAGAAAGAAGTTAAGAACTTTTGAGTTGGACTTCGTGAGAAGAAGTTTGCAATACACGAAAACAAATAGGAAAAGAACAAAGAAATATGGAATGAAATTGGAGATACCTCAACTATCACAAAACTGTTGCATAGTAGGACTATAAAGTAGTAACTACATGTGGAAAGGATGAAAGAAAAAAGGTGACCAAAGGAGATTCTCTAATGGTCTCTAAGAGAAAAGAGAAGAAGAGGAAGTCCAGAATTGAATATCACATATTAATAACAATGTTTGAAAAATAACTATCAAAGAGGAACTAGGAAGATAGGAGTCAACGGCATCTGCGAACAACTAACTTACATATATTTGAAAAAAAACAAGAAGAAGAAGATGTGTAAGAGCAAGTGAGAGACAGAAAGAGAAAGAAGAATAGAGAGAGAGAGACAGAGAGAGAGAGAGAGTATTTTCCCGACAATGTCGAAAATTCTGGCCAATACTCCAGTACCAGTACTAGGTGATGATGCTACAATTAAAATATAAAATATTCTGACTGTTGCTGAATACATAGTTTTTTATATAATATTATATAAATTAATAGTTATTGTTATTATTGACTTTATTGTATAGTTATAAGCAGTTCACTTTTGTAAGAACAAACTAATAGGAAATTTTGTTTTCAATAGTTTGTACCTTTGAAGCTATATGTTGGTATTAAAAAAATGTCACTTTTTGAAAATGTCGATCCATTTCACATATGTCATAATGAAAAATTATATCTTAATTATAATGATCAACCTAAAGTCGGTTTTACAGCGTAAAGAATATTTTTAATTGACATTTAAAGTCAGAAACACAATATAAAAGTAACCAAAATAACCAGATCTAGTTTGTTCTTACAAAAGTGAACTGCTTATATAACAAAGATGTTTGCAACTATCGCGATAAAATATCATCTTGGGGTAATTTTTAACTATTGCTCGAAAATTGTAGGTTTAGTAACTTGCTAGTGACGTAATAAGGTGGGGGCGATAATATTTAGCATCGTATATAAAATATATAAAACAAAAAATAAAATAAGCTTACTTTATATTATAACAAATATAAAAAAATAATCGCCTTTTGATAACTTACTCGTAAATGATGTTTTCCCACTCGTAACGTGCGAGAGCGCGAGTGGGTTTTTTTAGGGTTGACCACAAATTTATACAGTTAAAATTAAAAGAAAAAAAAAATGATTTTTCAATAAAATCCCGGTAACAATAATGGGATCCCGGTATTGTAAATAAATAATACCGAAATACCGGTATTGAAATTTCGGACGATATTAACCCTAACCAGTACCGGAACCGGTCCTTCTGTAATGCCAACAAATATATCAAAGCATCAAAATGCTAAGAGAATTTCTCCTAATTTTGTCTCTGCGAGACACATTTCTTCATCTTCACGTGCAGCTGCTTCACGTACTTCTGCACGCGACTGCTTTTCGAAGGTTGGCAATCATCAATACATTGCGGATGACATTAAACTATATAAGCAGATTAACAATGTTTCAGATTGCCATGATCTAGAATAGGACCTAAAAATGCTATTGCGTTGGAGCTTTGACTCAGGTTTACAGTTTAATGCATCGAAATGTAAAGTAATGTCGTTTACTAAAAATCGAACATCAATTAAATTCGAATATGAAATGGGTGACACTGTAATTGTAAGAACGGATGCGATAAAAGATATTGGTGTCATTTTTGATTGTCAGTTAAATTTCAACAGTCATATAGTGACATATGTACGTGACTGTTTTAAAACATCAGGTTTTATACTTAGAATGGCGAGAAACTTCAGGCAAGCTCGAACATACATTATTTTAATTAACGCATTGGTACGTAGCAGGTTGGAATATGCGTGTGTGATTTGGTCACCATTTCAGAGTAAATATATTAAGTTGTTAGAGTTTGTCCAGACTAAATTTTTACGTAGTGTTGAATACAGAACTACAGGTTTTTACCCTATGTATGAATCATCTAAAACAATATTAGAGCGATATTCTATTAGATCTCTTAAAGATAGGCGTGATATTCGTAGTTTATTATTTCTACATAATATATGAAACGGTGACGTAAATTGTTCAGTCATCATCCTATCTGATATTTATATCAAAGCTCCACCTCCTGGAATGAGAATAAAATATTATTTGTTTCGGGAAAAAGCTGCTAGAACGGAATCTTGTAGGATGAGTTCACTGAATCGAATGTTCACTCTTTATAACAAATTACTACTAAGGAATAATTTGTCTGACATCTTTTATATGAGTTTTGGCAATTTTCGAAAACTAATTTGCGACACTTTTGTTTTTTTTTTTATATATGTGTATACATTGTATGTGTACACATATATTTTCCTTTTTATTTGTTTTATTTAATTTAAAAGTATTTATTTGCATATGTTGTATACCTTATTATTTTGTTATTCTTAATATATATTTCTTGCATATTGTTGATATTTTATGTATGTATATATATATATATATATATATATTGTTTTATTTATTTATTTATTTTTTTTCTACAAGTGTAGATACTATTGTGTATACCTAATGTAGGGACACTTTTGGGACTTTAAGGTCTGTTGTATCCCCTATTTCTCAATAAATTAAATTAAATTAAATTAAATTAAATTAAATACAGTCTCCACTTAAGAAACCGCAGTTGTAATAATAACGAACTTTTATTTATTTTTTATTAATTTCTTTTACTATCAGGTACGTTTTTTTACCATTTTATTTCATTTATGTTCATTCTGGTTATTGTATATCTTCATATTTGTATTTTCAATTTATAATTTTTTTGTAGCTTTGATAATGCTCGAATGAGCGAAACTAGTCAGCTTAAGAACATACTCAACTTACTACATCAATACTTTATTCGGTGGTAATAAAAATATAACCCTACAACTCTTCTTTTAATTTTGGTTAATGTAAAAATCGTGCACCAAGTTGCCGTTGACGAGACCTATGTTGTCGCTGATAATTTCAATAAAATGCGTTAAATATGAACGGAAAACATGAATTTCGTTTTACCCGGGTGCACTAGCAACTAGTAAAAATATAACATAATGTAATACATGATTAAACGCTTTATAGCGTTTGTAATAATATCAATTAAAACACAGATGCAAACACAAACGAGCATTTATTACAAAATCTATTTACAATCTGTCACATATATGTCATCATATTATAGTTGCTAACGCAACATATTACAAAGGACGACCAAGAACTAGTCTTGATCATAATTATCTGATAGACTTTTTAATAATATAGTTATAGAATTAACAAATTTATACAAAAGACTATTGCCCATTTCTTCAGAAGTAATAAGCAAATTTGGTAAATGTTATGTAAAACTGACGCGATACCTCCAGAATATCATGGATGGTACAATTCACTTCCCGTCGATAAATTGTAGATAAACTCTATTCACGATCCAGCGGCTTAAGAAAATGAGGCGAAGTACTTCCTTTTTCGTATTTTTTTATGTTAACTTTTAAGACTTATTTATTTTAAGTAACGTTACATGTAAGTTACTAAAATGATTAATACATATTTTTTTTACTGTTTTTAACTTTAGACCAAGTAGTTTAACATGTATTATTTGACAGCAAAACATAACCAAATAATTTTTTGGTTAAAAATAAACAACAAATGGTAGCAAATTTTTCTTTTTAGGTATATTATACTAGCTTTAACGACACTAAAAAATCATATTTAAAATCAAATCACTACAAAATTTATGTATAAATTGTTACTAATTTTAATTCAGATTATTAGTTTGGAATGAGAAACTTGTAATATTTTTAATTCGTGATAAGAATCACTTATATTTTTAATTAGAAATTATTAAGCATTAGAGACATAACTAGTACTTTTGACATCTATGGCGAATAGTAAAAGTCATCACTTCAAAAATGTATGAAGATCTTTGATAAATTTAGAAGATGTAACAATTTAAAATTTAAATAAATTTCAATTAAAATTAATATGTTCTTAATTTATTGCACAAGGTTTAATTTTTCATATTATAAATAATTAAAAATCTAATTTTACCAACGGCCTAATGAATTTGGAACTATTTATACATAGAAAATGCACATTTTTATGTCCTATCTAAAGATATTTTTTATTTTGGCTATTTTCCTATCTAAAACTGTTTTTCCATTTTAATTTGCTATAGACACATTTGGAACTAACACCGAGAATAATATTATTAAATATGGTTCAAGATCTTTATTCGCAGGCGAAATATTGCTTTTGTGTTCACGGATGAAATAGTTACTGTGTCTGACAATATGTTTCTTATTCACGGTAACCTTCTGACAATTACGTACCCTGTTTATGATAAGTCAATTATGTTTGTAGATTATAGCAAAAACTCAAAGTCAGTACATGCGCATTGTTAGTTGCGCTGAATTTAACTGATAAACTGAATTCTCCCAGTTACTACACCGTGATTGCAATCTGATCAATCAACCAAATTTGCGGTAACAATAATATCTAATACGTGTCAAGTCAGACATGTGCATTAAATTCAGGGCCGTCTTAGGCCATGCAGGGGCTCTTGGACACACAGAGTTTGGGGCCCTTTTAGAAAGTCCAAAAAAATGTGAATGAAAACACCAGTATGTACTTTTATTTAGTGACTTTATTGGTTATTATGGATAGCTTTATACAAATCGAACATAAGTGAAGTGATTACTATTTTGAGAATTGGACTTACGTTAATGATGATGGTTTTTCCCGGGATTTCTGTTGTACAAAATCTTCTATTATGTCCTCGAAGTCTAATTTGTGAAGGATATCACTTTCTATGCACATGATTAACAAATTAGTAAGTCGTTCTTGTACCATAGTCGTTCGTAATTCATTTTTTATTCTTTTTAACCGTGAAAATAAGCGCTCCCAACTACAATTGGTGACCATTAAGCAAAGGAATATCCTTGTAGCACCTACATTCGGGAAAATTTCTTCTAATTTATCTGCTTTTAGAGTATGTAAGGCTGAGATACTCAAGTCCGCCGATTCATTTGCAAGGTTTTTTAATACAAGTGGTAAAATTGGGCTAAAAATTGAGCTCCTCTTTTTTCGGTGTAAACGACGACCTTGGCATTTTGAGGCCCCCATTAAGCCGGGGACCCTGGGTTTATGCCCCATGCGCCCTTATGGAAAAGACGGAACTGATTAAATCTATTCATGAACTTATTTCTTAACTGTTGGTAGCTTATTAGACACACCAATCACGAACAAAGCTAACGTATATTTTAAATAAGTAATTAGACATACCGGTAACAAATCTAAACCCGCAGTAACAAACAATTGTTAAAAATTTTGGTCGCCTTCTGTTTGGCGCCTATGGCCGGGACCACATTGGCCATAGTCTCGGCACGTCTCTGTTAAGCATTTATAGAATTAGTCCAATTGAACATTAATACTCTTTAATTTGGGGCATATATCCTTCCTAATTATCAATTCACCACAAAATGTCCCTTCCTGGTCCTCAAAAATCACTTAACCCCCTTAATTAAAAACTTGAACAACTCCCCTAGAGCATCACAACTAAAACACATAAAAATAGACAAAATCTGCATGCAAATCCGAGAGTGTATAAAGTTTAAACCCATTTGATCCTGGAAATCCCATCGTTCGGGAGAGGCAGGATATGCTGGGGTGTCGGGAGGTGTGGTGAGGTGTTAGCCACAGCAGTTGACAGTCGCTCCACCGCTTGCATTGTTTCAGCGGTGAACAGACAAATGAACGTGGTTTAACACGTTTGTCGCTTGTCACATATCGATTCAAATCACTATCGTGTTTCAGGACCCTAATCGCCAACAGCGCCATCAGTATCGGTGGCCATCTGCCTAATTAGTTGAACTGATCCTATTTTCGATTCGTGATTAGATTTTATTAGTTCTTTCGATTTGTTCGAAGAGATTATTGTACGCTTTTATTTTTTAATGATTCAGTCCGATTACACAAGCACGGTAAAACCTTTGTGTAAAAAGTATTGAAACTGATACACATGCAATATTTATCTCTTATCGCCGATTATAGAAAAGAAAAACGATAATTTTAAAATCTGATTTATTATTGAAAATGCATTTTTCTCCAAAAAGCGTACAATTGAATAGATTACCCACACTTAGGTTTGTCAACAATATATGAAATCCATGTGGTCATCGTGACATTTACACCAGTCCTATTATTTCTGTATATATTAGTAGGGCAGACCGGGGCTGTAACATGTTATATATTTGGGGAACTGAAATCCACATTAACATCTAGATGTTATCAATATGTTTTTTATACGTACTAAAATATTAGTAAAATATATTGCATAATTAAGAAGGTGACATTCAAAACGTGATTTAACACAGTAATGCAATTTTCCACCACAAACAACTCGTCAAAGAAAACGCGTATGCTAGTTAGATTGAGATTTGGCCCTGGCGAAGCGCCGCCCCTTTCATTCAAAACATAGCATTTACGATTCACTTTATCATTTCCAATATTTTTATTCAAAACTGAAATCTAAATAAGTACCTACCTGATAGTTATTTGTTCTGAAATCCGAGCAATTATTTAGTAAGTGTTTGTTAACTTTAGCTCGTATTAACGTTTTTAAAGGAAAACTTTATTTATACGCCATATTTATAGTCACATTTAAATGAGATTTATAGTACATATGTATATTTTGAAGAACATTAACATTATTAAAAGAGAGAATCCTCAAAAATATCAATATATTCCGACCTACCAATTTTATGTATGAAATAGAGCATTTCGTTTTTCGTCGATTCATAGATGCTAAATTATGTAAATGTCTTAAAACTCTATAAAGCATTTATATATCTTCACTATATGCAAACAATCAATGATAAAACTAATTAAGTTAGGTTTAGTTAGCAAAAATTTTGGACAGAAAAAACTGAAACTTGATAGACGTATATAAACAGGTACTCATAAGGAATTTTTACCTGTTTTCAATGAGATTTATAGTATACATATTTTGACAAACATTAACTTGATAAAGAGTTCCAAAAATATCAGTTATATTCGGACTTATCCTCACGTTAAAAACGTGTATTTCTCCGCCAACTACAGATGCATGAATGATTACTATTGGCTCCCCACTCGACCTTACGACCTTGCCTTCTCGTTTCTAACGTTACAATAGTTAGTTAGTTAAAATTTTTGGCGCACAGCAACAAAGGCTATTTGCGCCTCTAACGTTATAATATAATTCATTCTAAGCATACAGCCTAGTCGTGGTGAACTTATACGGAACATTAACCCAATTTTGAAACAAATTCCAAAAACTTTATAATCCTGTTTGCGATCTAAGTTGCGTACCTAATTTTTCGAACCACTTATTTTTAAGGTTTCAAACATATAGTTTAAGCATTTCGTTAAAATTTTAATAAGTTATAATACGAAAACTCGATTATTTTAATTTGGAAAAATCGTGTTTTGCATGAACTTACTGAACAAATGATGGTTTGAATGGACGCAACAAGGATACATTCTGATTTGCATGAATGTTTTTTAACAAAAATAGGTTTAGATTATTTTATTTATTCTTTTTTTTTTTCTATATATTATTATTTATTAATCCATTTTTAAATATGCACAACTTTAATTTTTTAAATAATCACATAAAACCTCTTAGGGACTTTTATCATGGAAGTTCCTCAAGAGTTCTTTTTCGTCGGCATCTGAATTTGAGGCGGATCCAAGATCCACTTGTTGTAACTCCGCCTTTAGAAAAACAAAAGAATAAGCGTTGTCAACAAATAACAAAAATTATTAGTAAATAATATTGAGAATGTAATAGTTTTTTGACAGTAAATAATAGTGTGTATTTTCTTTGTACGTTTTATTGCCTGAAACCAGTGCCGCAACAACATAAATTGGCGCCCGTGCATAACATTATTTGCCTCCCCCCTCTCTAATCACAGACGCAATTTTAAAAAAAATTATGGTAGGGTGATTGCATCAGTAATGGAACGTTTAAGACATTTACTTACGTTGTTTTCTTTACCAAAATGTTATTTAAGATATTTACTTACCATATTTTATCGAGAATCCCTAAAATCTTATTGTTTTATTTTGATGCAAGTGAAAATAAAAGAATAACTTAAAAAAATAAAAAACTTAACTTTATTCATAAAAATCACGAAATCTCCAGTAAAAGAACACTTACTCCTAATAAAGGAACTATCTTAATACCAATAAAGGAACATACAAAAATATATATTATAAAGTCTTTTTTAACAATAAATTTATAAAAAATTTAAAAAAATATTTGTTGGTATTATTTTTTGGTTTAGTTTTAACTTTTTTCTTTGGTTTGGTTTAAATTGCAATATTAACGATTATATTAACAAATTATGTTACAAACCTTATAATAAACTCAAAACTCATGATAATCAACTAATTTAAAAGGAGATAAAATATAAACTCTAGGTCAACGAAACACAAAATAAAAGACACCTAAAATGAAACACAAAAAGGTTCAAGATATATTATATTACATAATTGAATAACTATTCTGGCTTTTAACTGTGAGAATTCGTTAATTAAGTCTTCAATTTGGCTATTTGGCGCCCCTATGAATCCGACGCCTGGTGCGGCGGCACCGCTCGCACCACCCTTGTTGCGGCACTGCCTGAAACGGATACCTATTTAAATTTTTGCGCGTCGCGTTGAACCAGTGACGGGTAGTTGTTCGTGTTCCAACACTTTTTCGCCATGGTACATAAATATCTATTATTTTATAGTTTATAAAATGATAGAAAAACAAAGATATCTATAATAATTGAACATTTAAATAAAGTTATTAAAGTTATTAACGGTGTATTTCTCATTAGTTTCTTATAAAACTTTTATTATCTACCTAATAAGATAATTTTAATTAAAAAAATGTTATTATTATTATTATTATTATTATTATTATTATTATTATGGGGTTTGTCAGGTCTTGACAAGCGTCCACTAATCTCAAACTTCAGCAACCTTTTGAGCCGCGTCATACTAGAGACTAGTGGAGCTAAATACACACGACTGCATCCCAAACCCTGGCGATATGCAGCCGCGGAAATTACGCTAGATCCAGTGCCCGCACAATGCGGAGTGACCCGAGCAGCACTGCTTTCTGCATCCTGCAGATCAAAGAGTTGGCAGAAGATCTGCAGACGGGAATGGACTCGATTTCCCTTCGATAGGAGGCTTTCATGCCACCCAAAACACCAACTATCAGGACTACAAGCTTAACTTTATACCCGGGATACAGCTTTCTAAGCTCGGACAAGAGGTCCATATACTTGGACCTCTTTTTCCTCCTCCTTGAGAGAGATATTCTTCTCAGCTGGACTTGAGAATTCGATCACAAACATCTGTTTGGTCTCGATATCCAGGAGGGTTATGTCCGGCTTAGTGGCTGTCAGTAACCTCGAGGTGGGGAAGGAGTAATTCCAATAAATTCGGCACTTGGAATTTTCCACTACCGATTCTATGTCAGAAGGGACGTACGGTATAACCGGTATTTGGTCAATACCATAGGCATGTCTAAGATGATAGTAGAGCACGCGGAGAGCAGCATTATGTCGAGACACGTAGCTTGACGCTCCAAGAGATGGACAAGCAGACAGAATGTGCATTATCGTTTCAGAATGGTGGTGGCACAACCTACAGAGTGTGGACTCCGCTATTTGGAATATGCGGGCCCTGTATGCCAAAGTATTTATAACACCATCCTGACACGCAAACACAAAACCTTCTGTTTCCGATCTCAAACCAGCAGACTTAAGAAACGAGAACGTTCGGTGGACAACTCTAGACTTTTAATATGTTTGAAGAACACCAGTGAAAGACAAATAAATATGGCAGTCTATAATTGAATGTCTAAAATGTTCTTAAAATTATTGACACTACCGGAGAACCCACTGAAAAGTAAGCTATTCCATATATGGAAAACACGGTTTGTTATGTAATTAAATAAATAAATTGCATTATATACGTCATCTTAAAAATTATATTGCATAAAAGTCAAAGACGAGCCACAAACACTCGATACGACCGGTTCCTTGTCTTAATCGTTCTACGCGATTGTTATTGGCATTCAACTTTTCTCGCATGTCGCGTCTCGCTGACGATTGACATTTGTCAATTTCACTGTCCAAGGCAAGTTGAGGTAACAAAAACTTGTATCCAGAACTAGCAACTTGTCCCACATTGCCCGCAAATCATCGATTTGACAGACTACGGTTCGATTGTGAGCCTTTGCACTTAATGAAGACTTAGCTAGTAACAAAAACAAATCAAACAGAAAATACTTACCTTTCTGTTCTTAACACTTTTAATAACTGTCACATGAATATAAAGCTAGATAATTTTGAAATCTGTCCATTATTTAATACCGCCTTAAGCCCCCAAGAGCTTAATTCCGACCCTACATCCAACCAAATACAAGAAGCGTCTTAGATTTTGGTACAGTGTGTCAATTTAATTACCTAGGCTCTATCGTAACGAAACAGGGTGACTAAATAGACGTAATGAAGAAATGTCTTGTAATAGCAAGAAAGGTAAATACAAAACTGATAAAGGAACATGTACAATAAAACACAATTTGTTAGGAGTCGCGCAAATGAAAAATATAATCGTGGTCCGTAATAGGTGGCAAGGACATGGACTGCTTAATAGCCCAGTTATACGATGCCAGTAACTTGCACAAGTAAGAACTTGCAACGGTCACTGGCATCATGTAGACGTACATACTAGTACTGGTGAAAGTACTGGCACCAGTATCTCATGCCAGTCAAGTGAATAGAAGCCGATCCTATTCACTGGCACAAGTAACCGTGCAAGTGATTGTTAAAAATGGCCGCCATGAACTTGTTCGACTTGTTCTCGCTGATACAAAAACGATAAGTATACTTAAAATGTCCATAAAAAAGTGGTCTGAGGACACCACAAGTAAATTTGTGATTTTATATAGCAGCATAAGTGATTGTGGGACCCAATGTTAAAAAAATGTAGAAATAAGCATGCTCGGGATGCTGCAGTAATCAAGTTAGCAAGTTAACATGAACATCGAGAGTTTTGATGTCGTGGAAGTAAAAAATAAAATGAAATCCTTCCGCACAACCTACCACCAAGAAGTGGCGAAAATAAAAAACATTAGTTCACTCGCATATGGGAGTGTCAGGTAATCTTTTTATTTGGTAGGTGCGCCACAATATCTTCTGAGTTATCAATTAATTATTCATTTTTGTTTACAAGTGTAAAAGACAAACGCAACATAAAATTAAGTTAAACATTGGCGTGTTAAAAAGACGGTTTTACGCATAAAAAATAATTGGAATCAGCTACATTTTGCAGTGTGTTTCGGGTTCTTTGCAAGGTTACTTAATATGTTACTGGCATACGAGTAAATGACAAAAGGACTTGAACAAGTACTGGCACAAGTATTATATAAACGTTGCTAAAGGCACCGTGCGAGAAGACAAACAAGAGAAATACAAAAAGTTTTTTGTAAACAGAACTTAGTCCATATACATGAATGGTTTCAAAGTATTTATGCGAGATGGAATATGTCGTGCCAAGCAAAATTAATTTTAAAAAATCTGACAATAGCAAGGATTACCTGTTTTACTATGATCAAAGAAATTACCGGACATGAAATACATTAAAAATGCTTGGGAATTCTTAAAAAGACTTTTAGTCAAATAAATAATAGCAACGAAGGTGCAGCTTGCAATAGTTATTCCACTGGAACCAAACGAAAACTTACAATAAATTGCTTTTAATTGCATTGATAGCAAGCCCGCACGGGTTGAGACATTAATCAAATCTATGGTCTGTTTAACTTAATAGTAATATTATGTATACTTATTATTAATAAAAAAAAATATGTATAAAAAATCAAATAAAACTTGATTTAACATGCCTTTTTATCCAAGTTATTTTATTGATATTGCTACCTCTGTAATAGTACATTATACAAGGAGAATTTATTTAATGATAGCCATTAAGACGAGTATGAGAATTACGAAACGAGAATTAGCGAGTATCGTAATGAATACGAGTGTCTTAATGGTCATTAAATAAGAATTGTATACACTATTTTTTTCTACGTCCAGTTATAATAATGAAAACAACGAAAACTAAAGCAGTACATTTTGTGAGAAGACAATACAACAACTTCAACCCAAGATTAATAATAAATAATAGAACCGTAGAATACGTTGACGAAATCAAATTCCTCGGGGTGACTTTTGACAAAACATTGCGCTGGAAGCCTCATCTGACATACCTAAAAAAAGAATGTGCACAAAGGTTAAACATACTAAAAACCCTAAGTCACCACAAATGGGGAGCAGACAGAGAAATCCTTTTAAGAATATACAAGGCTCTTATTAGGTCAAAGCTAGAATATGGTTGTACTATATTTTATAATGCAAAACACAGCTACATAAAACAAATTGAGCCTATACAGAACGCCGCAATAAGAATTGCCACAGGTGCCCTGCGTACAACTCCAATATCCAGCTTACTGTGCGAATCTAGCAATATCCCTCTAGAACATCGCAGAACTCAGCTTGTTATTAATTACATAACAAATCTGGCCTCCAGACAAGTATTGCAGCACATAAAGAAATTTTCTTGAGAGATGAAGTCCTACACGTGCATGACTACACCCCGTCACTGAACAAAATCACACAAAAACTATTAGATCACAACATCAACATCTCAAATTCCTTTCCACAATATCCCAACAAATACCCCCCCCCCTGGATCGTTAAAAACCCCAAATATATCCTATCCTTAACCCAATATCCCAAAGAATCCACTAATCCCGAAATATATAGATCCTTGTACCGAGAAATCCAACAAGACCACAAAGAATACCACGCTATTTTCACTGACGGGTCAATAATAAACAATAAAACAGGTGCCGCTATAGTGGCTAACAACAGAATAAACAAATATCATCTACCAGATCACACAAACATATTTACCGCAGAAGCCTACGCTATACTAGAAGCTACCGAATTCATCCTATCCAACAGCCAGGGGCACACAAAATACGCAATATTCAGTGATTCTATGAGCATCATCCAAAGCCTTCAACAACTGTACCCTCGAAACCCTATCATCACCAAAATCAAAGATAACATAAACGACATAATTAATATGGGCAAAAAAATAATAATAATCTGGATCCCATCCCATGTGGGCATTGATGGTAGTAACATCAATTCCTTAGAGACATCAACATCTCCCACCTAATATAAAATCTGTTTACCTATCTCTTTACTTACACAATGCTTAAATACCCCCATTTTTGTTCTAATACTTACTACCTATAATTGTAACCAATATATGTACATGTATATAATAGTATTACCTTAAAAATGTAATTATACTCAAGTGCTAATAGCCTCGTAGCTGAAGCACTTAAATTAATAAAAAAAAAAAGTCATTTATATCTTTAAAATCCAACTTGTGCCGGTCATATCTTTTACAAGCTCCAATAATACTAAAGATACATACCACCTTGGAAAATAAATATTTAGCATTTAGGGCTTTTTCAATAAATTGCTTTATTTCTTTTGTAGAAAACTTGTTAACCTTCTTGGGTTGATATCATTCGGATTTTCTTTTCAAAAAGGTTTGTAATTTGGGAAATTTGATTATGTCCATATTATGTTTAATAGATAATGTAGATTTCAAAATGTGTAGAATAATGTGTTCATAAGCTTGATGGTATTAATTTTTCAGATAACTCATCAAAATAAACAATTAAAACATTTTCTGAAAAGCTGCTAACTTTATTTTTATCTCTCTGATCCATAAATTGCGAATAATATTTTTTATTTTCAAAAAGCACAAATGTTGTGAAAATACCGTCTGTTTCTTTTCCTTAAGTTCTTACGAGAATCGAGCTTGCTTGGGATATTTCACGTTACATGTTGATAACTTTAATGTCAATAAGAAATGTCGAGAGGCAAACACGTGTCATTGTATTTAAAAAAGAAAATTTATAATTCTTGGAAAACATTTTGGAACAGTAACAAATTTAAGAAATGGGAGGTGGTAAAATTAGTTTCTGTGTCGTTTGAAGTAAAAACCTATTATAAGTTTAAGATTTATGTCAACCTGTTTATTTCCTCCTGCTAATCTCGTTAACTTTCCCTGAGCAACAAAGCCTTGCGGTTGAAGTGTATAATATAAGTATATAACATGTAATAGTTGAATTCGATTATCATATGTGTCGATTTTTCTAAGGTTTCGTGAATGCGTACGCTTAGACCCAACCTTAGTTTTCTTAGAATCTGTCTTTAGAATCTTCAGAACTTCGAAGATCTTCTTTGGGTTCACTGTGAGATCCGCGGGTCATAGCTTCATCATCACTTGTCTAAGGCCAGCAGTTTGGTAATAATTTCTACTGTACAGACCGACTGACATGCCTGATGTTTAAACTGATCGATTCTTTTAAAGTGGCAAAACCTTAAAAAATCGGGACATGGCAAAAAAATCGAGACTATTTCATTATCACATACAAGGTGTCTCAAAAGAAATTTTATATTTAGTGGATCGATTAAAAAAAAAGTAAGCCGTATATAGAAAAAATGTTTATTAATTATTAAAATACACTTTTTGGGGATTTATTTCTTAAAAATAATATCGTCTAAATGTAGACCCTCGCGTTCTCGGCACTCATTTAATCGAACAGTAAAATTACTTATGACGTCTCGGCAGGTGGACTCAGGAATGGCTGCCATTTCGTGACGGATATTTTCTTTCAAATGCGCCAGTGAAGTCGGTTTATTGGCGTAAACTTTAGATTTAAGATAACCCCATAGGAAAAAGTCCATAGGGGTTAAATCTGGACTGCGTGGAGGCCAATTTATGTCACCTCTCCGGGAGATCAATTTGCCTGAGAAAATTTCACGAACACGTGGCAGAGACATATTGGACGTGTGTGAAGTTGCTCCGTCCTGTTGGAACCATGTTCTTTGGTTATAGCCAGGAAAGTTTTGCAGTTCAGGTACCAAGAAGTTGTCTAACATCTCCACATAACGCTCTGAATTCACTGTAACTGCACGCCCCCTTTCGTCTTCAAAAAAGTAAAGGCCGATAATTCCTCGCGCCGACATTGCAGCCCATACGGTCACTTTAGGCGAATGTAGGGGTTTTTGATGTTTGCGTTTCGGATTCGTTGCACTCCAGTAGCGGCAGTTCTGCTTATTTACGTGGCCATTAAGATGAAAATGAGCTTCATCCGAAAACAAAATGTTGGTAAACGTTGAAAATCGCTCAATCACCTGATTTACGAAATTAAGCCTCTGACTGGCACCTTGGGGCTTTAATTCTTGCACCAATTGAATTTTGTAGGGGTGCAGCTTTAGGTCTTTGTGCATAATGCGATGTAATGATGACCTATGCACATTTAAAGCACTTGCGCGCTTCCGAATTGAAAGGTTCGGGTCGTCACGAACAGACTGATTAACATTCTCCACGTTTTCTACCGTTCTTGATGACCTAGGTCGCCTAGATTTTGATTTATCCAGCGTTGTACCAGTCTCTTCAAACTTTTTAACCCAATGTCGAATGAGAGGAATGCTTGGCGCATCATTTAAGTGGCGAAAACCTCGAATAATGCAGAATTTTCTACGCGCTACAGTTGCCGAATCACCGTTTTTGTAAAACTCTCGCACGCATAACGCGCGGTCTGCTCCCGAGAAACGCTCCATAGCGACTAAATTCCCAAGAGCCAGGCTACCGATTGACATAACCCCCGCGCCCCTCGGATACGTTGCGTTCACGCAGTAAGCTAAATAAATATAAAATTTCTTTTGAGACACCTTGTATAAAGATATAAAAATGCTTTACAATGTTGACGTATTAATAAAGAAAATATGGATGAAGCCACCTTAGTATTAACAACGAACCTTTCCAAACTGCACAAATACTACCAGCTGTGGCGCTTAAAACTAAATCCTGGCAAATCTGAGACTTGTACGTTCCATCTAAGTAATCGACTTGCTAACTGCAAACCAACAGTGATTTTTGCGGGGAGTGTACTAAAGCACAATTCACACCCTACCTACTTAGACATATCTTTGGACCGGTCACTCATATACAAGGAATATCTCATAAAGACGTCGCAAAAAGTGAAAACGATAAATAACTTATCGCACCAGTTATCTGGTTTCACATGGGGGGCAGATGCAGAAACTCTTAGAATTGCCGCAATTGCCTTGGCGTACTCCGCAGCTGAATTCTGCGCCCCAGTGTGGTATCAAAGCGCACACACCAGTAAAATGGATACGCAACTCAACCAAACCATGAGGATCGTAACAGGTACTGTCAAATCTACCCCAACTGTTTGGCTCTTAGTTCTTGCAAACATTGCTCCCCCGGCAATCAGAAAAATAGGAGCTACTAAAAATGAATGGGACAAAGCAGTGTCAGCACTTGCGCATAATTTGCCTATTAGGACAGAGATAGACCACCCTCCTAATCTACGTCTTCGATCCGGGTCACCGATCTGGTCCGATCATCGCCTAAAATTCCTTATAAATACAGTTGCAGAATGGAATACATCATGGGACGAATGTGAAAATATTCAAAATAAATCCTTAGTAAAAGATGCCAGTGCGTGCCTGCCAGGTTTCACGCTGCCAAGAGATTTGTGGAATAAAATAAATCGGATAAGAACTGATCATGGTAGATGTAATGCATCGCTGTTTAAATGGGGGATGACGGACTCGCCTGCCTGTGGAGCCCTTTCTGTGGAGCATTTTCAAACAATCATCCATATTATTGACGAGGGCTCAAACAGAAAATTTCACGGTGTTCTAACTGCACTGAATGACGTAATCCAGAAGCCTTGGCGTGGCTCCTACAACTAGATATCAATCTTTAACTTATTTTTTTAATTTTATCTTGTTTGTAAATCTTGCATTTTTTGTATTTTAATATTCTAATCCTACTGTAAAATGACGTATTGCTTCTCATACGATATATATATATATAATAAAGTAAATTGATGTCGAAGTCGAGGGAAATTATTTTTATTATTATTATAATATTTATTTTACATCGGCCTTTATTTCTGCAACGAGGCTAATCGCCGATGCCAGGGGGCGAGCTCCTACACCTGGATGAGGGGTGAATGATTGTGAAAATGAGAGTAATGTAAACATATTATTCTCGTCCGAATAATATCACCAACGAAGCAGGCTCGAACCACCGGCCGCCCAGTCACGCCTCTTTCTAACACTCTAAAACCGCACGACTTAATGCGCTCGGCCACTCCGTTGGAAAAGTCGAGGGAAAGATGAGTATTAAAGCCTGTATCGAGTATAAGTATCTTGGAGTAAAAATAGTCCATAATGGAAGTTGTGATAAAGTGTTGACGATATAATAAATCAGGAGAGGAAAGCAATTGGAGACCTAAATTCAGTTATTTGGTTAAGAAGTTTAACAAAAGCTTAAGTTGCACACCATAATAAAGAACGTCATGCTTCATTATGCCGAAGTATGGCAAATAAAGGAAAGACAGAAGAAAAAAACTCCTAACTATTCAAATGGATTCTATTGAGATCATCCAGAGTGTGAAGATTGAATAAAGTTGGATAACATTGGATTTGATAAAGAAATCATCCTGAAAATAGTAATTGTAAAAGCTAACATCATTTAGACCTAAAAAAATCTATCTGGTATGGTATTGTTTAGCGTATGACGGTGGAAGAAATGCCAAAACAATAACTGTAAAAATGTAAATAATACATAGATAACAGGAATTCAGATACATTGTATTCAGTTTATGAAGCTAGATGAGCGAAAAGTGGCTCAGATATGGCGACTGGGAACCGGATAATTTAACCGGATAGTTAATGAGCTTTAAAAAAGATCTATTTGGGGTCTATGTAGATTTTGACAATTGCCACACATAGAGGCCAGTGAAATTGAATACACATCGCTGCATCCCAAACAAGCGGAATATGAGGGCTACCTTTTAAGTTTTTACAAAAACAAAGACAGATTTTTTTTAACAGACTGTTTTATTGCTTTTCAAATAATTCGCCTTTAAGATTTATACACTTTTGCATGCGTTCAAACCAATTCTTAGGGGGAAATCAGGCAGAGGCGAATTAAGCGGTGGGCGGACTGGGCGGCTGCCCGTGGCCTACCGAAGCCTATATAAATACTTCCATTCTATTTAAAATAATAGAGGACCCATTTTAATTTTACCGCTCAGGGCCCCCAAGCAACTTGATTCGCCACTGAAATGAGGTGGATACGGGCAATGAGACATTAATTCGATGTTTTTCTCCTTCAAATAATCAATTGTTTGTCATGCTGTGTGGAAGCTTGCATTGTCATGCTGAAGAATGATACGACGTTTTTGGTTGTTTTTCCTGGTTTTGTCGATGACTTCTGGCAAACAAATTGTTGTTTGTCTGTCCATTCAAGCATATAGTATACGGATTTTGCAGTGCCTAGTTGAATTTTTTTAATTTTCCCTTACACCAATCAGTAGGAGCCTTTTTTTGAGCTTCGGTCAAATTATGCTGAATGCATCGGGAACAGATCTTTTTCACAGCTAAATACTTATACAAAATCGAATGTATTGCAGTCTGCGATATGCCAAAGGATGCGTCTATCTCACGATAAGTCACATGCCCATCTTCTTCAATCATTTGGAGCACAGCATCGATGTTTTTCTAAATCACAACCGATTTTGGTCGACTTTCACGAGATTCATCACTGCCGGACGCCCGACCACGACGAAACTCGGCACACCAATTGTAAACAGTCTTTTCTGATGGAGATTCATTACCAAAAGTTAAACGAAGCGAATCTATGCATTGACTAAAATCGTAAAAATCATCCAACGAAAACCTTCACGAGTAATATTCATTTTTAGGATTTTGTAGGTATGACCAAAAAACCCTTATACCGCGAAGCGAATCAATGCGTTCTTGTTGAGTTAGGCTTTTATTAAAATCGTAAAAAATCATCCAACGAAAACCTACACGAGTAATATCCATTTATTTACAAACTTGTATTTTTTTTTTAACGCTCACTGTCAACAAACTTGTCGTCAATTTATAGGCTGCCACTAATTTCACAATTACAAATGTCAAATATTACGAATATAATAATGACACATTTCAATATTGCCATCTAGTGGTAGTTTGTAAAAACATAAAAGGTAACCCTCGTACAGTCGTGAAAATTATTTCAAATATAGCGCAAGTAAAATACAAAGTGACCCGAGCAATATTGCTTTCTCAAAATTCTGAAATTATCGAATATTCTGAAAATTAGAGAAGTAGCAGACAATTTTCAGGAAGGAATGTTTTCTATTGTCCTTCTAAAGGAGGAGTGGATGTCACACAAAACACCAAAAAGTAGGAGGACGAGCTTGACCTTTTTTGTGTTTGAAGGTTTTTAAGTGCGGACAAAAATATTCCATGTATGTAGTTTTATTTATTTTACATTTTGTGGAAATCGGCCCTAGAGTTCCTTCGCGACGCATCTAGAGAGACCGGGATGTAGGTACCGATATAAGGGTATTTTGGTTAAACTTATGAAACCCTAATAATGCTAGTCGTTACAGAAGAAACACTTGCTTTTATTCTTTTTCTTTCTCATTTCTCTTTCTGTCTCTCTCTATCTCTTTCTTGTCTCATTTCTTATGTACACAAAGAACATATTTCCCATCTTTCATTCAGTAAACTTTTCAAATATCCACACGATCTTTTTCTTCTTAAATATAAAATAATTGCTTCGTACCTTTTAAAGTAAATGTATCAAAATAATAATAATTTTGGTTAAATGTATCGCAAGAGACTCTTTTGTGTTTGATCGTTTCTTTACCTTTTTATAGGCCAATTAACTTGAAATGTGTCGAATGATGTGTAATAATGTATAAGAATGTGAAATACAACATTTTTTATAAAGAAAAAATCTTTAAAAGTTTATTTCAAACTCGTTATGTGTATAGCTAACAAAAGTATACAAGGTTGGCCATAAGTTGCGTAGATGTCTTTCATTGGAATTCAATCAATTTCATATTGAAGACTCTGATGACCGGTTGTTAATGAACGACTTAAATGTTTTAACTCAAGTCATCCCTAATTCGATTTGAAATTATTTTTTTGTACGATGTTTTGACAAGAGTTAGGCATAATTTGAGTTAAAACACTTAAGTCGATCTTTAGCAACCAACCATGAATGATGTATCTCGATCGCGGATGATGTACAGTTGACTTTTGCAGGCAAAATATTATGTCAACTGCCGCAATGACGAGCTTGGTGTACCTACCTGAGCGGTCTGTTTTCTGGTTGATATTTCTGGGCTTCTGCCATGCTGGTCCTTACGAGCTATGTTATCATCAGATCGATTGATTTTGTACCTATCTACTTGAGACTGAACTGCCACAGATGCATGTTGCTCAATCGGTGCAACTAGATGACGTACAATCAGACAGTGCATTTCTACTGTGTGCTTTATGCATCGTTAAGGTCCATGTTTCTGAACCGTAAAAGACATTACCTATTTCGTGTTCTTACAAACCTATCACCATCTTTAAGAAGCATCGTTTCTAGATAAACGAAAGTATCAACTGATGCTACTCATTTATTTTACAATGTTCTTCTTCCGATTTGTTGGCTTTGGTGAGGTCACCATTCCGCCAATGTATACCTTTTTATTTACTTATAAATTTAAATTGATTTTCTTGAGTAAACTAATAATTTTCTTGCAAACTGCTGGGGAGGGGTTCGTCAAGATAGATTTAATAGAAATTGGAGTGAGGTGAATTTTCTCTTTCTATGTATGTTATAACGGGTTCTGTCCCAGATGGAAAGCACCGCGGCGGTACATCACCCACTCGATGGACCGACCTTATATCCAGTTTCACAGGAACGAGCATCGTGATAGCTGTTGGAGATGCCGAAGATCGAGTCACTTGACAACGGATGACCCAAAGATTATGAAACGATGATGACACATATGATGACATTATGTAATCACTACACGTCATTCGCGATGTTAGATTAAGAAGAAGTCCCATTAACAACTTGTTTTAAATTTAATAATAGAAAATCATTCAATTTATGTACCTAATATTTGGGCGATTGAGGCAATCGCCCAGGGCCCCGCTTTTTCTTAAGCTCTATGGTCGTACAACATACAACACAAAGTGGTTAACGAAGTACAGTCAGCGTTAACTTGCACAGGGCCCAGCAAAAGTTTGCGACTGACTTTGATAAATAGTAACAACTGAAGAAGAATCGAAGCAATGCTAATAAATCAGTATATTGAGCTAAATAAGGTAAAATTGTTCATGAATAAATGCATAACAAAACTAGTGTTATAAAATCTTAAAATAGATTAACCTTTTCGCGACGTGCTATTTTCCTATTAAATATGCCTATAAGACGGACAGTTTTCGAGGTTTTCGGAATCGTACGGTCTTTATAGTCGTTATAGCGTACATTTACCGGAAAAGTACGGTATCGGCATCTCTACTTGCCAAAAATATAAACACTTGTACCAAATTAAAAATATAAATTTAAATGTCGTAATTATATTATTGTAAAAAAAAATACTTTTCTGAAAAAAACTTCTTTATTATAAGAAATATATAAAACAAATGAGTTGATATATGTATATATAAAAACAAAAAATGTAAAACAAATAAGTTGATATACCTAAAAATAATGTGAATGAAGAACTAAAATTAACATTATTTTAATAATTACGTTTAGAATGATAATTTTCGAAACAAGGGAGAACACAAAGGGGGCATTACAATCCTGGCAGTAATATGATGTTTCTTTTCTAACACTATGCTTGCTGCAGACAACGCATCTTCTTACTTTTTGCTAATGTCCTTCTTCTGTAGGAATTTTCTTAATAAAATAACGTCCTGTTAATCTTAATGGATCATTAACATGAGATCTGCCTACTGTTAAAGATTAAGATTGTTATGTTTTTCAAATATTTCCTCTTATACCTCTTTTTGTTCATATTATATAAAATGTAAGAATTGTAGATGCAAATATCTACAAGATGAAAAAATAGTTTTTTGTACCACTTGATGGTTTTTCTTGTACATTTTATGGCACTTAGAATCATATCAGATTTATCCACAGCACCCATATTTTGATTATACTCGAGCACTGCAGTACGTTTCTGAATATGTTCTTTTGTTGTTTTATTAACTTTTTCCGTAACAGCCATTGTCATTTTATGCATAGTTGTTAAAATATGAACTTCTCTTTTATCGCACCATTTAATTGCAAGGATTGGTCCAGAAGAATTAAAAATTACATCACCTTGTCGCAATTTTTGTGAAAAATCAGACATGTGTTTTCTGTTATTTTTTACAGTGCCACAAGCATTAACTCCATTTTCATGGCAATATTTAAATAATTACGGACTACTATACCAATTATCCACATATAAACAATGACCCTTATGAAGATAATTTTTCATAAGCGTTAAAACTATTTGTCTTGATTTTGAATTTGCCTATAAACACAAATAAACATATCTAACACATTAAACGGAAGCGTCCAGCATTCGTTGCTTAAATATAATGAAATCGGTCTTAATTAAATAAATACGGTCTTCGACTATTTGTCACAATTTTTTTCACGGGTATATACGGTCTTCGGCGCGAAAAGGTTAAAGAGATAAAGGAAAAAAAATCTTAAGATAGTAATTGCGACTACCTATATGTACTTGTGAAAGAAGCAAAGATACGGAAATAAACAAAAGAATTAGTTTAGGGTGGGTAGCTTTCTCGAAGCTCTAACACATCCTGCACAACAGTACTTCACAAACTAAATATCAAAAAAATTTCTTTATATTATTATCCGTCCTAAGTAATAAGAGTCATAAGAAGGGCCATGAAACACAGAATGCTAATAATATCCCTGCGGTATAAGAAACGTAACACCAGGCTACTTCAAATAGTGAAATTATAGATACTGCACTTGCAGTGGTAAGACGAACGGTGAATTGAGATGGATATCATCAGATGAACAGATGAAAGGTAGCCAACAAACATTGTTCACTGGCGTCCCAGATATGGTAAAAGAAGTGTAGGCTGACCACCTGAAAAATGATCTGATGATGTGAAAGAAGTAACCAGCAATACCCCGATGAAATTGGCAAAAGACCCAGCGAAACTGGAATAAAAAAATAGTACTATGTCCAATATTCCACGGAGGGGAAAACAAAACGGATGTAGAATAAAGAAGAACTGAACTCGGTCAGTCATATAAGTGAACAACAAATTCTTCTGGGAAATTATAACCCTAGCCAGAAATCGCGTCCAACAGAGAAGCTATAGTTGACACTCTATATCCCTAGCAGGGATCTATATTTAAGTTTTCCAGGTTTTGACGAGTCTTCACTAGTCTTAAACTTCAGTAATCTTTTGAGTCACGTTATGACTACTAATATGTTAGACTCTAACATATTGAGCTTGGTTTTTCAACATTAATGAATATTAAGACAAAGAAACGTGAAAGGCTGACAAATATAGAAGAGGAAATGAGAGTAGTTCACACATAAGACTAGATATGAAAACATTTGTAAATGTCATCAGGCCCAAATATCCCATTAAAAAGATTGTGATAAATTTCTTTTTTTTTTATTTCATTTACTGATTGTTATTTGCTATTAAATGATATGTAGACTGTTATGCAAGTGATTTTTAATATATTATGCAATATAAAAAATATATATATACTGATTATATTACTGTGTTCCGCAATTTTTTTCCGTGATGCTAAAAAGGTTAAGAACCACTGTGTAGAGGGTAACAAAGCTAGAGGCTTGCACGTGTACGGGTCAGTTAATAAAGTAGGTTATATTTGGGCCTGGGTCAAGTGAAAACAATCAGTGCAAATTGCTATTTACAACTTCTTCCAGATCATGTTATTGAAAATATTGAATAATGCGGAATATCCTTAGCAAGATGTAAGAGGGTAATCATAGGGTCAATTTTTTTTATCCTCATATTTGGTTTCTATATGTAACCCCTTTCTACAGTGACTGTATAAAGACAGTGTGGCCATATGAACTGTAGCCGCCATGTTTATTCCAGATTTGTATTGGGTTATACGGAATAAATGTTAATATATCCTAATATATTATAATATTTCTTAAATTTTTAATAGTTTTACGTATTTATGTTTATATACATATATGTGAATATCAATTTATTGTTAAGAAAAAACATGTATAGGATTCAACATTTATTAAGATAAATATTAAAATTGCCTACCGATGAAGGTATTTTTTTGAAATGTTTGCAACATAAAAAGAAAACAAATGAAAAAAAAATCTTAAAAAAGGACATGAAAGGAAATAAAAGAGATATGTTCTTATTATTTTATAATTTTATTTGAGGACCTATCAAAACTAAAACATTTTTTTTTTATAAAAACGGGAGTTAGATTTTAATTTGAATATTTTAAATTTAAGAAAACAAGTTCAAACAGGACATTAGAATTATAATAAAAAGATAGGGAAAAAATGATGATAAGGTTCTATAAAAATTAGAGAACCCAACATTTCTCTAATATTTGGGAAAACGCATGTTTATATAAAAAAAAAAAATAGGATATTTTCATATTAAAAAAGAATAAGCAGAACATGTTATATACCCTGAGTTCAAAAAGAAATTACATAAGAGTTGGCTATGGAAAAATAAAATAATGTATACTACAAGCTTTATGTAACAATAAATAACTTATGACAACAAGAGTGATTTAATTAATTCAGACAGTAAATTAATTCTAAAGCTTTCTGTTGACATTACTTTTATTTTTCATAGCCAACCCTTATGCAATTTCTTTTTGAACTCATGGTATAAATGATATATTAATAAAGAAAACTGATGTATATATTATCAATTATGCATTTATTCAACTAAAATTATGGTCAGGTGAAAAATAAAATGAAATCAGCATGGAATAACATTAAAATTAATGAAAGTAAATACTTCTTATAATTGTGAAGCCATCCATTGATTTACTGGCATAATGTTTTTTATGTTCATTTAGCCTTTTTTTCCCAGCAATTTTAAACCTAAACATAACAAAACGTTTCATTATTTTTAATTTTAATTTGTGACTATTTAAAATATGTGCACAGTTTACATTATCTACATTACTCATCACAAACACAACAATATTCACTATTAAACGTCTAAATATACGTATATTATTTGAAAATATCACTTAAATCTGTTGAAACACAAGCTAAACACATGTAAACCATATATAATCTGTAACAAAGTTGGAAGAAATATGGCGGACTTCAGCTCGACCAATAGAAAATGAGACCATCGTATGGCCACACTGTCTTTATACAGTCACTGTACCCCTTTCAAGATTGCAGCGCCAAAGTGGCAAAATCGATACTAACCAAATAGACAATAACAACTTTTTGACATATGGACAATACGTTGTAATCTGACATTTAGAAAGAAGTTATTAATAATTTTGTCTTGATTTGTGTTTTCTTAATAAATATCACACTTATGCCAAACAGATACAAAACATAAAAATCCGAACAAATGTAACAAATGCGTTCAACATAATTCCGCCAAATTGAGTATCTCTTATGACCATTTGCCTATTGGTTACAGGTTGTAAATAAATTATAAATTGGTGTCTGTTAGACTGTCTGCTTGTCTGTCTGTCTGTCTGTCTGTCCGTATCTACCGTATCTCACTCGAGAACTGCTGATCCGATTTTCATGCGATTTTTTTATCTGTACTACATCATCTGGTCAGGTTTTGGGCTGTGTTTTATAAAAATTGTTCCAGTAGTTCCCAACTTATAATGAAATTTATATTTGTAGAACCAAAACTATATTTTCCGTTCATATTTAACACATTTTCTCGACAACATAGACGACGTTAGAATTCGATGTTTCGACACTTATACCTTCACTTCAGAATTGAATGGATTTTTAAAACCTGTTCAATAGTTCCAAAGATTTTGTAGGTCAATAATAACGAATTGTCCCCAAGTGAAGACAGAAGGGGCAGCTTGTATTATATATGAACTTCTATCATATAATGTTGAAGTATCACTCTTAATATTTACTTAACATCAAAAATGTATATTAATGAGTGGTTTAGAATGAAGAAACGATAATTTTTGTTCAATGAAGTTTTTAAGATGAATAATTGGGGGGTATGGTAGACGTTACCTAAAATTTAACTATCTCACTTATTATTATCATTATCATTTATCAACAAAATGCATTTAACAAAAACCTTAAGAAGTACGGCAAGGTCAGCTAGTTTGAAATAATATTCAGACCATTTGCATACCTTAAAATTCGAAACATTCTCTAATTACCTGTTATTTCACATATTTTAATACGGTTACGCACATCAAAAATAAAACAAAATAAGTAATTACCAGGATGTAATATATTTATTTGAATCAATAATATTTGTTATTTATTATGACATTTTTTTGCTCTGTCGATTGAATTTATTTAGTGATTTTATTGCAGAATTGTTCAAATTAAATTAATTATTGAACACATAAACTCAGCAGAGCGTGAATGGACAACTGATTTTTATTAATTAGTAATTAACTTTCAATACACAAAATCATTATTTAGTATTTGCATTATTTACCGAACAATATTCGTTGTGATTAAAAATTTTAATTATTTAAAGGTTGCTTTTCAGCTTTTTGAACATGACGAATATTAAATTTAACAAAAACTACACTATAAACAATTTAAAAAAATATTTGCAAAGTGTGAAACACATTTAGGATTTTGTATAAAATTAAAAACCAAAGAAAATCAACAGAGGGCTTAAATGCTTAATGTCTAGGACAGAGCTTCCCAATCTTTTTAAGATGTTGTACCGGTATGTAGTAGACAATGTGGTGGCGTACCAGTAGGTAAATATTTTTGCAAAAACAAAACCTAAATTCCTAAATTTTCTAAATTCTCAAGTGGAGACCCTTTTTGGTCGCTTGTGTCTCTCAAAATTTTTTCGAGCAAAAAAAAAACGACTAGCCCTACTACAGAATTTTCCTAAATTCTCAACTGATGACCTTAATTTTCGGTAAATAAGGTTCGGCGATGTATTGTATAAAAAAAAATATATTATCTTACCCAAAATATAGTTTTCATTAGTATATCATTCACTTAACGCGTACCGGTAACTTAGCATTCGTGTACCGGTACACGTACCACAGTTTGGGAACGTCTGGTCTAGGACAACATTTACGTGGCTCTAATCCAATCAAAATTATAAACTATTTATATTTTGGAAATAATTTTTTGCAGCTAATATAAGAATTTAAAACTTTTATTTAATACCCTCAAATTTAAAGAGAAATACTTTTTCCTACGACTACTATGAAACAGTCTCATTTCGATACTGTTAGTTGACAGGAAATTAGCTTAATTTCGCATGTTACCCACATGCGCGCGCACGCGATACGGGAATGATAAATGCGGGGCGCATTTATCATTGGGGCAATGGGTATGTGCGTTGTGCGGAAAGAATAAATTCGCAGCAATGCGCATGTGCAGTTTCGGAGAATTTTCATTCCTGTACTGGCTGCGCGGGCATTAATGTCTGTTAACCATATTGTATTTTCTTGATTATTTATTTATTGAAAAATGGTAATGGGAGGAAAAGCATAGTGACCAACACACGCAGAATACATATTCCGCACTCGAATGATTTGCTTCGCTCGCCTGCGGATCGTTTGCGAACTTCATTCTCGTGCGGTAAATATGGCATTCCGCGCTAGTTGCACAATATACTATTTTGCACGACCTATAATATAATGCTCTACTTTACTTCCTCAAAAGAAGGAATAAAGTGGCAATTTTACTCTCAGGAGAAAACTGGAATGAAAATTTTGTAAATAATTAAAATAAATGTGTGGTTTTAGAAGAAAACAATATATACAAAAATAATACTTTGAGATATATCTTTTTATAATTTTTTTCGTGTATAGTTTTTCGCAAGCGCGCAACCATGGGAGGGTTCACGGACTTGACCCCCACCCCAAGAGCTTCAAAACACGTGTTTTTTACGTGTAAGTAATTCAACTTTCGTTTTCTTGCCGTTTTTTATAATAAAATTAAATTTTAATAAATGGAAGCTTCCATTTATTTATTTTCAAAAAAATTCAAATAATTTGCCAAAATTGTTATTTTTTCTGCATTTGCTTCCTATTCAAGTCTTCATTATATATAATCAATCGAAATATATTGATAAATGGCTTTATTTATTTTTTTATTTCAGAAACGAATTTCTCATTATTAACAGTGTGTTATTATTACAATGATTTATATGTATTTCATAAGGCGTTCATAGAGTCTATACATAGGAATCTGGTTCTCAGTTGCTCAGCTATTAATTTTTTTTAATGTATTCTTAGTTAAAAAAAAAAAAAAAAAAACACACTCACACTATCTTAGCTATAAATACAAAAAATCCGTAACATTATTAGCCATAATTTAGCCATGAATTAGAAAAACAATTAACTAATTAAAAATACAAAAACTGCCATATTTTTCAAAAACACAATCTGATCAAAAATTTCTCTCTTACATTTCCGGCTCAGATCAATGTACATTAACTATAATTTTTTCAGATTTTTAATTTAACCCCTTTGGGCAAAAGGGGTCGGAAAAAGATCTTTTTTGGCACATTTTTGGCTAAAATGGTGTTTAAAAACAGAAATTTTAAAAAACTTTTTGTTTCTTAATCTACTTCCTAAGAGCTTTCTTTTGATACCAGACAATAAATTTAAAAAATATGTTTATCTCGAGATGTGTTTTTTTTTGAACTCTCAGTATTTTTCCTATATGTGGGTCAAAGAGTTGTATAAGCATGCCAAATTTTCACTTTCTATGTTAAGCCGTCTGGCTACAATTTCTACCGTAGAGACAGACAGACAGCCAGACAGACAGACACATGAGTGACGTTATAACGGTTTTTTGGTGGCCATACCTACAAAATCCTAAAAACAAACAAAATGTTTGTGCGGCGACGCAAGTTAACGCAAGCAAGTATGCGAGTACTAGAACCATGCTTATTTAACTCCGTACGTTTGTTTTGATGTTAGTTCTTATACATTCAAAAAAATTCACGTTTCCGCAGCCAATGTAACCGCACACCTAGGCGACGGCCGCATACGCCATCTTAAAAAGGGTTTTTACTTGTGAACAGATATATAAAATATATCTGACTATGTGCATTGAGTTGCCGTGGCTTCATGGCAAGACGGTTGTCTGCGGAGCACAAAGACGCGGGACTCGGATCGAAATTATTATTATTAATACAGTTTAGGGAGGAGGCAGCTGATAGCTGGTATTACTCCCAAATATACAAGTTGACACATTACAATTATTATTTTCAATAAAACTTCATTTTACAATAAATAAAATCAATCCAATCCACACAGCTATTTTCTAAAATTTAGTAGAATTATAAACGATTCAGTCCAAGTTAAGGTCATATCACCAGTTGCACATATCCGATTTACACTCATTAACTGATTCTGTTGTTATCACTTATTTTTTCTACACTTGTAATTCTATGTCCTGCTGATTTTTGAAGGTGTTTATACTGGCTGATTCCCTTACGAGCGAAGTAAGGTTGTTCCATCTATTCACGACCCGATTGGAGAAGAAGTACTGCGTGATAGCTAACCGTAACTTTTTCTTTTTTAATTTGTAATTATTTCCTCTTCACCCTTATGTTACGGTGTCCTTTGGTTGCGGTGTGGGGTACAAATGTACCCCATTTTTAGTTTATCGTAAATAAATTATTTATTAATAATTTGTATTTAGGTTTACTATGGAATATATTAAACATGTTTTTTAGCTGAAATTACAATATTTTCAATTGCAATGTTTCCATACGTTCAACATTCATAAAATCCTGTTTCATACTAACCAACAAAATTTCTAGCAAAGCATAGTATACGCCCAACCAGATACGTCCGTCCTGTCCGACGTCCAGATTCAGACTGAAGCGACCGCACTTAGGCGGTAGCTGCTTTGCAAAAATCAGGAAATTCACCGGAGTTGACCCCGCCCTTTACTTAAAAATAACCAATAAAATTCATGAAAAATAAATTAATTAAAATTATTAAATAAAAAAATTTAAAAAAATACCTACATTGTTTCATAAGTAGGTAAATAAAGTATTTATGGTATTTATAAAACGGGATATTTATGGATTATTTTATTCAAATTTCACAAAATTGAATCGTGCCCCACAGGGTACATTTTAAGTAGCACCGCTCCGTAAGAGTTAATTTAATATTATAGTTTCGTGTTAAGATATTTATTATATCGTTGCAGTTTATAATGCCCGTTTAAGATTGTTTCTATCAAGTCACCGCGTCTTCTGTTCTGTAATCGTGGTAAATTTAAAATACGCAAGCGCTAATCATATGCCTTCCTTTTTAAACCTGACACTGATTTCGTAAATCTTCTCTGTACCTTCTGGAGAAGATCAATGTCTTTATTGAGATACGGTGACCAGATCTGAATTCCGAATTCTAGTATCGGTCGAACATAAGTTTTGTGTACCTTCAAGAAGGTGCTTTTTGTTAGTTTTTGAAAACATTTTTAATTAAATATATTACCATATTTGCCTTTTTAATGGTTTTTATTATACGAGTTTCCCATTTTAAACTCTTGGACACTACAATACCAAGATCACATTGGGATTTAATGACTGTTAATTGTTGGTTATTTAAATTGTAGTTTCTTTGAGGATTATTTTTTCCAATTTGTCATAAACAACATTGCGTTGTCCAGTCTTCAATATTATTTAGATCTTCCTGTAGTATTCTTTTTTAAAGGATTATTAAATATATTTACGACATCTGCATATAATTTCATTGGGGGAAGATACAACATTTAATAAGTCCGTAATGTATACAATGAATAATATCGGACCGAGTACACTTCCTTGTGGAACTCCGCTCAGGACAGTAAAAGGGTCAGATTTGGTTTAACTTTAACAGTGAAAGTTCTGCCAACCAAGAATGCACCTATCCATCTTAAAAGATTCCTTCTTATTCCAAAATGTTCCAATTTTGTTAATAATCTCTTGAGTGGAGCCGATTCAAAGGCTTTGGCAAAGTCTAAATATATTACATCAATTGGTTCATTATCATCTAAACTTTGTGTCCACGAATTGATGTTTTTTTTTTATTAAGTTTTTTTTTTTTTTATCTTCCGATATTGTGCAGTCAGCTATGGGGTTGACTTAGTCTCAAGTATGTAATGGCCGGCGGCCGAGAAACGGAGAACTTACCTTCTCTGCCCCTTATACGACTATCTAGGTGTTGGGATCCTATTATTCATTATTTTATGTGCATTTGCTTAAATAAATTACATTATTTTTCACTTGCGCAGTAATTCTTTGTTTTCTTGATGCAATCTACATCCTTAAGTACTTACGTCATTTACGCTCTTTAATAGATTTAAGAATAAAATGCTATTAATAAAATCATTTAATGCTTGAGACTTAATTTTTATGTATACTATTTAAAAGTCTTTATAGTTGCATTATAGTCAAAAGTCTATATTTGAAAGGCATATAAACCCCATAAATTATTAACATAATAATGTGTAAATGCAATTTACAAGATATTGCAAGCAACGTAGTAAATGTTTGTACCTAATAAAAAATAAAATTAAACCATTTTCCATCGTCTTTTAATAATAATACATATACCGGGTGTTTTTGGGAACTGTTTAAGTATTGCTAACTTCTTTATTATAAATGATACGAAGGAGGTTAAATTAAGAAATATGGAGTATTTTACACTACAGATAAAAGAATTAATTGGAAAAACAATTTAACATCAAATAAACGAAACATTAAAAAAAAATACTGAAACGTCCTTTATTTTTTTTTTGTCTAATGCATAAAAAAAATATTTTTCTCTAATAAATCATGTGAACTTTAGCTATCAAAAAGGAGAGGCACATTGAACACTTATAAATAAAAATATTTTATTTTCAAGTCGTTATATAGAATGCAAATTTTCGTAAACCGTAAAATATACAAAAAAAATAAATAAATGAATAAAAATAAGTAAAAGTTTTTTATTTATTTCTTTTCAAAACCACTGTCCAAAGATACCCAACATAATAAACTCCTATCATGAGTCATAGAGAAATTATTATTTTGTCATAAAAATTTTCTATTATTGTATTTAAATATTAAATTTAACTTTTCATAAATGTAAATTTTTCTTTTATAATAATGCTACGTTTATATCTGTTGTCATTCATCATTTATAGACTCGATTACAATTGAGCGAGTTTACTAACTAGGTACTCGCTAGCAAGTCGTGCGCGAATGAGCGAGTCAGTGAGTGTCGTTTACACACTAGTATACCTACTCGCTTACTCATATAGTAATTTTGCGTTGTTTTCCAATTTCTGTTTTGTTCTTATTATTATTATTCAAAATTATGTGGAACAATTACAATATTGTTATTTGTTTTATTTATTTTCTTGAAATTATTCTCGTCTTTACTCTTCGCTACTCAATCTTTATGCAAACTTTTCGCAGTTTCTTTTTTTCAACTCCTGACGTAATAAAAGGGCAACAGTAACAATTCCCATACGAACAATTTCTTTAGACATTTCAACGACAGTTAAACACATCGTGATTTCACTAGCCAGAGGGCAAAATATATAGCTGCTCAGGACCGTATTTGCTTACATCGAGACCCGAGGCACAAATGTTTTCTGTGGCTCTCTCCCCTTTCTAATAAAGCAATTTAAAAAATTGGTTGGGACAAAAAGTTTTTCAAAATTGAAAAAATGCGTTAAATAAAAATGGTTTGTTTTCTTATTATAAACAATCTTTGTTATGTATAAATGTAGACATTTATAAAAGTCAATAATAAGGGAGATGTTTTAAGTTTTTTAGTTTACAGTTTTAAGCCAGTTTTTAATTACAGTTTTGTGATGGCATATACAGATCAATTCTGTAAAATTTTACTGTGTAGTAACGTTACTCAAGATAAAATATTATAAAAAGTATAATGACTTTCATTCATGATAGTAACTGACCTTGCTCATAGAGACAAATTTAGTTACAATGATCATAGTAACTGAGTTACAGAATGGTCTGTTTGTCTATGTTCGAATTCTGGTTTTATTCTATCATCGTACTAAATAACGTGAATATATGTCTAACCGTTTTGCATGATTCTCGGACAAACAGCCAGACAGACAGTTTTGTAGGTATTTAATAATTGTAAGAAGCCAACATAATACTGGATGTCTAGGAATATTTATCTCTACTCACATCAAAATCAACAGTTTTTTGATAATCACTTTTATTCGTTATTTGAGAACTAAGAGCTTCAATTTAATTTTTTTAAACAAAATTTAAATAATTTGCCAAATATCCCTGCGCTTTTTTTTCCTGAATTTGCTCCGCATTCAAGTCTTCATTATATTAATAAGAATTATATTGATAAATGGCTTATTTTTTTTTTTTTCAATTTCAGAAACGTATTTCTTACCATTAACAATGTGTTATTTGTTTTATAAGCATTTCATTACTATAAATGATATCAATATTTCTCTTTGATGCATTAAAAACAAAAATCTAAAGTTATTAAAAAAAATGGTTGAATCACAGCGTATAATAGTATAATAAAATAACTGAACACTCCAACACTACATTCTACAGTGTAGTGTGCAACTCGGTTCGCAACTGTTAAAAAAATATTTTTTTTTTATATTTTTAATTTCAAAAAAAGACCCGCACTATCTTAGCTATAAATACAAAAAATCCATAACAATATTAGCCATAATTTAGGCAAAAAATAAAAAATAATTCGTTTTGCAAAAACAAAAACTGCAACATTTTTCAAAAACACAATCTGATCAAAAATTTCTCTCGTACGTTTCCGGCTCAAACCAATGTACATTAACTAAATTTTTTTCAGATTTTTAGTTTTTCTCTTTGGACAAAGGGACAAAAGGGACATGAACTTTTTTAGCACATGTTTGGCTTTAAATGTATTAAAATAAATGAATTTAAAAAATCTATCTATCGTTCTTTAATCTACGTCTTAAGGGCTTTCTTTTGGCACCACACAACAAATTTTAAAAAACTATTTTTTCAACGAAATATAACAACGATTTTTTTTTTTTAACTCTCAGTATTTGTCCTATATGTGGGTCAAAGAATTATAAGCATGCTAAATTTCAATTTTCTATGTTAAGCCGTTTGGCTACAATTTCTACCATACAGACAGACAGACAGACAGACACATGAGTGACGTTATAAGGGATTTTTGATGATCATACCTACAAAACCCTAAAAATGACAGATATAGCCTCCAATTTTACTAATATAGATTTAAGATTTATAATTTAATTGTTTAATCGACATGTTTAAACATTTTATTCGTTATAATGTGTGTGATTTAATCAAATATTTACCGACCGCCAACATATACATATAAGGAAGGTATTGTGATCATGCCGATTTTGACATTTCGAGATTTCGATGGATCTCCACGAATTGAGGTTCCTACATAACGTTTTGACTATTTTTAGCATGATGTCTATCGGTCTGTCTATTTGTCTGTCTGTCTGTCTGTGTGTCTGTCTGTCGGTCTATCTGTCGGTGCGTGTACACGTGCAGAGCAAATTCGGCTAAAAGGATTTTTATGAAACCTCATATTTAAGCATTTGACATCAACGGCACAAAATGATCAACCTTTGGTAAAAAGCGGTTAACTAGAAATGGGAGTTTACTAGTGTCGGTTTTAAGATTTTTGCAAATATTTCACAACAGAAAAATATTTCGAAAAAAATTATTTAACAAAAGTTATTATAAAAACTTTTATTTGAGACATTTTTTAATAAAGCAGCATAAATTGAACAAGTACTTTGTGATGGCAGTCGGTCTTGTGGTGGCCACAGATGATTTTTTTAAGGTAGTCCAACACGGGCCTCTCTGTAAAAAGGGGCTACCAGCTATCGCCTCATGCGCCTAATGGTAAATTCGGGCCTGGCGATGCTTACTCGCGGGTAATTGATAAAGTAGTCCGATCTTTAACTTTACTCACTTTATTATACTTAGCGAGTTGGGTAGCAGCGAATAAATTATTACCAGCAAATAGGTAGTAAACTCGCTCGATGTAATCAAGCCTTATTTTTATCTATCGGCACCAGCGGCGGTGAAAGCCAGAGGAGACAGGTGCACACGTCCAGGGCGCCAGCTCTTAGGTGCACCAAAAAAAACGCTTAGATATACATATTCTAAGTTTTTATTAAGTTTTTCTAACTCATTTAGATCAAAAATATGAATTTGAATTTCTAAATTAGTGTCATACATATTAAATACAAAACTGAATTTAAAGTTGTACACATTTATTGATTATATAATAATATTCAATCTTCTTTGGACTTATGCAAAATATATGAAGCATCACAATTATATATCATAATTATAATCATATATGAAGCATCAAGGAGTTCCTCTGAACTCCTTGAGGTCCCTGACCATCCAGAGTGATACAAAACAAACACAACTCTTTGAGGTCCCTGACCATCCAGAGCCAACAAAACAAAAACAACTAGTGTGTCTTGCGGTACTCAACAAGCTATCAATTGTCAAATCAACTATCAATCAGTTCATTTCAATACAGGTTGACTACAGTACCCAACAAGCTCAGTGACTGTCGCTGCTTCCTACTCAGTACCTTATTATCCCACACGCAACGTGCCTTCTCATTTAATCAAAGCAATAATATGTCTCTTACCACTTTAATCATCGTCACTTTTAATCATCATCATCTAACTAGTTACTTTCGTACTAATTGTCTGTTAATAGACAAACGCTCGTCCATTCTGACATTTTTTATTATTATTTCTCTTCAGATCATTACATTTGCCATTTCAGGTAAACTACACTTGATCTGTTATCAATCGCAATGGTAAAATAAGTAAAATTAAGCAGAACCCTACGGTTATCACTGTTTTAGTCCTTGTTGAAGATCTCCAAAGAACAAAGAATACATTAAATGAATTTATCTCCCGGTTCTAAAATATATTCTAAACCAGCAATAGCTGTAACAAAAGATCTGCGCAAGCAATGTGCACAGTATTACATCGTTCACATTTAGTATTATATAGTACATAGCATGTGCATCAATTGTAAAATCTGTCTTTTATATTAGCACTTCCGTCCAATATGTATCATTAGTACAGATCTAAGAGCAAGACATCTTTGACAATTTTCGGCTGTCAATTTTTATTTATTTATTTATTTAAGTAATTTGTATTTACAGGTTAAATCCTATATAATACATAACAAAACATGTTCATACATAATAATTTCACAAATAAAAGAAAAAAGAAAAAAAAAAGATAATAAAATTTAAGACAATTAATACGTCAATAAATTACTTCATCCTGACTAAGGGTATTAAAAATGCTTCTTTTAAATTCGACTAGTGTGGAGCAAAAAATATCTGCTGGGTTATGAATACTGCAGCAGACGGAATTGTATAGATGGCAGATCTTGTCAATGGTGACATCACTTCCGTAGCAGGTTCTGTGCCGGGATACTATGAAGGTGTCATTTGTCCTCGTCGAACGAATAGGTACCCTTTTTTTATTCTTTCTAAAAGTTGCGGTGAAGAAATAACTCCAGTAACAAGTTTATGGAGCAAGCATAACCCACCCATATCCCGCCTCATTCGAAGTGATTCCATACCGACTAATTTTCTCCGTTGATCTCGAGACAGCAAAGTGTAATTAATGTACGATTTGTACAGTAGGTACTTAATAAACCTGTCCTGTACATGTTCTAATCGGTTGGAGTATGTAGACTGATACGGACTCCACACCACACTTGCATACTCCAGGTGACTACTGACTAGTGCTGAGTACAATGATTTAATGGCACCATAGTTAGTGAAATCAGAAGTATTTCTTTTAATGAAGCCTAGCAAATGCGTTCCCTTTTTACAAATGCAATCAATATGCTTCTCAAAAGAAACGCTGCTGGTAAACATAACTCCAAGATCTCTTACTTCATCAAGTTGTTTGAGACAAGTCCCGTTGACCGTGTAAGAGAAAGACGATGTTATACGTTTTTTGGAAAAACATATGGAGTAACACTTAGTTTCGTTCAGAAATAAACAGTTTGTATTGCACCAATGAAGTCGGCAGGGGTGTTAACCGCTGAATAAAGTTTCAAATCGTCAGCGAATAAGAGATAATTGCTTTTAAGGATACCTGCACCTATATCATTAATAAACAAGATAAACAATATGGGACCCAAGTGTGAGCCCTGTGGTACACCAGATGTTACATTAATTATCTTCGATAAGCAGTTATTTATTCTAATTCGTTGAGTACGATTTTTTAGGTACGAGCCTAACCACAATAGCAGGGACGACTGAATGCCGTACGCTTTTAGTTTGGCCAAAAGTATGTCGTGGTTAATGCGGTCAAACGCTTTCCGAAAATCTGTGTAGATGGCATGGACTTCACTCCCATTCTCTAAGGAGTATATGATGTAGTCCTTGAAAGATATTAAATTGGTCACTGTAGAACGACCCATATAGAATCCATGTTGCTGATTTACTATTGTATTTTTGTAACAAGAAAATATTTTGTCGGTAATAATTGATTCGAGTACTTTGGAGGTGGTAGAGAGGATGGATATGGGCCTGTAATTTTCTATATATGCCCTACATCCAGTTTTAAATGTAGGTGTTATGTACCCAATTTTCCAATTAGACGGAAAAACTCCAGATTCCAATGAAAGGCGAAACAAGGTGGTTAAAGGTTGACAAAGTGTTGAGCAACAATGTTTAAGGAGCATAGGGGGTATGCTGTCTGGTCCACAGCCTTTATTAGCATCCAAGGAACGCAATTTATTGAACACGATTTCATTATTGATTTCAATATTAGAGAGAATGGGACCATGTATATGATCAAACAGAGGTATAGTAGTGGCATTAGCGGTTGAGTAGACCGACGCAAAATAAGATGCAAATAGGTTACAGATGTCATTATTTAAAAACATCAGTTAAAAACTTAACTCAGTACTTTTGTATTATTGAACTTGGGAGAACTAAAATTTTTACGTTCATTTTGATTTAATTCTTTTTTTAAATTTGCATTTCTGTAAAAGCTAGTTTTCTGAAATTACAAAAACTTTTCTTTTTGTCATACTCATAATAATAATAAAACGCGCAGGTTTCAATATATTTCGTAAAGAAATAACACCATAATTCTGTAATTCATTAATGCAGAATTTAGAAACATTACACAAAAAACTTGGTAAAAGCGTTTTACAAAATAAAAATAACAACTTCTATTATCTGTCATTTGTCATCTGTCATCTGCCAATGCAAAATATAATCTTATCCAATATGACTCCATACAAGGAATATAATTAACAAAAACTCCAACAAAAACTCTCTGAATTACCTTGTTAAGTCTTTATCCAAAATTTCCAAATCAACAAGAACAAATTATAAATATCATACCTCACCATTCTCCCACTATTTGGCGTCAAATTTCTATACTACCCCTAGCTTATTCCTCATTCAACCTTTGCAATGTTATCGGAACATTTATCTGCATCTTGTAGGATGTTTTCCTGTCCTTGCTATTAGTTTTAACGTACTTTATCCAAATTCATTCTAGAACATTTCAACTTCTACGCATCACGGTGGCTCACCATAATATGGGTACGCGACGTTTTAGGGTTAATTATTTTACAGTTTAATTATAATATAGCACTTGTGTTTTCCATTTTAAAAACTCTTGACAGCCAATTTTGACATTTCAATTTATTTTTTGACAGAAAGATTGTCAGTTGCAAATATTTCTGTCATTTTCACTTTTTTTTTCAATCATTTTCAAAATATTTTATGTATGGAACAACAAAAACTGGCCAAAATTAGTTGTAGGTGTAGGCATCCCACTTCTGATGATAGAACACTTTATAGCGTATATGATAATATCAATTAAAACACACAAATCCAAGCACATATAAGCATTTATTACTACTTCTATGTATTTACGTTGTTATTATATATTATATAACAACATTATATATGTTGTCTACGATTTACAACAAGGGTGTCAAACTGGCGTTTCGCGGGCCGCATGAGGCCCAATTGTTGTATTTTTGCGGCCCGCAACGACTTCTTATACTATAATAAATTTGTATACTATATGTCTTATACAGTATAAAATTAATTTTAGTGGAAACACCTCGTGACTTTGGCAAAGGGCGGAAAACCAATAGTCAGGCAGTAACTGTTGCAGTTAGCCAAGGCCGTGCGATAGTCGGTAGATCGGTAATTCCCCATGATTCCATATAATATACTCGTAAGCAGAGCTATCAAATAGCACTTTTCTATAGGTGCAACTTCAGTTTACATTACCAATACGCTGAACTTTGTTGTTCGATAAAGGAAATATTTTGGCAAAATTTAATTGTTATTTCTTTACTTCCTTCAAATAAATATTCAGAAAAATGGTGGAAAATGAAAAACAGAATGAGTAATAATATAAATACGAATCGTGCGGCCCACGTGAATTTTGTTTGTTAGAAAAATGGCCCGGAGCTGATATGAGTTTGACACCCATGATTTACAATCTGTCACACATATGTCATTATGTTATGGTTACTAACGTAACATATTACAATGGACGTCCAAGAATTAGATCTGATCCTTATATGCATTTATTTGTATATAAATAAAAAAAAAGTCCATTTTTCAATCTTCTGACTTGTTTGAAGACGCTGTTTCGGAGACAGTTTTTTAAATAATATAAAGTAGAAAAATATCATTCAGCACTACTAGTAGCGTTACTAATATTTTTAACAGCTTTCATAGAAATATATTTGATTAAATTTCTTACACATCTGAAAACATCTCTAAATGATTTTGGTGGCACATTTAGATATACAATGCCTTGACTTACAAACTTAGTTTGTTCCTGACCGTGGTTGGTATCTTAAAAAGTATGTATCAAGAAACCCAATGGGAAATCAGTTAATCCGTTCCCAGATTAAAAAACAATAAAGCAAATCCAAAAAATTTTAAAAAACTATTTTCAACTAAATGAAGAAAATGCAAAGAAATTGAAAAGGAATGAGAAGAAGCATTTTTTATATATTCATTTTTATTTATGAAATTTTCTGATTAACATGATTAGCATACAAATCATCTTCTTTTAAATTGTAAAAAATTAACAACTTTCTTGTGTCTTGTTTTGTGGTTCAGGAGTTTTCGAATTGTTACATGTAGTAGTAGCCTGTTGGTAGCCTGTTTCTAGTACTAGGGAAAAAAGTTAAAAAAGTATAATTTAAACATGCTTTGATTCATTTAAAAAGGAAAACATCACGGTTCGTATTTAGAGGTCAAAATAGGATATGAAAATTTCGTATTTCGAGAGATTTGTAATTCGAGGTACCAGTGTATCATCAAATTTACTTAGCCATAATTAGTATTAGATTAAAATGTGAAAATATTTAAATTGCAACCATCTAAATCAAAAGAATTTGTTTGAAATAAGATTACGAGCACCTAACTCCCCCCCCCCTCTTTTTGGTACGCCACTGAATATTGTAACAAAATGGCGCAGTTTGGCGGGTTTGCCCCGGGCGCCAAAAGAGCTAGCGCCGGCTCTGATCGGCACAGGTTCCCAGCCTTCTTTGCCGATCGCCGATGCGTATCTTTTGATAATGAACTTACACTGCTCTACCCAATTACTTAAAAAACCATAAAGAAAGCGTAGAACGATTATTCTGTTGTTTTGTGAATAATCTTTTGTTCTAAATTGCCTGTTTTGCATTGTTAAAGTCTATTTTGGTATACTATTTAGGATGATTAATCGTGCTTTGTTTATACTAATCAAATATAAATTTTATTGCACTAAATACAAGTGAACAAGAGTCTATTCATTATGTTTCTAATGAATCTAATTCTAGATTAATTATTTTCCCACGTGGAGGTAAAACCATGATAAATGTTCAATTACACGTATTATTACTTTCCATTTGTTAATAATTAAACTGTTCATACTTGTTAGTTATAAATATTAAATTAATTTCTGCAGTTTAAGTTATGTTTCTTGAGAACTTATGTTCAGATATATAATAACCCTGACTAATAAGTACATTTAATTTTTTTAAAGGTTTTATAGGTATGACCAAAAAACCCTTATACCGTCACTCTTGTTGCACTGATTAAAAACATACACAGTTCATAGCACCGTTTATGGTAAAATAGGCTTATTTTTATGATTCTCAGGGTCCCTGATTTTTTTGTTTTAATTTAAATCAAGCAAATTTTTATTATGGTATTAATTCCTTAAAAATATAAATGCGTAAAACTCTGTAACTATTGAACCTATGAAAATCTGGGTTGCTGTAACGTTTTCAGAACATCTTTCCGCAGGCTTAAGTTTGTTTTTTATACTTTAATGCTTCATAATTTTTATAAACAAATTAAAAAACATTCGGGCGCTTTGTGTACAAATTAGTTCGTTTGTCTGTATGCATGTTACCTTTTAAACCAGAGTTTCCCAAACTTTCGAGCCGCGGAGCACTTTTCACTAGAATAAATCGTCGTGGAGCACTATCGTTGCTATATACAGTGGCGTACGCAGAAAAATATTTCGGAGGGGGGATTTTTCACAACATCGGAATTTATACGTATTGAGAATGCGAGAAATCTTGAAATGGGGTGATTATAATTTTAGTTCTTTTCGAATTTTCTATGCGTACACCACTGGCTATATATTTATATATATTTTAGCGGATCGTGTGATAGTGGATAGTGTTAGTGGATCTTGATATATTCTGGAAATAAAATTTTCTGTTGATCGATTCAGGATAATTGTTTCATGCCGATCTTGAAAAGTTATCTGGTACCGACTATAACCTGAGCAAAATGTAAGAATGCTTTGTTAGTTAAAAGCAAAATTATTAATAAAAAATCAGCTGTAGCCATCATAAGACCGGACGCCATCACAAAATAGGCTCTAACGCAGAAATTATTTACCATAAACGTGGAAACATTACATATACGTATGACAAAATAAATACTTAATAAGTATTATTACTATAATAAAAATAAAGTAAAAATAACGTAATAGTATTTTTTTTTTAATCAGCTGTGGCCACCGCAGGACTGACCGCCAAAAATCTTCCATATTTAGATGACCGCTTTTTACCAAAAGGTGACTAACTGATGCCATTGGTGTGAGAAGCTTAAAAATGAAGTTTCATAAAAATCCGTTTAGCCAAATTCGCTTTACACGTTCCAAGGACCGACAGACAGACATACAGACAGACCGACAAACATCATGCTGAAACTGGAAAAACATTATGTAGAAACTTCAATCCGTGGATATCCATCGAAATTTAAAAATGTCAAAATCGGTACGATCACAATATCGCCCTTATAGGTATATGTATGTAGCGGTTGGTAAAAACTTAATCCATAAGTCTTAAGCGTAAGAACAAACTATCGTAATACTATCTTTATAATATTTGAACACACTTGTCGTCTACTGGACGTTCTGAGACGGAGAATTTGGCAGGTCTTTTTTTAACAATCCGTACTTTAGCCAGCGATCCATCGAAAAATAATCACAGCAAAAACAAATAAATAACACTGCACCACTATGACTTACTAACTTCCTGTCTGAATTATAAGAGATATAAAGAATATAGGTAATTCATATTCCCATTGCATGAAACGTCACAACATCCACTATCTATTATTTGGCAAATTTTAATGAATTTGTACTGTATTATATGCCGGTCTTGTAATATATCAGCCCTGTTATAGAACAGTCGCTCAGCTGTATATTTGTTAAAACTTTTAAAACTTTTTCAACGACCAGTTGAACTATTGAGATTCGGGTGTTTTTATTAACATTTATTGGGGGTAGTAAAACATTATTCTACTGGCTTTTGATATCGTATCATTTCTGAATGAAACGTTTGTTTTGAAAAAAAAAACACTATTTTTACATCTGATCACTTACTTTTTTGTCTAATTTGCTCGCGGAGCACTAGTAGACGCACAGCGGAGCACCAAGTGCAAAGATAAAAGTTCATATTATTTATTACTCTATTATTTTTTAACGTTTTTCTTCTCTATAATTGTGATTATATGAAATGTGCGTGATCAGGGTCGGACTAAAGTATTTCCGCGCCCCGAGTAGACTCCCACCCCCAGATGTGCATAATTACGCAAAAATTAAGTTGAAGTTGCTAGCCAGATGAGCCAATTTTTTAGGGGCGCTGAAAATTAAGTTGTTCATTGCTGTCAAAAATATTTGCAGAACAAAAAATAAATATCTCTAACCAAAATTTTCAGCACTCCTTGCATCTGGCGTCCCAGGCAACAGACTTTTTTGACACGCCCTTAATCCGGCCCTGTGCCTTGTTAATTATTTTTGTAATTTCCACCAAATTTGTTAGAATTTTGTTTAATTTATGTGTAATATGTTTTTGTTTTTTTTTTTATGTTCCTAAATTGTACTTATTTTGCTTTCATTTTTGACAATAAAATAATCAATTTTTAATTAAGTTCTATTTCTTTTGAATTTTCAATTTTATAATTGAAAAACAAGAATGAGAAGGAATATTGTAAATAAAATTAAACCAAAATTTTCACTGGTAAGTATTTGATGTTAGACTCGATTTTAGCTGGTTATTCGAACCGAAACCGAACCGGAACTGAACCAGAAGTTTTAGATGAACCGAAACCGTAACTGGAACGAATAATATTTACTTGGCACATAACCATAAACCGGAACGAAATATATTTGGGTTCGACTCTTTGATCTTCACATCTTCCATTGGCCACCAACTTATATTGTTGCTACTTAAAAGCCTTATCACACTAGAGTTATTATTCAAGTCTAAACATGGAAAATTGTCTTTGCATTCGATTCGAAGTCTTGTGTATGTGATAGCATGACAAAAAACCTAGGTTTTTAAGACTGAGCAAATACATCGAGATACATTTCTCCTGTCTCTAGAAGACAGAAGAAATCCAAGTTGTTAAATGCGCGTGGACGTCCTTGCTCACTCAGTCAGATCAAGTGAGATGGGTCTATTATTAACGTTATGTACGCAGACGCAAGTTACTTATCCCTGTTTCCCGTGTGATAGCAGAAGACGTGAAGACTTGAATCCTCGAAAAAGACTTACAAAATAAAACTTGGATAGCGTTCTAGTGTGATACGCCCTTAAGAGTCTCACGACATTTTGATGCCACACTCCGAAGTTTTCTATTCATTTCATAATAGATTAGTACCTGAAGAAACTAAATATTATTTAACGAAACGTTGTGTTTCTATAATAAATACATTGTCCAACAAGCATCTTTTTTTCTAAATCAATTAGCCTAAATCAATATATTATTTAATTACACCCGTTACTAATTTCAATAATATTTATATTGTGAATTGAAACCCCTTCCTGTTGCCACGTGGCGACCGAAACTAAATAAAACAGTGGTTTGGAGGGCAACCCTCATCAATTTAGCAACGCTCGTAGCTGTACGCACGCTTCACAACAAATCTGAAAGCTATATAGCTACTCAAACTGCACCACAAATTATTTAACAGAATACCGACAAAATAAAAACGAAATCTATTATATAACTCAGGTATATGCAGTAGAAATAGAAACTTAATTTACGTGCATAATCTACATGTAATCTACAAATAATTTACTTTGTAGTTTGTGTACGTTATTATTATCATTATATATACATACATATACACAATATAACAATATTATGTAGACAAGAATGGAAACTTATAATATTTTTGATTATCAATTTATAACTGAATCGTATTTTTATTAGGTCGTCAAGGATGAAATTTGTAGAAAAAAAGGCAAAGTTAGTTGATGACTTACAAATATAAGGAATTATTTTCTTCATCCATAGTATGCACCCATATTGTCTATACACTTTTGCCATTTAAGCGGCAGGTGGTATAAAACCCTGGCGGATGAGAGTCAATGAATTCCTGGAAGGCCAGTTTTACAGCATTGTTGAAATTAAACTGTTTTCCTATTAAAAAGTTGTCCAAATTGCGGAAGAAGTGGTCGTTAGTGGGGTCTAGGTCTGGTGAGTATGGAGCATGATGAAGAAGTTCCAACTCCAATTCCTGTAGTTTTGTCATAGTCATTTGTTCAGTGTGTGGTCTAGCGTTATCATGCAATAAGATAGGAGTGATCTGTTGACCAATCTAGGCTGTTTTTCATCATTTCGTCCAGTTTGTTGCAGTATATTTCTGCTGTGATCGATGAGCCAGTTTTTTTTTTTTTTTTTGTTTTTAAATTACCTATACGAAACTTGGCGAACCAATTTTATATTGTCTGCTACGTAGTTACACTAGAGCCAAATACACTATTATTGTTTCGCGCGGTCTGCAATACCGTAGTTCCACGTAAGAACTCATACTTCATAATAGTGCAAATTTCCGACCGTTCTATTTTCAACAAAATAAATTTTTAAAAAAAGTTTTTGATATTTTTTAGGCCATACAATGATTTCTTTAAACTGGCGGGACGTATAACTTTCCGAAAAAAAAAAAAAACAGAACGGTAAAATATTAAGCCAATTTCAAATAATAAGCTGTTAAAGTTGGCAATATTATTAACTACAAATTTCATCCTTGACGACCTGATATATTCACCACCAATAAACTGCACATTTTTTAAAAATTTTTTTATTTTCTTGGTTTTGCAAATCGCAAGTTTATTAAATTGTTAAATGGAATTATGTTGGTAAAATAAAAATATTATAAACGTAAAACACGTTTCTTTATTTACTGATCTTCTTCTTCTTTTTTTTTCTTGGGCACTCTTCGGTTAGTTGATCTCTTCATCTCTTGCGAGGTCTTCCCACTGACTGGTATTCAATCTTCTTTCCGATATCTTCCTAACCATTCTGTCCTCTCTCATCCTCACTACGTGACCCATCTACTGTTATCGTCTACCTCTCGGTTCTTGTGTGAAACTCGGCCTTGATTACAGTTCTCGGATATCTTTGTTTTTACGGATTCTCCATTCACCATTAATTTGACTGGGACCATGGATCCGACGTAATATTTTACTTTCGAAAACTATGAGGTGTTATTGATCTCGCTTTGTTAAGGCCCATTTTTTGGAGCCATACATAAATACGGGATGTACTGTAGCTTGGCATAGTATAAAAATTAATACTTTTATAACTTATAACTTAATATAAAATAACTTAATTATAAAATAATATATAACTTTTAATATATAATGTAAGACGAATATGTGCAATTCGTCAACTCTTCCACTCAACTGATAAGAACATCCAGACCTAATACGCCTGATAATAAAAATTTTTTAGTTAGTGTTTTGTCTTTCAGTAGTGCGGTTATGTTATAATGAGTGCCATTTATGGAACACGTTTTGAAGCGGTATTTTTATGTACCCACCCAAAAGGGCCAAAAATGTCCTTTTCAGTAAACTTTGTCAAATCAGTCAAGTCAGTAAACTTTGTGAAATATTGAGTGAAACGTTATAAAATTAATAAAAATGTTGACGATTTACCTAATCGTGGATTAAGAAGTGACTACTAGAAACAAGATAAAGTGATTTATAACGTTTTTAGCAACAACACATGTAATTTTGCACGATCGACGTTTATAAGTGTTTCAGTGTGCAGTTGTCTGTAGACGGCCACGGGCATTTCGATGAAATTTGCACGTATTGTATTTTTGCATCGATTTATATATGATCCACCTAGAGGCAGTATTGCGCACTAGAGGGTAAACGTGCATTCAAGTTCGTCCGTTATATGTGCACGCGGCTTTATATTCCATGGCTTTGTATACCTTTTTTTTCTTATATACCTTTTATCGGTGAGTTAATTTATAGAAGTTTAACATTAAACAAAAAAATTGTACTCAAACTGTAAAACAATTTTAACAAAATTTTCCAACCCTCTAATATTACAAAAATATTGACGTTCTTCTTAATAATTAATTCAATCCATCAAATAAAAATCTTTGCCTTTGCCACGTGCAGACCAAATTAAACAAACCACCCTTCGCCGTATCGCTACAAACTCTTTGATCGGAAACTTCATCTTTGAAAATAATCTTGCGTAACCAGTAGCGCAACAAATCCAGTTTTTTCAGATACAGTAATAACACAGGTCAACAAGGTTTTACTAACATGTATAAAAACAATGATTTTTAGTTAATTCCAATACCTTATTCTAAATCTGAGCTCAAAAATTTTCTATAAGGTCACAATTTTTATTTATTCACGAAACAAATTTAAAAGTAATTATTTGAATTTTGGCGTTTGTGACTGCAAACAGAGGGCATAGTTGCAAAGGGTAAGGTAGGGGGTTATTTTGTTATTGTTTTCGTTTTACTTGTGACCTTGTAGTATTTCAATCAAAGTTTGGACGTAACACAAGTGCGAAAAGTAGTATATAATAGTTTAGTGTTATATAATTACAATGAAGTGACACCATCGTGGCTGTATTAATTTGCCAGACAATTTTTGTTATGTGGGTGGTCAATTTTCAACAAAAACACAACGTAAAATCATAACAACTATAGTAAAACAAGTCTATTATAATTATTTTGGCTGCCATTTTGGAGACCAAGATAAAACCTGGGCGCCACATATATGCTGTATATTGTGCTATGTATATTTAGTTCAGTGGTTAAAGGGAAAGAAAAATACTATACCATTTAGCGTACCAATGATATGGCGTGAACCTACAAATTACTCTACAGACTGGTACTTTTGTATGACAAAAATTTCTGGATTCTTAAGAAAAAATAAAAATAAAATTGAATATCCTGACATTTCTTCTGTTGTGAAACCAGTGTTACATGGGACTGACATTCCAGTTCCTAAACCACCTTTTGATTGGGAACAGTTTCTAAATTTATTTGATGAAATTGTAGAAGAACATGTAGTAGATCCATCGACTTCTTCCGATCCGTATTACTATTTTCGAAGCAGTGCCGAACCACACCTCATAACTCAAACTGAACTAAACGGTTTCATTTTTGGGGGCGAAACACTGGTACTTTGCTTCGGGTGCAGAAATATCTTGGTTCGGATCTTGGTATGTATCTATATTAAAAAAATGCCAAAACAGCTTTAAATCTACTTAATTCTACATTATATAGGTTTCTCAGACGTCCCGGAAAATTGGGATTGTTCCGTTATGAGAACTATGTCCTGGTGTCCCCAGACAGTCTCTGGCGACGTCTATTTGTTCCGGATTTCTGCATTTTAATAATTTATTAAATAATTTGATTAAAATTTGAAATATATTTCAATTTGAAAATAAAATATTGATATACTTTTTAATTTGTTCCTTGCGGTATTAGAATCAGTTATCTTTCCGAAGCTCTGAAACACGTGCTTGCAATTCGTAGATCCTAAATGGAGCAAAGGCCCTCTATAAAACATCGCCATCTGGTTTTATTCTTTACAAGGGTCTAGACAGCGAACACAGCGTACATAGCGTACGCAAATCTGTGTGGCGCCTTACGTTAGCGATAAAGGGAATTAGTTTCCTACTCATAGCAAACATAGTTTGCACAGCGTACGTAGAGCTTTGTTTGGCCTCAGCATAACAATGGCGAGATACAAAAAGACAGATAATATAATAAATAAGTCAGTCAAACATAACAATATAGTGTCTATTTATATTTGTATGTCTTGTTAAGGAACACATGTTAATTAAACGAAAATTTAATAAATTCAAATTACTAATAAAATAGATAATAATTATTATCTATAAAAAATAATAATTATAATTATTATACGAATTAAAAAAAAAAGTCTAAAATTATCTTATCCCGGTTTGTTTTAACGATAAACTGGGGAACCCTATCATTACTGCAGCTACTACCGTCGTGGAATATAGTAAGCTTACATTTGTTACTCCAGTGGTGACGCCACTGTGCGTCTTATGTTTTACGTTTCGCATTTCGCGTTCGTCGTTCGCGTTGCGCCGTTGCCTCTAACATAAATACTTAAAGCTATTTAAGGTTCGTTCAGCGCCGCTTCGGGCACCGGAACAAGTAATTAACAGTCTTAGCGTAATTGCCTCAGGGATCGTTAGCAAGCTGTGAACTTTCTAATTAATCCTCTGGTTTCTGGAAACGTAGACATATTAATTATTTATCTTATGCCTGACTCTGTTTGCTTAATATCTTTGTGAGATGTAAGGGAGCGTTTCTCAATAATGATATGAAGATGGTTGCTGATGATGTTCGAGTCAAATGGCCGGGGTTGAATCGAAGAGGGGTACGAGGTGCGGTGTTGGATTTTACCGAGATTTGCTCGCTCGCTTGCTTACATGTTTTTGTTCAATTAATTACTGGTATGTTTCTAATTAACTATTAGTTTAAATATTATTAGATTACATATTATATCGTCTGGAAATGATTGTGTATAATAAATATCTAATAATAATAATAATACTAGCACTTTATTCTTTATTTGGTTCAATACATTTTTAACATATTTTTTCTTATTTTTATATTTACATGATTAATTACTAACAATTTAATATTTATATTCCTAGTCTTGCCAAGAACTTCTACAAGACAAAATACATGGTCATAACAAAACCTAACTTCGTTAATCGCTACCGGACGAACTTAACATTCTCAGAGGTGTAAGGCAAGGAAAGGTACTATCTCTGTTGTTGTTCAACCTTTGCTCGGAGGCAATATTCAAAGAAGCACTATGTGAAAAAACAGCAGGTATAATGGTTGATGGAAAGTCATCATATGGTCATAACAAAATCTAACTTCGTAATTCGCTAACGGACGAAGTTAAAATTCTCAGAGGTGTAAGACAAGGATATATACTATCTCCGATGTTGTTCAACCTTTAATCCGAGCACTATGTGAAGAAATAGCAGGTATACTGGTTGATGGAAAGGTTATTAACAAAATTAGATATGCTGACGGTACTGTATTTTTGACAGACAACATTCAAGATCTTCGAATTCTTATTCATCGTCAACATGGTCATAATAAAATCTGACGAATCGCGGCCTTAATATACAACTTCCTATGAGAATTGTCCGGTGCTATGTATTCTCTATTCTGTTATTTAAAAAACTTGAGGCTTTTGTAATGTGGGTGTATCGACGTACGCTAAGTATAGGCTAGTCAGCCAGTCGCAGTTGCGTCACTTTAAACATCACTTTTGTTATGACGTCATATTAGATACGTTTACATGGCATCCATTGAACGAATGTAATATTCGTACGCCGTGGCCCGCAACCCGCTGAACAGAACTATTGATAAATAAGGACAGAATAAAAACAAATAAACTATTCTAATAGGCAAAATAGTGCTAAAGAAGGCTGGTATGGTCCTTAAAAGCTTGAGGCTTAAAAAATTTGATCAAAGAAAAGGAAATTGAAATAAGCCAATTACATTACCCAAAAAACTATGCACTACACACAATGTCTAAAATGTCAATTCTAGTTAACCGATTTTTACCAAAAGTTGATCAACTCGTGCCATTGATGTCAAAAGCTTAAATATGATTTTCATAAAAATCTTTTTAGCCGAATTTGCTCTGCACGTGTACACGGACCGACAGACAGACCGACCGACAGACAAATAGACAGGCAGCCGACAGACATCATGTTAAAAATAGTCATAACGTTATGTAGGGATCACTCACTGCTTCGCTGTCGGTAAAAATACAGTCATAGCTGTTTTAGACCGTTTCTTTTGTATTAGTAAGTACTCTTGCTATCGATGTAATTTTTCTTCGTACCTACATCTTAAGTGGTTACATCGATATTTGACAAAAACTGTAAGTTATAATTTCCGTTGAAAATGAAGATAGAGAGACAAGAACTCAAAAATCACGTGATTTTTCAAGTTTTAGGTCCTCTTGCATTTTGAAAAATAAAATGCTTTTGGCCAGCACTTGTTACTGAGTAATTTCCCGATTGCTACCCTTTTAAAACAATTTTGTCTTTTGGGCCCTTTACCCTCCCAGTCAAAATTTTCGACGTACGCGTCTGTGCCCTGGCATCTTGATTTTGGCTGACATATGCTGCATTTTTCTTACTTACTTACTAACATAATTGGTGCTCATTCTGACCATATCAATCTATTGTTTTCGATGATTCTGTGTTATTGTATTTTCCTGTTGGTTGATATTTGTACATCCGTTCTATACACATGTTTTTACATTAGGGTCTTCAACATTTGTTTTCGAGAGAAAGAAAGAGAATTTAACTTGAATTGAGATTACTGATATGCATTTGTAACACAAATATAACAAAACTTTTAAATTTAAGCTTTTTCAAATTAATTTATAAAATAGTAACAATTTTTTTATTTTCAGGCAAAGACATGCATCACTCAGATGACGACGATGACCTTGGAAGTGATATAAGTGAAGATCTCAAAGACTCAAACTCAAAGAAAAAGAAAAGTGATTCAAAATCTTCTCAAAACGCCGGAAAACCACGAAGAGCGCGAACAGCCTTCACGTACGAACAACTAGTAGCCCTAGAAAACAAATTTAAAACAACCAGATATCTCAGTGTATGCGAGAGATTAAATCTAGCCTTAAGTTTAAGTTTAACAGAAACACAAGTAAAAATATGGTTTCAAAATCGAAGAACAAAATGGAAGAAACAAAATCCTGGAATGGATGTAAATTCACCGACAGTTCCACCACCAAATGTTAATTCCGGGGGGAGTTTTCCGGGTTTTCCAGGACATCATACGCATTCCGGTTTACTGTATCCCCACCATGTGCCGTACGGAGGGGTGTATCCTTTACAGGCCACTACTTCCGGAAGTTATGCGCCCTATTTCCACCTCACCAATCACACGCATACTCTAGGATCGTGAAAGTAAATCTATTAACTTTATAATATTTTGTAAATAAGTGAGTCAAAACAGTGATTTTAAATGAACTGAGAGATATTAATAAACATTGGGAACTTGTGCAAATAAATTTAGAAGTTATTTATTACACATCTGAAAAAACAAGGAAACAGATTTTAATCTCAATAACTCAAAAGCAACTAAAAGATAAACTGAAAACTAATTGCAATAATTTTATTCATTTGAGAACAATAATACAGGATTATAAATTACATAATTAATGCTCGGTTGCATAAAAGTATTAAAACTAGATGTAAGCTAAAACTCCAATGAAAATACAACATTGCCTAGCAACGCAATGCATTTTAATGAGGTTTTAATGAGTTTTAGCGTACATCTAGTTTTACGGCTTTAATGCAACCGGGCATTAGTATCACAAGAAAGCATCGTTTTATGTTTTATGTAACATTTTTGAAGGATTGTTTGATTCGAGATCTGATTTGTTATGAATTACTAGCTGATTTACCCGAAATTGCACGGGTAATTGTTTATATGTGATATGCTGCTCTCACTGTTTAGGATTGAAGACCAGGTGTGTACACACGGAATCCTCAGTTACGCCACCCCAAAAACAAACAATTTCGGTGTTGAATAAAGGTGAAAGGTGTTAATACAACCGTCCAATCAAATATTCAAAGGAATTTTCTGTCTTCTTGCTGTATTTTTCAGAACCATTTAGACACTCTAATATAATTAAAAACAAAATTTTCGAAAAACCATCAATTTACGTCATTACTTCCCCTGGGTTCTAACGAGTCCATTCAAAATTTGGTCTAGATTGGCCAAACAGCCTGGTTATTCCTACGAAATATTGGACACTTCTATGCGCCATTACTCCCGCAGAGACTTAGAGAAAAATTGTGCAAAATTTAGTCCAGATCGTTCAAAGAACCTAGGAGTATTTAAGATTTCTTAATTATACCTCCGAAACTTTAGACTTTTTTCTACGCCGTTGCTTCTGCAGGGTCCTAAAGAGCAACTGTGCAAAATAAAGTATCTAAGATTTCTTGGTTATATCTATGAAACTTCGATTCTTCTATTCTCCATTACTTCCCTAAAATTCTGAAAAGTATATTTGTAAAATTGGGTCAGATCGGTCAAAGGGCCTAGGAGTGTATAAATGTTTCTTGGTCCATACTTACGAAACTCTAGACATTTCTATGCGCCATTACTCCCGCAGGATCCTAAAGAATAACTGTTCAAAATTTATTTCAATTCGGTCAAAGGGCTTAGGACTAGAGATTTCTTGGTTAAACCTACGAAATCCTAGACTCTTTTATGCGTAGTTGCTTCCGCAGATTCCTAAAGAATACCTGTGTAAAATTTAGTCCAAATCGGTCAAAGGGCTTAGGAATGTCTAAGATTTCTTGGGTATACCCTCGAGTGCCTCGTTAGCATTTTCTATTTTTTTACTTCCACAAGGTTCAAAAGAGAGTGCAAAATTTGGTGCAGATCAGTTGAAAGACTTAGAAGTGTTTTGTCTAACTTATCCCACAAATACTATTGTTTTGTATTTAATTGCTTTGGTATACTAGTCAGTTCTTCACAAACGCTGAAGTATGTATAGGTTCGTAGGTCCATTTAAAGAAAATACTAGATTTAATGGAAATCCATTGTTTCAATTTCTTCTTCTTCTCTTACCTTATTCGTTCCGAATGTTGGTTATCAGCGTAGGAATCCACACTTTGATCGCTACAACTTTTGTCCCTTCAATTTTTCCCTGTACAATATTTTGTAGAAAATTGCGTTTATGATAATTTCTTATCGCATGTCCAAGGTATTGTAGCCTTTTCTTTATAATTTCCAAGATCTCAGGCGTAGGTTACACGATGCCAGTAACTCGTACGATTTGCTAAGAACCAGCATTAAAATATTAATGTGAACACATATCTTAAGCAAGCTGGACCAAGTAGCTCTCCTTCTTCCTTTTTTTTTTTAAATTCTAAAACGTATAAACCGGTGTTTTAAGTAACTGCAGATAATATGGTACATTGTTGGAAGCCTGCCGGTAGATTTGGCGGACTTAAAATTCAATTATTAAATTCTCGTAGTGTGGTGTATCTACATAAAAGACATTTTGTAGTGTAGTAAACTGCCGAATTGTACCAAGAAAATGAATGTTTGTGAAATAAACAATTGCTTAATTTATAAAAAAATAAGATCGAAACGCAACAATAAGAAATATTGTGGACGCAATGCATGTTGAAGATTTTAACGCTGTACTTGGATAGATTACTAGAATGTCGTGTAAACTGCGACATGCTTGCTTTTAGTACTTGGTTTTAGCAACTCATACGATTTACTGACACCGTAACCTCTAGCATCAGGTTGGCAATCATTTTCCGAACGACTTTATGGTTACTGAATCTGCGACTAGGAGATCCACATTGTAAATACCTGAACTTTCTTTTCAAACACAGGGTGGCCAAAAAATAACTCTACAACAACCATTTCAAATAATTCTTGTAATTAAAGTGTGGCGGTAGCCGTCATGGAAGATACGTTTTTCATTTTCAATTATTATTGAGTTCTCAGTTAAAAACTTAATAAATAAAAAGCTGCTAAACTAATATACAATATTTCTTTTTTTATATAATTCTAATCCCCATATTTTTTTCTTACATAGGGTATAACCAGTTGGGGCGCTGGCTCTTAAAATCTGGGGGGGGGGCAAAAAAAATTGAGTAAAATTTGGGGGTGACAGGAAATATTTTTTGTCGTTTACAAATGAAAATATAAGTGAAGACCTAAAAAAAGGTCGTCACTTCTAAAATATATTTCTCTCCAACCAATTCTGGGGGGGCAACTGGGGGCCCCCGCTAGCGCCGCCACTGGGTATAACTGGTGAGGTTTAAAATTCAATTGTTTTTTGGCTGAGTTATGGTACTGTCACACCATATCTCAAGAAGCAATCGGACTACCGTGATAATTTTGTCGTTGCTCTTGACATCTCTTCTCCATTATTTTCCATTTTAAAATCGTTTCTGCGTCTTAAATTGTTGCAAATGTTTGCAGATGGGTTTACGAATCATAAACGGTTGAGAATTACTGGTCCACCTTATCATATGGACCACTGACACATTGGACGCCTTTGTGCGGGACTTGATTTGCGCTTGTTCTCTTAATAATTCAATTTACCAATTTCTTTAATGAATAATAATGCGGCAGTAGTTCAGTTGCCAGAAGTTTGATATAATTATATTTACATCAAATTTAATATTATACCAATAATTTTATATAATTATTACATGCAATTTTAATAACTAATATTTAAAATAACGTCAGAAAATAATAATAATAGCTTGTTAAGGAAATTTCATGCAATGTTAAATATTCCATAAACATCTTTATTATTATGAATTTTAAAGAATCGTATTCACAGAGTACCCGCCTTACGCAAGTTGTTATAGTTTGAATATGGAAAATGAACTTTATGCGTTGAAAATTACATCATTACATGCCTTGATGTAATAATCGAATCGAATATGCAATTTAAACTTTCCTGACTTTCGACTTAACAGGTTTATTTCACCACGTAGTCTGTGAAAGAAATTGTACGGGGTCAGCTGTCTTAAAAATTAAATAAAAAAAATAATAATAAATAAATAAAAATAAAGGTTAAAAAATTGACTGGTCTAAAGTCACTAGATTATACAAAGTAGCGCAAGCCTTTGAAGAAGCCGATAGACCCCAGGGTTTGATTGGCAACATTGCTTCCCCTATTAAGCAAACTAAAGCAGCAATTTTTACGTTCTTAAGTTTACGTCTGCGCTGTCACATCTCCCTCTCTCGCTCTCATTTAATAACCTTCTTTGTCAGCGGTTTGAATATTTAAGGTTAAGTTTAATTTAAATTTATATATTATATCCATTTTATTTAATAAAAATAAAAAAAAATAATTGAAATAGAACGACAATTTTGTTATAGTGCATCTATGATTAAAAAAATCGTGATTACAATGTTTAAAATAAAAACTAGTTTCTTATTTTTGTAATGTTGGAATCACTGAACATCATTTGGGTTGGCGACATTTTTAGCCCCAGCATGGCCGTCGTTGCGCTACTTTGTATAATCTAGTGACTTTAGACTGGTCGATCACGAGCAACCATTTGCTAATCCTGATACATAATTGATTTTTAAAACTTAATTAGGCCCCTTTGTGCAGTGCGTAAATTGCACAATTGCACACTCAATTAAAAATTTGGCTCTGAGCCAAGAAAAATTTCTGGGTTCGCGCTTGGTCTCTAGCGTACTACTCTATATAGTACCATCAGCATACTGTGGCATTTGAAATTTGGATGCTCATGGGATTGCCAGAAAAGCAGTAGGTACTCATTTAGTATCGCATTTCCTGTAGGCAACATCACACTCAGTAAACAATAAAACTGTTCTCTCTCTTCAATCTGGATTCTTTCTCTCTCTGTGCAATGTTAACTCCAATCCGTCACAACAAGCTTGTGGTGGTGTAGGTTGACCTGTTACGGTCTTTTCTACCTATCCAGTCCCTTTTGACGTTGGCAGTGTGCTATATGATATTGCAGAGACCAATCGTACTACAAATATCTTTTTTCTCTGCTTCTGTCAAGATTATACCAAGTACCCCATGCTTTATTACCCTTTCGGCAATTTTGAGTTTTTCGACTGAGGTTTTTGATAGGGTGGTGGTTTCTAAACTATTTATAGCTACAGAGAAAACGGTAAGTGACGGTGGCATGTATTCACTTTTATTTTTAATTCAATTGGGATTTGAGGATTCTTCTAAACGAAGCCGTTTTCCGAAAGCACCTAACACTCTATTCTTTCATGTGATTTCAGCCCTCTCATTATAATTTTCTAAGTGAATTAAATGTTGGATCACAGATTAGAGAAGTCGGATGCCAAACTGCATTTGCCAGTTGCCCTAAATCATTATCAATTATTTTGGTCTTGAATACGTTGACCTTTAAGTTTTGATTCAGTGTTAAACTCTTACAATATGCAATGTAGCTTAAATAAATCCTGGCTAATGAGGACAAGATCGTCAGCAAAGCACAAATGGTTCCTGGAATAATAAAACCTGAATTGTGAGTGAACCATTTGCTCTTACAATATTGGTTCCATCAATTAGGTCATCTATTTTATGATTAAATCTCAGACTCGCGGACAAAAGCACAAAGTAATTTTAAAGTAGACATTTTTTTTTTTTATCTGCTACTCAAGCTTGTGGCACTAGGAAAATTTGGTATCCGATATGTACTGTACGAAAAGAAAGATATGTTCACTTATGTATTTTGTGAGAACCTGTATTTTGTTAACAACAATGAAGAGAACTCTAATTGTTTTAGCATTTTTTAGTTTATGTTCTTTTGTCCACCAGTCTGAGAAAGTTTCTTCTACTCGATGCTTTCTCAATTCATGTAAGGTTTAAGTGTGCTTTTTTCAGTTTCTATATTTAAGTAACGCACTGATATGTCTAAATTCATTAATATAACATATTGTTAATATACGTAGACTAGGTGTTATCATATTTATAATAATTAATATTTTTTATGGACAAATATACGAGTTATTGAGAGTAAAGTCTGTTTCTATTTTTTTGCAGATTTCATTATATTCTAGTTAATAATTATCATGGAACTGTGCCATTATAACTTTTTGTGCCAATTTGTTTTGTTTTAATAATTCGCGAAAAAACAATTGAATTTTTAATAATATACAAATATTTGTAGGTATACATACATCAAAATTTTATTCAGTGTTAATGAAAACAAAAATATAAATTTAAATATAATATGGACCTAAAATACATAGGCATTTCAAATTGGTTTTTGTTTAAAATTGTTTCCAACTAAAACGAAATTGAACTGTGGATAAATAACAGAAAATAATTACAGATTAATAAATATGTGACAAATTTATAACGCTGTGTTTACCAGAGTTAATCATTCTTTCCCGTTATTATATTTTTGTGGTATTATGTTTAGCTTGTCACTGGTTATTGTTAAACCCAAATCATCAAATTAATATTTATTAAATAATTATTATTTTTATCTTTTTTAATAAATTCCCATAAGCTACACATATGATGTATTTGCTTGGTTTTATTGTATTGGTGTTTAATTATGGTTTTCATTTGCTGTTTAATTGACTTTTTAAATTTATTTTACGTTATTTACACCATTATTATATGTCAATACTGAAACTGAAATAGCGAACAATATGCATTTGCTCAGTTGAAAAAGGAAGAATGAATTAATTGGCAAAGACATTTAGAATTAACTAGATACTTCATTGCCACTTTGTTGCACAAATGTGACTGCTTCAGTTAGTAATCAGAGACTGCAAAATCAAAGGATGCGCCACGGTATTCTGGTGCTTTTATCTCATATTAACTATATGTGGTGTGCCCGAAAAGTAATGGACTAATTTTTAGTCTTTCGTATGCATAAAAAACTTTTATATCATCCTGTGTATGTCGGTTCGGAAAATATTATAGCCGAACTGCTGAACTAATATTTAGAATGAATTTTCAATTATTGCCACGCATAAAGGAAAAATTCCAAGGCTATAAAATCATTTATGTATTTTTTGAAAATGATTTGCAAAATTCTAAACGGGGCATAGAAAAAAACTCTCATCCTGGTTGCATAAAAGTCTTACAACTAGATATAAGCTAAAACTCGATGTAAAATAAAAAATTGCTTAGCAACCTCAGACGAACTACTAATAGAGAGGACATCGCGCATTCATACTCATGTAAAATATCGTAACCAGAGGGACTGCCAAAGAAAGATATATAAGTATCTATATTTTGTCTTAAACTAAAGTCAACATGCGCACAAAACGTTTTTTCAGTCGGTAATTTATGTCACCTACGGTAATAAACATCATTCAGTCTCAGACGAACCAATAGGATCGGTTTCTCTTAGCTCTTTGCGCATGTCGACTTTAATTTAAGACAAATGATATGTTATCTTTGTCAGTCCCTCAGGTTTCGCAAAATTCGCTTTATCCCTTCTCTATTAGGCTGCGGTTACAGTGGAAGCGTGTTCGCCCGAAGTACACTTCGGGCATATTCGCGCGTATTCGAGCGAGTAGATAGGTGGTGTTTAGTTCTAGCAGTTACGCGTAATTGTTCACAAACGAAGTGGGTGTTATATATTATTTACAAACATGGATAGCGACGAAAAATTTTATTTAACCGGAAATTCAATACTAAAATCGTTTATATTCGAACAAAAAAAAAAAAAAGAAAGTATTGGGTTAACAGCATATTCGTTGAACGACATTTTAGTAAATATTTTTAACTTTTTGACGCGATTAAGGAACAATCATTAAATTTTTTTGAATATTTTCGAATGAGTCACGACACATACTCATATTTATTAAATTCTATAGAGGATTAAATAAAAAGACGTAATAGAATAAAAATATGTAATTTTAGGGAATGTATTTCACCATCTGACAAGTTAACCAAAACTTTAAAGTAAGTAAGAATTATAGTTATGGTAAGTTTTACATTTTTGAACCCATAACTATCTTCGATCAAAAACTAAAAATATTAATTTCTTAATACTCATTTTGTATACACAGACTGTACCAAAGAGTAAGTAAATCAAGTGGACTGTACGGAGATAAGAACTGTACGTCGAACGTATAGTATAATCACGCAAAGAAAACAAACAAATTTGAACTTGAAGCGGCGATCAGCTATTCGCGCGATTTATAATGCACACATGTGTACTTCTACACGCTTGAATCTGTCGACCGAATGCGGTCGTGTACGAGCGTAGTTTTGTGCGATTGATAAGCTTCTACAGTAACCACACATGTGTATTTCTACACGCTTGAATCAGTCGACCGAATGCGGACAAGTACGCGTGACTTACAGTTCGGACGAACACGCTTTCACTGTAACCGCAGCCTTAGTTATACCAACGAAACTCAGGTCCAAAGCCCCAAAAATATTAGCCGTTTTTACCTCATAGTAACAAAGCAAGACGGAAGCAGGTACACACCCAGGGGAGGAGACTCACGGACTTGAGACTCACGGACTTGAGACTCCCCCTCCCCCCCAGCAGCACTAAAAAATCACTTAAAACACGTTCTTAAGGAATACATTTGTCCTGTAATTGAACGTGATTCGCTCACCCCTAAGAAAAAATGTGGGTTCTGAGCCCCCACAATACAAAAATCTTGATACACGCCTTATCCGAAGTCAACTTTTTATAGTTTTAAAGTATCTAAAGTATACAATTGTGTTAACAGTCTCAATGTTGTTTCTAGAGCCGTTTAATGGATCTTATTTTGCCTATATGAATAATGTCTCTCCTTGATGTGACGTGTTGACAAACTGAGAATCTATTTCAAAATTAATGAATGTCTTTGCAATACATATATCTTTCAATTACGAATTCATCACTTTTAATGATTATTAGTTTATTTGAACCAAATGAACTGTTGGCAAGCTTTACATATAAATTTGTCACTACCAGATACCAAAAACTGTGCCAAATGTTACCGTACTAATTGACAAACTACCACGTTTATACTTAATGTAATTGAATAAATTTAATTGAGTATATCTAATTGTATTTTGATGCCAAAGAAGATAGACTTACGTTCCAGCTATTGAACAAAATAATAGTAAAATACAACGAAAGAAAAGCTAGCAAAAATGAAGATATTTTCATTGAGAACATTAAGATAGGGATCCTATTCGTTCCGGTTTACGCGGGACAATGATTCTTCTAACCCTTTAACCACACTCCTACCAAATTTAAACATTTTTTTTGTTTTCATTAAATGAGTACATTATTTCTTATCATTTGGGTTGGTTTGCGAACTCACTCTCATTCCATTCGCAACTGATGTCTTCATCTTTCGAGGTCTTTACTCATCCAATCCTCTGTAACCGTAATTTCCTGTGTGATATTCGATTTTGAGTACCTACCATACTAGAATACCTTCATTCTTGCAGCTTTTATGACATGGCGTTAATACAATAAAAAAATCCTTACTTTTATTTTTTACTTTATTTTCATTGTTAAATAGTAAAAAGTATTTGAATATTACAGCCATGAAGCTAAGATGACAGTTAAGTAAAGTTGATTAAACCAGCGTTTCTCAACCCATAGGGTGCGAACGATTTTTAAAGGGCCGTCATGGATTTCCTCAACATATAGGCTAACTGGAATTTTCATTTTTCTAAAATGTCATGAGTGGCTAATTGACACAGTACCAAAGGTAATAATAAAAAAATAATAATAAACTGTCATGAGCTCTTTTTTTAAGGATTGAAGTGAGCTTCAATCCTTAGCTTTTAGCTTTCTTTAGCTTCAATCCGTTTCAGCCCTTTAGCTTCAATCCGCTCGTCTTGCTAAACAAAATAATCAAAAGCCTCAATTAATCACTAGTTATTAGAATTTAAATCTACAGTCTGTTCCAAACGGTTAGGCGGAACTAAATGGGAATTTCGTTCTTTTATGTTGTCAAGAGATGGGATCTTGCTTGGGTTATTTCATTTTTCACGTTGGAATGTCAAAATTTAAAATTCCAACAATGAAACCATGGAAGCAAATGACTTTTTGAATATGTAAAAAATTAATTTTTTTACATATTTTAATGATAAAAAAAAAATGGTAAATTTGTATTAAGAATGACACTAAAAAATCAAAATATAAAGAAAATGATATTAACCTTAACCAAAAAATGTTTATTGTAAGTATGATTTACAAAGCTTAAACAAAACGGCCGAAAATCACAATTTAAACAATGAAAGTAACTAGATTGCAAAATCTAGTTCCGCCTAACCGTTTGGAACAGACTTTAGTTCCGCTTAAACCAAAGAAACAGGCTATACGTAGGTCACGAAACAACTAGTGAATATAATAATGGATCCGAAGGCCAAAAATGTTGAGAAACGCTGGATTAAATCAATTTATAATTAAGAAGTTTTTAAGATAAAAATTTTACAAGCTTGATAAAACCAAGGCCGACCCGAGAGCATTGTCAATAATGGGTCACAGTTATTTTCCCAAAATGTATATTTTTATTTATTTTTATTGTATATTTTTTGTAAAAATGATATATCTGCTTTTTTTATAATTTATTTTATAACTTATAGGGATATTATGAACATACTTTAACATAGCTTTAAAATTCAACAGATCATCTTTGGGCACTGTCAGTCAGATTAACTTTTGATCTCACTCACATAAGTCCTCCATCTTAATCAATTCATTGTCAGGTATTTCCATGTCTTTTTCAAATTCAACAGATAATAATTAAAAGATAGGACATATTCTGGCCTTGAAGGGTTTACAGACTCTAAAAGTTAACAAATAGAGTAAGGTAAACTGAAATAGATTCTTTAGTTCACAAATGATTATTTGTAATTTTTTTAAAACCATTATTTATGAAGCAAAGAATCTATTTAAGTTTAACTTATCCTAAACTTCACGTTAACTCAACAATTAATATTTAATAATTAACAAATAGAGTTCAGAATAATCTTATTCGTTATACAAAAATATAAAAAAGGTTTTGTCAAAAACAAAAAGAAGTTACTTTTTATAGAGCTCCGCACAATTTTTATTATACTGTGTCCTGCGTTATTGACCCGACTCTGCTTAACACATAATTTTAAAAATGTTATCCACATTTCAAATAAAATAAATTATATTGTAACATGCTCTTATTTCTCAAATGTACACTGTACTGACTTAAATATTGTACATCTTTGTAAATATATTCTTAGTAATTACATAATTATGAAGTATAAAAAGTTGTGTTATTTGTTCTCCACTGGCAAACCAAATGCGTCACATCCGCGTGCACATATGGACATCAGACGGAAGGATCGGCGAGTCCAGCGGTATGGCGCTCTGATACCCGATACCCTTGTATCAGTCGCCGATAGGTGTTGAAACGTTTAGGACTTCCAGTACTACAAACGCTCGCTAGTGTTTGTTGTTATAGAATATTAGAAGAGGGTTCAGTATTAAGAACGGGAGATTTTCAAATTAGCTAGAGATTATGTGTATTATTGTCTAATAATTTAGAATAATAACTTCCTATTACGCAAAAAGTGCATTTCCAATAGTGCTTATTTCAGGAGTTTTAACTTGCTTTAGTTAAATTAACTGTATTCATATCTGACCGAAGTCAACTGCTTATTTCTGGCTAAGTTGAGGTTCTAGACATACCTACTACGCCCGAGAAGTGTTGCCAACCCTTCTAATTATGACTGGGAATCTACCGGAATGGAACATCTCCCCTCAACCGAATAAGGTCTCTTTTCTATAAAAACATTCTGCTACTTTACCTATTTAGTTTGTTGAGGTGAGGACTCTTTTTGCTCTTCCCTTTGAATTTGGGGGAGGTGAGGACATTTTTTTTTTGCTCTTCACTTTAAATTTGAGAGGTGAGGACCTTTCTTTTTTTTTTGCTCTTCACTTTGAATTTGGGGGAGGTGAGTACCTTTGTGTTTTTTGCTCTTCACTTCGAATTTGAGGTGAGAACCTTTTTTTTGCTCTTCACTTGGATCTTGGGGAGGAAACAAAGACCTTCTTTTTTTTTCCTTGTGTCCCGGTTTCCCTTCACTGAAATCTGGTCACCCTACCTATAAGTATATTTTTGGTAGTTTTTAATTATTTCCAACTAAAACAATCAAAAGGACCATTTTAACAAGTATCATTCTGCATCGTTCTAATTTACAAAGCTCCTAACAATAATAAATAATAACAGGATCCAAACGCCTAGATAGGCGCATAAGGGGCAGATAAGGTAAGTTCTCCGTTTCTAGACGATCGACCAGCTCTTTTATCCCTGTACAGGTACTTATTTTAAGCATTAAATACTTAAAGCTGAGCCGACCCAAGAGCTGACTGCATAATTTCTGAATTTTGCTAAATATAAAAATCCGAAGGAGGTGGGGGGATTCGATCCCGTGTCCCTGTGCTCCGTAGACAACCTTTAATAAACAATATATATGTAAACGCTTTTTAGCGCTTACATATATATATTTAATTGCAGTGTTGTAATGTATCTAGATACAAATTAGATATTTTTTGAAATATGTATCTGTATCTGTATCTGTATCTGTATTTCAGATACTTTGCTCGCTACTTTATTTTATTTTTTACCTTGATACCGAGTTGATATAATAGTTTAATTATAAATTGTCATTTTGAATATTTTATTTTTGCTATGAACTAAATTCAGAAAGCAATTGAAATTCTGACGTTAACATGGTATTTATATGGAATGGCAAAAAAAATGTTATTCTCACTCGTTTTTCGTAGCTTTTGACCGGCCATAAAAAGTAGGTTTTATATGCAATACTTAAAGAAAATAGGTTTTAATTATTAATGAAAACTAAGTTTTTGAATAACTATTGTTGCTATTTTGATGACCAATTTACTAAAAACATATGAAAAATTATATCCGCAAGTGGTTTGAGAGTGGACCGTGGTTTTGTGAAGCCTTGGGCAAGACAAACTAAGGCCCTTCAAAAGTATCCACTGATTTAACGTACACTTTGATAAGTTTTTTGAGACATTTTATCATTTGAAGGCCGGCCCAAGGGCCGGCTAGTGTGTATATTAAGTTCATTTCCTAATTAAAATTAGTAAGATAAGTAGGCGTGTTTCCTAAAGGACGTAGAAAAACATAATTTTTTTGATATTTCATATAAATTTAATTTGTAAGCGTCAGAATATCAACTGAAATTTTGTTTATAAATTAAATTTGTATGGAATGTCGAAAATAAAATAATCACTTATTTCTTATCAGTAATTTTTTATTCGTGATCAAAAATTAGGGCAAAAATTTGATTTAAAGGAACATCCCCTGAACAAGAACATAGCTGCATATGTATAAAACTAACATTAGTCTTATACATTAAGGGGGGGTTACAAATTTTTATTGAAAAATATCGAAAATTAAGCTCGTGACATGAATTTGAAATTTTCGTTCAGGACAAAGAGTTGATTTGCGGTGAGACACATAACTAATGACTGGATCATCTAAAACAAAAAAACCAAAAATATTTCGTTAGTTTATGAGTTTCTTGAGGTAACGCTGTCGAGATATTTTTTTTTTCTTGCTTATTTTTTTTATGGAATTTTTTAAAACTGAAAACAGTAATTTCGAAAAAAAAATTCCGTTTTTTTCGTTTTTTTGACTTTAAACTTATACCAAAAATTAAATAATCTAGATATTTGAAAAAACTCGACAGCGTTACCTCAAGAAACTCATAAACTAACGAAATATTTTTGGTTTTTTTGTTTTAGATGATCCAGTCATTAGTTATGTGTCTCACCGCAAATCAACTCTTTGTCCTGAACGAAAATTTCAAATTCATGTCACGAGCTTAATTTTCGATATTTTTCAATAAAAATTTTTTTGGATACTCTTCAAAGGTTGTTCTTTCCTGTAGGTATTATCCCAATCAAGTTACTATTAACAGTTTTCTAAAAAAAAAATCTTGAAAATGGGTATAAAATGTGCTGCTCTCACCATACCCCCCCCCCCCCTTAATACATATGACTAACATAATATAAAATACATACGTTACTTAGTTTTTTTATTTTATTTTTTTTATTAAGTACACTTGAACTTAAATATTTCAAACATTATTTTGATATCTAAAAAATATAATACGCTATAATAAAAATAAACCGGGGTTTATTTTCAAGATTTAAAATTTTACCTCCGCCGTTCCCAAGTAATTTTTAGAATTATTTTTCAACGTGATTTTATTCAAGAAAATAATTTTTCTGTGAGAATTTTTGTTGCTTACTACTTTTTTTTATGTAATCTGTAGTAGAATATACAGTCAGATGCGTACTTTGATAAAGGTTGATGTAATTTTAATTATATAATAACTAAATTATACTTAATATTATAACGAATCTAAAATTTTAGAGGTTAGAATATATTAATGTTAGTACAAGCTATCTCTCAACGCTGCGTTTCATCTGGCGTCAAGTCACTCCAACTTTCAGCGTTACTGTGCACGTTTTTCGACGTGCACAGTAACGCTGCGACACTTTCGTTCAGAATCGCAATTGGACAAAACCGCCGTGACCTAACGTTAACCCTTAAAGTGACTGAACGCAAACTTTCAGAATCCCACTGAATATCTCTGTTAGAAAATATTGGACCAAGTTATTTCTACTCTGCTGCTAGATGTATTTTATACAAGTACTTTGCGATGGCGGTCGGGCCTGTGGTGGCCACAGCTGATTTCTTTCTTTCTGTTTTAAAACTGTTCATAAAAAAACTTAAAATATCTCCATTATTATTGACTGAACAGAAATCTATATATATATATAAAAGGCAGTGTCCTGACTCATTCACTCATCACCGCCAAGCCCGAACCCCTGGGCTTAGAAACTTGAAATTTGGAGAGTATATTCCCTCTATGACTTAAGCACCCACTAAGAAGGGATTTTTCGAAATTCCACTCCTAAGGGATGAAAAGGGGTGAAATGTGATTTCACGAATTCCTTAGGGCCGATGGGATATCGACTTAGTTTTTGCTCATAAGTATTACCCATACAAATGCCGAAAAAGTTATTTCGGGATTTTGCTCTAATCAACCCCTAAAGGGGTGAACCTACAATCGGGGTGAATTATACATCCCGTCGTAATTCCCGTGTTCGTTTAGTTGCAACATTACTTTTTGGTACATAGGTGTCTTTTTAAAATATATCGAAAAGGTTTTGAGGGTTTTTTAAAATTTCACCCCTAAAGGGTAAAAAGGGGTGAATTGTGATTTCAAGGACTCTTTAAATCTCTTAGGGCCAATAAGATATTGACTCGCTTTTTGCTTACAAAGATTACCCATACAAATACCGAAAAAAATATTTCAGGTTTTTGTCCTTATCAACCCCTAAAGAGGTGGATTTACAATCGGGGTGAATATCCCGTCGCATTTCCTGTGTTCGTTTAGTTGCAACATTACATTACGGCACATAGGTGTCTTTTTAAAATATTTTGAAATGGTTTTGACAGTTTTTTTAAATTTCACCCCAAAAGGGTGAACAGGGTTGAATTGTGATTTTAAGGATTCTTTTATGTCTCTTAAGACCTAATAAGATACCGACTTGGTTTTTGCTTACAAATACTACCCATGCAAATGCCAAAAAATTTATTTCAGGATTTTGTCCTGATCAATGCCTAAAGGGGTAAATCTACAATCGGGGTGAATTATACATCCCGTCGTTTTTCCTGTGTTCGTTTAGTTGCAACATTACTTTTTTGCACATAGGTGTTTTTTTTAAATATTTCGAAATGGTTTTGTCAGTTTTTTTTAATTTCACCCCTAAAAGGTGAAAAGAGGAGTTGTGATTTCAAGGATTCCTTAATATCTCTTAGGACCAATAAGATATCGACTTAGTTTTTGCTTACAAATATTACCCATGCAAATATCGAAAAACTTATTTCAAGATTTTATCCTAATCAATCCGTAAGGGGTTTGATTATATATCTCGTCGTATTTTTGTGTGTGTTTGTTGAGTTATAACATTCCTTTTTGGCAAATAGTTGTCTTTTAAAATGTCCCGAAATGGTTTTGACAGTTTTTTAAAATGCACCCTTAATGGGGTTAATGGATATTTTTATTCGATAGAACGTGCCTTTGACATAGATATATGAAATTCGCAAAGTTTATTCCTTCCATGACGTAAGTACCCACTAAGAAGAGATTCTTCGAAACTCGACTTCTAAGGGGCTAAAAAATTTAAACATACCTACAATAACATACAATAATTTTAAAAAATATATGATTTCGTCCCAATCCGCTCCAAACGGGATGAATTATAGTACACGTAGTTTTTCCTGTTTGTTGAGATATAACATTCATCTTTGGCATATACGTGCCTTTTTTAAAACACCTTTTTCAAAATCTTTTCAAAAACAACTGTTTTGATAGTTTCATTCCTAAAGGGTTAAATTGGTATTTTTTATTCGATAGAAAATCCAATGGGTACTAAGACATGAAATTCGGAGCTTACATTCCCTCCATGACGTAAGAGACCAATAAGAAGAGATTTTTCTAAATACCATTTTTAAGTGGTGAAATAAAGTGAAATTTTATTTAGGGATGCCTCATTATCTCTTACGCTCAATAAGATATCGACATGGTTTTTGCTTACAAATGATACCCATACAAATGTTTAAAACAGCAATTCACGTGTTTGCCCTAATCAACCCCTAAATGGATGGATATGCATTCGGGGTGAATTATAAAAACCTTTGTATTACCTGAGTTTTGGTACACTTCATTTTGGTACATAGGTTTCTATTTAGAAAGCGTTTGACAGTTTTTTATATTTCATCCCTTACGGAGTAAATTGGTATTTTTTATTCGATAGAGCGTCCCTTGACAAAAAGATATGAAATTCAGGAGAAACCCTTCGTATCTCCTGTACTCCATGAGACCATCAATATACCGAAGCACGGGTTTTCAGCTAGTATATATATAAGAAAAATAGTTTATAATAAGAAAACAAAACTTTTTTCATCAATAATTATTTTCAAATAGCTGAATATTTGGGGAGGTGTGCACCCTAAAGCTAGAATCTACTTATATCTCCCTTCTTATTGACTTAATAGTAAAATCATGGGCAGTTACGGAGTATACCCTAAAACTAAAATCTTTCACTTATTATTTACTTTACAAGAAAAATTTGTATGAGGAAACATTTTCTTTTTCTTCTCTTCAATGCAGATTTTAATAAGAAGATTATTTAGTAGGTTGAATAATCTAATTTTTGACCGAAAAGGCTTAGCGCCCTTTCCCCCCGGATCGCTACCACAGTGTTACCACGGCAGGAACCAATTGGGGTTAACGTCGACCCTATCATCTGGTCGATGAATCCTGCCACCGTTTCATGGGGCCAACCTTCCCATGAAACGTATAAATGGTTCCAGAAAATATAAGAAACCATAGAGCTTCCCACAACGGGTCTTTCTCGGATGGGGACCCACAAACAGTTGGGCGAAGCTACAATCCCGCTAGCCGGGCCCGCCACAGGTGGACACCCGAGGAGCAGGAAGACCTGCTTCAGGTTTACGAGGCAGCGTCACCCCATCGCAGGGGCTACATGGTCAGAGTCCACTCACAATGGTGTGAAAATCATCCTGAGCTGGACTTCATGACGCAACAAAATCTGCGCGACCAAGTAACACGCCTGCGACGCAGGATGAGGCGATCGAGACGAAGAGAGTCGAGAAGGTTGTCCCAAATACCGGTACAGCCATCGACACCTGCAAGCCCACCAACGGGAGGTGGGCAGATAGCCACTGGCTCTTCCCCAGTTTATGCAGGAATAACATCCTCTTCACCGGAAAAAAATCTTCGTGAGGATTTTCTAGCCCTTCTCTCGCCTCATTTTGAACGCACCCGACTTGGACACAATAAGTTCAAAGTTCGTGCTGATGACCTCACGCGACTTAATGAGCTTATTGACAAGCAAATTTCCCCCCAGAGTAGTCTATGGGATATCGACTGTGCTGTATACGCTGCAGCAGCTGTGCTGACGCCAAAGCGGGCTTTGGCCTCTAAGGCTTTTAACGGCAAACTGCGTATACAGCAATTAGAGAAGAAAATGACGCGTTCACGCCAGGAAGCTTCTCATATTCAGTGTGCTATTGATGCTTTACGAAGTACTAAGCCGCTAAGTGCGAATACTAAGCGCATATTACATCAATTGCGCATAAAGCATCACACACTGAATTTGTCCACTCTCTCTCTGCTAAAGCAGAAAGCGGTGGACAAATTGAGAGCTCTAGCACTGGCAAGAAAGAAACTGGTCAACCGGGTTAGGACCATGGAGGAAAATACTATGTTCCTCACGAGCCCGTCACGCCTTTTCATGGCCAAACATGAGGTTTCTGAACCGTTGTTATCAGTCGACAGGACAGAGATATTCTGGAGGGAGCTTTATGAACACGAGACGATCGTGCAAGACACTCCAGTTTTAGAGAGATTTGAGGAATTCTGTACAAAACATCTTACAGATCCTCAGGCATGCCCCCCTGTTACCCCGGAAGAAGTAACACGTGCTATTTCAAAAGCGCGCAATTTTGCTGCACCAGGAGTTGACGGTATCGTTGCTTTTTGGTGGAAGTCATTTTCCAGTGCACACGGCCATCTTGCACGAAACTTTACTTCCTTTATCCGTGGGGAAATACCAATACCATCTTGGTTAATAGAGGGGCGTACAGTATTAATCCCGAAAAAAGGTGATTTAACCAACCCGAAGAACTATAGATCTGTTACTTGTCTCAATACGCTGTATAAGATCTTTACCAGCGTATTAAACGAGCGGGTACTGAGCTCCATCGCCTCTGTTTGGTCAGACATCTACGAACAGAGGGGATCGAAGAGGGGCCAAGCAGGTTGCAAAGAAAATCTTATTGTCGACCGGTCAGTTTGTCCTGACGCGGCGTATTTCAAACGCAACCTGTCAATGGCTTGGGTGGACTACGCAAAAGCATATGACACTACGTCACATGCTCTCATTCTAACATTGTTACGAATGTTACGAGTTCACCCGGAGGTAGAGAGATGCACTGGACAACTTATGTCCCTCTGGAAGACACAATTTATTGTTCCAAGCGGATCAACCACAGTGTTGACAGGGTGGATACATGTCAAGCGTGGCATTTTCCAGGGAGATTCCCTAAGCCCGCTTCTATTTTGCATTTCACTTCTTCCCCTATCGATCGAGCTCAGACGCGGCAGTGGCTACCCCGTCGAGGCGTAAGCAAAAAATTTCCCATCTTTTTTATATGGATGATTTGAAGCTCTACGCCTCGAACGAGAGGAACCTTCAGGCTGCCTTAGATGCTGTTGCTGAGTACACTGCCGCGATAGGTATGCAATTCGGGTTGGAAAAATGCGCTGTTTTTCATATCTACAGAGGAAAAGGTTTAGACAACGGTGAAGACGTTCAATTGGTTGATGGGAGCATTATAAGACATCTTAATGCCGAAGGGTCTTACACATTTTTAGGCATCACTGAGAGAGGTGTCCAAGATGTCACTCTTATTAAGCAGGCCCTTCGCAGCAAGTATATGGCACGACTTAGGCAGATATGGAGATCCTGTCTGTCTGGCAAGAACAAGATCGCTGCCACAAACATGCTTGCTGTCCCATTAATTTCATACACTTTTGGTGTAATGAAATGGAATGTTGATGATCTTAAGGATCTCGACAGAAAAACCAGAAAGATCATGAACATCAACCGAAGTCTTCACCCGAAATCTTCTGTGCAGCGCATTTACCTCCCTCGTAAAAATGGGGGTCGGGGATTACTAAATCTGGAGTGTTTGCACGATCGACTCGTCCTGGTTACAGCTAACAGTATCCTCAGAAGTCAGGACCCACTATTAAAATTCGTTAGTGATCACGAATTTAGTGGCAAAGGGACGTTTCTTTACCAGGCAGCGCGAAGAGCAGCAACGAGATTTAACCGGACAGACTTGAGTCCCGTCAGGGAAAACGCTGGAGTACAACTCTCTCGGGAGGAGTACAACAGAGTTACCGGTTCGGTGAAACGAGGCGAGACAGACATGTTGACAAAAGAACACATGAGTAAAAGTATGCACTCTGTGTTCTTCAAACATATTAAAAGTCTAGAGTTGTCCACCGAACTCACGTTCTCGTTTCTTAAGTCTGCTGGTTTGAGATCGGAAACAGAAGGTTTTGTGTTTGCGTGTCAGGATGGTGTTATAAATACTTTAGCGTACAGGGCCCGCATATTCCAAATAGCGGAGGCCACACTCTGTAGGTTGTGCCACCACCATTCTGAAACGATAATGCACATTCTGTCTGCTTGTCCATCTCTTGCAGCGTCGAGCTACGTGTCTCGACATAATGCTGCTCTCCGCGTGCTCTACTATCATCTTAGACATGCCTATGGTATTGACCAAATACCGGTTATACCGTACGTCCCTTCTGACATAGAATCGGTGGTGCAAAATTCCAAGTGCCGAATTTATTGGAATTACTCCTTCCCCACCTCGAGGTTACTGACAGCGACTAAGCCGGAAATAACCCTCCTGGATATCGAGACCAAACAGATGTTTGTGATCGAATTCTCAAGTCCAGCTGAGAAGAATATCTCTCTCAAGGAGGAGGAAAAGAGGTCCAAGTATATGGACCTCTTGTCCGAGCTTAGAAAGCTGTATCCCGGGTATAAAGTTAAGCTTGTAGTCCTGATAGTTGGTGTTTTGGGTGGTATGAAAGCCTCCTATCGAAGGGAAATCGAGTCCATTCCCGTCTGTAGATCTTCTGCCAACTCTTTGATCTGCAGGATGCAGAAAGCAGTGCTGCTCGGGTCGCTCCGCATTGTGCGGGCACTGGATCTGGCGTAATTTCCGCGGCTGCATATCGCTAGGGTTTGGGATGCAGTCGTGTGTATTTAGCTCCACTAGTCTCTAGTATGACGCGGCTCAAAAGGTTGCTGAAGTTTGAGATTACTGGACGCTTGTCAAGACCTGACAAACCCCAATAATAATAATAATAATAATAATAATAATAATAATAAAAGCCAGGGTTTGGGATGCAGTCGTGTGTATTTAGCTCCACTAATCTCTAGTATGACGCGGCTCAAAAGGTTGCTGAAGTTTGAGATTAGTGGACGCTTGTCTTGACCTGACAAACCCCATAATAATATTAATAAACTTTATTGTAGGCGAAGTTTCAGCCAGGGCTGGTCTTCCAACTTAACCTTTTTCATCGTGTAAATACAATAATACATTTTATATAAATTAGCATAAGAAGTTTAGCGAACTTTAATTCAGCGAAATTCAATAGACGTGAGGGCGAAAATATATGACCTGGGAGAATAAAAAGTATATTCGCGAAACAGGATTACTTGGTGTGATTTCTGCAACCATTTTTTATATTTTACTTTGATAGATTGCGCAGAGATAGATTTTAGGCACTTGGGTATTTGATTATACATAGATGGGGCGTAATAGGAGAAGGATCGCTCAAAAAATGAACTTTTGTGGGCTGGAACATCTAGGCTATAGAAGTCCCAGAGAGTAAGGCTATGAAGGGAAGTTCTCGGAACTAGTTTGCAGATTAAGTAGGTAGGCGTTTGATTGATTACTAATTTATGAATAAACGAAGCAAAGTGTAAATTTCGACGCTGTTCCATAGTTAGCCAATTTAATGAACTTAACCCTTTGGACTTCCACAGTAGTTTTGAATTTTTTGAATTCTGAGTTTGTCAACGTGAGTGATACAGGAGTGGTATATAATATCACCATAATTAAAAATAGATAAAACTATCAGCAAGAGATTTTCTTAAATTAAAACAATCGAGATAGACAAAATCTATTCATATATAAGTTGTTTAAGGCGAGAAAGGCCTTTTTTAAAAGTGAACTAATATATGAGTTAAATCTCAACTGTGTGTCTAGAACAATGCCTAGATTCTTATATTCATGCACTAATGGTAGAATATTGTTGTTTAGTTCAATTCTAACTTCGCCGTGATTCAAACTATCAGTAGTGGTAGATTTATTCCCAAAGATCATAACTGCTGATTTTTTAGCATTAACCATTAAGCAGTGGTTGTTACAATAATGTATAAGAGAAACCAGATCTTTATTCACGTTTTTAACTGCTTCAGCTATTGCTCAAGCTCGGAAATGTTTTGTGTCTTTTTTGATGAATGAGATCAGGCATTGTCGCCTTGAAGAATAACTCCTCTTCTATTCACAATTTCTGGCCGATTTTGGGTCAAGTTCTGATTTAGTCGATCCAATTGTTCGCAGTAGAGGTCAGAATTAACACTTTGCCTCGGTTTTAACATCTCATATTAAATTATTCCTTTATAGGGCCTTCCAGATCGAAGTTCACCATCCAAGCATAAATTTCCTGATTAAAATTTTTTAAACCACTGTTGACATGTGCGTACACTTAGTTTATCACCATAAACAGTGCAAATGTTTTATGTAGCAACTGTAGCAGATTTTTTTATGGTGCACATACAACATTAAACAGCATAAAAAATGTTTTGATGAAAATTCTTCCGCCATTTTAAAATGCAAGGGTTTAAAATGAAACGAATACAATAATTAGGTACTCAAGATTACAAAGTTTAATCAAAACGCAAAAGACGTTTAATTCAGCGAATAAATCGTAACTAGTTCGCATACTACACTAATAATAAAAACGAAAAAACTTTCCGGTACACCAAATATACAAAAAATTGGTTTAGAATAAAAAAAAAAACGATTATTTCCAGTTCTACTCGAAATTGAAATACCTTACTTAACATTTATGTTACAATAAAAATGTACACTAGCTAGTGTAGTAATAAATACAGTTGTAGCGGTAGAATATATTTTTTTCCTCCCCGTCCCAGATTATGAAATCCATCACTTTTGACTGCCTGCCACGTTCCAACCCAAAACACCAGTTGGTTTTCTTCACAATTCCTAGAAATTATTAATTCTACAACTCATTAACTAATTTCAAAATCGTACAAAATGTGTCGCGTTTCAAAAGATGTCCGACCATGTCCAAATGTCACTTAATATCTTTACGATCTACCGCAAGGAGGTGTAACATTCAAAGTCACCGACCCGTCACAAACACAAATTTTGATGTTGATATACAGTTTGTTATTTTAAGTTTTATGTAAACGTCTCTCCCAGCTGATTTATTTTACTAAACTGTCAAAAAAAGATTATTTATGTTCCGTATAACTAATAAACTAATTAAATGTTCCACAATCAGGTGATGAAATTTTGAGTTTTTAAAATTTCAGTTGTAACTTGATCCCAAATGTACGGGGTTTCCCATTTACACCATGAATTTATGGGTATCTCAAAAACTTCAAGAGATAAGATTTCGTTTAATTAGACCAAATTATCACTATTACTTGTATATTTGAATGACATTTAATTTGTTTCGATAAAATACTTAGCTCACTAGATTTAAACAAAAAACTAAAATTTGCCAAATTTAATTTTCGCTTTAACTTTTACTGACTTTATTTTGGTTTTGGAGGTATAACTCTAATATCGTCCCTCATGTGTCTGTCTGTCTGTACGGTAGAAATTGTAGCAAACGGCTGGACGTAAAAAGTTGAAATTTGGCAAGCTTGTATAAATCTTTGACCCAGATATAGGAAAACTATTAAGGGCCGGTGAAAGCTTAATTAACTACAACCAAAAGGTCAGTATTTTTTGTTATGGTTACTTATGGGATTGTTATATTGTAACCAAGTTTAGCCAAATGGTTAAACTCGGATAAGTTTTCAGACACCGGCAGGTTTCAAGACAAGAGTTTAAAAAAACACGAGGGAAAATTATAAACGAACGTGTATGAAACGAAATAAATATTTTTTTCAAATTTTGAATGGGACATCAAATGAAACCACATAATACGTGGATAAACCAACAAATTTTTATTTTTGATAAATCAATTTTCTTTATGGAATTTTTGCCAAAAATGTGTCAAAAAACTTTTGTTCCTTTCCCAGAAGGCCCGATCTAAAAATCTGAAAAAATTCTCAATAATGTATATTGATAAGAACCGGAACAGTCTTCTTTGATTCCCATCAGTATAGCTACATTAGCGTTTCCCAACTTTTTTTCAGGGCGGACCGGCAAGCGACCTAGAAAAAATTCGCGGACCGGCAAGTTTATAAAGTAATGTGTATCGCAAGTTTTATATTTTTTATTGCACTGATTACACACACACAAAAAAACAAATATAATATCAAATATAATTACTGAAAAAAGAAACAAATTATTACTTAAGCAATTGAAAGATTAAGGACCGACATTTTCATCTCAAAATTAAGTGGGTTATAACTTATTAGGCGAATAGTTGGCTAGTAACTTAATAGGCCTAGAAAAATGACTTTTTTAGTGAATACTTTTATTGCGAGGTGGATATTATTTGTTTTATAAACTTGCACATAAAAATAATTCAGCGAACCGTCAAAAAATCTCGCGGACTGACAATAAAACCTCGCGGACCGGTGCCGGAACGTGGACCGGCGGTTGGGAAACACTGAGTTACATTACTGAGAACTTTTTGTAATTTTAAACCAAGGGGGTTGGTTTAAAATTCCCTCTCAGAATTAGAATGTAGGACGAAAGTTTTTTAATATATTTTTGGAGAAAATAGCGAAAAATATTTGTTTTCCATAATAATAAAATTTTGCTCGTTTATATACGCAGCAAGAGGTTTTATTTGATACCAAACTCAAAAATTAAAAATAAATATATATATATATATATATTTTGCCAATGCATGTTTTTGAAGTCTCAGCATTTTTCCTATATGCGGGTCAAAGAACTGTACACACACATACTAAATTTCAGCTCTCTAGGTTTAGCTGTTTCACGATAATCTTACAGACAAACAGACAACCAGAAGAGTGCGGTAAAAGGGGTTTTTGGTCATACCTAGAAAATCCTAACAAGGAAGGCGGATCGAAGTGATGACAAAAATAGAGAAAGAAGGATCGACGTAATAAGACGGATTAAAAATTCTCTGATAGCTTTAGCTGCGTTCACAGCTCTTAAATTAGTCAACCATACGCTATGACTTGTGCGCTGTTGATTGTCACTACAAGATTTTCATATGATAACGCGAGCGACCGTTCACAGCTTTAAATTTAATGCATTATGCTTTGTCTATTGTAGTTAATGCGTTGTTTTAATGAGACAGACATATAAACACACATTAGCCATCTCACTTTACATAAACTAAAAAATATTGTCACACATATTTCAATAAATTTCGGAAATCGTTAAACGAAAAAGAATTGCTGTAGTTGCGGTTATAATTTTGTTATTAAAATTTAGTAAGAAATCACGATCTCGTAAAAAGTTATAAATGCTTTTATTCGTACTTTTATTCTACAAAATACTTTTAAAGTACCATATAAAATACCATAAAGTTAAAAAGTTAGATTTTAACGCTTGGGTTATATCCTGAGATACAGAATAAGAAAAGGTTAAAATTTTAACGCCTAGTTAAAATGTTACTTTTTAACCATAATTTTTAACCAAATTTTTTTAACCACAAAATATACAGAATAGACCGGAAAAAGAGGATAATATAGATAGAAGAGGAGTTAATAAAAATAACATATAATAATACAAAAGTGATTGCAAATAAGAAGACAGCAATATTTTGCTTTGTTTTTCATTCTTATCAGCAATTTTCAGCCACCCATCTTTATTATTCTGCCAATAATTGCGTCTGTCTTCTTAGTTTCTATCATTTTTATATAAATAGGAATGCTTAAAGTATTGTTTGTAATGTGTTGTAATCTTATTGAAAGAAATACATATGTAAAAATAAAAGAAAATATTTATTTAAAAATATATAATTATATATTGTTCTTTATATATCACATTTACAATAAATGCCCAAAATATTTTAAAAATGGTTGTCTATAATTTATAAATTCATTCAAATAGAATTCAACTAGAATGTATATAAATCTCTAAAATCACCATTATAGAATAAATATGCATGTATAAAAACTACACATTTGTATATTCTTTTAAAATCATACTTCAATTTATACCTGTAATATGTTAAATAAAGAGACATTATTATTATTATTATTATTATACTGTTTTTCAATTAAAATTGAAATATTAACGCATTTTGCGAAATTGTCTTAGGTTATAGTTTATTAAGCACTTCATGTTGCCTATAAGTTATTAAACAAATAAGCCTATTTATTAGCAACTGGAACTCTCGGCCCTTAATAAAGTAAATTAAAGAGTTTTTGTAAGTGAATTCAACATTTAACCCGACTACCAGTTCCTAAGAAAGAAGAGATAACTGGCTTAGATCAAATAAAATCTTTTTCTGCTGAATTTATATTAATACCAGTAGCTCTTGTATTAATTGGATGTTAGTGAAAATAAACAATGGTTATTGTGCAGGCGGATTAGATATTCGAAGGAATATCTGAATTCGATGAGCTAACTACCGAATCGGGACTAATTTTTCGGGTGGTTTGACGGGAGTACGAGGGTCCTATACTGAATCGCTCACTGCGATGTTTTGATAAAGTGAAAGTCCCCATGAGCGATTGAAATTAAACGTGTATTAAATTACAAAAGAACCGTTCGTACGTTTGACAAGTTTAAATTGAATTCCATTCAGTATACGCTCGACATTAAAATGCTAATCGGCTTACAGTTACAGTCAAAATATTAACCAATTAAAGATATGTTTTCGTTAAATTATATAGTTCGCAATGCTGGAACGCTGGAGACATCTATTGTTTTGACACTTCAATTAACTAACATGAGTTCATTAACAAACATTTCTGGAAGTTGAACCACATCGCGCGCTCTGCTTTCTCATGTGGATTTCAGATGATATGAAATGTGCATTGTACATGCGGATATGAATTATTGTGATGTTAAACAGGATGAGGTTTGGCTTTTATATCAGATTATTAGGAGATGCGCTAGGAATTAGTTCATTTTTAGTTTTGAATATACAACAATAATAATTATTATTAGGCAATATCATTTTCTTCTTATTTTTCCTTTCTATGCATGAGTTTGTTTACTTAAGCATTTATCTCGTTGCATTCTATTTCTAAATTATCACTCCACTTTCTTCTTGGGCTGTCTACACTTTTCCTTCTCACTGTTGTTTGAGCTCTTGTGATCTTTACTATTCCATCTTTATCCATTCTATATATGTATGTGTTTTCATTTATATTTCATTTTTTGTACTCATCTATATTTATAAAGTTAGATGCTATATCCGTTTTTTATTTATTTATTCCCCTCATATATGGTTTCTACACTTTTGAAGGGATTGTAAGTAGATATCCACACAAAAATCAATTGGTGTCCGTCTATGTGAGATTCTAGCAAAAACGGGTGGACACATTTTAACAAAATTTAATAGAACAATAAAGCATAATCGTGATTCGAACATAGGCTATATGGTATCTTAAAGTTTTCATTCTACAGCGTTGTTTCGGAGTTAAAACTGTATATAATAAGAATTATTAATAATACGAAAATAAATCTTTTTTGTTCAGTGCATTTTGCAATTGGATCAAAGTAAATATTTACGTAACATCAAAAATATTTATAAAAGATTATTTTCCGTTCTACTCAAGATATATATCAAAAACCGTACGACAAAGTACAAGCACGTCAACGAGTTTGTTAATATTGTCATGTGTGTGGTTAGATGGAAATGCAACTCCTGGTTTTAACAATACAATTTAATAAATATATATATATCCAATATACAATTTAATTGTATGAATTTGTCCATGGAGTTGAGCAAGACCTATCTCCGAGGCGGGGCTTGGCCATCAGGGAGTCGAGGAGCCTGGAGAAACATTCTCCCACTCACATGGTTCTACTGCTTGGCTCACCAGATGTATGAGTATACGGCGTTGGTATCTTGGTACAAGTTCCAGTCAGCACGACTGGAACTTGTACAGGAGTTGACTAGGTTCTTCTGCCCGGATTCCGTAGGACATTCATGTAGTTATATTTCTGACAGACCTAGTACCAATATTCATTCGTCGTGACAAATATTACCTTGTTACGAAAATACAGCGTATGTATTATGTAATCAGGTAACATATGCTAGACGCTGACAAATAGTTTTTTAATCAAACAGCTGAACGTCACAATACCTAGGGCCGGTTTCTGAAAGCTTATTTAACTATAACCAAATAGTTAGAAAACGGTTGCTATGGTTACTTATGGGATTGTTTATTGTAACCGTAGTTGACCATTTGCTTATAGTTAACTAAGCGTTCAGAAACAGGCCCCTAGGTGTCGCAATCTTGACCCAGGGTTACCTTTGTGACAATATTTTCAACAACAAAGTTGAAACATTTTCCTTTTTTGTCGATCTAGTAGGTTTTTTTTTTTCGGCGATCTTATGTAAATTAGTTATTTTTGTTGTTTCTTAGAACGTCTTAGTTTCTGACATCATATCTTCTTTTGACCGTGTAGGTCATAATTGGTCTGACTGTCGCCTTATAGATTCTTGCTTTATTGTCAGTATTGCTCGAGTCACTTCGAGCTGTGGATTTATGCCTAATTTTCACGACTACGTATCGCTAGAGTTTGGGATTCATTCGAACTGAATAAATATGGACTTGATGGATGTTTGACAAAACCTTGAATAAATATTATAATAATTATAAAAGCCTCCCGTCGAATAATAATTATTATTTAGTAACAACATTTTCTCCGCATAAGTTTATAAACTTGTTCCGGATAAAGTATTAATGTGATTAAGGTCTGTGTGAGCAAAGGCCAAGCTCCTTAGCCCAATTTAATTATGTCATAATATTTCCTTTCTAACTCTTCTTCTCCCAGAAACTTTCTGACTAACGTGGAGTTGTTGAAAATTGCAGAATTATGTATCTGAATATCTTTTAGTATTTTTAATGAGATTTAAAGCATCTTTGTATTATTCTTGTTGCTGACACTAGGATTGGGGCAGTTGTTATTTTATGTACACGTCAATATTCTTTTATGTTACGTTCAATTACTTTATATTTTTGCTTAATCTGGGTATAGTTTACGAAGCTCGAGCAAAAGGTTTAAATATTTGAGATGTTGGTCACTCCTGAACAATATAGTTCAATACTTACTTATGATTATTATTCTTATCTAGCAGCGTGATGTCCGGCTTCGTAGATGAGAGTAATCTTGAGGGGTAACCGACGAGTTCATCGAAAATCAATTCATCGAAAATCAATTCATCGAAAATCAATTCATCGAATGATCAATTCATCGAATCGTCAATTCATCAAAAAATATATATATATTTTGTAAATATTTGAGAGGAATGCCGAGGGGATCGGAAATTCAAAAAAGCAGTGGTCAATAGAAGTAGACAGACTAAGAAATAATTGCATACATTTTTTTATATGGTTTAAAAAAAGGTAAATAAAGTGACATAGTGTTTGAATATAAATAAAGAAATATAATAAGAAAACTTATATAATAAAACAAATAAATTTTTTGTTTTTAAGGTTTAATAAGACAGGTTATGGGCAATTGCACGCAAATAATTTTTATAAATTCATACATAATGATACGCATTTTAATTGGGCTAATATGGGGGAAAATAAAGTACTATGCATCTAAAACAAGGTAATTAAGTTAGGTTTAGTTAGTAAAAGTCTAAAACCAAGCGGAGCGAGTTACCCATCTTCTAGTTTAAGGACAAAGCACTATTTTGGGTTAGGTTAGGTTAGTAAGGGTTTTGTTAGAAGAAGCCGAGCGAAGCGAGCTACCCATCTTCTAGTTTAATGTCAAAACACTATCTTAGGTTAGGTTAGGTTAGGTTAGTCAGGGTTTGGTTAGACGAAGCCGAGCGAAGCAAGCTATCTATTTTCTAGTTTAATGACAAAACACTATCTTAGGTTAGGTTAGGTTAGTAAGGGTTTGGTTAGAAGAAGCCGAGCGAAGCGAGCTACCCATCATCTAGTTTAATGACAAAACAAACTCACACTAACATAACAATGCCACCTGTTTAGAATCACCGTACATTGAACAAATCATTTCTGAATGGAAAATTAAAAAATTATTAATAGACCAAGTATGATAGTTATTTAACAAGTGTAGTCTGTCAACTTTTATTAACCACTGCTTTTTTGGCTTTCCGATATTCTCGGCATTCCTCTAAAATATTTACAAAATATTTTTTTTTCGATGAATTGACGATTCGATGAATTTATTTTCGATGAACTTACCGTGAATCAATCTTGAGGTCTTCTTCAAATTCTTCAGTATTTTACTTTAAATCATATCCAGGTCTTCCAAGACTGTTTAAATACTATTCTTTAAATACTATGCGACATTGGTGAATTACCGTACAGGCACAAAGGATGACAATGGTGTGGTCATACCACATTGTAGGCTCGATTGAACGTTGAAGTATCATAGTTATATAAATTAAACCGTAAACATTACGATGTGTTTACGTTATACCACAAGCTCGCTATATATTTGATGGTAGTGACATAATAAAAAATCTGGGTTATAGTTGCTTGCTACACAAATACAGAGTGATTATTTAATGGCAAGACGACGTCACCGAATTTTACGTGCCTCCTAGCAGAATACTATGACTATAATAACCTTGAAGAAAATTTGATTATGAAGAAAAAAAGATTATGCGCATGCGCGCATAACCGCCTGCTACGATGTGTATGAAACGGCAAATTATTAAAACTTACAGTGACGTCGTCTCGCCATTAAATAATCACTCCGTATGTATTTATTATTTTGTTTAATGAATATTATAATATATCTTTAAGTTGATACGTTTTAGTTATGATAGTTTTTCAAATTTTAAGAAGAAAAGAGGGGATTCAAAACGGGGTTGCGCTTGTATGTCACCAATTGTTTAATGTGCCACTGATGCGCGAACCTCTATTTTATTTACTTGTAGGTAGAAGCCAAATTCATCGCGTTTATTTCGTTTTATAAGCACGTATAAAAAGTAAAACAGATTAATTTAATTCAAATAAAATAAAATAAAAACACGGCACATATTTCGTTAATTTTGTTCGTTCAACATTTAAAAAAATGCAATTTACATGAATGAGAGGGAGGTAAAATTTAAAACATAAAGGGTGAGTTATTAATTAATGTTCTAAATCATGTTTCAGAGCTCAGTGAGTATGAAATCGTCGAGACTCGAATCGGGCTCAATTTCGCGCAGGACGTATCCATACAGCATCACTAACTTGCTTGCCCTGTCCTGTATCCGTGCCCCCTATACAGGACCGTAATTAAAGTAAACTAGTACCATTAGCATTGAATAAAGATTCTAAAGGACGGAGTATTACATGCTAGTTAGGAAGACTAGGATGGTGTTTCAAAATGGTGGACGATAATTTCCGAGTGTACAGTGGCGTAGGGCCATTTATTAAAATATTTGTATTCGGTAAAAAAAGAAAAAATACCAATCTTGATATTTTCAAAAGAAGCTAAAGATAGGAGATACAAACAATGAATAAACACTATTATACATCTGTAATTTATTTTTATAAAATTACACAAAAGTAAATAAATATATACAGAAATTATAGCAAAAAAATATGACAGTATGTCATTGTTCATAAGTAACGTGTATGTTGAGGTTTATCAAAATCTCATTAACTCAACTACACAATATAAATGAGAAATACTTACGAATGAAAAGTAATTCCTTTAGTCTTTGTATTTTCCGTTTTTGCTCGCGCGCAGACAGTACAGCTAACCATTTTGACAAGATACCAAATTTCAGATTAAATGCGTATTTTTATATTAAATTATAAAATAACTAAAAACTATTTTAGTCCTATCTTTTATGTATTATATATAAATTATGTATATACTTTAAATTATCAAAATAAAGGTTAATAAACACTTTTTAATACGAAAACAACAAAATGCTGGCAGCCATTGTGGTCGTTGGAGTCATTTCCGTAACAAAAATTTGTATGTAAAATTCCTTTCTTTCTTATTTAGCCTCATATCTTTAGTATTTTCATTCAATGACCATTAGAGTAGATTTTGTGTGAGATTATGTTGTTAGTTACTTAAAAGTTCAACACCAACTTTTTAGTTTTTGTTTACAACTTAACTTTTAGTAGTTTATTAAGTTGATAAGAAGTTTATTTAGATCATATAATTAAATATAAACTTAGCACAATTAAACAATATTTATAAATTGGTTTACTATAACCAAATTGTTGTCTGCCATCTGAACCTAAAAATTGGCAATGAAAAGTAATAAGAGATGGAAGGCATAAAATTTATCACTGTCTCTTATTTTTTTCCCCCACTATACTCTGTAGTACCAAAAGTTGAAATGACGTCAGAGTTGGATTGTATTGAAAAAAGTATAATGTAGAATGGACTTAAGTCATCACTAAACAAGTAAGAATATATATTGATAAATGGATTCTTTTTTTCAATTTCAGAAATGTATTTCTCGATATTAACAATGTCTTATTTGAATTAGGTATTTCATTACTATAAATGATTTAATCATCTGTGATACCTTAAAACTAAACTTATTCAAATAGTACGTTGAAAAATGACGTATAAATTTATTATTGTTATTATTATTATTATTATTATTATTTTTTGAATGCATACAGTTTTGCTATATGTGGGTCAAAGAGTTCTGCAATCGTGCCAAATTTCAACTTTCTAGGTACCTTTGCTTGACCACAATTTCTACCGTACCGACTGACAGACACATGAGTGACGTTCATTGGATTTTTTGGTCATTTCTTTAAAACCCTAAAAAGACGTAACATTATTAGCCATAATTTACCCATAAATTAAAAAATATATATATTAATAATAAAATTTTTCAATAACACGAAATGCGATAATTTCCGAGAATACAATCTGATCAAAAATTCCTGTTCTACTATTCTGGTTCACATGAATATGCTTCACATAGAGTCTTTTCAGATTTTTTGTTTAACCTCTCTGGGTTACAAAGTGTGGGTTATGAAAAAATAACATATTTTTCTGAAAATAGTATTTACTTCTTTTCTTATGCGATTTATTTTTTGAAGTCAAATAGTTCTATAGGCATGCCAAATATCAACTTTCTAGATCCAGACATTTAGCCACAATTTCTACCAAACAGACAGGTATATGAGTGACGGTTAATGATTTCTTGGTTATTCCTCTTCGTCCTAAAACACTTTCGAACATGTTTGATTTCTGGCAAGTAACCTACTACATAACTTCATGGAAGATATCATATATAATATATCATATAAATATAATGCGTCCCTTGAAAATGTGTTTGAGTGCTTCGGTAGTGGGGGGGTTCAAGTCCGTAAGCTCCCTCTGGCTGCACGCCTGTTTCAAAGATGTGTTTTTTAAAGAAATATTTGAAAAAAGTTATATATGGTACTACATATTAGCTGTGCTAATTTGATTAATCAATTAAATTAATAAATAACTTTTGGAGATATTCTGCGACGGGTTTGCTAGTAGCAAAACGACTATTAGATATAATAGTTACGGTCCTGTACTCGTACACAGGTCTGTATTTATAAAGTGGAGCAGGGATTGAACCATGAAATTGAATTATATAAGAGGGGTTCAATGTTAACTGAATTCTTTTCACTATTTCCTATTTTATTCCTCGATTGCTTGTACGATGTCATTTGGGAAACCGAGTAACGGTTTAGCGTAAATGCTATTCCATTTTAACCCCTTCTGCATGTTTAAGGAAGGATTTTATACTATTAATTTGATGGGCTAATGAATCCTTTTGAGGAGTTAAAATACAACTACCGCTTTTAAATGGCGTTAAATAAAATACTAGAACGATTGGGTGCATAGATATGAACAATTTAACAGGTATCTATATTACTTATTATATTAAAATTTATTAAACAAATTTTGAGATCCTATGCACCTCCTAGGCATTAGGACTTAATAATAGAAGACTATTATTACTAGCACTTTCTCAGCATAAGCATCATTCATTATTATTATTTTTATTATCACTCAACCCTTACTGGGACTTCAGCATAGCTACCGGCAGCAGGGCTACCCGAAATAAAGTATTTGAAAAAGTATTTCAATTACTGGCATTTGAAATTCTTTATTTCAAATAGTAAATACTTTCTTCGCGGTATTTGTACTTGATATTTGTTGTCTAAAAACATCAATATTTGAAATATTTCCTAGCATTTCAAATATTTCCCTAGTACTTCTAATATTTTCCTAGTATTTCAAATAATTTCCTAGTACAGTAATACCCCGAAGTTACGCGATAGGTGGGTCCACCGAAAATCGTTTAAGTCGTATTCGCGTAAGTCGGGGTTCAACTTTGCATATAAATACATATCTAAATAATTTTGTTTAATTGGGACCAAGGACTAACAAAAACATTAGTTTAGAAGATAAATATTTAATCAAATTGCAGTTATTTTTACACATTACCACAAAATAAAAAAATAAATAAATGAGTAACGTAAAAAAGTTATTTCGACATCGATAGCTTCATAAAATCTAATAAATTTGTCTGACGACACAACGCCTTCAAAAGAAGGCGTTGAAATGAAGGCGAAGAAATTCTGCTTGAATAAAATTTCAAGCAGAGTTTCTTCGTAACAAGCTAATAATTTTTTAATGCCTTGCTTTGTAGCTACAACGAGTTCTGCGTTGAAGTCTGTGTTTCTAGAATTTTTAAGCCCTTTTCAATTGAGCTGAGATCTGTTATTCTGCTATCAAAATCCTTGATAATGTTAAGTTTGCATTCCAAAAATATCGTTTTCCTTTCTTACTGGGTGCAGGAGAATCTTATTTACTTCATTTGAACAACATGTTTTTTTAAGGGTTTAGAAAACGTATAACAAAACAATATTAACTTTCGTCGATCGTAGAATCGTAATCGTGCACGTAGATTTCGCGCCAAACGCGTCCGATGCGTAGCGCAGCAAAAGATACATAGAAGTGATACACTGAAGAAAGCGAGTGGCAGTGTCGTCAAACGAAAAAAAAATTGATGTGAAGTGTGAAGTTTCACACATTTCAGGGTTTTGCAGGTATTTAGTAAGTGAATGATGATTATTTGGGATGCCAAAACAAATTTTATATTAAAATATATTTTTGTTAATTTTAATTCGAACGCCTAATACCATTATTTAGGTTTCTAAATATGTGCAATATATTTTTTTTATATAGCAAGGTTCATTAAGAATTTTAAAAATTGCGCCTATGGCTTCCATTGGTTGTTATAAGTTCCGCCCCTCTGATTTCGTGTACATTGAAACAGAATTAAATTATAATTTAAACAATTTCCACTGGTTATTAAGTTTACGCTTCTAAAAATTAGAATTTTGAAAAAATAATTTAAACAATATAAAAATTTAAAAAAAAAAACAAAAAATAATAATTGTCTCTTCTCGCAAGGTTCGATCCCTTTCAGATCGAGTTACTTGAGTGAAAAGCCAGCGTCATAACCACTGCACCACACGTTCGTAGCGTGTTACAAAGCTATAACTTGTCTACATTATTAGCCAAAAAAACACAAAAAATGCGTTTTTTTCCAAAAACATAATCTGACCAAAAATTCCTGTTTTACTATTCCGGTTCACACCAATGTACATTACTTAGAATTTTTTCAAATTTTTAGTTCAAACCATCTGCGCTACAGGGTATGGGACAAAAAAATTTTTGCACAATTTTGGCAAAAATCGCTTCAAAATAATTTATTTTGCAAAAATAAAAATTTGATCGTTCATCCACGTACCAAGGTCTTTCATTTGATACCCTACTCAGAATTATAAAAAAACATATTTTTTTTTTGATGAGCACATATTTGTTTATATTTTTAGGGGGATATGTTTTTTAGATGTTTTAGTATTTTTCCTATGTGCGGGACAAAGAGTTGTATAAGCATGCCAAATTTCAACTCTCTAGGTTTAGCCGTTTGGCTACAATTTTTACCGAACAGACAGACAGACAGACAGACAGACAGACAGACAGGCAGACAGACAGACAGACAGACAGACAGACAGACAGACAGACAGACGACAAAATGACGGTATAAGGGTTTTTTGGTCATACCTACAAAACCCTAATAACAACCGCGTAACTCCGAGTTCGCGTAAGTCGGGGTATTACTGTATTTCAAATCTTTCCTAGTATTTCAAATTCCCCTCAGTATTTTAAATCATCCGTAGTATTTGAAATCTTCCCTATTATTTCAATTCCTACTATTTCAAATCTTCCCTAGTATTTCAAATATAATTCTTAATGTATTTGTTTTTTTTTTTAAATTAAGGCACTTCGACCGTTAGGTCATTTGTGCAGTTACATAGTTTATAGTTACATAGTTACATAGTTATTTCTAATTCTATAGTGTATGTTATATCTATAATCTTATATCTATTGTTATGTATTTATATGTGAAATTAATTTTGTTTTTATATTTTGAGGTTACCTCTGGAGTTCCGCAAGGATCGCATATCGGACCAAAATTATTCTTGTTGTTCGTGAATGACATCGGAAGAAACCTTAAGTTTTGTTTTAATCTTCTCTTTGCAGACGACCTCAAACTTTTCAGTAAAATAACGTCAGCAACCGACATAATACAATTTCAAGAAGACCTTAACACAGTGGTTGAATGGTGCGCCACAAACTGCCTTCATCTCAATCCAAACAAGTGTAAAAGCATCGTTTTCTCACGGAAAAAAAATCCTGGGGTAGTGCAATATCACTTAAGTGGAGTGAACCTTGTGCAAGTTAAGGAAATGACTGATCTAGGTATTTTATTTAGCAGCGATCTCTCTTTTGCGAAACATATTGGTATTATAATCAATAAATCGCTGAAAATGCTAGGTTTCGTTAAACGCAAGACTAATGCGTTTACTGATATTAATTCTGTAAAAATTTTGTACTTCTCATTAGTTAGGAGCCATTTGGAATATGCGTCAACTATCTGGAATCCTTCGCAAAAGTGCCAAATTGAACGTGTCGAGTATGTACAAAATAAATTTTGTAATTACGCACTGTTCAAACTTGGTATAGACTACAACATTCTTACTTATTCTGAAAAGTGCTATGTACTGAACATAGCCTCACTTACTTCTAGACGGTCTTTAGCCGACATGTGTTTTCTATACAAAGTTATGAACAGTGTCATATTTGTACCAGATATTTTATATAAGTTTACCAGGTCTACAAGTATGAAATGCGGATTTTTTTCAAACTTTCCGCGCAAATAGTGTGTATAGTTCAAAGTTTCAACACATATGGCGTTTTGTTAAGTTATCATTAAGCGTCAAATGCGTATAGATTATAATTTGAAAAGTGATCATATAGTTTTGTTTTACTGTGTTAAAAATGTCAAATTTTGTGCCAAATAATGAGCATTCGCGGACAGTACTACTGTTTTGTTTTAATTTGAAAAAAAAAACTGCTGCTGAATCATATCGACTGCTTATGGAAGCGAGAAGCTTATCGCAAGATACGTGTGAACGATGGTTTCGGCGTTTCAAAAGTGGTGACTTTGATCTTACAGACAAAGAACATGGAAAACCTCCAAAAAAATATGAAGATACAAAATTGGAAACATTGCAATAGGAAGACGATAGTCAATCACAAAAACAACTAGCAGAGCAGTTAGGCGTTAGTCAACAAGCTGTTTCCAATCGCATACGAGAGATGGGTAAGATCCAGAAAGTCGGCAGATGGGTTCTACATGCATTGAATGAGAGGCAGATGGAAAAACGCAAAAACAATTGTGAAATTTTGCTTGCACGAAACAAAAGAAAGTCTTTTTTGTATCGTATCATTACTGGCGATAAAAAATGGATTTATTTTGAAAATCACAAACGCAAAAAATCATAGGTGAACCCAGGCTCACCATCCACATCAACTGCAAGACCGAATTGCTTTGGCAAAAAGACAATGCTCTGTACTTGGTGGGACCAAAAGGGTGTGGTCTATTATGGATTGTTAAAACCTGGTGAAACAGTTAATACACAACGCTACCAACAACAACTGATCGAATTGAACCATTCGCTGCTCATAAAACGACCAGAATACGAAAGAAGACAGCACAAGGTAATCTTTCTTCACGATAACGCTTCGTCACATAAGGCAAAAGCAGTTTGCAACACATTGGAGGCACTCAAGTGGGAAGTGCTACCCCATGCCGCTTACTCACCAGACTTGGCCCCTTCAGATTACCACTTGTTCGCATCGATGGGTCACGCACTTGCCGAGCAGCACTTTTGTTCATATGAAAATGTGAAAGAATGGCTTGATGAATGGTTTGCGGGGAAAGAGGAAGAGTTCTACTGGCGAGGTATTCACAAATTGCCTGAAAGATGGGAAAAATGTATAACTTCTAATGGAGCATACTTTGAATAAATAAACTTTTACTGTTCTTTTGAGTTTAATGTGTTTTATTTAAAAAAAAAATCCGCATTTCATACTTGTAGACCTGGTAATATCCATGTACCTGCGAGAGAGACACGCTCCCAGTCGTTATTTTATTACAGAAGTCATGCGACTAATTATGGGTCTAATACTTGCGTTGACAGACTGTCTAGAACATATAATTCATTAAATAACAGCAATACCCTAGATCTGTTCAACATGTCTTTTAACGCATTTATTAACCAAATAAAATCACTTATTTTTACCTGATTATGTATTTTTCTTTTTTTTTTACTATGTATTAATTTTCCACTATGTATTTTTTCTACTAAGTTTTTTCTTTATTATGTATTTTGTTTTATGTTATACTTTTTATTTGCTATTTGGATTTTTTATCTGTAAGTAAATTTCGTAAATAAATAAATAAATAAATATTTTGTTTATTAATTCTGTGTCGGTTAGATAATGGATGAGATTTGTACGGTGTGGTATTTGTTTTACTATTTATTTACAAAATAATAATCAACATAAGTTTTACAAAGTTGAACGTAGCAAGCTTTGAAAACAATAAAAAAAAGAAACAAAATATCTCTAAAATAAACTGTTATAACTAGTTATTATATGAAATAACATGATATAAATTAAATTTTAATTTTTCAATTAAATGTTTTATAAATAACAAGAGTTTAATAGTTTATTTTAGAGATATTTTGTTTTTTTTTTTATTGTTTTCAAAGCTTGCTACGTTCAACTTTGTAAAAATTATGTTGATTATTATTTTGTAAATAAATGGTCGCCATTTTTAAATGGTTAGGTTAGGTTAGGCAAAATATGACTATTTGATGTCATTGTAAAGCTTATTTAATGTACTTTTAGGAAAAAAATATAAAATTATCGATTCCCTATGCTAGATCAAGGCTAGTGAAACAGGTCGAAGCCCGAAAACACGAGATAGACGCCCGCTGCCCGGTGCCATTCGCAGGATGACCCTGTTAGGAGAGCTGGTCACAGGGACAACATAGTCGTCCTAGGAGCTTAGGCTCAAGACCGAATGGGAGTACCGGAACACCACCTCACGGAAAAGAACACACTGAGGTGTGTTCAACTCCGTGGTGTTCAGGTCACGTATCTACAGATGCGTCCTTCTCGTGGTGTACCCGTCAGCCCGCCCACTCCTGACCTTGCGTTGATAGTGGCCAGGTGACCAAAACCATCGGATTTAGAGGAGAGAACCTCGACAATAAATCGTGCCACCTCACATCTGGTGGAGAGGCACTGACAGAGCGTGACTTTACTTCCTCTTTCTGTGTCACCCTCCTTTCTCTCAACTTTCCTGTCGGGACGAACTTGACCCAACTCTTGTACTTCAGACTCTGATTCGCGTAGCAATATAAGAATCAGTATCTCATTATTTCATTTCTTTTCTACTGTTATCTTCTAAATAGTATGCCTGCCTGGGGGCTCAGGTGGCAGCCCCACCACCAGGCTTTGGAGTCAATGGGCTGATTACCCGTTACTCCGAGATTCAAAATAATTCCCAGTACGTCAATAAGAATTAAATAACCCCGGACTGATAACACGTTGACAACCCTAGGCAAACGAACAAGGTTCCGATTTGGTACATGGAACGTTAAAACGCTATACCAATGCGGTAAACTAGCACAAGCTGATAGGATATTGGATAAAAACAACCTAGATTTGATGGGTTTGAGTGAAGTGCGCTGGAATGAATGTGGTCAGATGACTACCGCTTCGGAACACGTGATGCTCTGGTCAGGAATGCCTAACCCAAATGACCCTCATCAATTTGGAGTAGGAATTCTTATAAACAAACGCATTCGAAATGCAATAATGAATTACAAATTCATTAATGAGCGCATAATGGTACTGAGGATCAGATGTCGTGTGAGAAATTTATCTGTCATACAGTGCTATGCTCCCACTGAAGATGCTGAACCTGAAGCAAAGAAGGTCTACGATCTCCTCAGTAGAACATTAGAGGAAACTCCGAAAGGTGACCTACTATTATTGATGGGGGATTTCAATGCAAAAGTAGGCAGCAACAATGAAGCCATGGAACATGTAATGGGGAAACATGGAGTGGGTGAGATGAATGAAAATGGTGAGCTACTGGTAGAATTTTGTGGCCTCACTGGAATGAAGATAGGGGGCACCTTGTTTCCTCATAAAATGTGCCATAAGATAACTTGACAAACGTCTGTGTATGAATACATTAGCTCAACAAGCAGAAGACGCAGCTGCCTCTCGTAACATGAAGGACCTTTATGACATTACGCGGAGGATTGCCAATACCGTTCAATACAAGAATATGCCTGTAAAAGACAAGAGCGGTGTGCTATTGACTAATGTAGAAAAACAAATGCAAAGATGGAGAGAACATTTCTCAGAGATTCTAAACTTACAGCGTTGTAATTTAGAACCAACGATACAAACGGAAATATGTCCTCTTCCAATTCGAACCTCCCCGCCATCTAAGAGAGAAATTATTGTCGCCATCAAGAGTTTGAAGAACAACAAGGCTGCGGGCTGTGATAATATCACAGCTGGGGTACTTAAAACAGACGTCAACTTGTTTGCTGAGTGTCTTCATCCACTCTTCACCAAGGTGTGGGAACAAGAGTCATTTCCTTCGGACTGGCAAAAAGGCATTGTGATTAAAATTGCCAAGAAAGGGGACCTGACGGACTGCAATAATTGGCGTGGCATTAACATCTTATGCTCAGTAATGAAGATTTTTTGCAAGATAATCCTTGAAAGAATGGTCACAGCTATCGACAAAAAATTGTGACCTGAACAGGCTGGTTTCAGAACAGGCTGGTTTCAGAACAGGCAGGTCTTGTATAGATCAAATTAATACCCTCAGGATTATCATCGAACAAGCAGTCGAGTTCCGTTCCCCCTTGTATCTTCTTTTCGTCGATTATGAAAAAGCATTCGACTCTGTCGATAGAGAATGCATTTGGGCTGAAATGCAGAATATGGGAGTGCCTGACAAAATAATATCTCTGGTTAGAAATAGTTACAACGGCTTCACGTGTAGAGTTCTACACAATGGTAGCTTGTCAGAACCCTTTCCAACCATTACAGGCGTTAGACAAGGTTGTGTGATGTCACCGCTTCTTTTTTTGATAGTTTTAGACGCCGTGGCTAGACGATCAACAGCTAACAAACCCAGAGGAATCATTTGGAATCCGCTAACACCAACAGTCAGACTGGAGTCACTGGATTTTGCAGACGATAAATGTGAGTTGTCGCATAAGCATGGAGACATGCAGCAAAAACTAAATGACCTCACGATTGAATCTGCAAAAGTTGGATTGAAAATCAATAGCTCCAAGACAAAAGAAATGCGGATAAATGCAGAAACCGATAGACCTTTACTGCTCGGTAACCATCAAATCGAGCGTGTGGATGATTTCCAGTACTTGGGGAGTGTTGTGTCTGTGGACGGTGGCGCGGATTTAGATGTGGAAAGCAGAATACGCAAAGCGAGAGGCGCATTTATTCAACTTAGCCGTGTATGGAATTTTGCGATCTACAGTACTTCCACGAAAACTACAATATTCAGGGCATGTGTGACGTCAGTTCTTCTGTACGGCTGCGAGACTTGGTTCGTAACAGAAGGTATCAAGAGAAGAGTGCGAGTATTTGTAAATCGATGTCTTCGAAGAATTCTTCGCATTTATTGGCCACGTAGAATATCAAACGTAGAATTGGGGGAAAGAACTGGTCAAATGGACATTAATTTGCAAATAAAAAGAAGAAAGTATGGTTGGTTAGGGCACACTCTACGAAGGGCTCCTAGCGAAGTGTGTCGATATGCACTAGCATACAACCCTCAGGGCAGTAGGCGTAGAGGGCGACCCAAGAACACCTGGCGTCGCTCAACCCTGCTAGAAATAAATGCATGGAGCTCTCAAAACCAAGACAAAAGACTTTATAACAACATCACCGACTTGAAGCCTATGGCAGATAGACGAGTTAGATGGAGAAATTTTATTGACAGCCTATGCTCTTTTTAGAGGCAGTCCAAAATCACCCGATGATGGACAAGGCTTGATGATGATGATGCTAGATCAAAAGTTGACATCATTTCCGGTGAAACCGGAAATGCCTCAGAATTCTTATAGTAACCTTTAGATGGGCCTTTTTTGTCTAGTTTAACTTTTGTTCTGAAGATTTTTTGTATCTTTACAAATAAAGGAGATTTTCGGGGTGCCTTGTTTCAAACAAATACCCTGTGTATAAAAATAAATATATCACATTATTTGGAGGTCACATTTGCAATACTTCTCTAAACTACAGAACGCTTGTTTTTTAGAAATGTCTTAGTGACTTTTTCAAAGTTGTTACAGGGCAGACATTTCACATGATCGGGCATTGCGTTATATAGTCTTATGGCATGATAATTTATTGCATGCCTGGATGATGTTAGCCTAACATATTCAGGTCGAAAGAGTTTATTTCCTCTGGTATTATAGTCATGGATGGCATTCTGAAGTGTATGGTCATTGGGGTTAAAATGAATATAGGCCAAACAATTTAAAATAAAAAGAGAAGGTAACGTCAGTATTTCTAATTCTATAAAATAATTTCTACAGTCCTGTCTATACGCCAATCCACCAATAACTCTAATAGCACGTCTTTGTAACCCAAATAATCTGGACGCTTTGCTAACAAACATACACTATTTTTGATTCAAATAATGCATAATATACAGTTAATAAAGCACTTCGGGTGACATCAGTTTTTAGGTTACGCAGGCAATAGACAGTTCTGCAGAGTTTACTTGCCGTATTTTCAATTGACTGTCCCAAGTTAAGTTGGCTCCAATTGTCACATCTAAAAAGCTAGCATAATCACAGTCTGAATGGGGTAATCTTTATGAAAATAGTAATTGTTGTGTTTTAGAGCTGTTTAGGGTTTGATGTGAACCATTCTTGAGTTCTCTTAATTAGTCTGGTATTTTTTAATACAAGATTGTCATAATTTACATCGCTAGATATTAAGGTGGTATAATCCGTCTTAATTTGTACTACGAAAGTATATCTGGTTACTTTGGTGACTGTTGTGGTGTAAACAGACTTTGGCGTATCCGTGTGAACCAATACTATGATAATATTATAAATGTATTGTCAATATACAACATAAAATATGAATCCCTGTTAGTTACGTATTATAAAATGAGACAGATAATATCGTCAGCATATAAAATTGTTTTAGCATTATTTACAAATAAAAATAAATTGGAGAGTGGGACAATCATAAAAATAAATGTGTGGATGGTTATTTGTAAAAGTTGCGGATACGGATATCAAATATGTGGATGCGGATATTGAAAGATGTATCCGCGCAGAGTTCTAGTTGGGATTTGTGGTTTTCGTCAGTCCATGTGTCGGAGGTTATGATCCCAATAATTTTTTTTGTTACAATACCACCCATAATTGTATTTTTGTGGGCGGTTATGAATGTGTACTGAATTTGTTATGAGACAGGGTCTTTTTATACTATTTCACGCTAGTTACTTTTATTGCTTTGATATTAATTCAGCCAGGCTCACATGTTTGTATAATACACAATATGTCGAAGCGCAGATAATTTTTAATCGCAATAATCGCTTTATGCATGTGTCATAAAACAAGGGAGGCAAAATGTGGAATAATAAATGAATAGTGTAACTATTTAAACCATAAAATAATTTTTTCTATTCGTATATTGGGGGTTGATTCCAAAACTTCCCGTAATAAGCACCTTCTCTTTGAATTTGTAATAATATTGTTGAAATTGCGATTTCATAAGTTGGTAGCATTCATGACATCATAACAGAGCAAGTATTACTTTCTTATTTTCTCCTATTACTATTTTATGCTCAAATTCAAATTTATGAACAAATAAAACGATAAATACAAGGACAATATTAAAATGAATATTCTATTTGAACATAATCTTCAGATTTACAGAAGACGAGATCGATAGCTTTACGTGCACTTTGAAGCACGCCACATATTCTCGAATATTAATTCAGAGACACAAGTATACATTTAAGGGAAGGCTGAGTGGGCCCACGGTAGCAACGGCCAAGAATTTTTTTGAAAAATCTTTGTTCGTACATGGGATCAATCTCATGATTCTACACTTACAAATCGAGTGAGTTCACCACTACGCTACAGCAACCGCAAGAATAGTTTTAGTTATGCGACATCACACGCGCTACATATAATATGATCGAAATTAAGTCGTCTATGGTGCGATTATGGTCCAACATGTAAATCTTACAGAATTTAAAGCTAAATGAATCTATAACTTCGACTGTTAAATTATTTAAAATTTTGCTATTATGGTCAACTAAATTTAAATACTTCAGCTACAGAATTGTGACCTTGTTAGAGGCTAATTAAGTAACGTTTAACTGAGCATTGTCTGTCTCTGTCTGGTCGCATTGAATAAAGAGAGAAAGCAATAGTAAAGACATGTTAATTTATTGTTTTTAGTGCTGGCTGTCAGAACATATAACGAGATATAACCAAAAACTTAAAATCTTTATTTACTAAGAAAAAACAAAAAAAAAAATACATAGCAAAATGAATTCAAAGTAATTCATGATTTATTAAACCATGTTTACAATATTTACCCAAAAATAATAAATACTAAAAGTATAATTTTAAGATAAAAATGTATGTTCATAGGTAATTTTCATACAAAATAACACACATGGCTTAAGCGATTCGTAATGATCTTGCATAATTGGTTTATAGATTTGCTTAAACTACTCTGGCTCATGCAATTAAAAATGGAGTTCCCCACAGCTTTTTGGTCAGTACCAGTTGCCAAAAAGTTGATAGTTCCTAACACTTTGAGATGTAGTGAAAGTTCGTCTTGCCTTGTAGGTTGTCCATTATGTAGTGGTTGCAAAATTTCGTAGAAAATCATTTGTTTTGACAGCCGAAAAAAAAATTCTAAAACTCTCATTAGCCATTTCAAATGGATTTTCTGTGTCTCTTATAAATCTTCTATGCGAAGATTGTTCCTAAAAATACATAGTCACATATTTTTGATAATTTATAATGTTTATAAATTTATCTTTTATTACCTGTTGTCATCTTCTTCGGCAATTAAATGAACTAAAACATGGATCAATTCCATTTTCTTGTAAATAAAAATGTTTAACTTTAAATACAATTTCGGGAAACGTTACAGTCTGATCCAGTGTCAAACACAACCTCAAATTTAGCGCTATGGAGAGATATATCTGGCTGTAGCTTAAAGAAAAATTTAAGGATTTATTTAACGTTAAATGGTGACCGTAATTGCACTTCACGCTAAAGCCTGTGACTTAAATATTTAACTAAAATGACCATAATCGCACCATTAGCCATGGAATTTAATACCTTACTTTATGTAAGTTTCGATAGCGTTAGTCTATTTCAAACGTTTAATCGGATCTAAACAGAATTTTTATTTCCTTAAGTTGTCACGAGCGCACTTTTTAATGGCCCTGCGTTGCTAAGATCTCGAGTTAGAATCCCGTTCAGAATTTTCATTAAAAAAATTAGTTTTCCACGCTACTTGCCCCACTAGAAGAGCCATAGACGTAATATAATTTTTTCTTTTTTTTATCACTTTTTAACTATTGAATGGGGTTTTTTATACAAAATGTCCAGAAGCCTCATTCAATTGACAATAATTACTAGATTTCTAAATCTAGTTCCGCTTAAACCAAAGAAACAGACTATAAATAAAACTCGATATAAAATTTACAACGCTGATTTTCGAGTTTTAATTAGCAACTAGTTTTAAATGTTATATCGAACAATATTGCAACGCATTTTTTTAACTTACAACTTGTAATACTTTTATGTAACCAGGGATTAGTCGTTTAACTGCTACAATGAAAATACGTGAATTTCATTGCTGATAAGCACTGCGTGGAAAAACCATTATGGAAACCGAAGCAAAGCTAAATTTACAAGGATTATGGGAACTCTACTCTATTGTATGGAATGGCTCACAAATGGTTTACTGAATTTCGTTGTAAATGTACTAGCACGAATCGAACGAATCTATACACTCGTTTGTCCGACATGGACGTCCTATTGAGGTCATTATATCGTGTTGGATGACCGCCGAATGGATACGCGAGATAGCCAAGATGGTGTACATCTCAAACGAACATGTGTTTTATATTCTGCACGAACATTTTGGCATAACAAAACTTTTAACAAGATGAGTGCCACGTTTGCGCACAATGGATCAAAAACGGAATCGCTTGACGATTTCTAAGCAATCTTTGGATGCCCAAGCACAATTCAAATGAGTTTTTGTGGCGTTTCATGACCGCTGATGAAACATAAATACATCACTACATACCAGAAATGAAAACACAGTCGAAATAGTGGATTTTTCCTGGTGAATGTGCTCCGAAGAAGGCAAAAAGGGTTCCCTCCACTAGAAACGTCATGGCTGCAATTTGCTGAGATTCGCAAGATATAATCTTTTTTTTTTTTTTTTTTGACTTAGCTACTAAGGCCATTATCCAGTAGATGCATTTATATAATCTTCATCGACTTATCTGGAAAAGTGCAAAACGATCACAGTACAATATTATGCCACTTTATTGGATCGAATACACGCTAAAGTGAGGTAAAAACTGCCCTATTTGGTGAAGTAAAAAATTCTATTCCACCATGACAGTGCATCAGCTCAGACGTCCGCATTTGCAACGGCCAAATTGGTCGAACTGCGCTACAAACTGTTCCCTCATCCATCCTATTCGCGAGATCCTGCGACTTCTACGAGGTGTGTAAATTAAGTAACCGGACTGGCAACATAGCGTTTTATCTGGCAACATTAAGGACGCGGGACTTGGAGAGGCGGCAGGTGAACATGTGATACACCTTCAGTTCGAGCTTGAATTCGCTGGAGTAATTTTGTTGTCCGTAGCGATTTTTTTCGTGAAACAGTTTTTTCTAGTGCGTTCTATAAATGAGTGACATTCATTTCGAGCAACGGTGTGCTTTTGCTTCAGATTTGGCCACAGTGCAACGGGAATTTTTGCAAAACTTCAGCAAGCCTACGGAAACAGTGTTTAGTTAGGTTTTTTGGTTGTTTAAGGCATTTTCAGAAGGAAGAAAGTTGATTGAATATGAATCACGCAACGGAAGGACTTCATCTTCAAGAACCGAAGAAAATTTTAACAGAATCCGAGATCTTGTGCATTCAGATCGTCGGTTGACACTCAGAATGTTCGGGGAAGAGTTGAATTTGACTCACACTACCGTTCATCAGATTTTAACCAATGAATTGGGGATGAAAAAAATCTACGCAAAAATGGTTCCAAAAAACCTTTCACAAAACTAAAAGGATATCAGGAGGCAAAGGTTCCTTGAGTTTTTGGAATCGTTTGAAAATGATACCCATTTTCTGGAACGTGTCATTACTGGTGACGAAACTTGGGTGTTTAAGTACGACCCGGAAACCAAGCGCCCCGAATGGCACACTTCAAGCTCTCTAAGGTCCCAAAAAGCAAGAATGAGCAAATCGAAGATCAAATGCATGCTGATTTGTTTTTATAAAAGTCAGGGAATCGTCCACAAAGAGTTTGTGCTTCAAGGCCAAACGGTCAATCTTTTACCAACAGGTTCATGGAAAATTTCGAAAAAGGGTCATCCGTGTGATACCAAACATCAAAAACAACTGGGTGTTGCATCACGACAATACGCCTTGTCACACAGCAATTTTAATAAACGAGTTTTTAGCCAGTAAAAACATTTCTGTGACTCCTCAACCTCCTTATTCGCCTGGCCCGAGTCCTTGTGACTTTTTCCTCTTACCAAGATTGAAAAATCACCTCAAGGGACGTCATTTTGGGACACTCGAAATCATTTAAACGTCCGTAACCGACCAGCTGAAAGTTATTCCAGTATTCGAGTTCCAGCACTGCTATGAGGATTGGAAGAACAGTCTCCAGCACTGTGTGGCTTTCCAAGGAAGTTATTTTGAGGGAGACAATATTAAATTGTAATTCTAGTCGAATAAAACGTTTTAAAAAAATCAGTCCGGTTACTTAATTTACACACCTCGTATTTCCAAATATGAAGAAATGGCTCGCTGGAAAAATATTCGCATCCAACGAGAAGATCATCGCTGAAACTCCCACCTATTTTGCATAGTTTGAGAAATAGTAATTTTCGGAAGGTTTAAAGAAGTGGGAATATCATTGGGTAAAATATATCGATCTAAGAGGAGACTATATTAAAAATCAAGTCGCATTTTGATTAAAAAGTTCTTGCATTTCAAAGTCACTGATGTCTCTAACACCTTTCGTACCATGGCGTCAAAATAACGCAATGAAAAAAAAAACACAAATATTAATATTTACTGCTAATTGTAACATAATATTCGGTATAGGCTCAATTACAAATTACACCTATCCATACACATATGCGCATATGAACCTAAAATCATGACAGTAATTTATGAATTATGCATAGAGCCAAACAATTGCATTGAACAATTACAGAAATGATCGCATTACCACTGAACCACGAACTAAACTACGGACATTAAAATTATCAAATTCACACCAAATTACTCTGGCAAAACAGTTGTCTTTGTCTAACGCGTCCAGATATTCCAGTATTCGCCGATCATCCAATTTTCTAACCCATAAACTGGTCAGCCCATTTAAAATTCTACAATTATAATATAAATAGAGATCATTACTCGCGCTAATAACAAAATACAATCGTTTAGTGCCGCGTACTATCCCGAGGGTACAGTACCCGTAATTTATTAATAGATGGCATTAGAGTCACCATGCGTGTGTCATTTATTTCTCGCCTATTGTTATGCTGCAACAAAAGGAGGTACTGTTTAGAACTGCCCCTTCTGTCGTTATTTCTGTAAGTTATATACAGGGTGGATATCAAATCGCGATTCGATCTGCAGTTATGACTGCTAGGGGTTTAATAGGAGTTAGTTTTGTGTAATGAGCTACTCAAAGGTCACAACTGATTTCATGTCACATTAGGAAGACGGAGATAAAGTGTTCGCTTATTTGTGAATGTAAGTACAGCTGTCAACGTTTATTTGATATATTTTTTTATAGAAATAATATCTGAAGAATACAGGTTCGACTAAAAGGGTCGGGTCCCACCTGTAATTTTATTAAACTAACCAAATAACTCACTTACAAAAATTGTATACAGTTTCGGTTTTATGCGGAAAGCGGAAAGCAACGCATCGGACGCCTTCTTCAAGAAGCACTTAATGAGAGGGTTTCTTTTTTTGTCTTTACTTAGATCCGTTTTCCTTTTTTAAGAGTTTAAGAAACACTTATACCGTCACAAAGGCGCGACACTGGCTGGCTGAGGGGCTTGATCCGCCTCAAGCATGCAAAAAATACGTGTTTTTAGTATTTTTAAATAACACACTTGATTTAGAGCTCATAAGCTCTTTTTTTAATCGTCACTTGTATTTTGGAAGCGAAGACCATTTTTTTTTAGTTGTCACTTACATTTTGGAAGAGAGGACCTTTTTTTAGGTCAATACTTGAATTTGAAAGGTAAAGACCTTTTGTTTTTTGGTCAGCACTTATGTTTAGAGAGATGCGCTAGCCGTGATAGGATGAGCCGGTTGAGGTATATAATTTCCAGATAAAAATGTAGGTCCCGGTCCTTCCCTGCCCTTATAAAACTATTTTGTCTTCCAAGCCCACCCAAGAAAAAATCTTGGTTGCGCACCTGCCTTCAGTCATGTGTATGTACTGTAGAAATTGTGACGAAACGGCTAGATCTAGAGCAGTGGTTCCCAAACTTATTTTTTCGCGGAACCCCAATGCGCTGTTCAAAAAATTACGGAACCTTTTTATTGGATTTTTTTTTTTATACATGTTTAAATACAAAAAAGAAAATACATTACATTATTGCAAACTTTTTCCTTTTATACATACGATAGAAAAGTAAGAGTTTATAAATTAGTAGTCCTTTTCATTGTCTTCCTAAAAACTAGAACATTAAAATTAAAAGAAAAAATCATTAGTTCATATTTTTCATATAAAAATAATTCATTCTTTTGTTTGTTCAATTCTAATATCCTTTGAAAATTTGGTAAAATATTGGATAATCAAATTCGCATATCTGGTACAGCATTTAGTTCACTGCCATATTTCGATTTTGTATCAGCGTATTTTAAATATCCAGATTCACACATGTACGTAGATGCAAACGGTAACAGAAACCAAATAGCCCTTTTTGATAAATGAGGAAATTGGTCATATATATCAGACCAGAAAGTTGTATTTTCTGTGTATCTGTATTACATTTATTTTTCTTGAATAAATTTTTAACTAAATCTTAAATCCTTTTTTTAAATGTCCATTTTTATGAAACAAGAGTGATATAAATAGAACCATGTCCCGCGGAACCCCTGAATTTTAAAGCGGAACCCTGGGGTTCCGTGGAACCCACTTTGGGAAACGCTGATCTAGAGAGTTATATTTGGCATATAGGAAAAATTCTGACACATCGACCAAAAAATAAAAACAAATTTGTTTTTAATGAAATAAATATTATAATTCAGTTTACCTAGCGATAAGAATTTTCTTACGCACTGGGCACTACAACACATTCTTAACTTTTTATGAATGAGCGGTCTCTCCTACAAGTTGTGACCATATTTCCGATATATTTAATACGAACTCAAACCATGTTTATTCTATTTGTAATTTCTTGTTAACTGTATATTCTGTTTTCTGTTTCCATTATGTATTTTGTGAATTTTTTTTGTAAATATGTGTTTCTTTTGGCTCTTGAGCCGTTCAATAAATATTATTATTATTATAATTATTTTAAATTTTGTGTAGGATAACAAATAAAACTTTTTGATGCACAGATAAACCAAAATTATATTTTTGGGAATACAAATATATTTAAAGTATGCAAAAAATGTGTCAAACTTTTGTCTCACGCCCTATATCTCAGGTTTAGATTAAAAATCTAAAAATATTCTCTACAATGTATAAGGATGGGAACCGAAATAGTTCACCAGATTAATGTTTAAAAAAATATCGAAATTTTTGTATAGGTATTCTTGCAAAAAATTATTATTTTTTTGAAATTAAAATATGGTAACGAAAGAAAGCCCTAAAGGCGTAGATTAAAGAATCAAAAGTAGTTTCTTTAAATTTTTATAAACAGGATTGTCAAAATCATGTTAAAATTTTTTTGTACTACAAACTGTAACCAATGTGGATTAAACTATAATTCTGAAAAAAAAATTCTAGCAAATGCATATTGATCCTAGAATGGTTCAAAAGGAATTTTTTATCAGAATATTTTTTTGAAAGTTATAGAATTTTTTGCAATACCGTGCTAACAATGCTTTTTGGCTGACTGTGCAGCTGGCTTGATTTGAACGCATCTCTAATAATTGAGAACTGACACGCTCGAATACGCCGTCTGGTGGTCAAATATTGTACTAGAAACTCTTGTTTGAACTAATGACGTATGTTTTAGTGTTGAATTTTTGTTAGAATGTCGACAGAAGTTGTGAAAAGCTATAAAAGCATAATATATTGTAGTGTTTTTAGCTGTCATTCAAGACAGGACCAAGCATATTGATAGGTGAGTACTAGAGCCAACAGCCATATTGCCTTGGAACACAGCTCCACCACCGGTAATGTCACTTCTCAATAGAGTGTACGTAATTACGTACATTCGCAAGTTGATAGATAGAAACATTATCGCATTTTATGATTTTTAATATGTACCCACAGGGTCCGCGTCAAAATCCCGACAATCAAAATCCCGACAGTCAAAATCCCAACAGATCATAATCCCAACAAGTCATAATCCTGACAAGCCAAAATCCTGACAGGTCAAAATCCTAACAGGTCATAATCCCGACAGAACTATATTATGAATATAATATCTGTCTCATTTTGTAATACGTAACTAATATAACAGTTGCACCACCAAAAGATATTATTCATAACAATACGTAGAGTGTTTATACAAGACATAATTATGCTATGTTAACAGTTTTATCCTGAAGGTTAGACAGAATATAAATAATAACATTAGCAAATTATGTCTTGTATAAATAGGAATCAAAATTAATTGTGAGTGACTCGGTTCCTGGTTGTGGTCTTGTGTGTGGTCTTGTGTATATTTAATGCATCAGATCCAGTCAAGAGCTGAGTCCTGTCGACCACGTAAGTTTATTTTTGTAACTTTTATATTTTATTTTTTTAATATCATTCTGTTTTAAAATGTTTTGCTTTTCATTTATTGTTTTTTTTTTTCTTTTTACATAATAAATTTACTATTATAAATTTTCCCACTTGTTTGACTTTAAAATTCCCATCAACAGAGAAACAGGTAAAATGAGATCAAATTATTTTCCTAGTTTTATCTAAACTAGGTGGTGGTAGCTCTTCCCCCTTGTTTTTACATTTTGGTAAATTCATCTTCATCCCCCCCACCCGGTTGTTACATTTCTGGTAGCAGCGGTGATTTAATTAAGAGATTCTTTAGCTGCTTTTGCCTTCTACACTAACAGGGAAAGTTCATTTTTTATGTTGTATACTGACAATACATTTATAATATTATCGTATTTATAATATTATAGTATTGGTTCACACGGATACGTCAAAGTCTGTTTACACCACAACAGTCACCAAAGTAACCAGATCTACAGTACCTAGACAAAATATTATAACCACTTACAAAAACAACTGTTTATTAAAATGCCGACAAATAATCATATGCTACATTATTTATTTCTTTAACATATCGTGTATTTATTAAAAGATAAGCTATTTTAAACATCTTCAACTCTGGATTTTTATTCTGAGACTGATTTGCAAGAACAAAAAGTACCGATTTTGTCCTGACCAGGTAATTCGCCGGATATCAATCCTATCGAAAATGTTTGGAACCTCCTGAAAAGACTTGTTTATGATTTAAATAATACTAATAAACAAGTTTTAATAGATAATATTAAAAAAGTATGACATGGCTCTCCAGAAATTGAAAATTGTACTAGGGCATGTATTGAGAGTATGTCTCACAAAATATTAAAAAACATTTTATAAATGTACTAAAATAATTAAAAATTATAAAATACAAAATAAAAATAAAAATGGTGTATTACTATTTTGTTGATTTTGTATAAAACAATGAATTTAAAAAAATATCGTAAGTGGTTATGATATTTTGTCTAGGTACTGTAGTTTCGTATTACAAATTGAGACGGATTATAGTTAATGTTTATTTGGTCAAAATAATATAAATATACATTTTTAATATAAAATTCGTCAAAAGAACAACATGTTAAAAGGAAAATACAAAAATATTTTATTCTTTTTGATATTACTTATTATACAACAATTATGAAAATAGGTAGTGTTTATTTGATAAAAAAAAATAAATAAAAAATATTCATTTTTAATAAAAATTCGTCAAAAGAATAACATGTTGAAAGTTATGCTATATTAAATTTCAAGATTATGGGCGATACCCCGAAGATAATCTAATAAGGGCAAATTTTCACGGTTATTTACCACATACATAATTCTATTGTCTCGTTCAATTACATTCTTGCGATGCGCACTTTTTTCACCACGAATAAGACACTCAGTTCTATTTTGAACATTATGCTGCTCCTTTTAAAATTCTTCTGTTATATTATAGATTCCCATTCACATTATTTTGAATGCAAGAACGGTATTATTATTAATAATATTTGGCGTAAATTTATTCGTGCCATCACGTTTACGCCGGCTAATTTTTGACTGTCGGGATTTTGATTGTCGGTATTTTGATTGTCGGGATTTTGACCGTCACCCATAACCACTATTTCTTGTCACTTACTAGATACTAGAGATGGGCGCGTGAGCGTGATTTTTGTGTCACGTTCACGCCCGCTAATGACAGTTAAATGTTAACTCACGCCCGTTAACTCATGCTGTACCAATAAATTTTCACGTCTCGCCCGCTCACAACTCTACAATTTTTAATCACGCACGACGTGTCTCGCGAATCACGTCGTGATTATATTCACGGCGAGTCGTGTCGTTTTCATGTCGGGATATAGGTCAAGATTTATATAACCTATTAAAATACTTTATACTTCATTAACACTACTTGCAATCCATTTTCGTTACTTTCGTTACTACTTACAAGCATAATCTAAAACTGCTCTAGATCGTATTTATGCAGATGACCAAGAAGCGAAAAGGCGAAAATATATTATTTATACCCTTCATTACATCTAATGAAGCATTGCATTCATATATGTGCATGTACATCTGTTAAAATTTCAATAACAATGACCAGAGTTAATATAAACACAAAAGAATGTAAACCACCTTGCCACCACAAACCCCCGGTGATGAGCACGCGTTGATAACATCACCTACATACACCCCCTCGCCGAGCTCTTGCTCTGCGCTGGTGTAGCGTTACCAGAGCCACCATAGGGTGGATCCACTATTAATTTTATTTGGCGGACACTTTGCGGGGCATTAATGATGTCCCTGGTGTAATATTGTCGCCACGTCATATTTTACAGAAGCTGTCGCTCTCGAGGGATGCCGGCCGATAAATTAGTTGCCTATAATTTATAACTTTGCGAAACTAAAGATTGTACTGATAGAACTGTTAAACCTTATGGGATTTGCGATACATGGAACAGTTGTATGCAATTAGATTTTTTTGTTGTTGGTTTCATATTTCCGGAGTTTGGAGTTTTAATACTTTTTTTGTAGGTCCGTGCAATTTGTCTTTATTACTTTTGGTATTACTGTTACAAATTTATTTGTGTGTGGAAAAAAGTTGTTAATTTGCTAACCTAGCTGGAAATTAACTCTTTGTACTGTGTTATACGACAAATCTAATTTACTAGATATTCAAACTTGTATTGCTTCATAAATTTCAATTATTTTAGAAATACAAGTTGGTAAGTTGGTAGGTTGGTAAGTAAAAATTGGAATAACAAAATAGTTTAAAATACCTACATGCTCATTCAAATTAGGGAAAATATAACTGCACGACCAAATCTGTATTTTACACGACAATACAATGTACTCAGTACGACAAATTACGGCATTATAAGGTTTGTTCGTTCGTGTTGCACCAAACTTGTCCAGGACAAGAGCAGCTGAAGTCACAGTGCAACTAAAAACTTCTTCCAAAATGATCGAAACAGGAATACAATCGAACGGTTTTCCAGGCAGGCGAAGTTGATAACCTCACTTTTTAAAACAAATTTGTGCTAAAGTAATAGTAAATAAATAAGATAATATGAACAGTTAAAATGCTGAAATATTTTATAAAAATAAATAATAAAATTTCAAGCTTTGACAGATATTATAAAACTTTTGAATTTATATATGTTAGTTACCAGCATAGTAGGAAAAATACTTTCCTTCAATTCATGTTACTCGATTCATGATCGATATATGATAGATAGATAGATGTAAAATAAAAATTTCCGCGAGACCGAATACAGATTATAACCAAGTTAGATTAAGTTTTCCGCCTTTTTACAGGTTGCCTGAAGCTACACTCACTCTCGAGTAGGGCTTACAATACCGAACTAAAATCTGAATACCGGTATTTGATATTTGAAATTTGAAATATCGGGATACCGGTATTAAAACCGGTATTATTAATAAAAAATTTACTAGTTATATTTTTACTTACCTCAGTTGTTATATTGACTTGTTAAAAAATAATATATGAAATCCAATAAATATTGTTCTGAAATGAGTAGATATTATTTATTTTATTACATAGAGAGTAGGAGTAGATAGATACAAAAAAACGTGCAAGTAAAAAAAAGTACATATTAAATTCTATGTTACATTTTACATATAATAGGCTCGTATGGCATTATATAATTAAAGAAGCAAAAAATATAATTAAATTGAAAGTATTTATGAAATAATATTAATAACTTGCGTTTTGTTTATTAAAGTATGCTCTTAAAAAACATAAACAATCAATCGTTTCATCATCAAGCGAGGACCGAATTTTCGTACAAATATAACCAGCCGCCGAAAAAGCTCTTTCTGATTCTACACTTGTCGGCACTATTGTCATTAAGAAATCATACACATTTTGTAAATACGTTCCTTTTGTTCCTGTTTTTTCAAAAAAAGTAATTTCATTTTTTATTTTTTGTTCCAGACCTGGAATTTTTTTAAACGCAGGCTCGGGTGAAATATTTAGTGTTTCGTCTATTGCTGCCTGTAGTTTTTTCTTTAATGCGTTTACGTTTACCTTGTCAGATTCTAATACTGTTTCATTACTAATTTGGGAAGATATTGGAAGGGATGTTTCTTGCACAACTTCCATATCTTCTGTATGTTCTAGATTTTCATGTGTGAGCCGTTTAGTTAAGCTTACAATTTTTTTAATGATTGTAAATTTGGATATGCGTTTAAATACTTCTCCAACATCTTGTGAGCCCTTTTGTAGATACTGAAGTATTTGTGATAATTCAGTTCGTCGCAGTAAAATTCGAGATTTTAATGCTTCCAATAATTCTAATGCAATTGCAGATTTTTGCTGGGCAAGAGTATCTAACATAAATGTTAAAGAAGCGTCAGCCGTCAAAAGATTTGCATCTTTTCGGCATAATGCATCTACTGTTAATTTTACAGGAGTAAGAGCAGCAATAATTGAAGATAATAAATTAAATTCTTCGTCAGAAAAATGAATATCGGAACTAATGTCAATAAGCGCTTTTTGAATACAAAATTTAATTTCTTCAAATTTTTCTAACATAAATAACATACTCAGAGATAAGCATATGCCAAATAATGTAATACCAAAATACCGGTATTTTTACATAAATACCGGTTTTTAATAACGGACAAAAATCGTCCGGGATTCCGGTATTCGGGATCCCGGAATCCCGGTATTGTAAGCCCTACTCTCGAGCAAGTGTAGACTTTGCCTGTCCTGAACAAGTTCATAAATACAAACGAACACTTTACATACAAGTTTCGGAATACAAACGAACGCCATAACGTAGCTGTGGTGAAGTTCAGTGTAGGTTGGGCAACACAAACGAACACACCTATAGCGACAAATAACTTCACGGCTTATTAGGTTCTTTGCACGACAGAATATGACATTTGAACGAGGACAGAATATGAAATCTGAACCACAGTATATACCAGTAGTTTCACTTGTCGGTTCGTTTGGTGTTCATAGGGCAAATTTTCGTGACCTTGGTCTGTACAGGAAAGTGAAAAAAAAAATATACATAATTTTTTAATATTGTCAATGTGTCACCTTAAAATATAATACGGTTCGGTTGATTATTAAAAAATTATTAAACAGAAAAAATAATTATTTAGCTACCTACTTTCCGGTTTATATGCTTTTAATATACCTTAAAAAATCTGTCAATATATTCTAAAATATAAATAGAATTTAAACTTGACAGGTAATTTTCAGTTGTGAAATATATCAATATAACGTTCCTATAGTTTTTCTTTACGTTCATAGTTTATATTTTTCATCGTTAAATATGCAATTATGTAAATTTCCGTAAAAATTGGGGTCAACTTGACCGACATCATCATGAGCACTTATAATTGGTACAGTCGCTGTGAATCATATCTGAACTTGTTTACAACCCTCCACCAGTGGTGTAACAAGACAAGTGCTCCAATTCTGAATCTTCGTCTGTTTCAGAAGATGTAGTTCCTAGTTCCCACTCCAGTACAGGCGAAGATTTGAATTCCGAGAGTAACAATAGAATAATGAACAAGAACACATTGAGCAAGAAGAAACCTCTCGCCTGATGGTGAGAACTCAACTGAAATAAAAGTGGGCAGGTAGATTGTAATGAAGTTTGCACGAAAAAAAAAAAAAACATACATATTATAGCACCTCTCAATAAAATATCTGAAATGATGTGAAAAATAAATGTATCTAGCCTAAAAATGAATAAGCAAATGTTATGAAGAGGGAAGATATTGTCAAGATGCTTGTAGCACCAAATATTGGCCGCCGTGGGATATTTAATTTTAAATTTCAATAGGGGTTATTTAATTTTGTTTAATAGTGTTTAGAATAATAGTGTTTATAGTTAGTAATAATAATATGTTTATTTAAGTTTTTTGTACATATACACATACAGTAACTTACGTCTAGAAAAAAATAATAATACAATACAATATACAAAATATATAATACAAGGAAATATAATACAAAGATATATATACATTCATATATCAGTCTATATTTCCGATATCCTTTAGGAATTCTTGAGTATCATAATAAGCACCTTTTAAGAGAACATTTTTAATTTTCCTCTTAAAGTGGTTCTTATTTAGACTGGTTAATGAGGTAGGCATCTTGTTGTACAGGTCAATGCCTATAAACAGAGGCAGCTTCCTACTTACTCTGTACCTACAAAATGGCACTATAAAACTATCCTTATTCCTAATGTCGTAATTATGATTGTTCACATTTTTTTTTATTGAACAATCATTTTCCTTTACATATAGTAATACATTTAAGATATAAAGCGATGGAACCGTTAGAATGGCGAGTTGTTTAAATAGTTCCCTACAATGGGCATAAGGTTTTGCACCAGACATTATTCTGAGAATGCGTTTTTGAATTTTAAAAATTCGAACAGAACAAGATGCGCTACCCCACAACATAATTCCATAATTAATTATTGAATGGAAGTGGGAGAAGTAAACCATTCTAACGATCTCATCGGACACATTATATTTTAATTTTCTTATCATGTATACCATGCTGTTTAATTTATTGGAAATTTAGCCAATGTGGTCTGCCCAGCTAAGCTTAGCATCCAGCTGGAACCCAAGAAACTTCACAGTGGTATCCTGGTAGAGTGCATTATTACTGAGTTGTCTATTCATGCTGAAAATGACTGTTTTGGTCTTGTCACGATTTAGACTGAGGCCATTACTGGTGAACCACTGTAAAGCTTGCTCTTGTGTAGTGCTGGCTGCCTGCTGGGCATCCTCACAGTCAACACCGTCGTCGATGAAAGATGAATCATCGGCAAACAGTATTGTTGTGGCCGCCATATTTTCAGGCAAATCATTTATATACGATATGAATAGGAACGGTCCAAGTATAGTTCCTTGTCCTATTCCTATATTTACGAATCTGGGCGAGGAAAGGGTATTTTTATACCAGACCTGTTGCTGCCTGTTAGACAGGAAGTTTGTCAGCAAGTCTACTATTGTATGTTGCATTAAGAAAAATCCAATATAAATATTATTTTTTGCATATTAACGAAAATTTTCATAATAAACATGTTAAAGTAACTTTTGATAAAGTAAAGTTAATACTTTATTTTAAATTTAAAGTTTATGTTGTTCATTAATTAAATGTACTTTATTAAATTAAAGTAGATGTTGGTATCACTGAAAAGTAACGTAAAGTTGTATTAAGTCAACTGTTTCTAGTTTTAATCTTCAAAAATTCTTTGTTTTGTGAAAGTGTTGGAATTTTAAAATGAACAAAACAAGAATGAAAGAAAAAAAATTCTCCAAGGAGGAAGAAATTGCATTAATAAATATTATTAATTCACATAAAAATATTGTGACGAAAATGTTTTGATTTCCCCCATGGGACGCTCATGGTAGAATTTCGTGGAATGATCTGAAAAGTTCTAGTAAGTTGTAATCTTGAAACCATGGAAAAATCGAGAAGTCTCTACAAAAACATGGAACATTGTAACAATTGAACCGAGTTTACTTGGTAACGAGATTTTTTTATATAGTCATTGAGTTCTTAGTCTTGCTCAGGCAAGTATCCTGACCGTTTGGGCCTCCGGGCGGAAAGTGTTGTTAGTATTCTGTAAACTGTATAAGTATAAGGTTTTAAGTGGAAATAAATTTTACCTTCTACAAAATTCTGCGTTTTTGTTTGAAGAACCCGAATACGTTACAATATTATTGTATGCAAAAATTCAACCACTATCAATACAAAACAGAGGGTGAGTAACAGTGTATAACTAATAATAAATTAATAACTGATAAAAACTGATAAAAAAAACTTTGTTTCACTTTTTATTGTATCAACTCTGCAAAAATTTCAAAGCAAATTACATGTTGTATATTTTTTTTTTTTTTAATTATATTGTTTTATTGGCCATTAATTTTTACAATCATATTAGCCAGCTAAATACTAAATATAAATTCATACAATATTTAAAATAAAAATACAATAAAATATATACAATAATTTTATAAAATTTTTCTTCATAGCAAAAATTTGGATTTCTTCAGGTTTTCTCTTTTTAATTTCATTAATTTTAGCGACTGATTTTAAGTATATTATTTTCTTCTTGCATAAAGGTGGTCATTTTCTTATTATTATTATTGTTATTATTTAATGTAAAGAAACTGGCTATTGCTATTTTTTTTATTATTTTTTTTTTTTTTTTAATTGTTCTTGATCTTAATCCATCATAGTAGCCAGCTGCAATTTGTGTTATTAGTTACTGGTATGATCTGATGAATTCATTGGTTTGAAGTTTTATATTTGTAGGTTCACGTCATATAGAAACTGAGTAATGATTTTTAGAAATTTCATGTTGGCTAATAGATTTTCTAAATGATATGGAGATGGTATATTGTCTGAAGCAAATTCATTGGTTAATTGTTGTCTTGGTATGTTATACAGAGGGCATTGAAGTATAATGTGTTGCAATGTTCCATTGGTTTTATTGTCACAACTGCAAAATGGTGTATTGAGTACTCCTATCCTGTGTAGATGAGCTGGAAAGCATCCGTGTCCTGATCTTATCCGGCATGCCGTTGTTATGAATGAGCGTGCTTTGTTATTTTTGTGAAACCATGGATTTTTCGGGAGGTTTTTCTGTATACTGGCATAGAAGGTGCCTTTATGAAGGTTCATCTCTTTCCACTCTTCTTCCCATTCTGTCATAATATTTTTACGGACAATATTGTACAAGTCATTGATGGCCGATTTGTTTTTAAAAAGTGAATAAGTTGGTGGTATCATTAAGGCTTCTTTGGCTAGTTTATCTACCTTGTCATTGCCCGCAGATATACCTTCATGTGCTTTGACCCATAAGAATTTAATGATAATATTTTTTTGTTTGGCTTTGTACAGAAGCAATGAAAGGTCCAAGATGTCTTTATTATCTGGGTGCACAGGATAGTTGTTTAGTAATTTTAATGTGCTAAGACTGTCTGTGATAATGATAAATTCACTTGTTCGGTTGTTGACTAGAATGTATTTTACTGCTTCTGTAATAGCGAATAGTTCAGCGGAAAAGGTGGAATAGTGCGGAGGTAAGGGTAATGACATTTCTATGTGATGAGCAGGGCAGTATATGCCTGCCCCTGTTGCATTTTCTGATATGCTTCTAGATCCATCAGTATAAATTGTGACAGTCCCTGGAGTTGTCTCAGCTATGATTTTATGAAATATATTCCGATCTATATTTGGTTGGCCTGTATATTCCGGAATTAAGATTTGTTCTTTTTGCAGGAGTATTGCATATGGGTAGTTAAAAACAGGATAACAGTGTCCTATTCTAACTTGTTCATGAAATTCTTGGATTTTTCCGTAGGCATAGATAGTGTCAGGTGGGGAGTGTTTGAGACCTTTGGGGGTAGACAAATATTTCAGTAGGAGTGAGTTGATGGTTTCTAGAGAGGATATATTTGTGTAAGTCTTCTTTAATAAGTATTTGTATGCTAAAAACATTCGTCTGTATTTGAGAGGAGTTTCACATGATTCTGCAAGCAGGAAATTGATGGGGCTCGACTTCATTGCGCCTAAGGAGTATCGAATGGCTTTGTATTGGATTTTGTCTACTTTGATTAAATTTTTTTCTGAAGCCGATGAATAAAATATGCATCCAGAGTCAATTTTTGCTTGGATGTAGGACTTGTAGAAGAGGAGAACGAGGTTAGGGTTTGCCCCCCACCAGCATCTTGCAATAACTCTAAGAAGATTGAGTCGTTTTTCGCAATTTGATGTGAGATGAGAAATGTGCGCTGACCATGACAGTTTTTGATCCAGATACATGCCAAGGTACTTCACATTTGATACTACCGGCAATTTGTTGTTTCCCAATTTAACGTGATTTGGTATGGGATGGATACGTTTTTTTGTGAAGAATACTACTTTTGATTTGTCTTTTGATAACGAAAAACCCTTTTGCAGGAGCCATGTATTTAGTGCATAGAATGCATAATTTAACTCTCTAATGCATATTGTCAAATTGGAATTGCAATATTGTAAACAGAAGTCATCTGCGTATTGTATCATTCTGATAGCCGGAGGGATGTAAGCACATAAGTCTGCCGTATATATGTTAAATAGAATCGGACTGAGGATAGATCCTTGAGCGAGCCCTTGTGATATGTACCTTGGAGAACTTATAATATTTTTTAATTTAACTGTGACAATTCGCAGTGTCTGCATCTTCATGATTCTTGCTATGAAGCTTGGAGGAATGTTTAGAGATGCCATATTTTTATATAAAACTTGCAAACATACCTGATCATAGGCTCCTGTGATATCTAAAAATGTTGCTGCTAAAATGCTATTTTCATTATAAGTTTTGTATATATTAGATGTTAAAATTTGAAGTGAGTCAGTAGTACTCTTTCCTTTTCTATAAGCGTGTTGATAAGACGGAAGAATATTTTGGCTCTCCAGATACCATTCCAATCTGTTTTTTTGTAGTTTCTCTAATGTTTTTAGCATACACGATGATAAAGTGATTGGGCGATACGACTTGATCTCAGAAGGGGTTTTACCAGGTTTTAAAATCGGAATAATTGTTTGTTCTTGCCATTCTGTTATCCAGTTTTTTGACCATATCGTATTATAGATGTGTAGTAATATTTTTTTAGCAGATATTGGTAAGTTTTTAATCATCGAATAAGTGATGTTATCCGGACCCGGAGCTGTATCAGAAGAATTTTTTGTAAGAGCATTATTTAGTTCTTCTAGAGTAAATGGAGATGTCAGAAAATGATTAGCCACTATGGGTACTTCAAGACAATAATCCTGGTTCTGAGTAGCTGTTGCTGGAGCTTGGGAATCAGCATATATTTCTATCCATTCTTTTGTAATTAGTGGGTTGTCTTGCATAGAATAATTGCTAAAAATGTTTTTAATATTACGTATTTTTGTCCATACTTTAGTCATTGGCGTACTTAAGTTGATAGAAGCACAAAACTCTCTCCAACTCGCCCGTTTACAGTTTTTGATGGTCTTTTTAGCTATTGCATTTTGTTTTTTGAGAGCGATAAAATTAGTATACGTCGGACATTTTTTGTACACCGAAAGGTATTTTTTAACTAATGCTAGCTGTCTTTGGCAATTTTTATTCCACCATGGTTTTGGTGTGTGGGTGGTGGTTATTGGATGTTTAGTAGGTATGCTAAGTAGAGCAGCTTTATTTATTATTTTGATTAATTTCTTGTAGATCGTATTCGGTTCGTCTTGTTCTAAATATTCAGTTTGCAGGTATGTTGTTATAAGCTTCTCATACAGTTTCCAATCTGCACGTTTTGTGGCCCATTTACTTATTGGATATATTTTAGATGGATGGTTATTATTGGTGTGAAGTTTGATCTGTATAATATAATGATTAGATCCTAGAAGCTCAGTGGTAGTGGAAGCTGTTAGTTTTGATGCGAGATTAGAAGAACTTATGGTGAGGTCTATAGCTGATGGTCGGTGTCCTGGTTGTGTTATTAACGTGGGTTTTCCGTCATTCAAGATGACAAGATCATGAGTGTCCAGCGCGTCCAGGATCTTCGTACCGTAATTATCTGTGATTTCACATCCCCACATAGTGCTGTGAGCATTGAAATCTCCTGCTATTATAAAATGTTCTGATAGTAATGTTATTAATTGGACCCAAAAGTTGTCATCAGTGGAGTTTTTTGGGGATACATAGATAGAAACGATATCGAGAGTTTCAGACTCTCTTTTGACACGTATTGCACATGCTTGTATTTTCTCATTAACAACTTGATTGAGATTAAGAATTTGAAAATTCAAGTCTCGAGATACAAGTAAGGCGCTACCTCCGTAGCCATCCATTCTGTCACTTCTGACAGTGTAGTAGTTTTTAAATTGATAGTTGTTTCCCGGTTTAAACCAGGTTTCTGACAGACAGACTATTTTAGGTGTATGTGTTGCAAGAAATATTTCTAGTGCTTGCTTATTGGCGTGAACCGACTGTCCATTCCATTGGATCATGCTAATAGCCATTTTGGGCATTTACATTGAATACTCTTTCTAATTCTTGATTAACATCATTGTTTGTTGGAGCTACATTGTTTTGTATGCCTTCAATAATTTTTTTAATAAGCGTAGACATTTCTTCTTTGAGATAAGTGAGAAATTCTTGATTAGTATTATTTTGCATATTTTGTGTTGATCTGTGGTAGTTTGGTGGGTAAGGGTTCTGCGTTATAGGATGTACTGGAACGTTAATTTGTTGGTATGTATAATGATTGCGAGGGGTAAATATATGTGGTTTTTGTGTTATTTTTTGTGTAAATGTGACGTGTTTTTTAATTGGAGCTTGGTTCGAAATTGATGGCGATGAAGAATATTGTCGATTATTAGATAGCAACGGAAATTCTTTATAAGAAGTTATGTCAGGTTTATCAATGACTGCATTAGCGTATGATGAGCTGAAATATTTTTTTGCTTCTACATATGTTATGTTATTCAAAGACATGATTTTTTTAATGTTATTTTGTTTAGTGTATTCTGGACATTTTCTGTTCGTTGAAAGATGATCAGCTTTGCAATACAAGCATATAGGATAAGTTTGAGGACAATCAGTTATTTTGTGAGCCTCCTGACATTTACTGCATCGAGCGGAGCTTTTGCATTGACGGCTCATGTGACCGTAACGCAAACAGTTGTAGCACTGTACAACCGGTGGTACGTAAGGGCTTACTTCACATCTTGTACCAAAGAGATAAATGTATTGAGGTATATTTTGTCCCTCAAATTTGAATACGCATGTTTGCAATTTTATTATTTCGCTGACTCCGTTATTTAGGATTTTTTTTGTTAGTCTTCTGATTGAGATAATTTTAGCTTCGGACACAGTTTCTGTAATAATTTCATCAGATAGTGAAGTATCGATGTTCCTTACAACACCCTGTCTATACACGTTATAGTCAGGGATGTAAGCTTCTAGTTCATCATTATTTATTACTTCAAGATCAACTATGCTGTTAGCAATAATAGAATTATTTGTTTGTATTTTTATTCTAGATTTACCTACATCTTGAATACTAATTTTATCTTTATGTGCAAAATCACTTTTATATATTAATTTGCCAACATACATAGGATGCAATTTTTTATTGAATTTATTTTCAACAATAACAAAATATGGTCCGTTATCTGTTATTTTGTATTTATTACGTGGCCGAGTAATTGTCATCATTGGATTAGGATTAGTGACGTCACTTCGATCGCGACTCTCTTGTGACGATGAGGCGGTTTGGCTAATTTGAAGACTGGCTTGTTTTCTCATTATATCATGTGAAATATTCTCACCTGGGCGTTTATTGCCTTGTGTTGTCTTTTGAGTGTATATTTGTGAAGGTGTTTGTATGGTATCTTCTGTGTTCATGTGTTCAATATTTTTGTCATATATATACTTTGAGAGCCCCTCCTATCAGGTTGGACATCTCGGTGAACTGCCCCGTATCAGGAGGGCCAGGCCCAGCGGCCTGCTCCATTTCACTAATTGTTTATATTTTTTTGTATCACTTCACTTCCGCAGGTAATCACTAATAATATTGATAATTAATTTTTTTTTATCACTTAACAACACTTTCAGTTCAGATTGACGGTTCAAACAAGAATATAAAAGGATATTTTGGCAAAAATACGTTCTATCACTGTGACATTGACAGCTGTCACGTGAGCCGTGATTTTTCACGTTAATGTTGTATATTAATAAACAAAATAAAAATATTTTTTTTCATCAGCTCACTTGTTAAAATCAGAACTAATTCTTGTACTTATATGATTCAGTTATTCTAACACAACTTGCTTACTTAAACGAAACCGATAAAAAAATCTTCATCTGATCATGTATAAATTAACTACACGTTTTTCTTACATTTTAGGATGACGAATTCTTATTTCATTATCGGAATCATTGCTGGTATTAGAAGATGTTAGTAAGGAATCTGAACTCATAGTTTAATCATTGACGGCCTAAGAAAAATTGGGGCCCTAGGCAAGAGTCTCATTGTGGGCCCTAGCTGTCAAATAAGTAATAAAATAATGAAAAAATCGATATAATAAAATAGTTTCACGGGCCCCCAAAAAATACGGGCCCTAGGCAATTACCTAGTCTGCCTAGGCCTAAGTCCAGGGCCGGTTCATGGGTACCTGGCGCCCCGATGCAAAATTAGGTTAGGCGCCCCTCCACATATTATTTATTTTTTTTAAATAATTTTTTTCTAAATTTCCTTTTTGGCACCCCCCTTTTACTAGAACCCTAAAGTGCCGCCCAGTAAAAAAAGTACTTTTTTTCTAAATTTCCTTTTTTCCCTCCCGCCTTTTACTAGAAGCCTGAAGTGCCACCCAGTAAAAAATGTAGATTTTTCTAAATTTCCTTGCATGGCATCCTCTTTTACTAGAAGCTTGAAGCGCCGCCCAGTAAATGAAAGTAGTTTTTGCTAGATTTAATTAAAGGTCACAATACTTATTACAAAAATGAATATTATTTTAATTAAAGCTATTTTGATATTTTAATAGGCTATAATTTTTACCGACCGCCAACATATATAAGGGAGGTATTGTGATCATACCGATTTTGACATTTCAAGATTTCGATGGATCTCCACGAATTGAGGTCCCTACATAACGTTTTGACTATTTTTAGTATGATGTCTGTCGGTCTGTCTGTCCGTCCGTCTGTCCGTCCGTCCGTCCGTCTGTCCGTCTGTCTGTCTGTGTACATGAGCAGAGCAAATTCGGCTAAAAGGATTTTTGAAACTTCATATTTAAGCTTTTGACATCAATGGCTACATCAAGCTATTTTGATAATGTAATAGTCTATAAATTTTATCTTCGGCTCGGCGCCCCTTGATCATGGCGCCCCGATGCGGCGCATCGGCTGCTTAACGTCTTGGGCCGCCCCTGCCTAAGTCCGCCCCTGGTTTTAATATAGTAAGAATGTTTCCATACTATTACAAGAAGCTATTTCTTTTTCTTTTTTGTTAAAGTGCTGAAGTGAATGTAAAGCGACACGTCTAGGCACTTTAGTATAAAGTAACTTTAAAACCCTAAAGTCGCTTAATGAAAATGATGTATTTTACTGATGTAAGTTACTTTAATATATAAATTCACTTTGAAACTGATTATGGAAACGGGTGTTTGACTTATTTTCTTAATATAAATAATTTTATTCATTTTTTTAAAATTTGTTTCGTTGCTTCGCAAGCAAAATAGAATACCCGGTCAAGTTCACTCCGGTCGAAAGGAACTTGACCAGCCGAGGTTTTTTTTTTAATGACATTGCTAAAATCCAAAAAATAAATAAGTTACAGTTATTGATTGATTGAGAGATATAACAATACCTATGTCAAAGTATGAAAAAAAAAAATAAATAAAACAATTATTACGTTCACAAAGATATGATAATTGGAACCTAAAAACTGGTCAAGTTAACCCGTTGTACTGTACAATAAAAGTTTCTGTAAAACACAAAAAAAAATTTCATTCAACAACCTCTTCAAGACTCCACTATATATCTCCAAAATATTTTCAATAATCTTTTTCTGAATCACGTCATTTATTGAAATCCGTATCAGTTCCAATTGAATTATCCATATTATCTTAGCATCATGTAATAGATATGAGCGAATATTATCTAAAGTTACATCGTCCCTATAATATCAGTGAAAAACTCAATTACACTTTCCCTTGCGGTCTGTAACTTGAAACGCAAGTTTTCATCTTGAGCTTATTACAAGGAGTCATTTGTGCAAACTGACACCGCATCTCTGCTAAGATAGACGCTCCACGAGTCGAGCTCGCAAGCACCCGGTATCCTTAATGGAATATCAAGATACTTATTATCTTTTCATCAACACATAATTTGTTCTCATGTTTATAATTATGTTTAATTTCGGGAGCTTATTTCCAGTGATTTATTATACCGTTAAAGAGGAGAGATTTTTTAAGGAAAACTGCGTAATTAATAGAATAAAAGAGTGAAGTATTTTTCAGTTTATCTTATCTTTAATGAGGCAGAGATGAGGCTTTTATATAAATTATTATTTGTGTGCAAAATGCACTCACCAAAATGGTCTTTGGATATTTTATGAGGTTGGGAAAGGAATTTTTGTTTATTATTTTTAGTGAAAAGACAAAACCAGTCTTGCTAAGAAATATACTTTTAAAAAGATCATATTATTATGTGATTACAATAAAACATAAGACGAATTTGGTTGTGAATTGAATATTTATAATACTACTTAAATATTGACATGAACTTACATTAATACATACTGTAACATATCAGGTATTGTTTCGGTCACCTTTGTTACTTAACAACATAGAGGTTTGATGAGTTATGTCAGGTAAATTGAAATGCATTCTGTTATCATACTTGTAAGTAACATATGGTGACCATTTTCTTAAGAAGGCAATGCGAGACGGAGCAAAAAAAAAAATGACCTCATCTCCCAAATCCAAGTGAAGAGCAAAAAAAAGGTCCTCTTCTCCCAAATCCAAGTGAAGAGCAAAAAAAAAGGTCCTCTTCTCCCAAATCCAAGTGAAGAGCAAAAAAATAGGTCCTCATTTCATCAAATACAAGTTACAAAATGCGGGACAATGCGGGACAAAATGTTAAAATGCGGGACTTTTGCGGGACAAAATGTTAGAATGCGGGACGAATGGTCACCCTAAAGTAACATATTAATAAATATATATAATATAGTTTTGCATTGTCTAAATTATTAATACATTACACATACGTACATTAATTAATAGACAACAATCAGTAGCGGCTTTAAGGGAGGGGAAAGTGAGGTCGGGCGATCGCCCAGGGCGCCAGGCCAGGAAGGACGGCGGACGGTCATTTGTAGGTCATCACTTGTATTTTAGAAGTGAGGACCTTTTTTTTAAGACATAACTTGTATTATATAGAGTAATTTTTTTTTTTTTTATGTGGGTGGCAAAAACATCTCGCCAGGTCGCCAAACTTGCTAAGGCCGGCTCTGACAACAATAACACTTAAACACTAAATACCACTAGTTACTACACATATACTAGAGTTAACCCGCAGTTAACTGTTCCAGGTATATCACTATGCAGTCCAGACTAGTCCAGGTATTCAGTTTACTAAATCACTCAGTCACCGTACTGAATTCCACTAACTCAGTAGCTTCATTAGAGTTTATTCACTCGTTTGACTCTACGCTTATCCATGAAACTGTCTTATTGACGACCTTAACTGTTCTGCTGACTTGACTTAAACGCTTGAAGAAGACTTATTGTTCTTAAAGTCCCGCTGAGCTTCACTGTGTGAATATTACTACATCACTCAGGTACCACGTCTTATATAGAAAACCTTATTTCCTTCTATAAAATTCTAGAACCTTCGGACAACTCAATGTTCAACGTTTCAAGTGTACGGTATTCTTTGGCAGGGCCATATTCGTAACAATATCAAGCGGCAAATATATTTTAACGAATTAAATTAAATATTATGTGTGCAGCGCTTCCGCAAAATTGTAAATATAATTTTGGTACAATTTCTCAATTCCCTATAATTGTGTGAAGTTGAAGTACCTGAGATTCGCCGATGATATTATTTTCGTATTAGATCGCTTTCAGGATACACTCCACATGCTGCAGGAACTGAATGAGGCAGCTAAAAATGTAAGGCTCAAGATAATCAGAAAACCAAAATGATGACAAACCTTGTATTGAGCGAGGCGCTGAAAATCGACTATGCCAACATTGAACAGGTTGATGCTTTCAAGTATCTTAGGCACGAAATATGAATTGACAGAGACAATCAAACGTGTGAAATCTTCAGGCGAATATCACAAGGTTTTAGTAAACTACAACCATTTTTAAAAATGATATCCAAATAAGCCTTAAAAAGAAAGCTTCCGAACTATGTATTATACCCGTTTGTACCTACGGGGCGGAAACCTTAACATTGACTAAAGCTTCTGCTAAAAATCAGCAAGCAAAGGGCTTTGGAACTAGCTATGCTCGGTAACGCAGAGGGATCAAATACATAGCTACCATGATATCGAAATGGGCAGGCCATCTAGCTAGAACAATGGATTCTGATGGACCAAACGGATTCTCGAATTGAGATGGGTAGATAAGCGAAGCCGAGAAAGACCACCCACTCGCTGGACTGATGAACTAAAGCAAATATCTACGAACTGGCTACAAGAAGTTCGAGAGAAAATTGGAAATTTTTAAGGCAGACTTATATCCAGCAGTGTATTCGAACGGCTTTAGGATAATGTTGACAATTGTTCAAACAAGTAACTGTCAGAACTGTGTCTACAAATTAGAGTAAAAAGCTTTCTTCTTTGGTTGTTCCTATGCTGGGGTAAATTTTTAATGATATAGAAGTAAGTATCATTGTTTTAACCATTGTTTTTGATGATTGAATATATTTTATTTAATATTATTATTATTTTTTGTTTGAAATTAATGACAAATTAATTTAAAAGATGCCCAATTTTACATTAAAAAACTACGCCTGTGAAAACATAGTTAATTTACTACAGAGCCTAATAAGTCCTAAAATAACACTAGTTATTTTATAAAGATTTTGTTAATGATTTGTCGACAGGGCCACCGCGTGTGTGTCGGCCTCTCGTACGCGGGCATACGTGAGATCCTTTACTAGTCGAGTCCAAATGCCGCAGTGGACGAAAATGTTTACAACTACGACAATCGGGTTTGATTCTAGTGGGGGTGGGTTTTGTGAATGTTTGCACACTGGCGGTTGACGCAGCCACGGCGATCCTGTTTACATGATCTTGATGTGGTTTTTATGGGATATATTATATTTTCGTATGGTACATTTGAATTTCTTAGATATTAAATTACAAAGAAAATATGGTAACTGATACATTAAATATTTATATCTAAATTTGTAAGCCATTGGATCGCTTCATTGGTCAATTGTACTATAGATTGGAGACCACCCGGGAAAGCACGTTGAGGACATTCTTCTGCGATGTGTTTCATCGTCTGTAGAGGCGCGCCACAGTCACAAGCGGGAGAGTCGGCTAAGCCCCATTTATGGAGCATGTAGTTGCATCTACCGTGGCCGGTGACTAATCTATTTAATCTTACCCAAGCCGAGCGGGGTAGCGAGTAACCAATTGGCTGAACATTGGGATCTGAGATTAAAATTTTGTTGGGATGAGAGAAAATGTCCCATTCTTTAGACCATTCATCTTTAGCGTTATAAGCAGTATTAAAGATGGGATCATTCCAAATAGGATTACGGGATTTAAGCCTGTGATTTGGAGGATTTAATAGGTCTTCATGTATTGGTAGTCTGTGGTTGCTTCCAAATTTTTGCCAGGTTGTGACGGCAGCTTTGTTTCTCCGAATAGTAGGAGGGCATATGCCAGACAGTACAGGTAACCATTCTGAGGGTGTGGAACGTGTGGCTCCAGTGATCGTTCGCATTGCTGTATTCAGCTGGATGTCAATTTTGTTTGTGTGAGCACTGTTCTTCCAGACTGGGGAGCAGTACTCTGCTGTGGAATAGAGCAGGGCAACTGCAGACGTTTTGAGGGTATGGGCATCGCAGCCCCATGACGTTCCTGCCAGCTTGTGGATTAGGTTATTTCTAGTTTTAAGTTTTAGACCTACATTTTCAATATGGTGTTTAAAGGTCAATGAGCGATCTAGAGTAATTCCAAGGTAGCGTGGGGTGTGGTTGTGTTTGATTTTAGTGCCATTGAATAACACACACAGTTCTTCGTTTGCATATTTATTACTCAGATGGAAGAGTGTTACTTCAGTTTTTTGTGGGTTAGGTTTTAAACGCCAAAGTTTGTAGTAATTACTGAGTATCTCAAGATCTTCGGTAAGTAGATTCTCAGCTCCTTTTGCATGTGTGCACTGCACAGCAATGGCAAGATCATCGGCATACGCAAATTTTCGTCCTGTAGTAAGTGGCATATCGCTTATATATAAATTAAACAGAATCGGAGCCAGCACAGAACCTTGCGGAAGACCGTTCTTCAATGTTCTAAAGTTACTCTTTTCCCCATTAAGATACACTTGAAACTGTCTGTTTTTCAGCATGGCTTCGATTAGATTGACCATTTTATTATTCGGTAGTATATTGTGCAGTTTCAAAACGAGACCGTCTGTCCACACGGTATCAAAAGCAGAGGAGAGGTCAACAAATGCAACTGCAGTTTTAAGTTTCCGTTGGAATCCTGCTTCAATGTGAGTAGCAAGTGCAGCCACTTGATCACAGCAGCTACGATTTGCTCTAAAACCAGCTTGTTCTGGTGGAATGTGTTCATCAATTGTGTCAGAAATGCGGTTGAAGATTAGCCTTTCAAGAATTTTATAATTGATGTTGAGTAGGGCAATAGGTCTGTAGCTAGCTGGTTCAGATTCTTCTTTGCCTGGCTTTAAAATACTTAGGATTTTTGATGAGCTGAAAGCCTTTGGGAGCCGTTCGGTGGAAAGAATGTCGTTGTAGAACCTAAGTAGCCAAGTTCTTGCAGCCGGTCCTAGGTTCTTTATTAACTCTGGAAATATTCCATCAAGGCCAGCAGCTTTTTTAATTTTTAGGGAGTTGATTGCTATATTAAGTTCTTCCAGCGTGAAGAGTGTAGGTTCTTCTCTACTTTTCAGTGCGAGAATGCGTTTTCTGTGTAGATCACGTCTAACCTGTTTGGCAAAAACTTTGTTGGTACTAATCTGATTTGAGGTCTTAATTATATGTGAGGAAACTTGATTAGGTTTAACTGTCCCTTTTATTGCCGGTGGTTTGCTAGCTGCGCCAAGCTTTCTTAGTAGATTCCAGCTTGTGCGGCTAGAGCGCGTGAAGTCCATGTTCTCAATCGTTTCACGCCATTTACTTCTTCTGGCTACATCCAGTGATTCTAAGAGTTTATCGGCGGTTTTTGGATCGTGTGTGGACTGATATTCGCGGAACAATTCTTCTGTCTTTTTAGACCAGCCTGGGATGTATTCCTTACGAAACCCTCTTGGGATCCAGTGCTTCGCAGAAGACTTAACAACAGCGACAAACCTGTCATAATTAGTTGCTAAAGGAGGAACCCAGCGGAGGACAGAATCAACTTGCAACGCATATTCTCTCCAGTTCGCCTTTAAGAAGTTCCAACGAGGCACTCTGAGGGTGGGAAGAAACTCTACACGTCTACCAATATTCAGAATGACTGGACGATGTTGGCTATGAGGGAAGCTATCCAGTATCCTTCTTGATATGTGCAAGGGCTGTTGGTAGTTGTCAAGCGAGGAGAAGCAGAGGTCTGGATTATAATCTGCTTTCCACCTTGCTGAGTGAAATGTTCCTTTGTCTTTGGCATCGAATACAAGATGGACGCTGTTTGTTTCTGCCCATTGCAGTAGAGACTCGCCATTTTGTTTGTTGTCTCTATATCCCCAGAAAGTGTGTTGACAATTAAAATCTCCAAGATAGATGGCAGGGTGGGAGTGAATAGATACTGCATTGTCAGGCCAATTTAAATTTGGTGGTTTGTATAGATTAGTGACGTTTATTCCAGCTATGTTAATGGCAATAAAAGATACATTCTGTTGGGTTGCTTTTGATAGTCGAGTGTGATTTTGAATATTTTCACGAACGTAAGTGGCTAAGCCATAATGCTTATGGCAGATATAGTCGACTAAGCTGTAACCAGGGATCAGTCCTCTAGTGTTATATTCGATTTCGTTTTCTATGTGTGTTTCCTGTAGAGCGATTAGATGGATTCGATTTTGCGTTGCTATTTTGGAGAGGTATTGGCATTTTGTGGTAGAAATTCCCTCGATGTTTAGCTGAAGGATTCGCAATGAAGGTTCAAGATCTCTTGTTAAATGTTGTTCGTTTGAAGTTGAAGTCATATGGTTGGTGGTTGTTTTCCGTGAGGTTTTGCAACAGTACGGAAAGTTTTGTACCATTTTTGTGGCTATTAGCAAGTGCAAGGATGGTATAGCACTTCCCGGGTGGGCCGTAGTGTTGTTCGTGTAGTTATGCAAATCGGAACACACACTTGGAGGCTGCCACAGACCACGAAGAGTAATGAGTCGGAGTGGGTTATGGTGAGAGGTGAAACAAAGTGGGTAATTTGTCAAATATATAAAAATAGATAAATAAGTAGATAAAAATATACATAAATACATAAAATAAAATAAATAGTCAAAAAGACAGTTAATCAGAGACAAATAAAAATAATAAAAATAATAATAAATAAATAGATAAAATAATAATAATGATAATGATAATAAAAAAAAAAAACATGTAGTCAATAATTATAATTTAAAAATAAAAATAAAAATTAGAGGTAGTCACTGATCTAATGAAATTGAAAATTGAATTGAAATGAATTGAAAGTGAAAAATAAGCGAAGTCAGAAGGTCAGATGGTTAAATAAATAAAATAAAACTTGTAGTCAACAAATAAAATTTAATAATTAAAATAATTAAAAGTATAACGTATTAAAAAGAATTTAAAATTTTTTAAAAATTTGAAAAATTTTGGTGGTCACTGATATAATTAATAAAAGGAAAAATAACTGGGACACAGTTCTTCACCCCTTACGGTTCATCAAGAGGTCTTAAAAAGACAGACAAGAGAACCACGGAAGGGAATAGGTAGATGACAACAGAGGAAAGTCAATCGTTATATATATATATATATATATATATATATATATATATATATATATATATATATATATGTATATAGATTTAAAAAAAAAAAAATAATAGTAAACAAGCAAAATTTTAACTTTTACAAATTTTATTATTACGTGACACACATAAATTCAAGTTAAAATAAGTTTAGTTAGTTACCTTTACCTTGAGCGAGTGACGTCAGTTAATCAGATAGATTACCTACTTGGTTTGAATAAGTCTGCAATAGTCAGGAAAGGTTTGCAAAGTTTATTGACCCTCGTAATAAAAATTGACATAGACTTCAATATATTTTTGAAAAAACTGTTATTATTTCCAGACTAGATGTAGATTTGAAAAAGAAAATATAGACACATTGGAGATCCGACCTTTAGACATCGATTTCACTGTACTGCACAATTAATACACAAAAATTTCACCACTTTGAGACAAAAAAACGAGGAGCACCAAGAATAGGTGTGTCACTAGTCTGGGCTCACACTCTTCTAGCATATTATGGGATAACAGAAGAACATTATTTTCCTCATTTCACTCGGTATTTCACTGTATATCCTTGAAATATTTTGATAAATGTATAAGAAACTTAGTAGAACTGTCAGCATTTATAATACAACAAGAATAATGAAAACTGATAGAAACAATCCATTATGGCAACCATATAATGCTTTCGAAATGTGGATGAGAAGAGTACGGAAGTAAGCGGAGTTATATTACACAAGAAGAACGCCTGTTGTTTTTATGGTAGGGGTAATGTTTTTTTGTATTTACTATGTGTGAGTTCAATATGTGAAAAGAATGTATTAGTGTACTGGTGGTCTAATTAGTTTAGTTATTGAATAAAAGATGGCTCAGTCAGCTCAATGGTTTTTCCCAGACAAAGATAAACCAGTTAAAGTGAAACGTACACGGTGCACTGGCAAGAAATTGGTTGCTACATTCTTAGGGCATACCGTACATCAAGAACGTAGCCAGGGGTTGGAGGCATAAGGGGCATTTCCCCCCCCCCCCCAGGATAGTTTACCCTACATAAAATATAATTAAAACCCTGCAAATCCGCGGATATCCGCTATTTTTCGGCGGATGCGGATAAATTATCATTTAAATTGTGCGGATGCGGATCGGATGCGGATTTTATATCATATCCGCTTATCCGCAATATCCGCGTGAATATATAATATTCGGTTGGACGCCTCTTCCTACGGAAGACGCGTTTAGAACCCCAAAAATGTTTCGTTGGCATTTGTATTGGGCTTATGGCAAGAGTAAAATAATGATACATTATGGCACTTTTCACTTTTTAATAAAAGTCGTAGATACAACAATTTTTTTGGATTTATTGTCAGTTTATTAATTAAAAATTAATTATGTAAAGTCTGTTCTTTTGGTTTAGGTGGAACTAGATTTTCAATTCTAGTTACTTTTACCGATTGACTGAAGCTCTAGATCATTTCGTTGAGGAAAAACCAACTTCAATATATAAAATAATAGCTAATGACAACTTACAAAAATGAAAATTGCGGTTAGTTCCGCCTAATCGTTTGGAATAGATTTTACTGTATCGCCTAATTTTGCATTTTTGAAAATATTAGTCAAAATTAACCATGGCAATTTGCCACATTTAAAAATATATGAAGCTCATATCAAATAAAATAAAATAAAAATATCTTGAAATCGTCATATAACTTTCATCTTTTAATAATAGGATGAATTTAAGAATTTAATTTTATTATTAAAAACTCATTTTTATAAATTTGTTGATCTTATAGGACTTTCCTTGTTTTTTATTGGTCATAAATGTGATAAATTAATCTGTTTAATTATTTCTAAATATCGCTGCTCTAAAACAATAGTAAGATATCTTAAAAAAGTTTTTGAGATATTACTGTTTAAAGTTTTACGGTTTATATAAACTTGGTTTAAGAGTTGAATAATTGTAATTTCCATCTTTATTTTTTAATTTAAAATTTCAGTACGACGTTAGATAGAAAACATATTTCTGGACCCAGTAATATGTAATGTGATAAAAATTCAAAAATAAAAGCAGCGATATTCCAATAGGCGAAAAAGGTTAGTCATTTCCAAACAGACAGCAAATCCTGTGCGGATATTTTTGCGGATGCGGATCGTATGCGGATATTCATATTTACAAAGGCTGCGGATGCGGATGCAGAAAAACGTATCCGCGCAGGGCTCTAAATATAATTTAGGTTGTTATAAGTTTAAATTTATAACTTTACCGGACTTTTATTATTTAATATACTACAAAAGACCTAGAACGCTGTTATTTTCTACCCAAGCCATGTAATTAAGGTCGTACCGACCAATTTAAAATATCTTGTTATTTTTGCCCCCCCCCCCAGCTAAAATTCTGGCTACGTCCCTGCCGTACATATTGCCACTCTTATTTCCAAAATATACAGAGTGTAGCTAATTAAACATATTAAAAAAACACATAAATATATAAAATTGGAATTAAAAAAAAAAAAAAAACTATATATATTTTAAAATATCACATTAGAGCATTATCACATTCATAATATAAAAGGTATACATTGTACATATTTAAAATATTAATAAAACAATTCATAAATAAAATATAGTAAATAAAGTAATTACAACAAAGTAAAATTAACATAAAATAAATATAAATGATAAAATAAATAAATACATAAATAAATAAATAAAATAAATAAACAAATAAATAAATAAATAAATAAATAAATAAATAAATAAATAAATAAATAAATAAGATCATTAAAAATATACAATAGCTTGCTCAACGTTCAACAGCGTTTTCTACCAATCTTTATATTTAATTTTAAATTGATTAATTATTGAACATTTTTTTACACTCAAAGGTAGCTTATTATATTCGATAATACCTTTAAAGAATATTGAATTCATTGTAGATGTTTTTTAACTGATTTAACATAAAAATTATTTTGACCTCTTGTTGGATAGTTATGCACATTTGAATTAAGTTTAAGTAATTTATACAAGTAAAATGGCAGCTGACCATTGGTAATTTTGTAAATGAGAACCATATTATTAAATATAATTTGATCCGACACGTTCATCCAATTTAATATCTTTAACATAACATTAACTGATGTATACTTATCACACTGTAGAATAACTTTCATAGCTCTGTTTTGGAGTTTTTGAAATTTATTCAGTTCAGTTTTGTTCAACATAAATAGTATGGAGCTACAGTAGTTAAAGTGAGGTTTAATGAGACAGTTATAAATTGTAATTTTAGACCATGTTGATAAATATTTAGTGGTCCTTGACATAAATCCAATTTTTTTGGCAATTTTCTTTATTAACATGTTAGAATGTTCTTTAAATCCTAACTCACTATCAATAATTACGCCTAAATATTTTATTTCGCGTGTGTATTCTGTATTCTGTATTCTGTGTGTATTCGTGTGTATTCTAATTTAAGAATTGTTAGCGGTTTAGCATACAGAGATGATTGTAGAAGTTCCTTTGTCAATTTAGGTATTCTGACGTTTCCCTGCCTGTACATTTATTACTGCTTGACACATGTCCACTTAAATTATAAAGACCAAAAGCTTCAAAAAGATGTTCACAGCTACAATACCCGTGGCAAAGAACTAATCAGGCCTGATTATACAAGACTGACCTCAACTAGATACTCGTTGAACTATTATGCCACTAAATTTTACAATGTTCTCCCTTGTGAAATAAAAAAATTACCATTGAAATCATTCAAGATCAAACTAAAATCCCTCCTAATTAACAAGGCATTTTATAGCTTTGACGAGTATCTTAACGGACAATTTTGACAAACTTTAACGGACAATTTTGACAAACTTTAATAAACCTTCTACGTGACTGCAGCTTTTTCTCGCAATATATGCCTCTTAACTTTTAACTTTTAATTTGTTATTTTAATATATCTTATTTTATTGTTAAATGTACTAATATTTTTTATATTTTAATATGTCCTTTTTTTATTGTAAATTGTAATAATATTTTTTATATTTTAATATGTTTATTTTAAATTGTACTAATTTTAATTTTATTTTATATTATGACGAATGTAAAAAACTCAAATTTTATTAACATGAATAAATATTATTATTATTATTATTATTATTTGACTTTGTCCAGTAATAAATCGTAATTATTTGTGAAATATTTATCGTAATTTTTTTTCGAACCAATAATCAAACATTTAGTTTTTTCCACATTTAATTTTAATATATTGATATTTAACCAATCCAGAATTGACACCAGATCCTCATTAAGCCTCTCCACAATACAAGCCTGATCAAAATCAGCTAATGATATTAGAGTATCGTCCGCAAATAAATTAATGGAGCAGTATTTAGTACTAAATTATATATCATTAATATAAATTATAAATTACAACGGACCTAGAACCCTACCTTGAGGCACACCAAATGGGTTGTTAATATTTCCAGATAAACAATTTTTGTACTTGGTTTGTTGAGATCTATTTACCAAAAAATTTTGAAACCATTTCCACACGGTACCTCTTAAACCATAATAGTGCAACTTTTGAAGGAAAATATCTCTATCGATAGTTTCAAAAGCCGGCTTGAAATTAATAAATATGGCACAATAAGATTTAGTTTTCTCATTAGTGCTTTACATACAGTTACTGACAACAAAAAAATATATTGACAATCAAAAAACCATTTTCCGTACTTATTTTCTTAATATGATTTCTCAAATTCTATCTCCTTTCCGGAATTTTTCTTGTTTGCCGCGTGGTACAGATGTAAATAATTTGTAGAGGAATTTAGGCGAAGTGTGGTGAGGGGACTGGATGTTGTTAAGTGTTTAATAGTGCATGAAGTATTGTCTGGGAGGTTGTATCTGGAATGAGTGTGTCCTGAAGGAAGGACGACAGGCACTTGTCGCTAATGCATGGGTTCAATCTACAGATTACGGACTAGGAGATTGGTCAAATGCCTTGCAGCCAAGAGAATAGGAAAGTAGTTTAGAATCAACGTTTCACATGTATTTACTGGAACATTTAATTAGCAAATAACTATTAAAAAGAAATTATATGTTTAAAAATTAAATGTACAAACATAAAAATAATATGAATGAATTATACATCTAAGAATAAAATATTCTAAAAACAAGAGAAATAAAAATTTCCGGAAAATTTTCACTTAACAAAAAACGGAATGTAAATATCAAAAAAGAATTCTTCTATTTCTTCAAATGTTATTCCGGGTTAAAGATTGTCTATTAACATATAATTCTAAATTTAAATACTACAAAAGCGGATCTATTCTGTATCGTAAAAAGTTAAAAATTAACCTCAAGGTCGAAGTTAAAAAATTTTAACCACGCTTTACAATATTTTGTTATTCTGTAACTCTATGACGTTAAATTTTAACCTCGATGTGGTTAATTCAGTAGGTTATAATCGTAATTTTAACTCCAGCCAAATACAAGGCGTTAACTTTTAACCAGCTGTAATTTTAACCTCTAAACGTCAAATAGCCAGAAAAAATGCATTTTTAGAATTAATCATGGCAAGTCTGTTTATTTTAAACCAATTATTACTAGAACAAATTGAACATCAAGAGGTTAATAAGTAAAAAATTAATATAGGTGAATAAAAAGAATATAAAAATGCTTTTTAGGAGATCAGTTCGAATTGAACAAAGGCAACTGCGTGATATGAGTGACCCTTTTAATTTACCTGAAGAAACATTTTAAAATATTTTCTAAAATTTGTATGGAATATCTCGTTTTACAAATGTTGTTTGAAAATCCGAGAAGAACGAAAATATTTCCCAATATATTGCAAGTAAATATTTAAAACTTTAAAATTGTGATATATTTATAAATTTTGATTTCTCTGTTTGTTTAAAAATTAAAATAAGGTAAACATAACCTGAAAATAAAAGTATCTTAATACAGAAGAAAGAAAAGAGATAAAAAATATTGATACATTTGCATGTTATGGTAATATTATATTATTTACTTTCTGCACCCACAATTATTTATGTATAAAAAAAATAAAACGTGCAAATATTGTACATTTGTGCAATATAGATTTATTATATTTGATCGTTGTTAATTCACGATTCAACCATAACACATGTTTACATTAAATCCACACTTACACAAGCCAAATACCTTCCCTTGTAGATAATTTCACAACACAATTTTAACCAATAGTGCAAATATTGTACATTTGTGCAATATAGATTTATTATATTTGATCGTTGTTAATTCACGATTCAACCATAAAGCCTGTAATACATGATGCGATTTCTCGTTTTGAATCTCGTACGATTTATCGTACAAGAATTATTGTATCGTGTACTACAGGATTTTCGTACGAGATCTTGTACGATATTGAAAACCATCCAATATTTATGCTCCAGACCTAAAATATTGTATAGAAATGAACAGATATCGACGCAGTAGATTATTGCGCATAGTCACGTGACCGATACCGTAATAATTATCGTACGATAAATCGTGCGAGATTCAAAACGAGAAATCGCATCATGTATTACAGGCTTAACACATGTTTACATTAAATCCACACTTACACAAGCCAAATATCTTCCCTTGTAGATAATTTCACAACACAATTTTAACCAATAGCTTAAAAAGTTAGAACTTAACGCTTGGGTTATAACCTGAGATACAGAATAAGAAACAAGGTTAAAATTTTAACGCCTAGTTAAAATGTTACTTTTTAACCATCATTTTAAACCTAATCTTTTTAACCACAAAAGATACAGAATAGACCCGATGGTGTGTTAACGTGAAGATTTAAGTAATTATAAGTCATAACACTGTACCTTCTGTTTATTTATTTTATTAATTTACTAAAGCCACATTTTGACATGCTTAGTAGTCATCTTAAGTACAGTTGTAGGACACTGACCTACTGAAGATGACTGCTTAGCGTGTCGAAATGTGCATTTAGACAATTAGTAAAGTATGTGAAGAAAAACTGCAGCGTTTTATTTATAATTGAATACAGAAAAACGAAATATATCTATTCTTGATAAATGAAATCATTCTGTAAAATGCCTTCCGTTCGCAGACAGTCGCATGAGTGTTTGCGATCCTACGAAGTTATTTTGATTATACCTACGAAATCCTAAATAAATAATGGAAGTAATAAGCTCACATAAGAAATTTGAGAAAATTTTCGATTAATGATAGGTATAACCATCCCAGATTATAAGTTCCTTACACAGGACTATTCAGAAGGGCACCCAGGAATTTTCCTTGGTAAGGGGGCGTAGAAGACAAAATTGTTTGCCTTCTTTTGGAGTCGGGAAATTACTCGGCAACAAATTCTGGTCAAAAGCCCTTTATTTTCCAAAATGCAAGTGTTGACCTAAATTAAGTCTTCACTTTCAAATCACAAGTGCAAACTTAAAAAAAAAACGGTCTTCAGTTCCAAAAGACATGTTGACCGTGTTTTTTGAGCTCTTGAGGGCGGGAAAGGCTCAAACCCGTGAGGGCTCGAACCCTCCATGGGACTTATAATCTGAAATAAAATTAGTAACAAACTATGTATGAAAAATATTAGATAATAGTATATATTTAATTGTAAAAAAATTGTTGTAAAAATGTTATCGTTCAGTAACTTAAAAATAGGCATCAGAAAACAATTTTGTGTAATTTTTTAAATATATATTTTTTTAAATTATTATTATTATTATTTTTTATTTCACGTTTATTGTTTTTTCTCCTAAGGCAATTAGCCAGGACAATTCTAATTTTTCGTAATGAAAATTCCACGCTTGAAATAATTAGAACCCGAGACCTTAGCAACGCAAGAAACGTGTGTTACCACTACGCTACACCGGTCGGTATTTCTCTGGTTTCAAATCACATTTATATTTGTATAGTTTTGTGTAGAAATGTTCAAATAATAGGTACGTCAACATTTTTAATGACATATTTATAGTTCGCCCTTCGTCGAAAAATACTGTATTGATATAAATGGAATTCCACTTAGTACACGTGTTCTTTACGATAATTAAATCAATTTTGCTCGCAGCACCGCCTTGTGAACCGGGGTAGAATCGAGATGACGGCAAAATTTAAATATCAACTATATTATGACTGAAAAAAGGGCAGTCACGGAATTTATATACATATTTTTAAATTAGATTGGCAATAGCACCCTCCAATATCATTTAATTGTGAACTGACATTTGACGTCCGAGTAATATAACCTCAAATATTCAAAACAAACCTTTATTTGTAAAAAAGGTATGTGTATTATAATTACGAAAAATACATAGTAGTTATGATCACAAACAACAAAAGTAAATACTCAAAAACGAAAAAAAATACAGAATTGTCAACATAACAGTTTTAAAAACCAAATTTCGCCGGTCGCTATGGCGTAGTGGTCAGCTTATTTGACTGCTAACCATGGGGGCTCGGGTTCAAATCCCGGTGATGGCATGGATGTTTGTATTTGTTATAAAAATTAATGTATCCGTAATAAAAATAAAGATATACTGGTTAATGGCCATAGTAGCTAAGCCCAAAAATTAAATTAAAAAAAAAAAAAAACAAAATTCAAGGCCTACTAGACCCCCCACCTAGCCTTAAATATTTTCTGGACCCCCCAAGAAAATTTTTGAAATAATGTTTTAAATGTTCTTTTTAATTTATTGTCTAATAATTAAGTTTATTGTAATTTTACAAGCAAAAACTGGTACAAATTATTTTTTTTTTTCTTTTAATTGCTGTAGTAGACGAGTTCTTTATTGTGTATCATATTGTACAATAACTAAAGATAATATTTAGAATTGACAAAATCAGAGCAGTAGTAACGGCCTGGCAACGCGGCAAGTGCCAGGGGCGCGAGGCCTGAGGAGCGCCATATCGTGCGATTTTTTTCTTGATTTGTGGTCATGTGGTCATGAATTTTAGAAGTGAAGACCTTTTTTTTGGTTATCACTTGTATTTTAGAAGTGTTTTTTTTTAACCATAAGTTATATTTCCACCTGTCTATTAAAACAAAAATGATGGCTTCCTCAAATAAAATGAAAAAAGATAAAAAAGGGCGCTATTTTAAGTTAATTAATTTATTTGCCAAGGCCGCCAAAACATTGCTACGGCTCTGGACAAAATAGCTAGAAACATATTGTACAAAACGTACTATTGAAACATGTAGAATGAAGTTTTAGCTACAATTTGCCGCGTCGCACGCATGAGTCGATTGGTTTGTAAGATGGCGTCTATAATGTCATATGTTTTTTACAGTTACATAACCATTTTTTTACAATTAAAAATATCCCATCTGATAGATTAAAAAATCGCTGCAAATTGTAATTTTTAGATTGTTATAATATATCCCATTCTGTAATACGTAGCTAAGAGGGAAACTTTATTTGTTATGCTGTATATTTACAATACATTTATAATATTATCATAGTATTGGTTCACATAATTACGTGAAAGTCACCAAAATCATCTACTAACATAATACAAAATGAAATATATCATACAACTTTTATTTCAGATTGTTTTGTATAAGGAACTTGTGAGAACTATATCAGCACCTTAGAGGTAAACTGTATCAAGTCACATTTTTATCAGAAATGACATTTTAGTGCCAAGTGACTTAATAATTTATAATCCGTCGATTGGAAAATAATTTGGAACTATAGCTCTAGCCAGTTTCAATATACGTTGCTTTAAAACTGTATCAAGTCGATCAACGCAAGGAAGTAAACAATCTTAAATCGTCTTTTCTGAGCTGTTATCATTTGTGACTTAATACAAGTTACCTCTGAGGTGCTGATATGGTTGTGCCTCCTCTTAACGGCAGTCCTCTGAAACCTAATATTGAGAACTGACACGCTCGGATACGCAATCTGATGGTCAAATATTGTACTACGCGACTGTAGTACTGTTTGAAATTATTACATATTTTCTAGTGTTGATTTTTTGTTAGAATGTCGATAGATACATTTTCATAAAATAAAAATGTACTGTGCTTAAATTAACCTGTTCGCTCTTAGCATATTGACAGCTGAATACTAGACAATTCAGCCATATTGCCTTGAAAAACAGCGCCGCCAACGGTAATGTCACTTCTCAATAACGTTACTGCGGAGTATGTCTGTATAAGATACCTGGAAAGAATTGACTGAGCAGAACAAGATGGAGTATTTATGTGAGTAAGACCAAACGTCAGCAATAATTCCAAGAGCCATATAAATTACCTATACGATGGTCATCGCGCTTAATATTATAAATCAAGACTGTGTCACAAATTTGTTGACAAAACGAACGATTCTCTTAAGAAATGATATAAAATCGTATTTAAATTTGAGTTCTTCTTAACTACATAAATCGAGTGAAACATCTCTAGAAGGGTTGTTGGATTGGGCACTGTTTATTTTAAACCAATTTATTTCACAAAATTAATATTTTCATCCTTTAATTCGCACACCGTTTTATTCCATTAACTAAAAATTAATTAAATAGAGATAATTGGAAGGGATTTAGCAAGGAGTGTAGTCCGTTTTGTGTCTAAAACTGTTTTCCGTCGGGGTACTTATTTTGCAGACGCGCTGGTTCTCACCGCGTGAGGCTATATGGACCTTAATCTCCTGACAAGGGTCCAAAACAATCGCAGTCTCTCCCGCACAAAAATCAGGGAGACGAGAAACAATATAATAGATTTATAATGCGATTGAATTATATTTATATTTTATTCAACTCGAGAGGAGGAAGAAGTTAATCTTTATTGGCTTCACTCGACGCCAACTTGACTGAAATTTTATTGTTTTCTTTAAAATATAGTTTGAAATAAACTGGCTGATATTAGGTGTGAAAATAGAATATTTATCAATTATAGTCATACCTCTATTTTCTTATACTTTTCAATTACCATCATACTTAAAATTCATTCACAACGATTATGAATGTAAAGCATGTGGTGTCCAAAGAATATAGGTTGAAAAAAAAAAAAAAAAAAACTCTTACGGCTTGTTGAAGAATATATTTATTATAGGATCACAAAGTTTCGCTAAATAATATTTAGCTTCTTTAGGTGCTGAAATAGCATTACAATAGTTAACTTATTTTAAAGAATTTATATAAATAAATATTTAGTTATTCTATTACAATACAAAATGAATAGACAACTTTGGAGTGTAGCATCAAAATGTCGTGGGATTCATAGGTAGCAACAATAAAGCCTGGTTTATAAAAACTCCATAACATAAACGCATATGCATTGAATAATGTATTTGACCCTTTAAATCATCTGTTTGTAATAAACAGAACAAAGAGAGTAGTGTAATTTTTATGCTTATGTTCCATAGCATATCTATTATAAACCAGGCTTAAGAGATGTTGAAAGCCATTTGAAGATATACTGATGTTCATCGACATGTTAACCGAATGACGTGGGTTAAGTCAATTATATTACGGATATTAACATGTTAAGCACATACCAAGAACGGATGTTTCGAAAATCGATCCCTAACGGGATGAAATGGGATAAAATGTTTTTTCACGGATTTCTCAATATTTAAGGCTTGATGATTTATCGATATATGTTATATATGTTTAAAAATTACGCTCAGGATTTTGGTTTAAGCAATCCGTAAATGAGAGAAACTAGATTTGGGTCGATTTATAAATCCCTTCATATATACTGAATTGGTTGTGTTAAACAGTAGCGGCTGGTGAGTAAAATATTTGGGGGGACACTTTTTCCCCATATATATATCTATTAAAATATAGTTATACGAGAAAAAAGTAAATAAATAAAAAATATCTGAAAATATGTTCTGCAACTAGAAAAACTGACAAATCTGGCACTTTTATTAAGATTTATGGTCAATATTATTATTATCATTTTTGTAGATATTACTTCTATTATTATTATTATTATTATTATTAAAATTGCAATATTATAAGACAATGCTTTGTAGTCAGAAACATAACATATTTGGTTATTAATTAAGCAGATACCTACACATATTCACATGTATTTAAATATTAGATTTAACCTTTTCGTTATGTTCTTTAATTGAACGTTTATACGCAGTATCAACTTGAAATCGTATATTTACCGATCCCAGCATGGCAAATTTGACCGAATAATGCATATGTTTATGAGACTCATTATGTTTAAGACTTTTATCTTTGAAATGTTTAATATCTTTAACACTATTTACTGTCTTTATTCCACATGCGTCTGATGAGCAAATCAAACACAGGAAACAAAAAAAATAATTTATTTATCACATCCACGCAACCAACTTGTATTTAAATATTGTTTTTCACTAAACTTTCTATTAAATGTTCTATTTCCATTTTTATCCTGTTGGGAAATATTCAATTATGGCCGATGAGGACCCATATTTTTACCGACCGCCAACATATATAAGGGAGGTATTGTGATCATACCGATTTTGACATTTCGAGATTTCGATGGATCTCCACGAATTGAGGTCTCTACATAACGTTTTGACTATTTTTAGCATGATGTCTGTCGATCTGTCTGTCCGTCCGTCTGTCCATCTGTCCGTCCGTCTGTCCGTCCGTCCGCCTGTCTGTCTGTGTACACGTGTAGAGCAAATTCGGCTAAAAGGATTTTTATGAAACTTCATATTTAAGCTTCTGCCATCAATGGCACGAGTTGATCAACTTTTGGTAAAAATCGGTTGACTAAAAATGGGAGTTTACTCGTGTCGATTTTAAGATTTTTGCGAATATTTAGCAACAGAAATATATTTCGAAAAAAATTATTTAACAAAAGTTGCTATAAATACAATAACTAATAACTTTTATTTGAGATGTTTTTTGATGAACCGAAAAATTTCGAAAAATTTGTCGTAAATTTTTGTAAAATTTTTTCAGTCTCAAATTTTCATACTTATATGTAACGTTTCCATGGTCATGATAAATAATATCTCTGTTAGAAAATATTAGGCTAAGTTATTTCTACTCTGCTGCTAGAATATATTTTATACAAGTACTTTATAATGGCGGTCGGTCCTGTGGTGGCCACAGCTGATTTTTTATTAATAATTTTGTTTCATAGTTAAGCACGTTAGTTTTATTAAAATATACAGTATATTTTAATAAAACTAACGTGCTTCATTCGATTCATTTTCACGTTTAAGTACTTGTCACAAATCACAACGACCGAACTAAGCTACGGGACACCGGCCGTAATTCACTAATACATGCAACACTAACCTTCGCCGCTGTTGCCGTTACTAGTAAATTTTTGCTTCATATGTAGATAAGAACATTAGATATTGCATGTGGCAACGCTGTATCTTGGGACACTCCGTGGAGTGTCCAACAACGCTCGGAAGAGCGCTGTTGTCTGATTTAAATTTTTTAAATCTAACATTTATATGAAAAATCTTTGAATAAGAAATAATAAAAATATAAATATGCAGATATATCTAGCTACTTTAATGCAATTTTAAAGAAGTATAAATAAAGTATTAAATTTAACTTTTTTACTAAAAATTTTTAGGAGGTCACTGTCCCAGTGCCTCCCTGTCTCAGCCGCCACTGGTGTTAAACTATTATTTTGTGGCATATACGTATCTTTTTAATATCGTTTGAAAGTGATACACCGTTTTTAAATATAACCCCTAAAGCCGAAAATTGGGATACCTTTTATTAGAAACATGAAATTCCTAGAGTATATTCCTTCCATAACGTAAGCACCTTCTAAGAAGGAATTTTTCGAAATTTGAGCGCTAAGATGAAAAGGGGTAAAATGTTTTTTCACGGATATCTCTTAAGTCCGATGAGATATCTTTTTTCTTACAAAGTTATTCATATATGTGCTCAGGACTTCATTGTGTATTCAGAATTTTGCTCGAATCAATTGCTAAAGGAACGATTCTAGATTCTGGGTGAATTATTGAACCCTTTATATCTCCTCTTTGTTGTATTTGTGTCTTTTTAAAATCATCAGAAAGTATTTTGCCCATTTTTTCTATTTGATCCCAAAAAGGGTATTTTTATTGGTATTTTTTAGTAAACAATTAATTCGGGAAGTATATTTCTTCAACGAAGTAAACACCCACTAAGAAGAGATTTCTCGAAATTTAGTAACAGTATTTTTTATTAGAAACAAGAAATTCAGAGAGTCTATTTCAGAAGAAAATTTTATTGGGGGCCTGTTCCAAAGTGAGCTATAACCTAGCTGGTTATTCAGCCCTTGAGGGCAGAATCACCAATGTGATACAAAGAACCAATATATATATATATAAAAGCCCCAATTTCTGTGTATCCTCGTAACGCTAAATTCCTTGGTGTTAGCGGGGCTTGAGGTGTGTGGTCGGTCGCTCCCCTCCAGTCAGAGCGACGCTCTCCGACAGCAACTCACTTAGGCTATGCATATAGTGAAGCAGAGAGCATAGCAGCGATGAAAGCGGAGAGTAATATAGCGAAAGAATGTCGCGCTTATAAAAGAGTGTCTACACATAGTGACGCGTTTAAAATCGAGCAGAAAGTTCACTAAATTATAATGGTTTTTTTTACTAACAGAAAACTCTTCCCTGAAAATTTGGTATTTACTAAAAAATAAAAATAAACACACTAGAAGGTGCAATGTTCACAAAATAAATAAAAGTAGACATATACATGGTGAATTTCATCATTTCTATATGCTACTCCGCGAACGTCCAGAAAAGTTTCATTCTTATTTTCGCATGAGTATTTCAACGTTTGATTATATTTTAGAAAAAATTCAACATAAATTGGTAAAAAAAGGACAAATTTCAATCGAACCATACTATAAATACCTCTTATAAATGAGAACTACTTGTAAATGCCTCAATATCCATTTTAAACAACTATGTTAGCAACGATGATAGCAGAGAAATGAAAATTGTTTGAACGCGTCGCTTTGCTCGACTATAACAACGATATAACCTCGCTGCAGTACGCTCCACTATGCGCGTGTTTGTTTTGTTAATATACGCAGAATCATACAAATTTTAATAATTGATTCCTGCTTATATTGATTTTTATTCGATATCAGTTTGCCAACGTTGTTGGCAACGGGTGTGCTAGTAATTTTTAATAATTGCAAGATGATGGCAGACCGTCAATACACCGTAGCGAAACACGGGTACTCAGCTAGTCTTCAATAAAGGTCAACACTTGTTCTGACAACATAGTGAACAAAAAAAACACAAAACCACAAAAACAGAACAAAATCTTCCCGAAAAACTACTATTATATTGAACATGAATGCTGAACAAAAATCCACGCCTGGTGGATACACGTTATTATATGTGCCACTAAAAACGGCACCGTTCAACAAATTTTCAAGGTTCCACCATTCCATGAGTCATGTGCATCAGGTACCTCATACTATTGCCCAAACACAAATTAAAGCGTACTATTGTGGACATAGCTAATGTCGTGAAACCTGATAGTCGCTAAACCGTTACTTCATACACTTCACAACTGACCTTGATTGGACACATTTTCATAATTTTAGTATATATAACAGTGGCGTGGCGAATGAAGTACTTCGGATACGTTTTAACGAGGAACAACAGGGCTGAGCAGCACGTTGGGGAAAAAGTGAAGAAAACAAGGATGGTTATGGGGAAGCTATGGAGCATAGGGGAGAGGAGGTTTAACGACGATATTAAGTGGAGGATGAAATTATTTGATGCGATAGTGAAGAGTATCCTCATGTACGGAGTGGAGATCTGGGGATGGAAGGAATGGGATATAGTAGAAAGGGTACAAGAGGGATACATGAGATGGATTTTGGGCTGAGACAGAACGACACCAGGATACATAGTGAGAATGGAAATGAAGAGGGATAAACTGAGAGAGTGAGCCGGGGTGAGGGCGGCGAAGTATGAGGAGATACTTAGAGAATGCTGGGAAGACAGAATGACGGAAGAACAAGAAGGTAAACTGTCGGAATGGGGAGATACAAGGAAAGAGTACTTTTGGAGATATGGAATGCACATAAGGTATGCTGAGCGAAAGAGAAACGGAGGAAGAAATATAGTAGAAGAATTGAGGAGGAGAGATAAGGAGGTACATGAGCAGGAAAGAACAGAAAGAATAGACAGTTCAAGGAATGTGAAAAGGTATAAAAAGATTAGGGGGCAGAGTTAGGAGGATTGCAAGATTAAGATGTGGTAACGAAGAACGGAGCAACAGATACTGGGCAAAACCAGAGGACAGGATATGCAGAATGTGTAAGGAGGAGCAAGAATCCTTAGAACATTTAACGAAAAGATGTAGAATTATGACAATATGGAAGGAAGAGGTAAAGGAGTTGTTGATCGAAGAAGGCAAGGGAGAAAGATGGGCGAGAGAACTCAAGGAAAGAAGGAAGGAAGCCGGACAGGTAAGGCAGGACTGAGAAGAGGAAGAAAGAGAGTGGCAATGGAAGAGGAAAGGAGAAATGGAAGAGAAGCGAATAAGTATTTATAATGTGATTTTTTGTAAAATAATGTATTAATTATCTTATTTTATCTTTTTCCCGCAATTTTGTGTTTTGTTAGGTTAAGTTTATGTATGTATTCTTAAGTGTTTTTCGTTCTCTACAAACTTATCTGCTTTCATTGTCGAATTTGAGGCTTTTGAAATGGAAGTTCCAGGAGGTAAAAAAAGTCATTTGCGACATCTGCACTATTTTGCCTTCCGTCGTGGTCAAAAAGCTACGGAAGCAGCTCGCGACATTTGTGACGTATATGGAGTAGATGCTATAGCTCCGAGGACCGCGCAAGATTGGTCTTCCAAGTTTAAAAATGACAATTTTGACCTTGGTGATGCACCTCGCTCCGGCCGACCTCCCGACTTCGACGATGATCGTCTCAAGATGTTTTTGAAGGAAGATGGTCGTCAAACAACACGAGAGTTGGCCGAAAAGATGAAATGTACCTTTACGACCATCGCTAACCATCTTTACTTCCTGGGCTTTACTCAAAAACTTGAGAATTGGGTGCCACATAACTTGAGCGATGGCCACAAGATCTCAATGATCTCAAATGGGAGGTTCTATCGCATCCGCCATACACTACGGACCTTGCGCCAACGGATTATCACCTTTTCCGCTCCATGTCGAACCAAATGAGGGACGTACCCTTCGCTAACGATGAAGACCTCAAAACCTGGCTCACAAACTTCTTCAACACAAAATCAAAAGATTTTTGGCGAGACGGCATCAACAAGTTGATCGACAGTTGGGGACAGGTTGTAAATAATGATAGAGAATATATAATTGATTAATTTGTTACTATAGTTATAAACTTCAATAAATCTTATAAACAAAAAAACGCGGGAATTTATTACACAACCCAATAATTGTTCATGAGTGGTATCTCACCTCATTTATTTTAATAGTTTTAACCTAGCACGCCGAAAGACCTATGGGTAGTAAGGAATATATATATATATATATATATATAAAAGTGGCGTAGTGTCCATAGCAAGGGATGCACTGTATCCATTATATTTATTTTATATATATATTTTGTTATTTGTTAAACTTGTTTTCTTTTTTTATTAATAAATATATAGATATTTTGCCTATATGCATTTTTTTTTCATTTTATCTCTTAATCAGAAAGTGACGTCACACCACTGATATATAAGATATCTAGAAAAACTCTTAATAGACCAAGATGGAGGTTTTATGTTTAACCCATAACTCGACTTATACTGCCTAAAAAGAGAAAGGAATAATAAGAGCTCATCAAAGCCTGTAAGTATTGAAAGAGGAATGTACAAAAAAAAAAGCCAACTGTGTTTATAGGTAAATAAAAAATTCTCTTGGCCAATACCACAACGAAAAAACTAAAAAGCAAAATAATCCTCTCTCTCTTTCGCTATAAAAAACAAACATACACAAGTATAAACGCGCAACAGAACCCCAAAGCTGAGTAAAACAAGAAAAGCATGTCCTCCGTATCGCACAAGTGTGGAAAGAGCTTCCTTCCTTTCCTCGCCCCTCATCAACCCTCTCGCATCATCATGAAAATACGAATGTGTTCATGTCGCTCACATATAGTGGATTCGTGTCATAATCCAACCATCAAATACAGTTTTCACATCAATTTTAAAACGGCCCTCGTGAACATTGTTCTAGTTTAGAGTTCCATTCATATTAAATGCAGGTTTAGAGCTATAGCGAGTGTTGTAGAACGGTTGCGCGAACTAAATTATTTATAGCTTTATTCTCGCAGGTACCATTCAGATGATACGCAGCATTTGATACGCTGTAATGCTGATGTTATACTGCCATATCGGACACATTCACCACTCTGAATATTTCAAATAGGATGTTTGGCTTTTATTTACATGAGATTGTTGCCCATTGCTGCGTTGCCGAGTTGCCGTCATATCATCATATACTCCTACCCAAAATGTATTTCAGTTAATATTTCATTGATGCGAGTCATTTGTTATAACGCTCGTTAATTTTTTTTCGGATTTTTGTTTCATAATGGTGTTTTCGTGGCCTGACTTTTAAATATACGGAGGGATTTAGGGGTGTTCATTTCATATTATGAGCTTATTTTGATTTAAATTTTGTACTTTTTTATGTTACAACTGTTAATATGAGGGTTATAAAAACTAAATGTGTGTTTACAAATTTAAAAATTATACTGTTGTAATTTTAAATATAATGCTATGTGATAACAATAAAATTAAAAACGAATTTTGTTGTGATTCTGCATTTATTAAATTACTTAAATATTGGACTTAAAAATTAATAAAGTGACAATAATATCAATTAAATAATAAATTATTATTATTATTATTATTTGGGGTTTTTCAGGTCCACAAGTGTCCACTGATCGGAAACTTCAGCAAGCTTTTGAGCCACGTCATACTAGAGACTAGTGGAGCTAAATACATCCCAAACCCTGGTGATATGTAGACGCTGAAATTACGCCATACGCCAGATCCACTGCCCGCACAATGCGGAATGAACCAAGCATCGCTGCTTTCTGCATCCTGCAGATTAAATAGGTAGCAGAAGATCTACAGGCGGGAATGGACTCGATTTCCCTGCGATAGGAAGCTTTCATACCATCCAAAACACTAACTATCAGTTCTACAAGCTTAACTTCATACCCCAGATACAGTTTTTTAAGCTTGGAAAACAGATCCATATACTTGGACGTCTTTTCCTTCTCCTTGAGAGTAATATTTTTCTCAGCTGGACTTGAGAATTCAATCACAAACATCTGTTTGGTCTCGATATCCAGGAGGGTTATGCCCGGCTTAGTGACTGTTAGTAACCTCGAGGTGGGGAAGGAATAATTCCAATAAATGCGACACTTGGAATTTTCCACCACCGATTCTATGTCAGAAGGGACGTAAGGTATAACCGGTAATAATAACTGAAGCCATGAAGAAATGACTTACATGATTTACAAATAATCACTAAACTATTTTTATGTTCCTAAATTGCATTTTGTTTTCGTTTTTGATAATAATTTTTTTATTTAACCCTTTGGCCGCGTAAATCGACTTAAGTTGCGTGTTTTTTTGTTATCTTTCAACGCGTAAATCGACTATAGTCCACGGCTTATGAAAAATGTATCCGTTGAACGTGTAATTCGACTATTGTCTAAGTGAACTATTGCATCATCTTTGCATATCCAATGTAATTTTTGGAACTTTTTTGTTTCTATGTTTTTTTTTTTTTATATATGTTTTATATTTTTAAAAAATAAAAAATATACATTTTTATGTATATGTATGTTTATACTGTTACTATAATAAAGTTCAATTTATGTAATAATTGCAGTTTCTTTTTCCTTTAATTAATTTTTTTATTCTTTCTGTCCTCTTTAAAACTAAAACCATGCGACGCCCAATGTTTTGTAAATATTTTATTTGATGCCTTACATTAAGTATATAATAAAAAAAAATGTTTTAAAATTTTTTTGGAACATTTTATTTTTGCTGCCATAACTGTATTTTTTAAACCCTATTGTTTTTTTGTGTTGCGCGTCCAAAGGGTTAAGTTCTATTTCTATTGTATTTTCAATTTTATAATTGAAAAACAAGAATAAGAAGGGAATTTGGTAGTAAAATTAAATCAAAATTTACCGGTAGATATTTGATGTTAGCCGTGGTTTTAACTTGTTATCCGAACCGGAACCAAACCGGAACCGAACCGAAACTGAACCAGAACTGAACTGGAATTTCTAAACGAACCGAAACCGAAACTGGAACGAAAAACATTTACTTGGAACGTACCCGTAAACCGGAACGAAATAAATTTGGGTTCGACTCTCTGGTTGTCAGTGGAGGCGCTAACTCTTAAATTTTTGAGGTACCAGGAAATATTTGAGTAAAATATGGGAGGCCAGACCACCATTCTGAAACGATTATGCACATTCTGTCTGCTTGTCTATCTCTTGCAGCGTCGAGCTACGTGTCTCGACATAATGCTGCTCTCCGCGTGCTCTACTATCATCTTAGACATGCCTATGGTATTGAATTAATACCGGTTATACCGTACGTCCCTTCTGACATAGAATCGGTGGTGGAAAATTCCAAGTGCCGAATTTATTGGAATTACTCTTTCCCCACCTCGAGGTTACTGACAGCCACTAAGCCGGACATAACCCTCCTGGATATCGAGACCAAACAGATGTTTGTGATCGAATTCTCAAGTCCAGCTAAGTAAAATATCTCTTTCAATGAGGAGGAAAAGAGATCCAAGTATATGGACCTCTTGTCCGAGCTTAGAAAGCTGTATCCCGGGTATAAAGTTAAGCTTGTAGCCCTGATAGTTGGTGTTTTGGGTGGTATGAAAGCCTCCTATCGAAGGGAAATCGAGTCCATTCCCGTCTGCAGATCTTCTGCCACCTCTTTGATCTGCAGTCACTCCGCATTGTGCGGGCGCTGGATCTAGCGTAATTTCCGCGGCTGCATATCGCCAGGGTTTGGGATGCAGTCGTGTATATTTAGATCTATTAGTCTCTAGTATGACGTGGTTCAAAAGGTTGCTGAAGTTTGAGATTAGTGGACGCTTGTCAAGACCTGACAAACCCCATAATAATAATAATATTAGCCTTTATTAAATTACCTATTTACAATATAATTTTAGTTGGGTTATAAAAAATATAATTAATACATTTTAATTAAATTTTATTTTAGATTTATTTATTTCTTTTTTCAGATAAGTTGAGCCCATTTTTGAGCATAGGCCTTCCCCGCTTTTTTCCATTCTAGTTTATTCGTTGCTTTCTTTTGCCAGTAATTTCCTGCTTCCGCTACTACACTATCCACCCATCTTGTTCTAGGTCTTTTGTTGGCTTGTCTTTTTGTCAGTGACCTAGTTTGGCTACCGTAAATTAGGATAGGCATAATTCAAGTATTCAGTACTTTGGTTTTTAAATTTTTTGATAAATTACCATCTTTTTCAGGGACCAAAATCCTTTCCAGGCTTTTGAAATCCGGGTATTAACTTCCTTTGTTTTGCTGTCACCGAATGATATTAATTGGCCTCTATTGGTATGAATATTCTGTCACTATTTCAAGAATATTGTCTTCAGTATTTATCACAGGTGTTGTGTGCAGATTAGATAGTATTTTAGTTTTTTCCATGTTGACTTGTAGGCCTGCTTCGGCGCTTGCTGTACATAGTTGGGGGAGCATTTCTTGGAGATTTTGTTCTGTTTCTGCAAATAGCGCTATATCGTCAGCAAATCGTAAATTTGTTAGAATGGACTTGTTTATTTCTATGCCGTATTTTTTAATGTCTATATGTCGAAATACTGATTCCAAAGCGCAGTTAAACAGTTTTGGTGAAAGCGGGTCGCCCTGTTTTACACCCCTCTGTACCATAAATGGCTCCCCTAACTTTTATAATATTATTTTTGCAGTGGTTTCATGGTATATATTCTTAATTAATCTTATATATTTCTGTTCAACATCTTGATCAGCTAGCGATTTACAAATATAGTGGTGTTCGAGTGAACTGAATGCTTTGCTGTAGTCGACGAAGGCCATAAGAAGAGGTTTGTTAAATTCAGTGTATTTTTCAATGATTTGCTTCATCGTGTGTAGGTGGTCGGTAGTAGAAAATCCAAATTAGATGTTTGAGGTTAAGCTAATGGGTCTGTAGTTTTTATGTCTGCCTGGTCGCCTTTCTTATGCAGCAATATAATTTTAGACTCCTTCCATTGTCATGGGATATATATTCTTCCTCTAAAATTTTATTGAAAATGCTTCTTAAGACAGGTGTTATATTTTCTTTGCCTAATATTATTAGTTCATTTGGGATGTGATCAAGACCTGGACTTTTTTCATTCCTGAGTGACTTTATTGCTTCTTTAATTTCACAGTCCATTATGGGTGGTATGTTGTCCTCGTTATTCATATCAACTTGAGTAGTATCGTTGTTTAATTCATCATTTGTAAGTGCACTTTTGTATAATTTGGTATAAAACTCAGTTGCTGTTTTCATTATACTAGAGCGGTTATATTCTTTTTGACCATTGTTGTTTTTTAGTGTCGTTATCCAGGTTTTTTCTTGATTTATTGCTTTATTTATTCTTTTTATTGAACCTCTATTTTGTAATTCCTCATTTATTATATTTTCTTCCTAGTTTAAGAAATTGTTTCTTATTTCTTTTCTTACTAATTTTTGTAGTTCCGCAAGTTCCGCTCTTTCATTCATTGTCTTTTTTCTTTTGTTCTCATTTTTTTCCTTTTTTTGTGTCAATTGCAATGTATTTTGCGTTAATTTTTTCTCCTTTATTTTCTTTAAGTTTCTTGCTAATATTGTTTAGTGTTTTTTGAAGTTGTAATTCCAGGGTATTGTAGAGATTTTGTATGTCATTGCCATCGACGATTGGTGGAATTATGATGTTATTCTTCAGTTCAGCATTGACAAGGGGCTTGGTATTTGATGGAAAGTTGGTTGAGATGTTTGTACCATAATTACTTCTAGATTTTTTCTTATTTTCAGTATTAATGGTTGCTCTGACTAGTCTGTGGTTAGTATAAAAATAAAATTGATTTAGAACCTCTATATTTAATAATTATCTTTATTAATGGACAGGTGAAAATACAAGTGATGTCCTAAACAAAACAAGATTCTCACTTCTAAAATACAAGTGATGACCTAAACAAACCAGTGGCGAAGGGAAACCTCCGCTCGACTTGCCCTCCCAAAAAAAAAAAAAAAAATAAAAAAAAAAAATTTATTTAATTTTTTAATATTTAGATAATTCTTCAAAAATACATCAAATTATGTTCTATACAAATTTTTGTCCAAGGCTTGCTTTACTTGTTACGAATTAATTATCATGACCATGGAAACGTTACATATAAATATGAAAAAATTGAGACTTAAATTAATAAATAAAATTTTTTAAATAATTTTACAAAAAAAAATTCAAAATTTTTCGTTTTACCAAAAAACGTCTCAAATAAAAGTTATTAGTTATTGCATTTATAGTAACTTTTGTTCAATAAATTTTTTCGAAATATTTTTCTCGAAAAAAGGTACACAATTCTAAAATATAAGTGGCTTCCTTAAAAAACAGATCCTTGTTGCGCACATATTTTTCTCCAAGCATTTCTGGGGCGGTCCGCCACCATCCTTTTTACTTGCCCGACCTTAATATATAAGGGGCAAGTATTGTAATCGCGAAAATTTTCGATGTCGAGATTTTGACTGATGACCACGTTTCATGGTCCAGGGAATCCAAAATACCTATTTTCGAAGTGCCGTCCATATGTGTGTGTGTCTGTGTGGCTGTGTGTGTGTCTGTGTGTATACACGATAACTCAAGAACGGTTCAACTTAGAGAATTCGTTCTGGTACTTAAAAATTCTCCTAATAACTGGGAAGAACCCTATTGTTTTTTATAAAGATCGGTTGACTAGAAATGGGAGTTTACTCGTGTCGATTTTAAGATTTTTGCGAATATTTAGCAACAGAAAAATATTTCGAAAAAATTTATTGAACAAAAGTTACTATAAATGCAATTACTAATAACTTTTATTTGAGACGTTTTTTGATAAAACGAAAAATATTGAATTTTTTTTGTAAAATTATTTAAAAATTTTCTAAGTATAAATTTTTTCATACTTATATGTAACGTTTCCATGGTCATGATAATTAATTCGTAACTACTCAACCAAGCCTTGGACAAAAATTTTTATAGAACATAATTTGATGTATTTTGGAAGATTTATACAATATTAAAAAAAATATATATTTTAATATTTTTTAATTTTTTTAAATTTGTTTTATGGGAGGGCAAGTCTCGCGGAGGTTTCCCTTCGCCACTGGTTTTTTTGTGAAATTAAAAAGTTAGGTTAGAGCGAGTAGCTTCAGGAACATTTTAGCAATTTTATTTAATAATTACCTTAATAAATATTATTTTGGTTCTTTTTAGAAGTATATTTAATAAAAAAACAATACATATATTTAATAACAAGACATTTTAAATATAAATTGTTTAGTAATTTATATTGTGCTTAGTAGTAGATCGATTTATCTATTAAATATGTAGCAGAAAATGGTACGTTTGTGTTGTGCTTATCCACTAACATTATGCACTATGAATTAAGCGTTATCTATTAAAACATTAGCTATGAATGAGGCTTTGAATCAAAATTTTAAAACATTTTAAATAATAACTTGTTTATATGACAAATAATATAAATCTTCTTCTCTTGTCTCATCCGTTGTCGCATTACGAAATAGTTCTGTAGATGTATCTCCAAACCACTTAGGTTACCGAGCCAGGTAATCATCCTTCCTCTTCCAGAACCTCTTCTTAGTTAGTTTAAAATTTTGGCGTACAAAAACGAAGGATAATTGCGCCTTCAGGACTTCTTCCTTCTTCAACCTTTGTCTACATAATATTCTGTAAGATGGGGGTGTTTGCTTTTTCTTCTTTGCTTTTCTTTAAGGTTGGCAACATTCTCTGGATAATTTCAACGTTGGTGACTCGGACGATCTGGAGTCCAATGTGACTGATATTCTTATAATTTATTTATTATTTAAATTAATAATGAGAGGATTTAACGAATGCAACTGTTGAGTATGTTGACTTCCAGATCGCAGTTGGCTATAATCACAAAGTAAACAGGTGGATTGTTAATTCCGAGCAGTTACGTTATCTAAACTCACCAAATATTCCACAATATGCTTTTTTTTTAATGTATTACAATAAAAATCATTTCGTTCAAATCGTTTGCGTACCGATAATTTTTTTTCGCATGACACTACTAGCACGCCGCGTGCTACACGCGTCTCATGCGTAAGCACGAGACGCACGAAACCCCTGCTTTAGGCAATTATTTGTAGAAAGCCTTTTTTCCTCTTTTAAGGAGTTTTTTATTGGCGATTCAGACTCCGGTATATTCAAAAATGTTTATTTTTTCTATAATTTTGTAACAGGAATCGCGTTCTATAGTAATATTAAAATCAATGGTTATACTAATATACATAATAATAAATATTTAATTAAGTAACCCCTCTTTTAATCCGAAATAAAAACACAACTTATAAATTAACTATCACTCTCCTAATCTTATCGTGCAATCTACACTGAATCAGATCACTTGCGAGCATCCCCACCTCCGCCCCTCCACCCTAGAGAAAAGCTGAAGCTTTTAAGCTTTGGTCTGTGCGCACGGAGTCGCTAAATGTTTAATGATTTCTGAGAGGCACACATACACAAATACATTCACACACTCTCTGAAACACATTGGTGAGGAGGAGTGTAAGTGTGTGGGAGTATCTATGTGTGAGTGAGGAAGTTGTGAGCGGCTCAAATGTGAATCACATCACCTTACACGGATCGTGCATAAATTCAGAGCAAGTGGTTGCGGTTGAAGCTTTCTCTCGAGCGCTTAAGGCTCGTTCACCAGTTTCTGTTCAAGGGATGCTACGGTTCGTTCACTATGTATTTCCTAATGATGTCATTAGCTAATTGATGAACTCGTTTTTAGTTGATTATGTTCATTATTATTAAATTTATATTTATAATCTTGAATATGTTAAGAATAAGAACGTTCAGGAAACTACAATTTAATTAGCTTCTTAAGTTGCAGAAGGAAGGTTTTTTAAATTGTTTACAGCATTTTGTTGTAACTAGAGCTAAAACGTACTTATACTTTGAACTACTTTTAATATGTCTCCATAGGTGTACTTTTAAAACATAAAATTTGGCATATTGTAATTCATTTACAACAGTAATTTCGTAGAATTGATAAAGATACTACAAGTTATTTTTTCAGTAAACCATTCTTCACTTCTTCTTCTTCTTAGGGAACTGTCAGTCTGGTTCAAGATTATTAAAGTAAAGGTTGTCTCGTAACTTCTGACCAATCAGAGCGTGAGAGGGAATACGTCACATATCTGCTTAGTTTAAACTAGCATATAAAATTAATATAGTAGTTGCATGTTTTTCAATATTTTTATTGACTATATTCATAATAGATATTTATTTCAAGACAGTTCTACTAAATAAATTATAAATAAATCCCTAAGGAAATTTTATACTGATTTATATAAAATATAAGGTGATGGGTATTTGTATTATAGTTAATAAATAACAATAAAATCGAATACAAATATAATTTTAAGTATATTTAAATAAAAATAGAAAAACAAATTGCTATAATAAAAAAGAAATATTACTATTCAAAAATAAATAAACAAAAAGATAAATATAACTATTAATAAATATTACTACCGTATTAGCCCAAATATAACGCGATATTGACCAATTATTTCCTGGGAAAAAATTGACTCGCGCTAAATTCGAGGACTAGGTAATGGAATGTAATATAAACAACACTTCTTATTGGTACGCCTATGCCTCCGTACCACCCCGAAAGGTGAAAAAAAACGGTCTTATCGAAGTCAACTGGTTACGATAAGTCCAGAATTACTGTTATGCTTGCCGTTACTGCTGATAGACAGAAGCTTCAACCTTACGAAAGCAAAGCCCAAAGAAAAACTGCATCCAGGAATAATTTTTCGGGCCCAAGAAAACGGTTGGGTGACAGAAGAATTGGTATTAGACTGGTTAAATGTGATATGCGGAAAACAGACAGGTTTTCTGTGGAATCCTCGCTCCTTGATGCATTTCGAGGCCACCTTACGTCAGATGTTAAGGAAAAAAATTAGGCATTTAATTACGATAATAACAAGTGGTATTTCAGTTGCAAGTCTTGTATGTGGTGGTCAATAAACCATTTAAAGCCAACTTGCGAAAAGAATACAACAATTGGATATTAGCGGTAAATCACCCATTGACACCATCAAGAAAAACAAAGAAATCCTCAGTCTCACTTTTAGGAGAATGGATTGCGACCGCCTGGTCCAAGATCGAACCCGAATCGATAGTGACGGTTTTAAGAAATGCTGCATTTCAAATAATTTAAATGGGTCTGAAGATGACATTTTGGGGGAGAATGAAAGCGAGCATACTAATGATACCGATGCTTAATAAAGCTTCGAAGGACACTTGTTCATATAAACTTTTTTTCATCTTTTGATATAAATAACTTGTTCCTGAAGTTTGGTTATACCTCATAGACACACTCTGTATATTTCTGTTTTATTATAAACCAGTGGAAGGGAGACCTCCGCTAGACTTGCACTCCCATAAAAAAAAAAACATATATATATATATATATATTTTTAATTTAAAAGAAGATTTAGGTAAATCCGCATAAATACATGAAATTATATCCTATACAATTTATTGTCCAAGGCTTGGTTTACTAGTTAGGAATTTAAAAAATGTTTAAAGTTTAATAACTTCCTTTTCCGGTTTCGAATTTTAATAAAAAACAATAGGGTTCTTCCCAATTATTAGGAGAATTTTTTAGCACCAGAACGAACTCTTTAAGTTAAACCGTTTTTGAGTTATCGTGTATACACACAGACACACACACAAACAGACACACACACATACGGACGGCACTCCGAAAATAGGTTTTTTGGATTCCCTGGACCATGAAACGTGGTCATCAGTCAAAATCTCGACATCGAAAATTTTCGCGATTACAATACTTGCCCCTTATATATTAAGATCGGGCAAGTAAAAACAATCGTCTTTATTTGTATCTTTTATTAAGTGGTCGTGAGCCGCAAAAAATTGTTCACTGGGCCGCTTGCGGCCCATAGGCCACTAGTTTACAATATTACAAAATATAGGTTATGAAAATTGATAAAAGAAAAATTTACAATTTTTACAAATATTATTATTATTTAATTTATGAATATATTAAATATATCTAATTTTTTTTTATTATTATTTATTTATATTTGCTACGAATACAACAATTACCATGAATACAATAAATACTATGAATACAAATATAAAACCCAGAAATAAATTCTTAGTAACTAAAAATATGATACTTGACATGCCATTAACGAATGGGCGACTGCGACATAGAACTGAATCAGTTATATAATAAACATTTAAATATATATTTCAATCTAGAAATATATTATAATTTAATACAATTTCTGATATCTCATTCTAATATTTGATTGAGAACCGACAAATCAACTATGGATATCATAGGGGAGATGTGAGGACGGTGGCACACATTTTGGTTTTCTGTAGATAACAGCTTCAATTTTGCATTTTTTAAATAAATCTTTTCGCCACTTAATACTTATAATGTCGTTTAAATAACCTGTTAAAAATTAATGTCCTTATTACATGCCATTTATAATTAATATTTTTGTTGACCTCTGCAATTGTGCCACTGAACCTATACGTGAGGGTACAGTGAAACAGCATTAGGGATGCAGTGGAACAGTAAATATAATAGGTATCTAAAAAATCTGTATATGTATCAATTATTTTTATTTAAACTTCAATTCAATGTCCTTAAAAATAAATCATCTGAAAGGTACTGAAAAATTAATAATATTGTAAAAAAATCAAATTTTTTGGAACAAACTACTAAGTAATTAAATAATGTATATAAATATATAAATGTAAATTTATTATTAATATAAAAAAATAAACTTTGGTAAGTTCCTTGGAAGCATTAAGTTTTGCTAGTTTTTATTTTAATGTTAATTATATTTCATTAAATTTACTGCAAAAATCAAAACGTCTAAACGGTGTTTTGAGCTACGAGACGGAGCTGGAGTTGGTAAAACTTTTATCAGCTCTAATTTTTTAAATGTGTGATTTTCATTTGTTTTAATAAATTTAAAGAGTAGAGTCAGTCGTCGGAGATATGTTCGATATATCGTCAGTCGTTATTTCTATCATTTCCCCTATAGAGTGGCTCTTCATTTTATTCTTTCCGTATCCTTCAAATATTAAGGCATATTGCCTTACTTCAATATCCTTGTTTACGTAGTCTGTCGAATCTGTATCACATTCAGAGTCAACATTATCATCTGAGTTTGAATTCTCATCAATATTGACATCAGTATCAGATGTGTCTGAACTTACAAGAATATCTTTTAATTTTCTGATCTTTTTTATTTTGCGCAGCTTGGAATTATTCTTCTAACTCGTACTCACGTACGTGGGTACAGTGGCTCACTGTAACACTGTATTCACATAACACGTGTGCCACTGTTAGCCTAACCCTATTTTCACGAACATTTTATCAAATATAATAAATGATATTGTTTAGAACATTAGTAATTGCTTTACACTGCAGACCAGGGTTCCCCAAACTTTTTTGATCGTTGACTCCCAGAAGAGTTTCTCGACTTCTTATCGACCCCCTCTATTTTACAATTACATTATTATAATAGGAGAAACGAAAAATACACTTATGTGATTTCTTATATTGTTTAATGTACAGTGTTTTTTATTTATATTACATTTATCTAATATAATTATATCTAATCAGATGCATTACAATAATATTATTATTAAATAAAATTGACTGTCATTGTCAATGTAATGGGTGTTGGTGATTCTTTTCAAGATTAGCAATGTCGGATTCAAAATTAGTTAATTTCAGCCTTAAATCGCAATAGAATTTTACATCTAACTTGTTTCTCTGTTTTGTCAGGCTGAAATTAACATGGCTAAATCCAGCCTCAACCATATACGAGCTTGGAAATGCTAGCAAAAAGGGAACTACCATTTCCGAAAGTTTTGGATATTTCTGTATAACATTTACATTACTCCACTTTTTTCCATCGACCCCCAATCGACCCCTGAGCCAGAATCGACCACTTTGGGGGACCCCTGCTGTAGACAAATGACCAATTTACAACATGTAATACAAAATTTCTTACTAATTTAGTTGTGTCTCGTTCAAATAAAAATTTTCTTGTTACGAAAAACTTTAGTTTGTCAACCTCAAATCAACATGGGCCTATATATACCCAAACAGACATGAAAATATTCTATATTAAGATATTTCAAATGTTCCACTGTACCAATTGTGAAATATCTGATTCTATAGAATTCGGGGGATATTTCTTGGTAACTTTATTAGATCTGTCAAAAGATGTGTGTCTCTCATGAAATACTATTAGAAAAGCTGTCTTCATATGGATTTGACGAGAACAGTATCCATTGGATGGCATCCTTTCTAGAAAACAGGTCACAGATTTCTCAATTTCAAGATGTTTCATCAAATTCCTGATACTGATACTTTAAGTGTCCCACAAGAATCCATCCTCAGGCCTCTCCTCTTCCTGATCTATATCAATGATTTTCCTTTATACATCAGTGGAACGAATATATTCTACGCCGATGACGCAACATTAATTATAAGATCGTCATAACCTGTTGATGTTATTATTATTAATAATATTGTAATTTAGAGAGTCCTGGGTTGACATCAATCTACTCCCTCTAAACCGCAGCAAGACGCAAGAAATCATCTTAACGCTAAAAGGCAACAATTTTGACAACCTGAGATCTGTGAACGTACTGGGGCTACAAATTGGTTCCAAACTCAATTGCGATCAGCACTAATATCCTGAGGATTACAACTACGCGTTGTTCCATTTCCAGATGTTATATGACATTACACCATAGGGTCATTTGGCAGCAACTAATAGAATTTTTAGCTTACAGCGACTCGCTATAAGAGTAATATTACATTCATACTATAGAGCTGATTGTTGATATATTATTATTTCCCTAGATATAATGACCTTTCCATCAGTGATCATGTACCATTCCCTATTACAGACACAAAAAGAAATAAGCAATTTTCAAACTTATGCAGAAATACACCAATACAACACAAGAGGATGTAACGATTCTTTTCTAACCATTCTTTATACTCCACTGAAAAATTCTTTAAATATAAATTTTAATTTTGTAATTTAAAACGCAGTACTCTCAAACAATAATTACGTATGTTATGAAATATTTATTAGGACTGAATTAAAACAGAAATCATGTAACTAAGTCAATAAACACATTATTATTACTATTATTATTGCGATGGGTTTTGAGCGTTGATAAAAAAAAACACATACTTATATCTTGCCAGAAGAAAAAAGATTTTATGTAAGCAGCGCGGCAGGTAAATGGGCCATTAATTGAAGAAAGAATCAGAAGAATACCATAGAAAGAATTAGTTCATTAATTCTGGGCAGAAATTAATAAGGAATAAGTGGAGAGAATAAAAAGAGAAATATTATCATCAAAATGGATATGTAACAATCGAAATAGAAAATTGAAAAAAATTGACAGGAGACATCGTAAAAGAAGCTATAGTCAGAAAATATAAAGACAGCCAGACACAAATTAGAAGAGAGAAAATAATTAAATTAGTTATAACCCTAGATATAAATATTTCAAGGTGCTAGAATTACCAGATTACCTTTAAAAAAATCAAGAAAACCTTAAAATAATAGCTAGATTTCGTGTCGGAAATGAAGAGAGGGGTAATAATTCCTGGCAAAAAACGTTGTGGGGCAGAAAGTACCAGCAGATATTACAACTTCTTTTCTGAATGGTAAGAATAAGTTCTTGTTCCTTCTCCATTCTTAGTAAAACTTCTTCATTTGTGATCTTGACCATGCGTGAAATCTTTCTCATACGTCTTTAGATATCCCACATATCTAAAGCCTCCAGTTTTTTAATGTGTTCCTGATTTAAAGTTATCTTAGAGAGCACTGAAGCTGCTAGTGTTTGGGCATGTTTGGGGAAACATTGGGAGATGATGTCGAAATATTCGTCTCAAATAATTCTTTTATTGAGATTAATAGGCCTTGCGGCGTTCAGGGTATTAGTCATTACAAATAGAAATAAAATAAATAAAAATTAAATAACCAAAACAATCCAAATTACGTAACGTACAATATAGTACAATTTAATTTACAATATATTACATTTTCTCATTTCTTTCTTCTTGCTCTAGTGTCCCTCTCTTTCTTCCTATTCTCATTCTGGTTTCCCTCTCCGATCTCCTTCCTTCTTGCTTCCAGTTCTCTCGCCCATCTTTAATTAATTTTATTCAATTCTCTTCCCTTCCAACCGTTTCTTCACCCCTCCACCTATCTACCTTCCTTCCTCCCATTTCCTGGTGACCTCAGCCCCCTTCCTTTCTTTCATTTCTCGCCTTCTGCCTCCCTCCGGGCCTCTTCCTTCCTTCCTTTACCTCTTCCTCTTATCCTTCCCCGATCTTAATCCTTGCCTCTAATTCCTTCGCCCACCTCTCCCCCCTTCTATCTTCGTGCAACAGGTCTAATGTGCTCCCCGATCATACTGTCATCTCTCTACACCTCTTCGCGAGGTGCTCTATATCTTCTTCCTCCTCCCCGCACATCCTGCACATCTTATCCTCCTGTTTCCTCCAGTATCTATTTCCTCTCTCTACATTCCCGCACCTTAGCCTCGCAATCCTCCTAACTCTGCCTCCTGACCTTCCTCTTTCTCCCTTCTACTTACATATACTACAATATCGTTATCCGCGGAGGTTACGTTCCAGCAACATGCCGCGAGTAACAAAACCTTAGATAAACCATAAAAAGATTAACCATATACATATGTACATATATAAAAACAGGCATTATTAGTACCTACATAGCGTGGAAAAGTGACAGTGGCCAATCAGATGCGAGGCGCTCAAATTGCTAGTAGCACATTCCAGAAGTAATCTGCTGCTACTCTTCTTTACTTCGCTATTAAAAAATGTGTAAAATTATGACCGCCTGCTTTACGTGCTACATGAAGCCGACCCCATATTCCCGAATATTTCTTCAGTAATACAGGTAGTCATTGTAAAGAAGGCTGAGTGAGTTTATGATTGCAAAAGCTAACATTTTTTAACCTTTTTGGGACCGTACTGAGGATCGATCTTACAATCCTACACTTTTAAAGCGAGTGAGTTGATCATTGCAACCATCTTTATATAATTATAATACAAAATTCAGACAATACTTTATAATGTGAAATATATCATAGGTCAAATTAAATTTTTCACTGTTGCTGAGCAATAACTTCTCATTCAACAATCAAAGTGAGGAAATAACTTACACTGTCATTTATCTGAAGTGTCGTTGATTGGCTAAGATATTCTGACGTGTATTCCGATGCTTAAATATCCGAGATTTATCAGAGCAATGTAACATTTTTTGAATTTATACCGGGAATTGCGTACCGGGAGATTTATCAATTGATTGTAAAAAAGACGAGTAATTCTGATATGAGAATTATTATGTTTTTGAGTATATAAAGTAGCACAGACGATCGCCTTAAGATATTCTACTTTTCTGTTAGTAACAACCTTGTTGGGATAATATTTTTTCAATTCCCAACGGTGTAATAAAAGTGCAAACATAGTAGTAAATAATTCTAAAATGTGATCGTCATATAGACGGTACGTTTTGTGTTATTTGCGTTAATTAAATATGTCACATGAAACTTTAAACCAACAAACAGAGAGTCGAGCATAACTACGCCCGAACATAATGCAATGAGAACGGAAGCATGCTTTTGCTTTGCTTGTGTCTGCCTCTAGCGGTAATTCTCCGCCGCAATTACCGGTAAATTATCGTGTTTTGTTTTCCGCTCGTTACCGGTTTACCAGTTAATTAAAATGATTAATGTTCACGACAATCTGTATGCAAAATGGCGTGCTTTGAACATGGCCGAAACCGAAAACTCGACCGGAGTTTTGGGACACTTTAATGGATAATACTAACTGATGTTATAATGTTATCGCGTGCTGTTTATTTTGCTCCACCGACGAAATATGTTTGTGTGTGTATGTGTGTGTACATGGTATTTTGATATGCATTTGACTTTTAGACCTTAATTACATAAATTTTATACGAAAATGCAGATTAGGAAAATATTTAATATAATAATAAAGCTGAAACATCAAATGGACGCTACAGCTAGACAGACAGACTCCCGGCTATATAGTGCTAGCAGAAACAAAACGGGACAAAATCAGAGTCAACACCGGGGCCAGAGCAACAAAATTCGAGCATAAGATCAGACTAAGCTGCAACGAAATTCTGAGAGAATGCAGGAAGAAAAAGGAAAAGAACACGCAAACAAGTTGGGGAACAGAGAGAAGAAAGTACTATGAAAGAAATGGATATGACCTGGAGGAAGTAAGGAGAATGCAGGAAGAAGGCGAGGATTACCTGCAAAGGATGGTGGACAGAGACAAAGAAGTACAGGACCAAGAAAGACAGAACAGAATAGATAAAACAAGATACAATGTAGACTACCAGAAGATAAAAGACGAAACATTACCAAGATACTTGAGAGACAATAACAGACACCAGAAGATGATTGCCCGATTCAGAAGCGGGAACGAGGCGGCAGCCAATCAATTTTGGAGGAATGAAGAAGAGAAGAAGTTTCGGACATGTAGAGAACAACCAGAAACCATGAATCACTTAAGATGCTGTCCAGAAATAGGGGAAGAGCCAGCACGGTTGGAAAAAATCTTGGAGGAGGCAGGAAGCGGTATAGAATGGATGACGAGTCAAAAGAAGCCGAACTCGAGCAAATGCAAAGAAAGACTAGACGTTCCAGAGGAAATAAAATACTGCTTAGGCATTTTTTATAGTTTATTTTCATAGTTATAAGATTTATTGTCATGATAAGATTTAGTTATTTATATTTTTGTTAATTAGGATTAGTAGATTTAATTGGGATATTTAGGTCATACACATATTTTAGAATGTAAACAAGAGAAAATTATGTACCCCAATTCGAGGCCGAAAGGCAAGTATAAAGATATTATTGACTGATTGATTGATTGATTGAAAAAAATAGAGCTGAAACAAAAAAAAAAAAAACGCAGCAGGCCATGGAAAATTAACGCATGTCGGGTCTTACGGGAACACATGTCTTGTCTACATTTTATAATTTAGAGGTTATGAGCGAAATTTTAACATGTGGTCGAACACATCTTTATATATAAAAGAGAATATTTGTGGCTATGTCCGGAAATTCAAACCCACTTCCAGATATGCAACCGAGTTGAAATTTTGCATACAGGTAAGAAATGCCTTCATCATAACTAGAAAAATCGAAAATCTCAAAAAAGTCCCATCAGAAACGAGAAATTAATAATTTGGTTTTTAATTATATTTGACCATTTGAATATCTATTAATTATGCAGTGAGGGAATAGGAATTTTCGTTCAATAGTTGATTGGATGACTGTATTCAGATAGTGGATCTTTGGGCGGCATCGGAAATGTTCGGCTCAAATATTGTCGGTAAACAGCACTGATCTTTATTCAGATATTTAGCAAAACTATGATTAGTCTATGTAGAACGAGATAACATCTATATTATATTTTTTTATTTTTGCCGATATTTATGAACTTTATCTATTATGAACTTTATTTATTTTGGCTTTTGACGAATCTTTTTTAAAAACAGTTTGACATATTTTAACCAAATTTAGTATGATAATAGAGTAAAACCAGGATTCGAACAGAGGCCATATAGCATCTCAAAATTCTCATTATAAGGGAGTGTTTCGGGATTAAAACTGTTAACTTAAAATATCTTTTTAACATAGTTTTTTAATTTCACCCCGAAAGGATAAATTGCTATTTTTTATTCTACAAACAGTCTCTTGGACATAGTCATGCAATTCGGAAAGCATATTCTCTCCATGATGTTAGCACCCACAAACAAGAGATTTTTTGAAATTCGACCTCTAAGGGGGTGAAAAGGGGTGAAATATGATTTCAAGGATTCCTCAATATACAGAGTGATTATTTAATGGCGAGACGACGTCACTGGAAGTTTTAATAATTTGCCGTTTCATACACATCGTAGCAGGCGATTATGCGCGCATGCGCATTATCTTTTTTTTCTTCATAATCATAGTTATTATAGTCATAGTATTCACCAGTATTTCTGCTAGACAGCACGTAAAATTCGGTGACGTCGTCTCGCCATTAAATAATCACTCTGTATCTTGAAACCAATAAGATATCGACTTAAGGTTCGATGAACGAAATTCAAGATTTTGCCCTAAACAACCTTTAAATATACTTTCGGGGTAAATTGTACAACGCTTCGCTTTTCCTATGTTTATTGAGATAACATTCCGTTTTGGCTATAAGTGTCTTTTTAAAATCATTAGAATCTCTAGAAATCTTATTGAGTTTTTTATTTTAATAATTTCACCCCTAAAGGGGCAAAATGCTTTGTCACTGATTTCTCAATATCTCTTAAGCTCAATGAGAGATATAGACTTGGTTTTTGCTGATAGAGGTTACCCATACACATGTACAAAAAAGTAATTTATTTTTTTAAATTTGTAAGAATTTTATATCATCCACATTAAAATGCTATGGTGGTGAAACTATAAAAGATATACATATTCCACGTCAACTTCCACATTTTCGCACTCAAACACTAATCACTACAAATTAGAAATTTCTGCAAAATCAAATGGTCACCAAAGATCCATTTTGTTAATGTATGCACGCTATAAACGTTGAAAATTAACTAACAAACAGGTATAACAACCCCTAAAATTTAGAAACAATAGGATTATAAATTTGGAAAATATCCTTAATGGTTTTTAAGAAACTTCAATTGAACTACCGTTACATCTATTCAATTTAAATTTAAAATTCCCTTAATACCTCCTGTATTCTTTTTACAGCAACAGCCTAGGAGTTGTGCCGTAAACCCATTACTGATTTGTTAAGATTCTTAACAAGACTGGCAATTTCATTTTGGAAATACATATAGTAACTATAAGTAGATTTCACAATAGAATAAAATAGCTACAAACTTATTTGTAGAATGAAGCTTTAGCTACAATTTGACGCGACGTATACTAATATGCGTCGAGTTGTTTACAATATATCGTTTTTAATGGAAATTGTTTATTTACAACTACTTTTTAATAGTTTCTTTTTACTACTATAAATATCCCACTAAGTCGCTGTATATTTTGATGAATAGATTGTTACTAATTTTATTGCAGATTGTTAGTTTTGTATAAGAAACTTGGAAGAACTATACGGTTGTCCGCCTCCTTAATGTACATAAGTTATTAATAATGAAAAAATAGTATTAGCCATGCAGAAATCATCCTTAGCACTTGCAATATCATTTGAAAATATTTGGATTTATTAGAGGATGTGGTCTTGTATTGTCACGATGGCAAAGGATTCGCCCTTGTGGTCGTTTTTTGAGTACTTTTTGGAACACATTCGGTAAACAAATTATTAGTTGACCATTTAGCGACGTTCTTGGACGACAATGTTCCAGTGAAACGGTGGCAATATGACCAGTTCGTCCGAGGAATGAAGCAACCATTTTCTTGCTAGTGCTCCGTGTACGTTTCACTTTGACTGGTTTGTCTTTGGGAAAATCGATTGAACCGACTGCCGTTTACTTTCTGGTTCATAGCACTAAATCCATGTCTCGTCAACTGTTACTATGTCGACAGCTTTTAACTGTCCTTTGTTAAATTTAATGAGTATTTTTTTTTTTTGTTCCTGTCTACACGCACCTACTTTTGAACATCAGTTGACTGGTGTGGTATGCACCAAGCACAAAACTTGGTGACGACCAGATGTACATGTAGGATTGTATTGATTCGAGTCATGATTATGTCCAAGGATGCCTCAATATTCTTGTAAATGCATTGGCTGTCCACATCCAACATATTCCAGACAGCGTCGATGGTTTTCGGAGTGACAACACTAACAGGGCGTTTACGATGTTTATCTTTGAGAGAAATCCTCTCATTAAACTGCTGGAACTCATTGAACCACCGTTATACAGTAAGTAAGGATGGTGCTTCATCACCATAAAATCGTCACCGCTTAAGTAGCAACCCTCTTATATACTTAGTAGATTTCCTAAGAATCGTTGTAAACTCCACACTTCACATAAATTGTTATTGTTATTAATGATACTCAATCTGTATACCACCGATTTACCTAAAATTTGTTCTAGGAAATTCATCTATGCTGATGACCTGACACTTGCAACACAACATCCAAACATGGACAATGATACCAGTACAGTAACTTCTGACCTGTCTCTATTTTATAAATATTATCACCAATGGCGCTTAGTTACGAATCCCATGAAGTTCGAAACATGTACGTTCAATCTAAGCAACAGACTTGGCCGCATGAACCTGAGGTTCTCTTCACCGGAACGAAGCTGAGACATAATAAACACCCTAATAATCTAGAAATCACACTGGGCAGATCTTTTACCTTCAAAGAACATCTGACAAATTTGTCCCAATAAAACAAAAACTCGGAACAATCTACTACACCAAATAACCGGATTCACATGGGTAGCAGATGCACATACATTGTGAACAGCACATTCGTCGGCTGAATACTGCGCTCCGGTATGATACAATAGTGCTCAAACACTTTCTAACTTCCTTCTCAGGATAGTAGAAGGTTGGAAGAAGCAAAATGGTGACAAAGCTAACTCACCGTTTGCACAGGACCTGCTTATTGAACTAGAGTTGAGCAATCTGCCCTACATTCGACTTAAATCCAGATCCCAGTCTGGAATGATAATTCCCTAAAAATTGCAAATATACCCCAACTATGGGAGAACTGGTTGGGCAGTAGCGATGTTAGAAATAATCACATGACCTCAATGTCCTCGATGACCTCAAAATCCGATTACCGGAGTTTTCTCTACCCAAAAACCTCTGGTGTAAGCAGAATCGTCTAAGAACTGGCCATGAAAGGTGTAACGCTATATTATGGTGTAACGCTGCATAAATGGGGATTAAAAATAATAATAATAATAATAATAATAATAATAATAATAAAAGTAAAAGTATAAAGTAGTAGTAGGGTATAAAGTTAAGCTTGTAGTCCTGATAGTTGGTGTTTTGGGTGGCATGAAAGCCTCCTATCGAAGGGAAATCGAGTACATTCCCGTCTGCAGATCTTCTGCCAACTCTTTGATCTGCAGGATGCAGAAAGCAGTGCTGCTCGGGTCGCTCCGCATTGTGCGGGCACTGGATCTGGCGTAATTTCCGCGGCTGCATATCGCCAGGGTTTGGGATGCAGTCGTGTGTATTTAGCTCCACTAGTCTCTAGCATATTATATCAATTGCGTATAAAGCATCACACACTGAATTTGTCCACTCTCTCTCTGCTAAAGCAGAAAGCGGTGGACAAATTGAGAGCACTAGCCCTGGCAAGAAAGAAACTGGTCAACCGGGCTAGGACCATGGAGGAAAATACTATGTTCCTCACGAGCCCGTCACGCCTTTTCATGGCCAAACCTGAGGTTTCTGAACCGTCATTATCAGTCGACAGGACAGAGACTTTCTGGAGGGAACTTTATGAACACGAGGCGATCGTGCAGGACTCTCCAGTTTTGGAGAGATTTGAGGAATTCTGTTCACAACACCTGACAGATCCTCAGGCATGCCCCCCTGTTACCACGGAAGAAGTTACACGTGCTATTTCGAAAGCGCGCAATTTCGCTGCACCAGGAGTTGATGGTATTATTGCTTTCTGGTGGAAGTCATTCACAAGCGTGCACGGCCATCTTGCACAAAATTTTACTTCTTTTATCCGTGGAGAAATACCAATACCATCTTGGTTACCAGAGGGGCGTACAGTATTAATCCCCAAAAAAGGTGATTTAACCAACCCGAAGAACTACAGACCTATTACTTGTCTCAATACGCTGTATAAGATCTTTACCAGCGTATTAAACGAGCGGGTACTGAGCTCCATTGCCTCTGTTTGGTCAGACATCTACGAACAGAGGGGATCGAAGAGGGGCCAAGCAGGTTGCAAAGAAAACCTTATTATCGACCGGTCAGTCTGTCATGACGCGTCGTATTTCAAACGCAACCTGTCAATGGCTTGGGTGGACTACGCAAAAGCTTATGACACTACGTCACACGCTCTCATTTTAACATTATTGCGCATGTTACGAGTCCACCCGGAGATAGAGAGATGCATTGGGCAACTTATGTCCCTCTGGAAGACACAATTTGTTGTCCCAAGCGGATCAACTGCAGTGTCGACAGAGTGGATATATTTCAAGCGTGGGGTTTTCCAGGGAGATTCCCTAAGCCCGCTACTATTTTGCATCTCACTTCTTCCTCTATCGATCGAGCTTAGGCGCGGCAGTGGCTACATTGCGGGTCCCCCGTCGAAGCGTAAGCACAAAATTACCCATATCTTTTACATGGATGATTTGAAGCTCTACGCCTCGAACGAGAGGAATCTGCAGACCGCCTTATCTACAGAGGAAAAGGTTTAGACAACGGTGAAGACGTTCAATTGGTTGATGGGAGCATTATAAAACATCTTAATGCCGAAGAGTCTTACACATTTTTAGGCATCAGTGAGAGAGGTGTCCAAGATGTCACTCTTATTAAGCAGGCCCTTCGCAGCAAGTATATGGCACGACTTAGGCAGATATGGAGATGGATGGGATGTCTGTCTGGCAAGAACAAGATCGCTGCCACAAACATGCTTGCTGTCCCATTAATTTCATACACTTTTGGTGTAATGAAATGGAATATTGATGATCTTAAGGATCTCGACAGAAGAACCAGAAAGATCATGAACATCAACCGAAGTCTTCACCCGAAATCTTCTGTGCAGCGCATTTACCTCCCTCGTCAAAATGGGGGTCGGGGATTACTAAATCTGGAGTGCTTGCACGATCGACTCGTCCTGGTTACAGCTAACAGTATCCTCAGAAGTCAGGACCCACTATTAAAATTCGTTAGTGAGCACGAATTTAGTGGCAAAGGGGCGTTTCTTTACCAGGCAGCGCGAAGAGCAGCAACGAGATTTAACCTGGCAGACTTGAGTCCCGTCAGGGAAAACGCTGGAGTACAACTCTCTCGGGAGGAGTACAACAGAGTTACCGATTCGGTGAAACGAGGCGAGACAGACATGTTGACAAAAGAACACATGAGTAAAAGTATGCACTCTGTGTTCTTCAAACATATTTAAAGTCTAGAGTTGTCCACCGAACTCACGTTCTCGTTTCTTAAGTCTGCTGGTTTGAGATCGGAAACAGAAGGTTTTGTGTTTGCGTGTCAGGATGGTGTTATAAATACTTTGGCATACAGGGCCCGCATATTCCAAATAGCGGAGTCCACACTCTGTAGGTTGTGCCACCACCATTCTGAAACGATAATGCACATTCTGTCTGCTTGTCCATCTCTTGCAGCGTTGAGCTACGTGTCTCGACATAATGCTGCTCTCCGCGTGCTCTACTATCATCTTAGGACATGCCTATGGTATTGACCAAATACCGGTTATACC